>CM038465.1:69228739-69855409 GCA_021464415.1 Lonicera japonica
TTCTTAAAAAAACATGAAGTGGAATTAGTGAACCATTTTCTTTTATTACAGTTTTATTTATTTTATAAAGTAGATAATGATTTTTTATACGACCTAGCTGATAAAAGCTTTTGCCAACACGTACTCTATTTAGTTCATATTTAATGACTGCATTAAATCGCACATATACTACGATTTTGTATATATTTGTGGGGCGTTAATTGAAGTTCTGACGCCTTTTTTTAGTTTGACTTGGAACCAAGTATAATTTGGTCGGTTAATAGTAACCTTTGAAAATTATATGTAGGTGTCATAACATGTTGGCAAATAATAGTAAAAATGATTATTTTTACAATTTCAGCAATAAAAGGCAAAGTAGGCATCTATAATTTTTTCAAACGCACTTAATATGATAATCATTGGACATCACAAATTAAATAACGAGGTCAATTTCCTCATCCTGATGTTGCGAAAATAAACACTGTAGCGGTTTAGAGTTTACCAAGAGCAATCTGGCCATATACACAATTAAAATTTTCATATTATTGATGTGAATTATGCGAGCAGATGAATTTACCAATTTAAGATTTTTGAAAATCCTAAAAAGCTCAAAGCAAACGAGCATTCAAAGGGCATTTAAAACTACAAATTAATAGTAGTTTCAATATTAGTGTGGGTTGGTATACATTTGATCACACAGGTAAAATAACTCACCCCCCGGAATCTAAACATATTAGTCCCATTTGGTTTGATGATAATCATACATTGAACCCTATAAATCACAAATCCTTTCTGAGAAACCAGGGGGAGGTGGAGAAATCAAAGAATAAATGAGTATGAACCTGGAAAAAGGCTTTTCTTTGTTCTTCAACTTTCTTTAATCAAAAATTCAAAACGAGCATCCAATTTTTCTGGATCCCCATGTTACTCACAAATATCATTACATCCAAAGAATTGTGTAAAGATGAATGCTGAAAGTAGACATTTCACCGGTTTTGAAGCGCCTCGATTGCCTTCTTCCACTGAAATGCTCTTTGTTTTGCATCCTCAAACGTTATTACTTTTTTCGGCTGTATCATATTTGTATAAATAAATAAGAACATTTAGAACTCAAAATTCCATTAGAGTACCAAAAACAGATATAATCCACTTTTAGACTTGTGGCCATTGTACTTATCCCTTCACACAAAACCATCATTAAGGGGGGCTACTTTGACTTGCCCCCATTTTTAACGCCAAATTAGATATGCCCCATGTTTTCATAATCATCATTGAGTTTATCAGAAAGAATCCCTTCACCTTACCTTTTTTTTTTTACACAAAACAATCGCTTTTTATTCGGCGCCTTTATCTGGAGGACCAGAAGTCCACCACAACACCACCCCAAAAACAGCAATCATTCCTACTCCCACCCCCACCCGACCCAATTTTTTGATGCCATTGATTTTTTATCCAACATGGCTTAAATAATTAAATTTTATATTATGTTTTATTGCGTTACAATAGCCCATATTCATCTTCTCTATCTTATTCATCATCCCATAACCCCAACCTAATACCCAAAAAAGGAAACCTAATTCAATTTACTCCCAATCAAATCGATTTTTTTTATATATGTAGAACCTAAGCACAAATATATATATATATATATATACAGCCCCGCTTTAAAGAGGATGATCCTTCCTTCAAGAAAAGGAGTACCCATTTCAATTGGTAAATGAATGAATTTATGATCTCCGTGACAAGTAGAGCACCTATAAAACAATTTCATCAAAAAATTCAATCTAGAAGAGGGTGTCCGGAAAAATTGACATATATGTGCATTTTCAGCCACTGGTTTTTATTTTACTTTTAATTATCGCACTTCTAGATATAAATTTTAATCCAAATATGGCAGAGATGATCTGCTCCAATTTTATCAAGAAAATTATTCATTTACCCCTTGAAATGGACGATCCTCCTCAAAAAGTGGGCGTTCTCTTTCTAGCAGAGTTGCAGATAAACATATATTCAACAATAGAAGCAAAATCCTCACAAAAAAATACCCAGGTCCCAAATTCATGTGTCTTTAAAGAAGAAAGAGATCCGTAGACAAGTTACTAAGGATTTTAAGGCCCTTTTGGTTCACGATGAAATATTTTCATCTACATGAACGTGAAATTTTCTCAATTGAATTCAAGCTGAAATTTTTCCCAGGTTGGAATTATTTTACTACGAACCAAATAGGGCCTATGAATAAAATGTATCATAGTGGATACTTACTGTCGAAATCTTGAAATTTGAAGGGGTCAGGACTTGGACGCTGAGGTCATTAGGGTTGTCTGACCAGATTATATTCCCTTTAACAACTAGCTTCGAGGGATCCACATAAATCAACTTCGGCTTGTTGGTGAGGATAAGCTGTACTTTCTTGTTTGTTAATGTCTGTATTTTCTTCACCATTGATATCATAATAACACTTTCACCTGGCTCCAAAAACTGTTGCCTGTCGACATTTCAAATTAAAAAAACAGCTAGTTAAATCATAAAAGTATAAATAAATAAAAGAAAGAAAGAGGAAAGAGGAAAGAAAAAGGTCTGCTTTAATGCCAAAGTTGAAATGAATTTTGCCAGTGTTACATCTGTGGAAGCACACATTACAGCATTTCACAGCAGTACAATACCGCTGTGTAACCCATATTCCCAAGAAGAGACTATTTTGTCTCTTTAAGTTTTTCTGAATTATCGCTTTGGTCGCCAATGTTCCAATTTTGGTACTTAAATGCTTAATTTTCCACCCATTTTCAATGTGGTCCAAATTCATAACCACCCATTAGTTTCTTTGACGGAAATCAAGTGCGTAGGTCATGGGGGTCTGCAATAAGGGTAAAATTGGAAAAGCCAACTGAAACTATGGTACGTGCAGTTGTATTGCTCTAGAGTTTTATTTTGACTCAGCCAGAAAAGGGGCGTGAGAAAACTGAGCCAAGCAAAATCGAGTTGGCTTTTCCAAGGACGTAAGCTGCATGCGATTTCAGTTTAAGAAACTAATTGGCTGTTTCATTTTGGACCACACTGAAAATGGGTGAAAACATTGTGCATTAAAAGGTCGAAATCAGAAAATTGTGGACAAAAGTGATGATTCTGGTCAAACTTCAGTGCAATTTAATAACTCTCTCAAGTCCCAAGAAAGTGATAGGACAGGAAGAGAGGGAGTGAATATGAAGCACGGGAACTTCTACCTCTCCATTTGGATTTCTTTGATTTGGGGTGAAAAATATTTAACCAGGTGAAAACTGAGTAGTTTTAATTTGATGACAAGCTAAAAAGAACTTTTTGCTTTAATCCAGATGAAAAATATATCACCCAAACCAAACGGGACCTTTAAATCAACAAAAGAAAGATGTAACAGCTTCTTGTGAACGTTCACAACTGGGACAGATGCATATGTATCAATACAAAAGAGCGCCTAAAAATGAAGGTCAATGCAAAGCACAAAAAGGAGAGAAAACAACCATTTTGAATCGAAGGAGTCAATTGAAGCAAGCCTAGTCACAGATCCACCATCAGTTCGTCTTGCTGAACCATCACCAACGTGCGATGGGTTCCATGAAGAATCTTGCACATCATCACTCCCACTTGACTGAGCCTTTTACAAGTTTTAGATATGAAAATTTACGTTAGTTGAGAGAAAGGATCTTTACAAAAACCACATAGCCACAAATCTAAATAGAGCTTACATACATTTGCAGAAATGGAGTAAGAGATTCAGATAAGGAACAAATTCGATACTCCCATCCCAAGTATCAGTTGACTTGTCCCAATGGGAGGAATATGAATTTTTCTTCCCAAGGGTATGAGAGCAATTTTTAAAAGTTTCCTTTTCGTAACATCTCAAAATAAGAATATATTTCCTTTTCGGGACATAACCAATGTACAAAATCATGATATAAGTCAAATTCTTGACCATTGACTAGGCCAAAATTGTTTTTTTCCCTACCAAGTATAAAACCTGAACTGGGATACTTAATTTAAGACAGAGGGAATAGATATTATTTTATCAGTGTAACTTGTCCATAACTCAAGCCACCTTACCTTTTGTTCAAGAATGAGTTCAGGAGGGGTTTGGTTCCTCAAATTATCCCAGTCAACTTCATGAAAGAAAGGATGCTTCTTTAGTGAAACATAACCATCGGGTCCCGCACCCGGTCTTCTGCTTGGATCAATATCCTGCATCATATTTTGCATGTAAGTTGTCATTAGGATTCTTCAAGTAAGAGAATGATACAAGAAATGATAATAAATCTTTCAGTTAGTTGTCATGATTTATGACAACTAACTGCATATGTAATTTCCTCGTATTACTAATATAAAGTCCTCCTTAAGAGCAATTTTCAAGTTTATGAAATAGAAATGGGGATCCGGCTCCTCTAAAGTTGACGCAATGATTGTAGAGAGGAGGTTGTGAAATCTGGAAAAATGATTTTATATTGAACGGCTCATAGTAGCTTCTAATTAATAGGTCCTCACCATAGGAATTAGGAACACACTTCCTATGGCAAGGACTTCATCAGAACCGTTCAATTCAAAACCAATGTTCCACATATCATTCGACAAATGAATGTTTACAATATGTTTCATGTAACCACTTCTTGTTATCCAACGAATATGCACACGGGTGGTGTAGGAGCATGGTGAGGTGGCTCTTTCTGTGTTGACAGATTGTGTTTCTGGGGGTCCAACTGGCAGTGACCCTTTCCTGCCTTAAGAATATTCTGAGAGACTGAGACCCATGTACACTTTTTTATTGAAAATGGAGCCTAGTGGGGTAAACCGTATTATAGGTGGCAAAGACGACAAAATATTGAAAGACAAAAATGTTCAGAGGAAAACAACACATTTGAAGACGAGCAAAAATAGAAGATACACAACAAAACAGGGGATTCAACTAGTAAAGAAGGAAGTGACAAAAAGGTATGTATTTGTCACCCAGTGCAATTATATATACATATGTGTGTGCAATATATTAAAGATAAATACAATTGTGTTCTATGTACATTGTGAATTGTGTAGGATCAATGAAACACAATTATATATACATTACGAGGCAATTTTACTGTGCTTTACATTTCAGGTAGTTTTCCTAAGAAAATTTCACCAGCACATCTCCAGTCATTACAGATTCAGTTCCATGGCAGATCAATGTAACACAATGAATAAATTTTAGGCTGGAAATCAGTAATACTCTATCTATCCCTCCCATTTAAAATATTTCTCCTCTCAAGAAGAATGTTATCTACACTCATATTAGAACACTAGTAAAAATCAAAGCATATATATATTTAATCCTTCAAAAAAAAATCCTTTATTACTTAATTTTCATCTTTCGGACTAAAGATTCAAGCCATGGAATTTCCAATAAACACACACACCCCGACCCCAAATAAAGAAGGAAAATAATACATGATTGAAACTTGGGGCTCGTTTTGGTTTGAGTTTTAGGAAAGGAACTGGCATTTTAGATTCCAAGAAAGCTCTGACATATGAGATTCCTTGCCAATGTTTGCTTAAAACTGGAACTTTCATTTCCTTGTATTGAGAATAATTTGTAAATCCATCATTAAAAATAAAAATAAATTTAATTTATTTAGCTACCCTATTATAGTAAATCATTAAATATTACTATGTTGATATGGAAAAGAAAAATGTTTAGTTATTTGCTAAAAATTGGGATGACTTTGTCAAAAGCCAAAAAAAAAAGAGGAAATTCCCAGGTATCATCTTAGCTTCCCACCGTTGAATATGAGAACGGATGAAGGGAATTCTAAATTCCTTTCCAGAACTCCAGCCAGCACTGGAACCTTGAAGGAACGGTAAATTTGGAATCCTAGAACGATCCAAAGAACAAACCAAAAGGAACCTAAGTAACTAAATCGTTTTATAAAAAAAAAGAGTTTATTTCAAAAGAAATGGAGAACCTGCATATAAGTAACGCTTACCAATAACTTATCAATCAGATCTTTAGCTTCATTAGAAAAGTAATCAGGAAATTTAACATCTCTGGCAATAATTCTTTGAAAAATAAGCCATTCGCTTGCATCTTTGAAGGGAGATGTTCCCGAAAGCATCTGGTACAAGGTGCACCCAAGTGCCCATAGGTCATTTCTGTTTAAATATATAAGCAAGGGGTAAATAAGACATTCAGCTGAAGAATCGACAAAGATTCACATCCATTATTTGGTTAGGCTACAGTTTCAACACTCTAAGTGTTTGGTATATTTAAGCATCCAACTCTTCAAAGAAAAGAGTCCCTCACCCGAAAGTTGCAGGAGAAGAATTTAAAACTTCTGGTGGGACATAAGCTGCGGTCCCCACAAAGGTGCAAGCCTTATCATCTGCAGTTAAATAATGCCATGATTTAACCTAAAATCATGTAAAATATATATATATATATATGTATATGTATATGTATATACATATAAATATAATATGCCATCATATATAAACTTCTACAGTAAATAGATTAATTTTTTCATGAAAATTCGTAAAGATGATCTATATGATGAGTACATCACCTCCTCTAAACTTCATCAAAAAGTTCAATCTAGAAGTTGGTAAGATGACCATCAAAACTTTCAACAGCCGAAAATGCACATATATATTAATTTTTCATTACACCCACTTCCATATTGATTTTTTTGATGAAATTTGGTGGAGGTGATCACATCATATGATCATCTCTCCAAATTTTCACAATTTTTTTTTAACTATTTACCCCACAAAGTGGACATCCCTTATTTTTGTTAGAAGGAATCCCTCTTCAAAGCCTCGCTAAATATATATATATATACACATACACATTCTTCGTATACTAGGATAACTTTACCTGATGCTGCATTTGGAAGTACTGTTATTAAGCTATCCTCCATAGGTTTTACACTACCGAAGTCAGCAATTTTAATATGCCCGTCTGCAGTAAGTAGAAGGTTCTCTGGCTGCCATTCATGAAATATCAGTATATTACTTACGCTAAATAACAGCTACACAGTGAACGGTCCACACCAGTTCTTTGTTTGTGAACTACCTTAATATCACGATGTATCAATCCCAATTTGTGTATGTATTCGAGAGCATCTACAACTTCAGCTGCATAAAACCGAGCTTCATCCTCAGATAAACAGCCTTTCTGCATCCACAGAAGTGCACTAGATGTTAGACTATATAACACAACACATAAGTAAGAGGTCTCACATTCCAGTAGTAAACTGACAAACTTGAACTTCAGCAACTACTTGACAATTAAAACAAAAGTTCTGTACGAATCTCACACTCTGTTTTCAGGACATAACATTAGGACTCGTTCCTAAAGTCAATGCAATAAAAGGCGCCAAGTTAGTCAGACAACAGAAGGTGGCCTAGTACCTGTGAGGCTAGGCTAGGCAGCTGATTTTTGTTTATTTAATTTTTTTTAAAGATATATCGAATAGTTCTCATGATTCAAACATTTTATTAAAAAAAAAAAAAACACGAAAGGAATGAAAAACTCCATTAGTCCTGCCGATTCGCCAAACTAGGTGGGTGCCTAGCTAGGTAAGCGGCATATCACAGTCTAGCGACCAGGCGGGGATTTTTAGATCACTATCTAAAATTGAGTCATGAATTAATGTGACATACCGAAATGAACCTTTTACTAAAATTTCATTTGGTCTCTCCCCCTTCACTCTGATGTTTGGGGTCCATGTCCTGTTATGTCAAAAACTGGGTTCAAGTATTTTGTTACTTTTGTTGATGATTATTCTCGTACAACTTGGTTATATTTAATGAAAAGTCGTTCTGAATTGTTTTCTCATTTTTGTGCGTTTTGTGCTGAAATTAAAACTCAATTTGCTACTTCTGTCCATATATTGCGCAGTGATAATGCCAAAGAATATTTATCTTCATCTTTTCAGACTTACATGATTCAGAACGGTATCCTTCATCAAACTTCTTGTGTTGATACTCCATCCCAAAATGGAGTGGCAGAACGGAAGAACAGACATCTTCTTGAAACTGCAAGAGCCCTATTATTCCAAATGAATGTTCCAAAACCATTTTGGGCTGATGCAGTTTCCACAGCATGCTTTCTCATTAATCGAATGCCCTCATCTGTTCTTCATGGTGAGACTCCTTACAGTGTTCTCTTTCCAAATAAATCATTGTTTCCTATTGAACCCAGAATATTTGGTAGTATTTGCTTTGTTCGAGATGTCCGTCTACAGGTTACTAAGTTAGATCCCAAGTCATTGAAGTGTGTTTTTCTTGGGTATTCTCGTCTTCAGAAAGGATACAGATGTTATTGCCCTAGTTTGAACAAGTACCTTGTTTCAGCTGATGTTACCTTCATGGAAGAAACACCATATTTTCCTTCTTCCACTTCCAACAGTCAGGGGGAGGATGATGATTTGTTAGTATATACGATCACGTTCCCTGAACCCGTTGCTGAACCAGCGCCAGTCAGACCTCCCATCCATCAAGTCTACTCCAGACGCCGGCCTGCTGATTCATGTCCTCCACCAGCTTCTTCTTCATCATCAGATTCCGTGACGAGTAATGATCTTCCTATTGCTTTACGCAAAGGTAAACGCCAGTGTACTTATCCTGTTTCGTCTTGTGTCTCTTATGATCACCTATCCCATTCGTCTTATTCATTCATTGCATCTCTTGATTCTATATCTGTTCCTAAAACTGTTAATGAGGCTATATCACATCCTGGATGGCGTAATGCAATGATAGAGGAAATGGATGCTTTAGACAAGAATGGTACATGGGCCTTGGTCACTTTACCTGCAGGGAAACAGGCTATCGGATGCAAATGGGTGTTTACCGTCAAGGTTAATCCTGATGGGTCTGTTGCTCGTTTAAAAGCCCGCCTCGTTGCTAAGGGTTATGCTCAGACATATGGCGTTGATTATTCTGATACTTTTTCTCCTGTTGCTAAATTAACATCTGTCAGGCTGTTTATATCTTTGGCAGCTACTCATCATTGGCCTCTGCATCAGCTAGACATAAAGAATGCTTTTCTTCATGGTGATCTTCAGGAGGAGGTCTATATGGAGCAACCTCCTGGGTTTGTTGCTCAGGGGGAGTATGGGAAAGTCTGTCATCTTCGTAAATCTTTGTATGGCTTGAAACAAAGTCCTCGTGCTTGGTTTGGAAAATTTAGTCAGGCTATTGAGACGTTTGGCATGGCGAAAAGTAAGTCTGACCACTCTGTGTTCTACAAACAATCTGAAGCAGGCATCATTTTGTTGGTTGTGTACGTAGATGACATTGTCATTACTGGGAGTGATACGATGGGAATCTCTTCTCTTAAGTCCTTCCTTCATGCTCAGTTTCATACAAAGGACTTAGGGATGCTAAAATATTTTTTGGGTGTCGAAGTCACAAGGAGTAAAAAGGGTATTTTTCTATCTCAGAGGAAATATGTTCTTGACTTATTAGCTGAGACAGGGAAATTGGGGGCAAAGCCGTGTAGTACTCCGATGATTCCTAATGTACAGTTGACAAAAGATGGTCCACTATTTGAGGATCCTGAGAAATATAGAAGATTGGTGGGGAAGTTGAACTATCTTACAGTGACTCGCCCGGATATTGCGTATTCTGTCAGTGTGATGAGCCAGTTTATGTCGTCCCCAACAATTCATCATTGGGAAGTGTTAGAACAAATTTTGTGTTACCTAAAAGGAGCACCTGGACGTGGTATCTTATACGCCAATCATGGACACACTCGTATTGAAGGTTTTTCAGATGCAGATTGGGCAGGTTCCAAGGTGGATAGAAAGTCCACATCAGGCTATTGTATCTTTGTTGGCGGAAATTTGGTCTCATGGAAAAGTAAGAAGCAAAATGTTGTGGCACGATCCAGTGCAGAATCAGAATATAGAGCTATGGCCCAGTCTGTGTGTGAAATAATGTGGATATGTCAGCTCTTAAATGAAGTAGGGATTAAGACTTCGGTACCGGCTAAATTGTGGTGTGATAATCAAGCTGCCATACATATTGCGTCTAATCCCGTGTTTCATGAACGAACGAAACATATTGAACTCGATTGCCATTTTGTCCGCGAAAAGATCCAGCAAGGCTTAATTTCCACAGGATATATGAAGACTGGAGAGCAATTGGGTGATCTCTTCACGAAAGCCTTAAACGGGGTTCGGGTTGATTATCTTTGTAACAAGCTGGGCATGATCAATATCTATGCTCCAGCTTGAGGGGGAGTGTTATAAGTTGTAAATATTGTATTAGGAAAGTAGATAATTTAGGAATCCTAATTAGTAGTCGTTTCCTTATCTGTGTAGGAGTCTCATGTATATAAGTGGGTAATCTTCTCTTTAATAATATGAATATAATTTCTCTTCTTCTCATAGACAACAATATAGATGAAGGATAATTACGTAAGTTAACAATATTTATTAATTTGAGATGAGGAACTATTATTAGCGTTATTGTTTGTTGTTGGTGTTGATAAGGAATAAGCTCAAAAAAATATCGGAACTATATCATGACCAAAAGCTTGAATGTGCATGCTAAGAAAAAATATTGACTAATGTTTTAGGAAAAAGAGAAAACAGTTTCAATATAATCAACCCATAAACAATATACAAGTTATGTATGTGTTAAGAGAAATACTCAGAATTTAGGGATTCTGTACAAGTTATGTTTAGGGATCATTTTTTGGTGTATTCTTTCATTCAATTTAGGAAATATGGGGTTATTAAGAAAAAAGATTTACCAAAAGGAGATTACTATGATTATTATGGTATTTTAGTCATACTAAGAAATTTTTGATAGTAGTAATTGGCCTTTTATTTGCTATAAAATTGGTGTAGTCCTCAATGGCTTGGTAGGCTTAAATAAATTAGTAATGACTATTGAAAATTCAAGTGTGCTCAAATTTATTTATCCTCTTCATTTATTTTCGCTAAACATTTTTCTTTAGTTTCTTTGATTCTCATTGGACTCACAGGTTACATAAAGATCATAAGAAGATGCACAGCAGGGGACTATTACTTACAAAGTTAAGATGATTTACTAGCAAAAGAAAAGAGTCTCAGGATACTTTAAACCAAAACGTACTTACCCTCATTATTTGATCAAAAAGTTCTCCACCTTCACATGATTCAAGCGCCATGTCTTCAAAGTATTATCAAATGCAACTATGTCAAATCATAGACCATATTGAAACAAATAGCAAAAGCATTGAATGAAAACAATGAAACAAATAGCAAAAGCATTGAATGAAAACAAAGACAGGCTCTTATATGAGTTTAGATTGTTGAGATAGTAAGTATATTTGGCCAATAGTACCTACATAATGAAAATGTGTCTTGGAACGTAAAATATAGTCGCACAATTCCAGGATGATCCAACTGGTCAAGTACAATACGCTCCAACTTCACGTACGCAGTTTTATTTTCTTTAGTGATGAATTTTTTATCCATGATCTTTAATGCATACACAGTTCCTGTGTCTTTCTTCTTTGCTCTCACAACCTGGTGACATCATAAAACAAGTGATGACAATAAGACAAATAAACAAAGTCCATATATACACATAAACAATCAACAAAGACCACATTCATAAAAATTGATGAAATTTAGAATGATAAGTACTAATATACCAAAATGCACCACTAGTAAGGTACTCCAAGAAGCTTGGATACTCCAATAATAAAAATAATTAATATTAAATAATTACCATTATAAAACATTGTGATGATGCTCATGTTTTTATTGACATTTGGGATCTTCCTACTTTAACCACTCTTGTATCCTAAATCCTAACGTTTTTATTGACATTTGGGATCTTCCTATTTTAAATACTCTTGTAATATCCTAAATTTCATGTGTGATATATATTACAGTTTTCTTAAATATCTTCTCGAAAATCTCTACATTTTATTTTATTAGATTGCAATACATTATGAATTTGCTTGTTTTCATATTTCTTTCTCATAAAAACAAGCCTCGGGGGAGAGAGAAAAATGAGTTCGATCACTAAATTTAGCATGCACCAATATGTAAATCACAAGGGTGCTAGTGTTTTCAGGTAAATTACACTCCAAGCATCCATAACTATCTTCCACAAGAGTTATTCTTCAAAGCAAAATTGCATAATCACTTCCCTGCTGAAGCCCAACCAGAAAGGCTTATCTAGCGAAATTGAAAATAAATTCATCACTCGTTGCTACCACTTTTTTTTCAATACAAAATTCATCATGCACTTGTTCAGGCTTTATTCAGCAACGCCAGTAAAAGGAAAACAGAAAAAGTGCATTAGATACTAGAAAAAGGATACTCCAGATGCGAGTCAGATGACCCTCCATTAGACAAATATGTTAACCTGGACACGCAATGTGTGTGCAACTTATATACATTAATTTGAAAAAAAAAAATTATCCAAAATGATTAGTGATCTGGTGGTTAAATGCGTATTGAAAATTCTTAATAGTGAGGATTTGAATCCTATTGCAAGCATATTTTTTATGGAAAAAACAACAGGATTAAAATTGGAAATCACAATTATGAAGGACCACAAAGCGGTTGAAATCCGTCTTGGCTTTACACATAATATGGTTCAAAGTATCGGTTGAAACCAGTACGTATCGTTGGGTGCCGAACCAATATGGAGTCGCGATATAGTAAAGTACCAGTATGTTAGTGAATCACCGATATTTCACCGATACCCACCGATATCTCGCATAAAAACAAAAACAGGTAGTTGGAAAAGTGACTAAAGTAACTTGCATGTTCCTACTTTCAATCATGCTTTCATTATGGAAGTGCTCATGGAATGTCTCAAGATGGATCTTCAGGTGGTAGTAGCGAATATTAGGGATTCGGGAACTATCATCCATGGCCAACCAAACTTTCCCCATTATGGGTCACCTAGCCATTCATCCCAACCTTACCCCACTAATTCCAACTCCTAACCTTTTCTATATGCTCACCTTTGGAGTAATGCTAATGATTATGATCCATATCATTATTCTAGGCATAATTGAATTTATTTTGAGATATTTGTGCCTTATAAGATTGTATTGCTATCTATATATTGAACTATGATGTAAGTATTTTATCCAAGTGCAATTGATGTTGGTGGTATTTTTTTTTGATAAGAAACAAAAGATTTATTGCTATTCAAAGAAAGTTACATCAAAGAAAAAGCAATAAAGATAGCAGTGGATGAGAAAACCACTACAAAGATGCGACAACTCAACCCAAAACAGCAAGAACAAAACCAATCAGACCAAAAAACTACAACAATCCAACTCAAATAAAAGCCTATCAGTACTATCAAATAAATTAGCTGCCCTAGCCCAAAGACCAATCAAAAATCTCAAGCGATCCCATAAGCTAGATACTGATATGTAACAATCCTCAAAAACTCTCTTGTTTCTCTCTAGCCATATTGACCAAGCTGCAGCCATCACTGACAAGTGACACCTTCCACACATTGCCAGCTTTTGCGCTGCTGAAGCTACATTCCAGACCAATGAAATCTACCCATCTTTTGGGGACAGCCCCTACCCACCCAAATGCCTTGTACAACCGAGCCCAAATTCCCCATGCATAGTTACACTGGAGCAGAATGTGATCAATCCCTTCGAAACCTTCTTTACACAAAGTACACCAAGACGGGGACAAACACATGGATGGCCTCCTCTCTTGAATAAGGTCACAAGTGTTCACTCTTCCTCTTAATACAAGCCAAGCAAAGACCTTAACTTTGGAAGGGACTTTTCCTTTCCAAATGAAATTATACTGATGTGGAGTGATTGAGGGCGATGAATGAGATAGTGTTTCAAAAAAGGACTTACAAGAGAATACACCAGAGATATGAGCAACCCATACCCGTTTATCCAAAGAATTTTGGTTAAGATTTAAACCATAAATCAAACCTAATAAAGAGACATACTCGTCAACTTCCCTATCAAGGAAGGACCTACGAAATGAAAGATTCCACGAATATTCTAAATGAGATGACCAAGAAATTACCAAATGAATGGTAGCATTATTTTTTTGATACGAAACAGAAAATTTTATTGCCTCTTAACGAAAGTAAACAGTACATATGCAATCAAGAAAATAAACAGACTAGTGGAAGAGAATTCCACTAGATTGACACCCTCCCCCCCCCCCCCCCGGCTACTTAAAAGAGGCACACTACATAAGAAACAAAAAACCCACTTAGCTAAACAAAAAACTATTACAGTCAATACGAAACAAAAAGCATTCTGAGCAATCTAAAACGCCAGACGCCCTAGCCCATAGTTCTATAAGAAATAAGATGTGATCCCACAAATCCTCAACAGAACTAGATTTCCCTTCAAAAATACGTTTGTTTCTTTCCATCCAAACACCCCAAGCAAACGCTAGAACCGCAAATCTCCATAGATCTCTAGCTTTACCGTGACCCTTATTAAAATGCCAATTTACTTCCACAAACCCCAACCATTTCTTGGGCATAGCACCAACCACCCCGAATGCCTTAAATAACCCTGCCCAAATCCACCTTACAAACCCGCAATGAATAAGAATATGATCAATGCTTTCTTCAAACTGTTTGCACAATACACACCAAGATGGGGACAAGCACCAAAAAGGCCTCCTCTTTTGAACTACATCACGTGTTAACCTTACCCTTAAGCGCAAGCCAAGCGAACACTTTAATTTTTGTTGGAACTCCATGCTTCCAGATGAATTTAGACAGTGAATCCGAATATGATTGAGAAGATTGAGAAAGGACATTAAAAAAGGATTTACATGAAAATGAACCTGATGAATGAGCCACCCAAGATCTTTTATCAAGATAATTCTAATTTAACGACACACTTTGGATTAAATCCATCATAGCTGTGAACTCAACAAACTCCCTATCATTTAAATTTCTACGAAAAGACAGACCCCAAGAGAAACTTGGAGACCAAGAGGAAACCATTTGAATGAACATATTTTGATTACAAGATAATCTGAAAATTCTAGGAAATAGATCCTTTAGAGGACTACTCGCTACCCATATATCCTCCCAGAATCGTTTATTGTCCCCCACACCCACCACTAATTTAATGTTTTGCATAAAATCAATCCACACTCTAGAAATCGACTTCCACGGGGCACGAGAAGTGCCACTGATCCCGAATCCTGCATCCCACCCATTAGAATGAGCCCCATACTTACTCTCTATGACCAAATGCCAAAGTGAATATCTCTCCAAAGGAAATCTCCATAACCACTTTCCAAGCAGAGCCATATTTCTTTTGATAATATTCCCCACACCCAACCCCCCATTTAATTTGGACTTTGAAATTTCTTCCCAATTAACGAGGCGATTTCCCTTCCTTTCCCCGAACCCTTCCCAAAAAAAATCTCTCGTTAATTTTTCCAACAATTTAGCCGGTTTTTTAGGAATTTTAAAAACAGAGGGGTAGTAAATTGGAATGCTCCCAAGAACCGATTGCAACAGAATCAATTTCCCCCCTCGCGACAAACAACTTTTATGCCATCCTTTAATCCTCTTTGAAACCCTTTCTATAACAGGATCCCAAAATGCCATACTATTAGGGTTCCCACCCAACGGCAACCCTAGATAAGTAAAAGGCCACTCACCACTAACACACCCCAAATCTAAAGCAATTTTGGACAGCATATTAGGCTCAGATTCAGCCCTACTACCACACTTTTAGACAGATTAATACTTAGCCCAGACACAAAAGAAAATACCTTAAGGATTCCTTTCAAATTTTCAATATACCAATCCTCATTTGGGACGAAAAAGATGCTATCGTCCACAAATTGTAAATGTGATACTTCTACCCTACTTTGCCCAACCTTGAAACCCCTCACCACCTCAGTCTCGCTCGCTCTCTTCATAAGTCTACTGAGAACATCCGCCACCAGAATGAATAAAAAAGGAGATGGTGGATCTCCTTGTCGTAGTCCCCTCGATGCCCCAAAATGGCCACATGGTTTACCATTTATAATTACCGAGAAATTTGCCGAGGAAAGGCAGCCTTTAATCCACCTCCTCCATCTCTTACCAAAACCTTTTTTTTCCAAAACAAAATCCAAAAAATCCCAACTGCTATGATCATAAGCCTTTTCGAAATCAATTTTAATGACTACCCCCTCCTTTCTTTTTGATCTATACTCTTCCACGACCTCATTAGCAATTAGAACTAAATCAAGAATTTGCCTCCCTTGCACAAATGCTCCTTAGGCGTAATCAATTGTACCCCCTATCACCCTTTTCAATCTCAACAACAGAACTTTAACTAGAATTTTGTATAAGGAAGTCACAAGGCTAATCGCTCTAAAGTCCTTTATTGATATGGAATTAAGTTTTTTCGGAATGAGACATATAAATGTGGCATTTGTTTTCACATTAAACACACCGTTGTCAAAAAATTCCCCAAAAACCTTCATAATATCCTCCTTAATTGTTTCCCACCCGTGTTGCAAAGCTGCCATCGTAAACCCATCCGGCCCGGGAGCCTTATCCCCTTCACAAAGAAATAAGGCAGCCTTGACCTCCTCCTCTTTAAACGGCTCCTCTAACAGCCCACCATCCACCCTGTCAATGGCGGCCCATTCCAATCCTACAATACCAAATTTCTGTCCCTTATTCTCTTTGTATAAATTCTCAAAAAAATTCAAAATTTCACTTTCAATTTCCCTTTCCGAATGTATCAAATCACCTCTAGGAGTTTCAAGCTTATTGATTAATTTGTTAGCTTTTTTACTCCTTACAATTCTATGAAAAAGATTGGTATTATTATCCCATTCAATTATGCCCTTCACTTTTGCTTTTTGATACCACGAAATTTCCTCCTTGACTATTATTTCACCCAACTTTCTTTTCAGCTCCCTCCTTTCCACCATCTCAGACTCCAACAACCCCAACGATTCCTCCCTCTTATCTATCTCCCCAATACGCCTCAATATCGCATTTTTCTCCAACAACCCCAATGAATGGTAGCATTATGATCGCAAGAAATTCGATAAAGTCTAGGGAACCTAATTTTGAGAGGGTTATCCCCTACCCAAGAATCCTCCCAAAAGTGAATTATCTCCCCATTTCCCATAACCAATTTAATATTTTGCTCAAAGTCACTCCACACCCTTGAAATAGACTTCCAAGGAGCACGAAGAGAGCCATTAATGTCATGTGAAGAGTCCCACCCATTCGGATGAGTGCCATACTTGCTATAATCACATGCCAAAGTGAATCACTTTCACGTGGGAATCGCCAAAGCCATTTACCAAGCAGTGCCATATTCCTTTTAGATGTTGGTGGTATTTCAATGTAGAAAATGTAATTTGTACTATATAAGGGTATTATGCTTATCTAAATGTCCATCTTATTAATCTTATGTTTTTTTCATAATTTTTTGGGCTTTTCAAAGAGTGAATCAGAGTGTATCACCCGAAACCGATACCATGTTGAAAATTGGGTGGCCTAGTCGGCACCCAAAATCACTACTTTGAACCATGATCATAGCTATAAAAGTTGCATTCAAGAGTAAACAGTCCTGCTGTTATAAATATCCGCAATATACCATTTTACCACATCATTACAAGACAAGCAAATCATTCAAAATCTATCCAGATCAGAGATGTTGTCACCATTACAAGACTTGAGAGCACATGACCCCCTGCTCTGCAAAAGCTTTGCCTAAATAACCATGTCCTTTGAAGAAATCACATCACTACATATAATCCAACAGAGACCTCCAACGATCTTCCTCCAAAAAGCCTTTACAAATAGAAGCCCCTATCCTCATTCACCCTCCTCACCTAAAAGAAATCCATCAAGTTTTAAACCGCCTACATAGTTGAAATAACGATGAAAATTCAACACCCTATGAAAAAACAGCATTCTCTAGTCTGTCAGCCAATAAACTTGTTGGGTAATGGAATTTTATGGCAGAGAACTTGTGCACGATATGGAACATTAAAGGCTCTGGATTCTCTTTGGGCATTTACTTCGAACAATTTTGCTATCTTGACCGTATCAGAGATTGCTAGGGATTGGGGTTTGGCTATGCAGCAGCTTTATTTATATATAGAGGGTTTCCTAGTGTCTAGAAGTAGATTGTAGTTGTTATTGGCTGGGGCTTGTATTGGTCATGGTCTCAGTTTTGGTTTGTAGGCGGGCTTTCAGTCTGCTTTTGTTTGTGCTGTTGTGTTTGTTTTTTTTTTCCTGGTGTGCTTGGCTGTGGTTTCCTCATCCACTTCCAGCCCCTTTGCTTGTATCTGATTTTGCTAATCTATATAAGCTTTGTTTCCGATCATTAAAAAAAAAAAAAATTGCGAAACAAATTTATCTAGACTAAATTGCATCTATCCACCCGCTTAGCCGATACTTAATAAGAGCAGAGAAGGGTTTGTCAATAACTTATCACATTTCAACTTTCAAGGTAGTTGTATTCGATTGAAGAGGCCCCCAACAAGTTCTGACATGATCTTCAGAAATCTAGAAAGATGTCCTAAGATTCGAAACCAGCGTCTAAGCATAGAACAAAACCCTATGCTCATTCTTTCCCAATCTTCTCACTACTTGGATATTGTTTCCCAATTTTACAACTCAAGGATGAAGAAAATATAGTTTTTAACCACTTTGTCAATAACATGGCATCACAAATTCACAAACTAACTGCAAATTACTGAATTTGACAAGGGAAAAAACATGTTTTTTTTTTTGATAAGAAACAAAAAACTTCATTAATTACTGAATAATAATTATGAAGTACATCATTTGTTGGGTGAGCAATCCAACAAATTAACTACTCTTCCCTTAATAGAAAGCTTCTAGGGTCTAACCATAACATATAACCATCCAAGCTATCAAACAAATTATTTGCTCTAGCCCATAAACCCACTACATGACAAGTGTGACTCCAAACATCTCTAGTATTTCTCTCTCTCTTCGAAAATCCGTTTATTTCTTTCCAGCCATAGCGACCAAGCAATCGCATGCGCAAAAAATCTCCATAATTGACTATGAATCGACTTACTACCTCTCAGGACCCATTTGATCAAACACAAATTCTTCCCAACTTCTTGGGAAAGCACCCCTCACCCCCAAACATGTGATTGATGAGAGAGAAAGCCACACTTGGAAAAGGGGAGAACCCTCATACAATGCCATTGTTTGAACCCTTACGCATACACTTGCGAGGCTGAATCTATTCAAATATATTCAGATAAATAACAAGGAAATAGAAATTTTCTGTATACTCGTCATATACAGAAGTAGTCAATCTATAATCTTCTTGAATTCAAGGAAACCCATCACTTTTCATCAGACAGTCAAAGACTTTCATCCATGATGCACAGAAGTCAAATAAATCTGTTAAATTAATGTAAAACAGGGAACCTCTCATGAAGAAAAAAAGGATGAATAAAAATATAATTACCTTGGAGTAAGAACCAACGCCGTAGATCTTGCCCAACTCAAAATCTTGGGCGCTAAAATTTTCTTGTGGTGCCCTAAATACGAAGCTGGTAGATCTTTGTGCGTTGTTAGCATCATTGGATGATGAATTGTTATTGTGAACCCTAAGCTTTGAATCAAAATCCTTCTCCATATTAGCAGCTACTCCTCCTCCTTCCCCCATAAACAATGCCAACATTTCTCTCTCCAAAATCCTCTCTATAATTGAGAATAAATGTACATACACACCTATATTAGTATATATACCCCTTTCTCTCTCTCCCTCTATCTAAAAATAGCTCTCTCTCTCTAGAAACCTTGGAAGAACAAGGTATAAGAAGAAGAAGAAAGTTCAGATGATATTTGGTAAATTACGTGATTTTAGTGATGCAGGAATAGGATTGTTACCCTAATTCTGAAATCGTGTAAATTGCGTCAAATTAGAATATGTCGAAACGAGCTTGATTTTGAACAAATCTGACAAAGCAACCGACCGTTCCAAAAAGGAATTCCCTAAAGCAAATGATTCCTTACACACAAATGCCTAAATATATATATATATATATATATATATATATGGAGAGGTCTCAGCTTTAACTTTTTAGAACCCTAGAAAGCAAAATGAGAAGGGGAGGGAGGTGAATGAATGAAGATACGGGGATTGAAGAGCACATGCGATTCAATGATGGTCATATTTCATTCATTCATGAACCAAATTTCAGTTCTCTCTAAAAGGGGATTTTCTCGTGTGTATGTATAGGACCTAAAAAGGAGGAGAGGGGAACCCTTCTCCTTGTCCTTCCCAAAATGCACTGATTTGCTGCTCTACCATTGATGATGATGATATCGATGAATGATGATACATCTCACATTCTCACTCACTCTCGAAAATAATACGGAGTAACAATTATAATAACAAAAAAATTAACAAATAAATTAAAGGTTGAGAGAGAGAAAAAAACAAAGTAGAGAGATGGATTAGCCGCTTTAGGCATCTTCAATAAGCAGTGTATTTATTAAATGAAAATAAAATTATTACGGGAGAATGATAAATATATCTCTCCCAATACGTGATGTTTATCGAGCAAAAAATCTACTCTCTCGCTAGACACATACAGTTCGTTTAGATAAAAAGAATGAGAAAGAAAGGAAAGAAAAAAAAAAGAGGAGAGCTTATATTTTTTTTATTTGGATATAATATTTAAAAAAAATATAATAAAAATAGAAGGAATACGAGGGAGTATCATTTCTCTCCCTTACTTTCTTTTCTTTTAATATTAGGATGATTGGGAAGGAAAAGAAAAAATTTTAATAAACAATTTATTTTTTTAATAAATTACATTATTTTCTTTCCTTTCTTTCTTTTTATCTAAACAGAGTTATTTTCATTCCCTTCATTTCCTTCCGTAGCTATCCAAATAATAATAAAATCAAACTCATTCCATTTCATTCTATTCCTTTCCTTTCTTTCATGATTAATCATTTTATTTCCACTTCTTCCTTCCAATCTAAACAGACTGATAATGTATTGGGAAAGGTTAAAAAAATTAAAAAAAAAAGTTAATGCCACGATATGTCATATGTCGGCCAAATAATATCCCCCTCACACGACAATGTATCAGAGAGGTTAAAATCTTATCTCTCACTCACTTTCTCTGCCCCGATCAATCATCTATTGAGTAGTGTATAAAATTATCAGCTGCTATTTTTAATTTTGGTATAGATTTTACCTTACATTTTTGTCATTTTTTTTTTTTTGTTGTGGGGGTTATGAAAAGTAGGAATTTACATTATTAACATTTAGAGTGGAGATGGTCTTATAGACTATTAGGTAGGTTATAAATTAGGTTAAATTATTAAATTTAGTTTTAGAGTTTTATTGCAGGTAAAAATTAAGGAAAAAGATAAATTAAACCCTGAAGTTTTGATGTGGATTTAATTTTTTCCCTGATATTTCAAAAAATGTAATGTTTTCCTTGAACTTGCTATAATGATTCAGTTGAGACTATCATCATAATTCCGTCCAAGTATTTTACACTTAACCCCAAAAAACTTTAAAAGTAACACTAAGGTTGTGTTTGGTTGCACTCCCAAAAAATTTTTTTCTCAAAATTTTAAAAACTCAACTCAAAATCAACTCTACTTTCACACTTCCCAAAATTTATTTCACTTTACTTTCTATCTCTAAAAAAACTTTTAAAACAAAATAACTTTAAATTCAAAAATCAAAATTAAATAAAAAATATATATTTAAAACATACTCGTCGAGATCTATAAAATAAGATCCATTATGACTATTTTTTGAAATTTTTTTATGCATTAGTTGGTTGAAAAAAACTCTCTACTTTTCATACTTTAAAATTATACCAAACACCATATTTTAAAAACTCAACTTAAAACATCAACCAAACACAACCTAAATCCCCTTAATTTATATGTGTTCGTACATTATTGGTTATCTCATTATGTCGTTTTAGGGTTGTTCACAATATATCAATCAAAATTTTAAACTATTTTCAAATCATACCAACAGACGTGATTGAATTATTTTCACATATGACCTTGAGTTTAATTTGCTAAAAACTTATTTTGTCAAGATCAAAATAAGATCAAAAAATATGATTAAAATATTCTTTAAAAAATCTACTAATCAAGATCAATTTAACGAGATCCATCATGACTATATAATTATGTAAAACAAATAATAAAAATTATTGAGTAACATTTAAGGATGTATTTTATGTATTCGTACATTATTGGTTATCTCATTATGTCATTTTAGGGGTGTTCACAATATATCAGTCAAATTTTTGAACTATTTTCAAATTATACTACCAGACGTGATTGAATTATTTTCACATATGGCCTTTAGTTTAATTTGTTAAAAATTTATTTTGTCGATATCAAAATAAGATCAAAAAATATGATTAAAATGTTCTTTAAAAATTAAAAACAAGTCGGTTTAATCCGGTCTACTTTTAATTTTTCTAACATGAAGATATATTGAATCTAAGTTTGTCGATTTAGATTCATCACACGTTACTCATTTTTATCTTATTATCAGTCCCTTTTCATCTTATTATTAGTCCTTATTTAATTTATCGTGCCGGATGGCACAGGTATACCTTAGTATATATATATATCGTGCCCTGTAGCTGATTCGAGGTTTTTTCGACGTAGTACTGTTGTCGAAGGAGTTATTGATTTTGATATTAAAATCATTTAGTCCAAGAAGTCAATGCATTAATTGTTCTCATTTTTGCTTTGACAATATGATTCTCCTTTTAAAAATATATTGCAATTTTCATCTATTGGTTGTCATTTAGTACTCCCATCATCCCATCTAGTACTCCCCCATCTAGTGTGGAGACAGAAATACACATTTACAGATATATATATATATATATATATGTAAATAGATAGAGATAGAGAAAGGGGAAGGTTGGTGTAATTTATGTAAGAGAGACAGACACATTTGTATGTGCACTCTCCCTCTTTCTCTGTGAGAGAGATTAAGAAAAATATAATGTATATTTTCTTTCTTCATTACCACCACACTATTTTTTCTTCTTCACATTTTTCCCTCTTTTCACCGCCTCTGACATTTCCCGCAAAGCCTCAACACTCGTTTCATGGCTAAACACTTTCTCCTTTCATGGCTAAACACTTCCTCCTCTCACTCTGGCATCTCTGGCGCCAGTGAAGCCTTGAAGTGGGTTTGTAACCAAAATGGGTTACAGTCTAAATGGGTTGTAACCAAAATAAATATACAATCAATTCCCCTCTAGATTTAGTTGTCGACTAATTTCTATGTTTTTTGGCACCTAGAGAAGCTGTTAATCTTTGGCACGAATCTCACCAGAACAGTCCCCCGCTGACATCGGCTCGTGTACATCACTCTTTGTCATTGAGAAGCTGGTGATGAATCTTAACAAAATTGAGTTAAAAGTTAAAAAAATATAAATTTAGTTAGTGTCACTTTTAAAGTTTTAGGGGGTTAAGTGTAAAATATTTGTACGGAATTGTTAACGAAATTAGACGAAAGTCTCAATAGCAACTTCAAGGAAGACATTGCATTTTTTGAAACTTCAAGGGAGAAATTGATTCTACACCCAAACTTCAGGGTTTAATTTGTCTTTTTCTCCAAAAATTAAATATGGCATAGAAATGTGAATGTTACTTGTCCCTGGAAAAAGACGGGTGACATTCACCTGCCGTTGAGGGACAGCGTTGGTGATTGTCACCTAATTTTAAAATTTAAAACTAAAAAGTAATTTATTTCATCTTCGATTTATTTAAACCCCTACCCAACCCATTTCTTTCGTACATTGTACAATATACCCAAATACAATTTGTTTTCCTTTTCCTCAATCATCTAAAAAATTCTCATATTTAAAATCAAAAAATGTTTGATGGATAAAATGAAACTATTGCTCAATATATGACATAATTTGACAATGATGAGGCTTAAAACTATATAGTCCAAGTTAATCGATGTCAATGATGTTCAACTATTAGCAAGATAAGTGCCATGCAAAGTAATGTTATTCAAGTTCGTAACCTAATATTTCGAGTAAGGGAGCCTAGAGCTAAATGTTTTTAGGACGGCTATTTTGCTCCAATTATTATCTACCCTCCGCCTATCTTCTGCTGTCATTTTTGTAGGCATAGAGAGTTATTCAATTGAAACATGACAACTTTTTCATACATAAAAAACATGGTTTATAGCGACCTGGTTTAACAAGTCATCGAAAAATGCGTGCTGCAATACGGTATCTCACTTATGGTGCATATGCAAATATATATGGGGCGAGTATTACTTTGGCTAAACATTGAGTTTAAAGTCGACAAAAAAATTTGCAAAGCAGTTGTAGTAATTTTTGGGCAGGAATATGCTAGACAACCAACCGCGACTGATTTTACTTAATTTTGTAAACAAAATGTAGCTCGAAGTTTTTCGAGAATGCTATGTAGCGTAGATCGTATGCATTGAAAATGGAAGAATTGTCAAACAGCTTGACAAGGTTCGTACACGGGTCATAAGAAACACCAACGATTATACTAGAAGCTGTGGCATCATACGATGCATGGATTTAGCATTCATTATGAGACTAATGGGAACCACTACACAATGGGTTATTACTTAACAAATGGCATTTATCCTTAATACGCGACTCTTGTCAAAAGTTTTTGAAATCCAATAACTTGAAAACAAAAAGTTTTTTTCCAAGCACAAGAAAGTTGCAGAAAAGATGTAGAACGTGCATTTAGGATACTTCAGTCACAATTTGCATTTATCAGGGAACCCATAAAGTTGTGGATCTAAATGACGTTATCAATTATTATATAATATAACATCATTTTGCACAATATGATAGTTAATGATGAAAGACATGACATAACTTAAGATTTTAAATATAAACAAATTACACCTGTTACAAAAGTTAAGTAAAAACATCCGATACAATCATTTAATGCATTCATTACTAGTGAAACCGATATGACCGATCATAACATGCACCAACGACTCCGTAATGACTTAACAGAACACATTTGGTCGTAAAATGCAACCTTATCCTCTTGTACCTTTTTAATTGTTGTACTTTTGAACTATGTCTTTTATTTGTATTTCACGTTGTTTTAATTATGTTTTTAAATATGTTTTTCGTGTTTAATGCATATCAATATTCATATTATTTAATTTAGTACAACAATGTCATAAAATAATCATTAAAATTTCAAATAAATAGTACAAACATTAAGGTAAAAAATACAATAGTATAATACAATTAAAATAAGAGTATTTTTGTTTACCTCCATATAAACAATCTACTCACCCCGTCTAATGTTTTAAATTTAATAGAAAAAAGATCAAAATATTTAGCCAAACATGCCCTTAATATATTTTCACTTCTTCAACACCCAACTCTTTCACCTCTCCATTTATATATTGTTTCAATTGCCTCTCCATTAAAATGTTTATTGGATGTTTATTGGTGGAGCAAATAGACAATGTTAGATATAAGTATACATACACACACATATATACAATTTCATATGTAAGTTCAATTTTCTGAATTTCAATTAATTTATTGGGAGAGAGAAAAAGCAGTAACACTACTAACATCGAGATGGACTCCTTATATTTCTTTGTAATTATCCCCGTAAACCCTTTTCAAGCAGAAAAAACGAACCCAATTAGGTGATGGTTTCATAGTTTCCACAGTTCATCTCCATAAAAAGTATTTTGGGTCATTTAATTCCAAATTTTGCTTCTTATTTTTTTTCCTGTAATTTGTACCATGAATTATTTTATCCCCGAAAAATCACGTGGGTTAGGAATTTTTTATTATGATTATTGTTGTGACGAAATGTATCGGAAGAAACCATTTGTTTATATTAATGCAAAAGAAATAATTGGTCAGAAACTAGTTCATAGATGTAATTAGCTAAAAATTCAAAAATGATTTTGATGTTTTAATTAAGAAATCTTAATTCGTTGTTTGGTATATATGAGATAAAGGTGGAGTGAGTTGATGAAATATTGAAAAACATATTAGGGTGAGTTAAAAGTATCCTATAATTGGGGTGAAAAGAATAATTAAGTGTGGGCATTTAAAAACTCCCTTTAAATAAAGGCAAACTACTCGCTCGGAGTAAAGCTTGAAGATGTAGATGATTGATAATGACTCTTCTGAGTTGGAAATTCAGATTGTTGTTGCAACCTCTTTATAAAGTCATATATTTTAATATTGTGGATAGCTAGTTGCCGTTAATATATACGCGACGTGCAAATTCCAAGTAATTTTAAATCGGTTGTATCATGCATCCAAGCTTTTATTCGGATTTTGGATTCAAAATTTTGTCTCACGTAATGTAAATATTCGGCATCAGTTTTTTCAATACACTCAATACTCGCTTCTTCATTTGCAAATTATGGCCGTGTTGTGCACGATTTGATGTATATTTTAACCTCTTACTTACATTTGTTTGTCTGTTTTAAGTAGTAAAAGTTATTTATTTTATTTATTTTTAGTATATTGTAATAATTATATAGTAGGTGAAGAAAATATCAAAAAAGTGTTGAATTAAGTGAATAAGAAAATTTACTATGGCATTCTTTATATAGTTGGAAAGAAGATTAAAAAACCTACAACTTTTGTGCTTTGAATTTTCTCAAATTCAAATGTTTACTTGTCGAAAATAGTCTCGAAATTTCTGACAATGCATAATGACAAAAATTAAGATTTGACAGTCGTAAAAAAAATTAAATAAAAAAATAAATATTAGCCTCTATTTAATTTCTTGCTCATTACTCCTCTATAATTCAATCCTTATTCAACCTCTTTTCATATTTTCCTCATTAAACCCTAACACTTCTCATATTTATATAACCATTATCCATAAAAAAATAATTCCTACAATCCTTCAATTTAAACAAAACTCCCAACTTCCATTATTCAATTTTTTTTTCAAAGATTATCTGCGATTTTAGCAGATTTATCTTTTCTTGAGAGAAACATGGTGAGGGTTCTGAAAACTTCTAATTTTTGTCATGCGAAATCTCGTTTAGGTTGTTTGTGTTTTTGGAAAAACAAATAAATCTTTACGATGGAAGAACATAATAAGATTTAGAGACTTGTTTTTCGCAGTACGATATTAGGTGGTGAGGTTATTTATATTTTTGGTAAACCAAAAATATCTCGTCATTGAAGTTTTATTGTGAAGGTTAGGAAAGAAATAAATTTTCACATTTGAGTCTGTGGAGAATTTTCTATCATATGTAATTTGAAGTAGATGATGATTTGGAGTTTCGTACATCTATCCTAATAATATAGTTTTTATTTTTATTAGATTAGTTTGTAATTTAATTTGCGATGCAATTTTATTTAATGTTATATATAACAAAATAAATTAGATTTATACAAATTCTAAATTATCATTCCTTGTAGATGTGATCCCTTACTTCCATTATCTACATTATTAATGTAGTGTAGTAAAATAAGGGTTTTGAATTATTGTTTTTTTGTGACCGAAAAATTGTTCTTTCAGGCTGCCTTCTGCTTCGACCTTTTTGCAAACTTTGTTGCTTCCTCCCCTCCAGCTTTTCGGAAGGTGATTCTATATCCACATAATTTGATTCACCTCTAAAATTTACGGAAAACCCAGCATTATTCGTAGACGTTGTGTGCATATCAAACTTAAAAAAGGACTTTCAGAATTTGATAATAACGATCAAAGATGAAAGGCTTATTTTTCGTTGCGTGGTAAAAACTCCGAGCACTGGTGACTTTATACTGAGATGATAATCCTACAAAAGTGTTATCATGTATAATATTATGTAAATATAAACAATCAAGTTGATAAATGTAGCAATTAAATTAACATATCCATCTCACTCGCTCCGCTTTATGGATTCGTCAACCCCTGTGTAAGTTTAGAGATATAGAATGTTACTGACTGTGAAATCAATTGAAAACTCGACTGAAGGGATCCACTCGTTCTAGTTGTCATAATGCCGGGGTGCATTTGAAATTCTTGCTTAATAGTTTCCTAAAATGTTTCGAAACTTTGATTAGTTCATACTACGACATTGGAAGTAACATTTACATACACATGGCAAAAGGCCTCATCTTTTAAAAGCGTCATATTTGCTCCACGAGTTC
The DNA here is from genome assembly GCA_021464415.1 of Lonicera japonica. Taxonomy (NCBI): domain Eukaryota; kingdom Viridiplantae; phylum Streptophyta; class Magnoliopsida; order Dipsacales; family Caprifoliaceae; genus Lonicera; species Lonicera japonica. Next base: position 69,256,837 of record CM038465.1, read on the forward strand.
GAGATGCCATTTTAATTAAATCTTTACAAACACATACTTTGTAACAAAATATTTACAATTTAGTGATAGATTTAAGAAGAGGTCAATAGTATATATATAAAAAGCTTGGCAAATTTTGAATTTTGAACATACCAGAAGCTGTTGCAAATTAAATCTTGGAACCAAAAAATGGGGACACAGATAGGTGAACGTGACCCGCCCCAAGTGAGGGACGGGCACCATTTACCCGCCACTCAGGTGATGGGAATCATTCACCCGCCAGGCTAAAATTTAGCTCATTGCTAAATTTAGCCTGGCTTTACTCTACATTATAGCATATACTTATACTTAGCCTACCCACAACGGCTAGGCAATTGTTAAATATGAGTTTTTACCCACTCATAGTGCATGGCCTTAGTTATGTGTCGATTGATACGCATGCGAGTACGTACAAGAGTTCACTCGCTTCCTTTTAAGTGCATCCATTAAATACAATTTTATAACTACTGCTATAAAAGGTGGATACACAACTATTATAAAACGGCGAATATAACAAAATATAACAAAATAGTAAAACGAGATCACTCATTAGCATGGTAAAACATTATTTCATAAGCAAGGAATAAAACTTAGCTTCCTTATTTATTACCTTCCAATTCTAATCAACTGTAATGTTTGACAAAATTTATTACCTTAACTTACGTAAGGTTGGTATATGGGTTCACACATTAATATTAGGAGGTTGAAGAGGGCGTGTGGTACAACCCCCCCCCCCCCCCCCCTCCTTTTTCCTCCTCTCTGTCTCTCTCTCCTTTTTATTTTTTTTTCTACATTACTTTTCTCTTAAAACATTGCATAATGCTTATTTTGTCTATTTATTTTACTATATTACAAGTTCAAGTAATTAGGATAAATATAAAAGATAATAGGAATTAACAAGGAGTGTTTTAGCTTTTCCATGAATTATATATTATCCTCCAAAACTCCAAACAAACTTTGGAATCCGAAATGGAAATAATTTTAGATTATAAGAAAGTCAAAAAACTTTAACTAAATAAATTCATGAAGTGTTCGTAAATATATTCACATAATATTGCTTCTCACACAGTTAGATTCTCTTTTCCAACTGAAACTAATTGAAAACAAAATTACAATGTTATGTACATTGATCTAATGCTCAAAAATAATATCGTCTTTTTTTAGTTCAAAAATCACAATCAAATGGTAAAACATTAGATTATCTACAATTTTCAAATGCTTTCACTCTAGAAAATCAACATAGTTTATTCAATAACCAAATAATTTTATTATTTGCATCTGACTTTTGAGTTGAAAATATTAATTTTCGAGTGTATAGTCAATGCACTAAACATATTTAACTTTTGTCTTAAATATACATGTTTAAATACTTATGTGTTCAAAATATACATGTTTTTCTTTCTATTAATGGATTTCGAGTTTCATTTGATGAAAAAAAAAAAAACACTAATGTCCCGTCTAGATAAACAGAAGCAGAGATAGAAAACAAAAAACTCTAGGAATCAATTATCTCTAGGATGCATGGGTATGAACTTTCATTATTGATTATCCATTTATCCAAATCTGTCTAACTAGGACCCATTTGAGTTGAATTATCACGTCTACATGCTTCTCCAGGACACATAGTGTAGACCACACAACATGGGCTGCTCCCTCCTCTCGTCTCCAAGTGCGTAGGAATTTGCCATCACAAGTGTTCTTGTTATAACATTTTTAATGAATGTATAAAAATACTAGATAGGTATAAAATATCTGATTAAATAATTCTATCTATCTTCAAGGTAAAATTATTTAATTTGATATTTTGTAAAACAATTCATCAATTTTAAATAATTTATCCGATATTTTATTATGTCTAAAACTATAATAAATAAAAATATTTAATCATATCTTGTCTCTTAACCTGACATGCCAATCATAACCGAAAAATTTAATTATTATTTTTAAGAGTGTTAGGTCATGTTTGGTTGATATTTTAAGTTGAGTTTTTGAGTTAAATTTTTAGGAAGCGTGAAAGTACGTTGAAAAGTGAATTTGGTTTTTGTTGAATTTTTTTCAACCAATTCAAAAAAAACTCTTGAAAAAAACTCAAAAAATAATCACAATTGATCTTATTTTATAGATCTCGAGGGGTAAATTTTAAATATAATTTTTTTATCTAATTCTAATTTTTGAATTTAAAATTATGGCATTTTAAAAAAATTATAAGAAAGAAAGTAAAGTAAAATAAATTTTAAGAAATGTGAAATAAAATTAACTTTTAAATATAAAACTAAAAACATAAATTTTAAAACATCAACCAGAGCTTAATGTTGACAATATTATGTTTTACGATAACTATAGGACCAATAAATTTTTTTTGATAAATTGGTGTCAGTTTGGGAACAGAGCACATTGAGAATGAGGAGTTGAAGAAAGCACCCTGTATAAATTGGGCCACGCTTTTTGATGTTCATGTCTACACGGAACTTTCCACTTCTCTTCGTAAATGGGAGAGAATCAATAAAGTTGCAAGCCGCATTCCTCTTTTTAACTATTGAAAACCCTGACCATCACCGGAGTTAGTATTGGGCATAGGCGATTTATGCGATCGCTTAAGGTTCCCAACGTAGTAGGATTTCCAATTTTTTTTTCCTTTTTCTCTTATATATAAGTTATGGTAGGTAAAATTAAAATAATTTTTGGCTGAATAAAAGCAAACAACAAGACAATTGATTTTATGGATGATGATGCTTGTCTTGCAACTTGAGGTCATGCATTTTGGAGTTCGAAGTCTTGGTATAAGCGGGATTGAGCTTCTTTTTCTTCTTTTTTAACAAGTACACAAGCATAAGAACATCTCCAATAGTAATGTGTAAAAACATGTGGACTAATAAATAATTGACATTTGGTTAATAAAAAATTGTTTTACACATAAATTATACACATTCTTATTTTTGCTCCAATGGTTCATACTTATAATCTTGTATAAAATTATGATGCACCAATTATACGAAAACACATGGAATATATAAAATTCAACATATTTTTATAAATATTTTTTATTTATAATTAAATAGTCAAAGTAGGTATTGATTTAAAGATCTTGATGAGTAGAATTCAAATATACAAGTTTTATTACAAAATATGTTTTTAATTTTTAATTATACTATTTTGAAATTTTTGTAAATGTCTGAGAGAGAAAATGATGAGGCGAATGTGTAAAATGAATGTGTTAAATACACACCCATTTTACACAAAAGATGATGTGACATATTTTACACAATACCATTAAAACACCAAAAATTATACACAATATGTAAATTTTACACAAATCCTACGTGGCATGGTTTACACATGCTTATTGGAGATGCTCTAAGTTCCCAATTCAACTAATTTTTTTTTAAAAAATATAATATAATAACCCTAAACCCTATATATCGATGAGTTTATTTGACGGCTTTTTTTTCCTATTGTTGAATAAAACACTATCTTTTAGTTTTTGTTTTAACTAAATTCTATATGAATAAAAAATTTAATTACCCTTTTGATTACTTTTCAAATTTCATAATTTGTATATATATATGTATATATTTGTTGGAATTTATTGATATAGTTATATTACATGAATATACAAAAGGGACCTGAAACCAAAATTCACCTAGAGCTCCTCAAAACTCCGCGCCGGCCCTAACCATCACTTTAATCCAGCGTCACTGTATGCATGTTTGAAATAATTGTACATCATATTCAAAAAAATGTAGTATATTTATGTATTCTAAAGCAATTTTTGGATGCCTTTACAACCACCAACTTGATTGGCACCAAATATTGAACAGCCCACAACATCTTCAGCTTTAAGAACAAACTAGATTTCCTCACTCAAGTTCAATCTCCCCCTAAAGCAAAATGGGTGAAAAGAAGAACAATTTTCATCAAATCCCATATACAAAATATAGTCACCAAACTGCTAATTAACTGAATCCTCCAGGACAAAATTCACAAGAGAATTAGGCAATTTTACAGAGAATATATATATATATATATATATATGGACCATCAAACAACATGACTATTGATTACCAACCTTTACCTCTTATTTTTGTTCTTCGCTACAAATCCCAACCGTCGTTCCGCCCATTAAAATTGTTCTGGTTTCGTAAACTCCCATACATATCCGAGAACTCCGCAAGGCAATTGCTGCGCACCTGATAGTGCTCTTGTGTGTTGCGGCTGATTGCAACCCCAGAAAGTTTTGACGTATCAATGGCCCACGCAGGTCTAACATACTCAACTGTCTTCAAAGAGCTCGCATTTGCATACAAATAGTTCAACAACACATCCTCGCAATTAAAATACTTATCCACTTTTTCCCTCCCAGGCTCGGCCTCCTCTCTCCAATACCTCTCAAAAGCCACTTTCGTATCCACAAAAGCCGCCCCGGTCAATATCATATTGTACCCTTTGTGCCTCCGAGCATGTTTTTCACCTCTATACTCCAACGGGCTCCCATCAATTAGCCGGGGGTAGAACCCCACGATCCGGTCCGGGTGTTCCCGCCAAACCCTAAACCCGCGTTCGACATCGTTGCATGTCATCATGATGTCATCATCGAGCTCGAGAACAGCTCGTGTCTTTATCAACAGGTCTTTTTTGAACCGGTTGTTTAACGAGTTGCGCTCCTCTACACGGATCCTCACTGGAACTGCTGAGTCGAATTCGGTCAGATCCGGTGGCTCCCCTTTGTTCCACACCACAACAATCTCGCGGACAGAGGCGCACCGGGAGTAGTGCTTCACGTACATTTTCAAGTTCCACAGACGAGCGTCATAAGTCATTGTTAGTAATGTGAATTGGGAGTAGTGACCGTTATAAAGATAAGCTTCTTGGGATCCACTCCCACCGTAGAGGTACCCGACCGCGGTGCATGTTAGCGCCACTGCAATCACAGTCACTAATGAGAGCACCAATCTCCCGGTGCAAGTATTCGGTTTAACCCTACCGCGGAGAAACAAGCTCACCCTATTCAACCGGCTACAAAACTGTCTCAATTTCGACGCAAACAAGTTCGACCTCTCCAAAGTTAAGAAAGCATCACTTCTCTTGCCAATATTGTGAGGGCACCAACTTAGGGGAATAATACACTTAACCGCCCCAAGTAGCATGCCGATTAGTATAACAAGCACCCCAACGGTAATAGCCAAAGCGCACCCGAGAACAAACCGTTGGGTGGCATCACCAGACAGGACTCGGTCCCCGTCAGACACCCCGATCCACTCTCCCGAGCTTAGCTGTTGCACGTCGAGGTGATGGTAACGGGCCCCGTTCCAAGCATTTCGGCCCTTGTTCGGCTCTTCTAAGTGCAATGGAACTTCTACTTCATTAAACTCTTCGGGGGTGAGAACTTCTATTTTGAAGGCACGAATACGTCTGCCATAAGTCTCACCGCAATCTTGGCCCGAACGGTAAAGATACCCGTTATATATGAAAGGTCTGCCCCCATTACGAGCACCCATGCTTTTGTGTGTGTTATAAATAGGGTTCTTTTTATGTGGTTTATAGGGACCAAGAGGGTTGGTGCTGTACCAGATTTCAAGCTCACCGTACCGTTTTGTGCAAAGGCCACTGTAATCAGAACCAAATAGCCAATATATTCCATTGTAAGCAACTATAAAGGAATCAACGAGGGCTTTCTTTAAGATTACTTTCTCAAGTGTCCACTGCAAAGGAAATTGTAGCGCTCGATAAATACGAACATCCCCTTTCTCACTGCTCTCGGGCATCATGTATATCTAAGAAAACAAAAAGGAAAGAAACATTGAGCAAGAGAAGCAATTCATGCAATCAAGAAAATGAGAGATTGACCAAATAACATAATTGGGGAGATACTGTGGAGCTGGATATTCCTATGGGCTTTCTTTTGACTTTGCCCACCATTTTATATGTGAAATTAGACTTTGCCCCATGTTTTCATAAACATGAGACTTTGCCGCCTGCATGCGGGGAATCTCAAAGAATTACCTAAAAATGGGGGGCTAAGTCAAAGTAAATTAAAAAAATTAGACATTCCTCATTTTTACATAATACTTTGAGGTTCCCCTTGCATGGAGGAGTCAAGACTAATGGTTAGGAAAACACCGCCCCGGGGGGAAGGGGGATGTTTGTTTGTTAAGTCTAATTTCACATTAAAAATAGGGGCCAATGTCATCAAATCACTCTCGTCTGTTTTTCCAACTCCTCAAAAACATTAATTGTTTTTCCAATCATTTTCAAACTTTGTTATCAAACTGACCCTAAGGGTGAGACATTTAGATCTTTACTTGGTCATCGTGTTCAAAGACGTATGGATAAGAGAGATGCCAATCCTCATCCAAGGCAATGCCCAACTGTTGCCACGTTGCTCCCTTGTCAACACTCCTAGCAACTCCGATATCTCCTTGCGAGGTGACTGAGTTCTTCGTTTCAAAGAACAGGTAAAGGATTTCACCCTGAATCATAAGCAAGCGTCAATGAAAATACTAACAAACTACGCAAAAGAAACTCATAATTAGCTTACAAGATTTATACCATATCAAACTTAAGTAGGCTCATATAAATACTGTTCCAAGCTCTAAATTTTTGTAATGTAATGGATGCATTCATGAAGAAGGGTATCTAATGGATTACAAGAAAAAAAAGGTTAAACTTACAATTAGCAAGAAGATTGTATGGCAACACGCAACAATGTAGAATGAATGAATGATGACCATAATGATGTAAAATAGTGACTGTCATCAATTGAATGCACACAAAAAAAGAAGAAAATGCATATAATATGATCAATGGACAGAGACAAGCAGTTGACATATAAGCAATACATATAAATGGATACAATAACTGACGGCACAAAATAACTCAAAATATGTAATCAGAAGGTAAAAGGCTAAAACGTGAAAGTTTTATTCCCAAGCCAATCAAGGGGCATATAAGTGACTACACCTTACTTTAGTCCATGCGACTTTTGAAAGAGAAGCAAGCTGTTGGCTTGTCACTTCAAGAAATGTGACAATTTAAGAATTCAAGCATAAAATATAACAATTGAATAAGAACTCCTCTCCATGACACTTCCCCCAAATTTCCTCGATGCACTTATAAATGCATGAATGGTGGATATTGAGGAAAATCTAATTCTTTATTAAAAAGAAGTTTTTCACGTCATTCATCTGAGTGTACCTTGAGCAAATTTGGAAGTAAGTTACATGGAGGAGCCATCCAGAGAACATAAAATTGAGAACTGTTGACATAAAGGAGTTAATGGCAAAAAGTTTTTCCTTGACCAATAAAATGATAGAACAATATATGCTATCATCTCAACATTAAAAGGTGCAAATTGCTTGCTTTTTTTACAACAGATTTTTTAACACCACATGAAAGAAGGGTTATAACTTACAATGGCAGTACTAGATATGGTTGGAAAAGTAAATCCTTAGTAATGAGGTTTTTCCGTGTCTTCAACACTATTTAAAGTTGTCTACAGTTAGTCATCAAGAAGGAAACTCAAAGGAAGCAGTCCAATTAACTATAGGGACAAATTTCTGTGAATGTTGTAGTCATTGGCTAAAAAATCCATATCCGATTCTCGTCTCAGCTTTCTGTATATCTGTATACAACATGGAGTAACTAAGCCACACAGAAAAACAGTGTTCTAAAAATTCTCGCCTAGGCCCTGCTAGGAGGCTGCCCGCCACCTGGCTATAGCCTAAGTGGACACCTAGGCTGGGAAGGTTGCGAGCAGACATGATGGCTGGGGTTTTTCCCTCATTTCTGTTCCAACTTCCAAGAATTATTTATGTCTTGATCTAAATTAGGGAGAATGTTTGCTTAGTGAACTCTTGCACCTTTTCAAGAAGTAAAGTAAAGGTTGATTTCTAATAGTATATTGAGATAAATAATAAATTAAAATAGACCGCCTAGCTCTTAGTAGCCTAGGACCCACAAAGGAATTGATTGCTCAAGGCAACAAGTGCCCTATGCCACTCTAGGTCCGCCTAGCGCCTTTTAGCACATTGAGAACCCCCAACTCCCAAGAACATTGACTCGTATATTTACAATTTTATAAAGACGTGTCGAATTGTCTACTGATATATAACTAAATAGTAAATATAAAGACATAAATACAAATATATATGTAGATAGCTAGATAGCAAGAGAGAGTGAGAGAGAGACCCCACCAATAGACCCTATGGGCAAGGGTGATGTTATAGGCACCCTGATTTTGTAGCTAAAACACCGTTGTAACTTCAACACCGCAATTTTTAGAATTATTGATCATGGTACCCATATGGGGACACTCTAAATTTAAGCACTGAGTCGGTGTCTCGTTGCCGAACTTTGACATTCGATTCAGTAACTTTCCATCGACTTGACCAAAACAACAGCCTTTGGCCAAGTCAATTTTTAGACATAGTTCATTGATATTTGATCTCGGCAAAAGGTAAACGAATTTTAACCTCTAACTCAGTAAACTACCACCGAAAGTGGACCTTTAAGTCAGCAACTTGCCACCCACTTGTATTTTATGTAACTAAGTCCTAATTTTGTAGACACAACACCAAATAGTTGATATTTTGGCTGCCCCTATAAAAAAAACTTGTTTCAATTTTGTGGTGTCCTAGATAAAAAAAGAGAGGCATATATAGCATCACCAATGGGCAATGTTATCAAAATACTAGCCTATGGCTGCCTTGGAATATCTAAAATTCAACCTACCTAGCGCCTAAAGCCTTTGAAACCGCTACCAATCAGTCCAGCCATTCCTATTAATAATAGCAAAGTCTGACGTAAGAAATCCTTTTTTCTAATAAGAAAAGTTCATCCTTGTAATATAAGTAATGTTTTTACATTTTTTTGATAAGAAACAAGATTCCATTAATAATATAAATTAAAAGTACAAATATAGGGGGACAAGGAGTCCACCAACAAAACATATAATCCAAAAAAAAGAAAATAAAAGAAATATAATCCTGCCAAAAACCACAGCCAAGAATGCACCCTTAGAACAGATTATACAGTGGAACACTATTCAAAAATCCAAGCTCTCCAATTGTTCTTGATGTCTTCCACTCTATAATTTTTGAAAGGCTTGGTGTTGGAAGCCCACAACGAAGAGTAATGTTTTTACTTTTGAGAGACAATTCAACATGTTTGTGCCTCATCAAAGTTAAAATAGAACTTTTGCATTTATTAATAGCTCTGTTAATCTTTTCAAGGAGTCTTTCGTTTTTACAATATAGTATAATAAAATATGAAAAACTAGAAGGATTTATTGACATCAAGGCGGAGCCAGAATTTTTTATTGGTTTTTTTCCTGGGGGGGGGGGTGGAGGGCAAGTTTAATACTAACGTCCCTTTTTATTATTAAATTAATTCTAATATTATTTTTGTTCAAGATTAGGAGAGACAAGATTAACACTATTAGTAAATTTAAAAAATTAAAGGGGGCAAACTTAATTAATATACATATATTTATAATTTTTAAAAACAATTATAGGGGAAAAATTGCAATTATGGAAAATTTAGGGGGGCCACTGGCTGACATCAAAGGTTCATCTCTTGAGCCTCTAACCATCATATCCTAAAACTAATTTTCTTTCATTTCCTATTTCCTCCTTTTGGGATGATCTAATGCTCTAATGGAGGAGTCACAACACCAAAGTTCCAGGAAAATTCAAGCTCAATTATTTTGTAACCAAGATCTTTTGAAGAGTTGGAAGTTTAATGAATGAGCTAACATAAATCATGTAAGATGAAGAAAATCATAAAATGTAGAGAAGTCCGCTAGAGCTAAATCTCTCTGTGGTAAGTTCAATATTATTTGCAACTTCATCATTGAAATCAAATACTCAAATATGAACCTATCTTCATAGACCTGCAACTACTCTATCTCAAACCCGTCCAGCACCACCCCTTGCACCGTGACCCAGATCAATACCATACACCCCATAGCCACCTCTGTGTAGCCACTTATGCAACAAGATCTGTGCCCTTTAAAGTCTCTCTCACTCTATCTCTGTACATATATATTATCATAGCCTTTGAATTTTACCCTCAACCTCCTACAACATGGGTAACTTACCAAATCATGAGTAACACATCTCACCAGATTTGAAATCCTGCAAGTGTATTTGTCAGTCTGGCTTTGCAAAGATCAAAACCATCCTATGTAATTTTTTTTATCTTTTACTCTATGGCACCTCTATCTTCTTGTGAAAGCTTTTCTCATCTCCTTCCTTGTATTATCAATATCTATTTCAACATTGAACATTCTAATGCCAGCTCAAACCACTAACCATATGCTTGTTCACCCGAATCCTGCCCACCAAACCATTTTGTATACTGGCCTTTGGACTTCAAATTATTTGGTACACACCTCCCTTGCTTAATGGGTAATCACTGATCAAATAATACAGCAAATGCAATCAACTTCGTCAAACTTGCCGACTCTATGCCAGAACCATCTCCAAACTCAATATTATTTTGAAAATATGACCCAATAGAAAAAAAATTAAAATCACTATGGGTGTATCAACTGTTCGTCAACTTTCACTATTCATCTCTTCTTACCACAACTTTTCTAATCTCATATATCTGTTTATTCCAATCAGTATGCTAAAATTACTACCTATAGCTGCCCAGGCCACACATAGAAGTCATCAAAGAAGAGGCTGAGCCATCTTAGAAAAAATGAATATTTTATCTTATTTCTCCATTCCCACTGGTAATCTCAAGCTATGGTGTACTTTATGCCCACCAAATGATAGAACCCCTACCCCATCTTCCATGTTAAAAAATAATAGCAAAGTGATTATGTTATCCCACACGAGAGCGGAAGACATTTAGATAATTTACAAAATTAAAGAATGACCACCATGAGTCCTTTGTCAATGCAACTCTTCACCAACTTTATTGCATGCATGATGGAACAGTAACAACCCCTCATATTGCTTTAGCGAACAATTACAGACAGTTCCAAACCATTTCTTCACCAAGAGAATATAAATTCAATAAAAACGAAGTAGTCCAATAGACTTGTACCAACATATCTGTGATAAACATAAATAGATAAAATTATCAAAAAAATCATAAGAACTAAATGAAAATAGAAGTCACCTGACGGTAAAGAAACGGATCAGCAACAAAATTACTAGGAAAGCCAGATTCAGAAGCTGAAGCACAAGTAACAACCGGATTAGCCACCGGCCACGCCGCACTCTTATCATTCGATATATTCATCTGCCACCCATTTCAAACACAAAAGAGAAACATCAAAATCAATTAAAAATAATGCCAACATAAATATATATATATATATATATATATGTGTGTTATATGGAAGGCTGATTTTTGGGTCTCATTTTTATGTGAATTCTGTCATCCAAAACAAATATTACCTGGTACCAAAACTCTACACACTCCTCCAACTATTGCATCTACTCGCTCACAAAACCCCACAATTTTTTTTGAATCTAGCTCTTGGAAAAACAAAAATCTCAGTTTTTATGCAGTACAAAACAAACAATCTCTCTGTTCCAAGTTAATAATCTCACTGACTTTGGTATTTCATAAGGAATACTAATTTCAACATAATTCACTGGTCAAGAATACAACTTATTTTCCATTGTAATGTTTTGTACATTGATTATGTCCCAAAAAGTAAATCGGAATATCAATCTGAAACATCACAAAAATAAATAGAACTATCAATTTGAGATGGAAGGAGTACATATATATATGTGTATAAACAACATATACCTGAATAAAGTTGCAACTTCAATTAATTGGAGGCTCTACACAAAGCAATTATCATTTTTCCCGCAGCAATGCATAATTATCAATGAATATGGTACAATTTTTAAAAAAAGCATTTCGACTACTCTAACAAAGCCATTTTTGCTTTCGCAATAGTTGTGACCTTAATCAAATATTAAAAATAAATTTCTTTATAAGCTCAATTATATTGTTCTAATCAATCTGAACAGTGTGGTTATGCTTACACAGATAAAACAGAGCTACAGCTAAATAGATAGAAACACATACTCCTTCCGTATCAAATTGATCGTCGACTTTCATACTTTTTAACTACATGCTCGCTGCAACATAATCAACGGTAAAAAATACAATATTATATACTATATTATAGTATAGAGGCAAGAGGCATTTCAACCAGCAGCCAGTATCCTAATTTTGAAACACCTATTTTACTGTTTGCAATCTTATTTTTCATTAAAAGGTGAATTGAACCCCTAACCACTAAGGACATCTCATAAATACAGTGAGATTTTGTAAATTAATTATGTCGATATTATTAAATTTGAGAGATCTAAAAAGGAAGGTTGTACAATCATTTTCAGATGGAAAGAAAATGGAAAAAGGACATAACATCTATTTATTATTATGTGAAATTGTGGAATAAATGAATATAAAACTTACATCCTCAATAGGTTTGAGGGAAAAGGGGGAGTGACCATAGAAAACACCAATGGACCACGAGCCCTCATTGTCCTCTTGACAGGCAAGAGGAGAGACTAGCCCCAAACGCACATTAGGGCTAAACATCAACCAGGCATACAAATACCCAATCGACCCCACCACCACAAACGACCCCATGAAATACGCCAGGGTCGACGATACCACGCAATTCTCGTGCCTCCACCACCTGCACCACCACCACTTCAATCTCATCTCGCCTGAAAACAACGCCGGCGGTGGTCGCCGCCGACGAAAAAAAAAACCTTTCTACGGCGGAAGATACGAAACGGGCATTTATATATACGTATATATATATATATATATAGAGAGAGAGAGAGAGAGAGATTGTGTGTAGAATGGAAGGGAGATTTGGGAAGCCCGGTTTGTTATTTTTCTTTCTTTCTCTCCTTTCCTTTTTTTTTAAAAAAATAAAATAAAATTATTCTATCTATGTGAAGAAGATTTTGCTGTGTTACTATGTCTCTTCTTGTGTAAAGGCAAAGGTGGCAGAAAACAGCGGTGGTGTTTGAACGCGGGGGAAGGAAGGAAGGAGTACGTATTATCGTACATGTATATGTTGTGTTCTATTTGCTGGGTGTGTACCAGCTGTAAATAAAACACATTTTTAGGTCATCTTCAAGTAAATGTCAAATATTTAGATTCTGATTTTAAAAAATTATAAATGATTTTTTATAATTCCATTCTGCTAAATTTATAAATTATTTTAGTTATATATAAATCTTAATGTATGAATTCTTTAATATTTATGTGAATTTTGTTAAGTCCATAAATTTTTTTAAAAATAATAAAAAAAATAAAAATTATAGATAATAAAATAAAAATCATTACGACTTTAAAGTAATACATTATAAAAAACGTAAAGATAATATTTGACACAACTCCTAAACCTAACACGAAGTTAGTGGGTTAGGTTCATGCGTAAACATATTTGGGTGGAATTCGAGTCGGACACAACTGACCAATTTAATAAATGGGCCGTGTTCAATTTAGTAATCAGACATAATTAATTCAAAACTAACCTACAATTAATTAAATTATTTAAATATAAAGTTGAATATGTTACTTATTTATATTATACATGTTAGATTGTTTGAATTACCTATTTAACACGACACAAGTCACATGACTTATGAAATAGGTTAATCGTGTTGTGTGATGTAACATATATATTAAATAGGTTGTGTTAAAGTTAATCAAAATAATAAGATTGAGTTAAGTCATGCTCAGGTTGACCATATGAATGTTATACACATGTCTTGACACAATTCGAAGCTAGCTCTAATTATTATAGTTTTGTTCGTATATGTTAGTGAGTATTAAAGTTCATATACTTCCACCCATTGTTTTGTTTATTATAAGAATAATATTGTTGTATTTATTAACAATTTAAAATATTAAATATCAATAAATTATGAGAAACAACCATAAATTTTGGAACACTTCACATTTTTTTGACATTTGGTATTTTTTTTATTGAGAAAAATATAATAATTATATTATGTATTCATGTATATTTGAATAGGCACATGTAAGATGCTTGGAGGTGTTATTGTGCACCAAGGCAACTTAATAATTAAGAAATTTAATTTTAGATTTTGGACATTTGTCCATGTAGATTGGTTTGGAAATTTTGGAGTCATTCTTAATTGCTACGTGGCTTTGTTCGGCGATGAAAATTAGATTATGGACCCCACTTATACTAAAATTCTTGCCTATTATCTTTGTGACAGCACAAAAGTATTGCTATGCTATTACAGATATTTTTAATGATCATTTTTATTTAAGTAAATTTTTATATTAAAAATGGAGGAAAAAAAAGTGTTTTAATAGTTATTTTTATAATTATTTTTATTTGAGATGAAAGGTGAGTTATATAGAAAAAATTTATAAGCATTTTTACATGTAGAAATAGTGATAAAAAAATTTTTAATATGACATATCACACTTTCATTAGATATAAGAAACCCTCATTATTAACTAAATAACAAGTAAGATACAAATTGCACCATTAGAGAAACTTTATTTGAAACTTCTTTATCTATACAATTATATTTTCAAATAGATATAAAAATGTATTAAAAGTATCATGACACATAAGATGTAAATAAATTTATAAAAATATCATTAGAGATAGCCTAAGTAAATTATTTTATGACTATTTAATAATGGAGGAAGCCAGTGGTCTAGTATTTTATAACTATTTTGAGTTAAGGGATTATACTTAATATATTTTTAAAATTTTAGATTATTTATTTGTTGTCATGTATATATATTTTTTTTATTTATCAAGTCAATTGAATTTGATATATTTATTTGGCCTTATTAATTTATATTATATATTGTTGTTGGTTAAATTGTTGTTAAACTGATTGATACATGATTGAGTTTACTTGCCAAAATAACTAATAAGCCAATCGTGTAAGATTTAGAGAGAAGTTTAGATGTAATGAGATCGGTGAGGTGGATAATTTTTAACACAATACCAAGAAGGACCAGTGTACGAGACCAGGTGATGGTTGGTTGAGTTTTGTTGAATTTATCGATATTGTTGAATTACCGAAATTTGTTAAGTTGAATGTTGTTATGAATATTTTATTATTGATAAAATATTCTGTTAAGATATTTTAATTCCTATGTGTTATGTGCTGCCTTCTAATTTACATGGTGTAGGATTGAAAGGTGGTGTTGGAATAGATTGGCGGGTCGGACGCGGTTTGGATAATAAAGAAAAGTGTTGTATATTAATTTGTATAGTGGCGAGATTTGTAAATTGTATTTTTATAGATTAATTTGGTATATAAAATAAAATTAGACTTTATTTTTATCTTGTTTTCGGACCCAGTCGTGTCGACTCGTTACAA
Organism: Lonicera japonica; assembly: GCA_021464415.1. Classification (NCBI taxonomy): domain Eukaryota; kingdom Viridiplantae; phylum Streptophyta; class Magnoliopsida; order Dipsacales; family Caprifoliaceae; genus Lonicera; species Lonicera japonica. The sequence goes on from CM038465.1 coordinate 69,272,223, forward strand.
AATTGATATCACAAATAATTATTATAATGATAATTCAATACTATTTCATTATAATTATGTAAGAATAAGAATAGCATGGTAATTCTTTTTATAAAAATAGCATAGTTGCACCACCACTACTTTTGGCCTTTTCAAAATAAATTGACCTTGTTGAGTTCGATTCGTAAGAATCACTAAAATAAAATAAATAATTTAGAGTTAATTATGCGTTAAGTTAGTGTACATTTGTCATGAATTTTAAGGGGCTTTATTTCATATTCATTTTGCTACCTTTTTTGTTCATATTTATATTAAATATATTCTGCACAAACTATGCACGTGCATAGTTTTTTTATGCACATGTATTATTATAATATTTTCATTATCCAATTTCCACTATTAAAAAAGAAAGAAAAAAAAAAAGGAGGTTTCATGCTTACCTACGCGCTCTTACTACTCATCTGGATCTTTGTGCCAGATCTCAAATAATGTCGATCTTCATACTTGAGTCGTGCCAGACAATCAGAAGCATACTTTTATCGTGTGGACAACTAAAGCTAAACCTCAACTAAGCTGGACAATTAGTGTCAGACCTCAATTGTGCCGGATAATCAGGGTCGAACCTCCATCATGTCAGACAACCAGAGCTGGACCTCAATTGGGCACGACATCTTGCACTCCTATGCACTTGCCATTCGTGCTCTTAAGTACTCAATCTCACACTCACATATGCAAACCAGACGATTTCAGCGAAGCTCATTGACCTGGGTGGTTTTCAGACTCAAGTTGGTATATCATTTACCATTTTTGAGGGGGGTATTAACATATATAGATACATTAGATTAAGTATATAATTGATACAGTCATATCTCAATCTTCTCCGAATTTCCTGAACCTATATTCCATATATATGTAGGCAATTATGTATTCTTTATTTATATCTTGTATAAGCCTATATAAACCCCTCTTTATTGTAATCGTTTATATCACATAATCAATTCAGGTACGAAGTCACTTTTTCTACAAACTTAGGAGTTTATGTCTTGCTACACATGTATGTGTGTGTATCAGTACACCAGAAAAGTAACATATTGCAACACTTCAACTGCATTAACATTTGACGGTAGTTAACGATGATGCGTGGAAATGATAATGAATATTTAAAGTATGAAATTAAATAAAATTACAGGATTTTCGTGCTTCATAAATAATACCCTTTTAGTTAAAACAAAAACTAAAAAAAAATTCCGTTCGATAATAATAATACCAAACATCAATTAAAAAAAAAAGGCTCAATCTCGTCAAAGACGTGAGCTGTGCCTGAAATTTACTTCAATATCGAAGTCTTCTTATAATTTGTGTAGGTTAATTGGTAGGTCTTGCTTTTTATTTAATTGGCCAGTCTTTGTTAGTTTTTTATTTTATATTAAAAGAATAGGCCATAAGAAACATATTTTAAATAATTTAAATTTAATTTAATCCTATTAAATAATTATAAGCCTAAAAATTGGGAGCCCCGTATAACAAGAGCCTTAATGGACTGCTTGAGTGGCCAATATCCAGGATCAGCCTTAACATTATGTCAACAAAAGATGAGCTGAACTTTGAGATTCATAATTTTTGTTTCATTTAGTATTTTCTTTTTGTCTACGTGTCATTTAGTTTGGAGTACATAATTTTTAGTTAAGGTGATTTTATTTTTATCTGCAAGATTCATCTTATTAAGTTAATCGGCGTTGCCTATTAAATTAATTTGTGAATGTGGATAAATTGACAAAAAAATACTATTGAGTTAATTTTTATAAATACTATTTTATTAATAATTTAATACTAAAATATATACTAGATATTATTTTATTAATAATTAATTTTAAAAAGAGTAATATTATAAAATTTTATTCAAAATTTTAATAAATTAAAAATAAATTAACCGTAAGATCATGCTGATAAAAATAAAATCACCCTTTAGTCAAAAAAGTGGAACCTATACCCAATACAACATGTTATCCCAAACTTGTAATAACGCTCCGTAGTTAGTTGAAACTGAAGAGTTTTTATTTTTCTTTCTCTTTTTTCGAGAAAGGAAAGTCCAAGTTTATCTTTCTAACCATAAACAACTTTTTTTATTATTTATAAATCTTTTTCTTTAAGATTCGAAATTGAGATCTCAAGACTCGTGTGCCTTTTTCAATAGCTTACTTCCATTTAGATTAGAGATTAGTTCCATTTGTAAGCCCAGTTTAAATAAGGTTATTTAATTATTATTTTTTTACTTTTTTTTAACAAATAAATAATTTTTATAATATAATTATTTCTATACAATACAATTATTTTGCCATACAAATTATGAATCAACAACTACAATAAGTTGATGAATTAAATTATGAATTAACAATCATCATAACGCATATACCACCATTCTACTAATAAAAATAGAAGAATGGAAAATTCGACAATTATATTCATGCAAGATAACTCAAAATCTCACTATTACAATAATAGGAACCATTGATTTTTTTTTGTTTTTGGGTATATTACAAATAAGTTTCGCTGACATAAATAGTAAATTGTAGACCCACTTCCGTTTATTACCAACGACCAATGTAATTTTTAATTAATCAGCGTACACTAGTTGTTTTTGTTCCGTTGACATAAATAATACACTGTAGAACCACTTCCATTTATTACCAAGGACCAATGTCATTTTGAATTAATCAGTGTTGTTGTTGTTGTTGTTGTTGTTGTTGTTATTATCTTAAATTGTTTAGATATGCGTGACAACAATCGATAGAGAGTATGGAAGAGGCATTGAAAATGTATGATTTATAACGTTCATTTTCCGGTTACAATATTACTTTGCAGTTTGAACTTGAATGACACATCATCATGAGTGGGACCACAAGTATATTCAAAGAACTCTCTTTAATAAAAATAATAAATATTTACATAGAAAGATAAATAAATAAATAAATAATTTTTTTTATGAAAAATTATGAAAATACTTTATAAAATGAGTAGATTACTTTCACTATATTTTATAAAAAAAATTAATATAAAAATGAGTGAGATGATCATTAAAATTTTCAATGGTTGAAAATACATATATTTATTATTTTTGATTTACCTACTTATAAGTTAAAGTTTTTTTTTTATGAAACTCGTCAAATGTGATCATCACTATATATATAAATCATTTTTACAAATTTTTATATACAAAAAAATCATATAGCTATTTATTATTTTAAATAGGTATTCTTTCTTTTAAACCTAACTCCCAACTAATTTGTGTAACATTATTTTATTTGTTGTGTTATTAATTTATAACCTAAAAGCTTGTGGGACCAAAGCAAACGCAATCTAGATAAGTTCTCTAGACCAATTTTTTGTTTATTTCCTGAATCAGATACATATGTACATCCATATTGCATGTGCGTGCGTGGAGCATATTTGCATGTAAAGACGTAAAGTTATGAGATGAGTTGTTTTGCACTCCAACTTAGACTCCTGCCACCTTTTGTCTCCTTATTTTTGGGAGATATCCCCTCCTGATCAACAAGAAGTTCAATTTCGTGAACATATATTACTTTTTCTTAAAAATAATAAAATTATTAAGAAATTAAATTTATTTTAGTGTACATTATATATGTGGTTGCATGTATATAATTTTAAAATTATACATAATTATTTTTTGGTATATATTCCTTATCAATTGAAAAATGCTTTAATTTTTATAGTCGTATATAAAATACTCGTTTAAAGTACTAATCGACAAGGGCGGAGCCACATGGGGACCAGATGGCCCCATTTGGACTTTTACAAATTTTCACTGAGTACAGGGGGTGTTTGTGCAGCAGTGTAAAAATCAGGGGGTGTTTGTGCAATTTGGGAAGTTATGTGCGATTTGCGGTATAAGTACAAGGGCAGGATTTTGTTATTAAGTAAGAGGTAGGTGTATTTTATGTAGGTAAATATTTGGAGTAGATTTCCCTAATAGGAGAATAGGCTAATTATTAACACTGCAACTATTTTTCTAGGGCTTCTTTATTTTTCCATTTTGGTACCGTAGCTCATCGGTTTTATTTTTTCTATTCTTTCATCTTTTGAGGTTGATTTAATATTGGGTTAGAAAAAATTGAACTTTATATCGTAAGATGTTTTTGAGAAAAAATTGGCTTGGAGATTAATATATGAAATTATTGATAATGAAAATATTATTAAGCATTTTCAAAATATGAAAATTTAAAGGGGAATACTGTAAGTAAATATGTGAATTTTGATGTATAAATCTCCGTTTGATTGCAAAGATGGAAAAGAAAAATAAATTCAGTTAGTTTGTATGAAAAGATAGAGAAAAAAAGTAAGAGACAGTGCTTCTTTTATGAGTAGATATCTTCTATCCTTTTATGTTTTTGGTGAAAAATTTGTCCTTACCACCAAGCAAAGAAATTTGCTTATGGAAAAACTAAATAATCAAGAGGATATCACCTTATCACTCAACTTATTTTTCATATTTTTACCAAAATTAACTCAATTTATTTTTCTTTTCCATCTTGCAATCAAACGGAGCCTAAGATGTTAAATATTTTAATATAATATTTTGATTTTAACCTTATTAAAAGTACATGCAATTATTTTTGAAAAGTGTATTAATTTAGCCCATTCTGATTTTAATTTTTGGCTCCGCCACTACTAATCGATACCTATATAATAGTTTCCAAATCTACTTTATAATTATTTTAAGTATTCCTATATTTGATTGCTAAACTTTATATATAGGTGGAAAGCGTGTAATTACACACTTTGAAAACAAGTAGTAAAAGGGATACAAAATGAAAATAAATTGCCAGACATATGAATTTGGATACAAGGCCTACAGTATATGGGCCGAAGTGAAGAAACCCAAAGACTAATCTGGGCTTTAGTCTGGGTCAGCCTCTAGATATTTTGATGGTATTTTAGAAACTAAAATCATAATAGGAGAAGGAATACATAACAAGTTAGCAGTTTCCCGGTGATGAGAGGGGTTGGTTCAGTGGTAGGCAACCTCCATCCTTATTGACTTATCTTAAGGTTAAGGGTTTTCTTTATTTATAGAATTAAAGGAGAGACTTACCCACCTAAATTAATAATCTCAATTCGCACTTTTTAAAACTAAATTCACTTTAATTTTTCTTATAAAACTTTTAAAAAATTTAAAATACTATAACTTTAAATCTAAAAATCAGAATTAAATAATATATATATATATATTTAAAACCTACTCATCGAGTTATATAAATAAGATCCATTATAATCTATTTTATGAGTTTTATTTTTTCTCGCGAGGTGTTTTTTTTTTGTACTAAATACAAATCGAATTGAAAAAGCTTCTTTTAAAAACTCAACTTCAAAATAAATTTTAATTTTTAGCTCAAAAACTCCAACCAAGCAAGCTCTCAATAACTTTTTTTTTAGTCCAATTTATCGATTACAATAAAATTACTAGATTTTTTAAATTTGTAAAAGTTAAATATAAATTCTTAAAAAATTATAGAAGAATATATCATCTATTAGATGGAACTAAATAGAAAAATATAATAAATGTAGTAAGAATAAACATGATTATCTCAAAATTATTTTTTGGATATAAAGGATTTAGATAAAATGAATGTGATACAGATCGTGCATCATATCCAATAGACAATAAACGCATTGAATATATAAAAATAGACAATAAATGCATTGAATATATAAAAATTTTATGTCAAAAATATATATACACACACTAAATTTTTGTATATTAGAACATATTATACTCAATAATTTTTTAGATTTAGAACATATGATTATACTTGCACAGTTGGACAAGTGACAATAATAATTATATATGGAAGGAAAACGCGTAGAAACTAGTTGTAGTTGTACATTCCCTCCTCCAATATGAAAAACAAAGTTCACTCCACTGTAAACTACGCCCTCGAGCGGCACCTCCAGCGAATATCCTTTGCGCGCCAACGCGCGTGGTTGGCTCATCTTAAAACCAACGATGCGTTGACCCTTCCCATCCTCCCTTTTGCTTTCTTTCTATGACTTGACCCCCCCTCCCTCCTCCTCTTGAGAATTTATATCTTTCACAAACAATATTCAATTTTTCAAACCATATTCTTTAAGCACAATCTCTCTTTCTCTCTCTCTCTCTCTATAACGACACAAATCCCCCTACTTTCTCTCTCTAAAACAGACATACATACATGGAGGCGGAGCAGGGCAGAGTCACTTGTGCCTCGTGGATCCGGCGGCCGGAGAACGCACATCTGGTGGCGATGGGGAGGTCGAAGAGGCGCCACGACGGCGACCACCCCTCTTCGCTCCAAATATTCTCCTTCGATCCCCTCACCACTTCTCTCTCTTCCTCTCCCTCGGTTTTCTCTCTCTCTCTCTAAAATTCATTCTCATATTTAGCCTACATAAATAAAACGTACTATACAATTGAGAAGACTAATTTGAAAGGAAATACATGTGTGTTTCTGTATGTATGTATAGGCTACTCACGTGTTTGAAGAAGAAGAGGGAGATCCCGTGAACCTAGCGGTACACCCTAGCGGGGATGATATTGTTTGCTCTACGGCCTCTGGTGGCTGCAAGTCAGTTCTCTATCTCTTTCTCTTTCTTATCACTAACTTAAATTCAGTGCTTACTTTTTTTGTTCATTTTGTTTTTTTACTTCTTCATGCTAAATAGAAGTTCATTCAGCGTTAAAGAGGCATTTACAGTTTGGCATTCAGCGATTGCCGATAATAAGTAAATCTTGTGCTGAATGTTTAATTTAAATTTTATTGAATTTTTATTCCAACAGTCTATTTTTATTATAATAATTGGGGTAAAAATGTAACATGTGGTCTCTACAACAAATAAAATCAAACGTATCTTTCAGAGGTTCAGTTCCGCATTAAGCATTTAGGGTTCACCAGTTCGTGTTCAGATGTCAAAGAAAGGAGGAAAAAACGAACCCTAGGTTTTGAGTTTGTTTACTTTTCTTACTAATTGGGCTGTTAATTTTGTAATGTAATGCAATGCTGAGACATGGTTACACGCTACTTTTGTTTTTGTGTTTCTGAGGTTTAATTTTCAAAAATCATTTTATCACACATGATATCTGTTACTGTTTTAATATTCATAGTGGATGATGATTTAGTGAACCTTTAAGCATTTGTTCTCCAAAGACACACAAATACATGTTATCTGATTATATATGTAAATATCTATTTGTAATCAATCCATATACAGTGTACTCATATCTCAAAAGTGAAGTTCATATGCAGGACCGTAAAAATTGACGAAAGAAGTCGTGGATTTTCATCCTAGAGAGACATCCTCAAGTAACCATTACCATCCTATCAGCCTTTCTACCCAACCTGTATATTCTTAAATAACTCATTTCGTACCAAGCTATATAATTTGTCGTCTCTAATGAGTGATATATTTTGTCCCAAAGACCAAATGGAAAAGAGTAGGAAAGAAGTCCGTGCTAAGCAGGCATACGGATCTACGTTTCTAATATGTATATTGGTCTCTTACTCTGCATAGAGAACTAGCACTTGGGTATGGTTGCTGGATTCTAGCACTGGTTGATATTGAAGGATGATTGGAATATCTAACCTGATTGAAGCACTAATGGTCGATTTGGAACCCAAGATGAAAATCTGTTCTTAACCTAAAGCAGGCCGGGAGACCTTAACCTAGTAGCATTTCAGGGTGTCATGTTATTAATAGATGATGCAGTTCTCACAGCAAATATGGATATTTGTACGTAAATATTGTTGGGCATAAAATCCTATCCTATCCTAGCCAATCCTATCCTATCCTCTCCTAGCCTATCCTCCCCTAGCCTATCCTCCGAACCAACTATACTGAGATATACTCAAAGGTTATGTTGATGTTTTGGGATCCTCCGCTGTTGAAAATCTCAATTTCTGTTGAGTTTTTAGGAATTTTATAGCATGAATAGCTTGACTTGCTTGGCTGTTGCTGTTTGGTTATTAAACCAAAAGCTGAACCGTTTTCCTTGCATTTATGTATTTATGGACTAATCATTGATAATATGTGCAGAGGGAATAATAATTTAATCAAAGGCTAGCTTAGTGCATTCCCGCAATTTCCCGGGCACTCCAAATGAGAACTTAGATAAAAAAAAAAAAACTCAGCATGGATATTCATTTATGTAGAACAAGTTTCATTTGCCATGTTGGTTTATATGTTGTGCGAAAATTATGCACTAAAACACCAGCCCAACTACACCTAAAAGGGTCCTTCCAAACCTTCCAGCGGTGGTTTTTTACGCATTTATTTACTGCTGGATGATATTTTTTTTATAAGAATTACTTGATTTTGTGAAAGCCTTAAAGTAGCTAACTGGTTGTTCTAATACAATTATCTTACAGAGAATGATGTCTCCTCTTATGTGCAGATTGATTGAGTTGTATGGCCGAGAAGCAAATTTAAAGCTATTGGCCAAAGACTTACTTCCTCTCCAAGGTGTAGGTCCACAAAAATGCCTTGCTTTTAGCGTTGATGGATCTAGATTCGCTACTGGTGGGGTGGTAAGTTTTCTGTTGAATGATTATCATCTGACTTGTACTTATGTTTGTTTTTTCTTTTTGCAAATTACGTGTTCTGACTGACTTCCTTAATTAACTAAAGGATGGGCATCTCAGGATCTTTGAATGGCCAAGCATGCGCATCATTTTAGATGAACCAAGAGCACACAAATCGTTCCAGGATATGGATTTTAGGTAAGTATAAGTGTACGAGTTATTTAAAGTGAATTACATGGACAGTTTTATGCATTCTATGATTTTAATATGCACACATCGTTATGTTTGCAATATAATCGAAATTATGCTAGAGTGTGGCTCTCATATTTTGTCTTTATATTTTCGAATGAGATATTTTATTCTTGCGTTGATGACTCTTTGAATTTACATTGATAATTGGCCCTGCTAGCTTAACGTAACTGATCCTTTAGATTCAATCAATATATTCACTCTATAACTGCTCGTTTTCATCTTCAATTATCTACCCTGGTGCGCTCTCTCAACTTCCTGCTTTTAGATTACTCATTTACATAATCTAAGCCCGTCCCCCTCCCTCAGAATCACTGATAAACCATTTTCTATTAATTTCAAAATTTAAAATAAATAAGAACAAAGAGTTGGATTAATTTGACTATTTGAGGAATGCTACTTTCCAGTGTGGCTAAATCGAGGAACCCCTACCCTCCAAATCCAACCCGATTTAATCATCCATATGACCGGTTCAAAGGAAAATGCACTATTTTAGCTAGATCAAGCATCATACGATCCTAACATAAGTTTTGAACTTTCTCCCGATTCAATTATAAAAGTTCAGCCCTAATCCCCAGCGCAATCTCTAAAGTTGACCCATGACGCAGATGCCAAGCTAGTCAATCAAAAGAACGAACTATAATTAGGAGCCCTTACCTTTCTCGGGTCTTGCTTCGTTCTCTGCCTCTAGATTGATTGAATACACAATTAGGAAATACCTCCTTTCTTTCATATGCATGTTACTAATCTTGATCAACTTCCTGCTTATGGTCCTGTTCATCCCCATTAGCAGCATCCCCTTTAAATTAGCAAGACAGTACATCGAGCTGATTAAGGACAATGCCTTTCTATTTCAAACATGACCTCTATTAATCGAAGCATCCAACCCAAATTCAATTGGGAATGAGTGAGTGGCCCCGGGATCTTATATATTGTTCTGTTGTACTTTGAAATCCTTATGCGTGATTAAACTTAAAACATGCTATGCTCGCTTGTGGCGTAGTTTTGAGTCAAATATGTCGGGAAGTTATCTTGGGTGACGTGTAGCATGTGGCTAGATCTGGAAAATGAGTAGACAATAACAAGATACGAAGTGACACAGAACTATCAGTTAATGCGTGAACTTGTACCAGTTCTGCGTTATAATGGTGTTAATCCTTTAGACATGTTTAAACAAATGGTGATATGAACCCGGTGATAGAGCACGAATGTATTGAAAGAGTGTGCAGGCTACACAAGACAAAATGATATAACATGATACTAGCAAGACAGTTCTTCCAGGGGTTGTGTATGAGTTGTAGAAATGTTAAAATGAAACCGAGATGACTCAACATTAACACAACATAAATCGATTCATTGGCAGGTCTACATGTGGCGGTTGTGTCTGAATTATAGTTTTAGATTTAATGTCGTCATCGTTATTTCTGAATTTAGAAGTATATGTTGGAGTACTTTTATTGTTTAATCATTTGCAAGAATTTTCTTCTTGTTTCTTTTGTTTGTGTACATGGAATTTCTAAAGATGCTTTTGATCCTTTCAAGTATTTCGGACATGGATGCTAAGATGATTGGCTCCTTTTCTTTCGCACTTTCAGCCTTGACTCCGAGTTCTTAGCTTCAACTTCTACTGATGGTTCAGCAAGAATTTGGAATACAAATGATGGTGTTCCATTGACTTCTTTGACTCGCAATTCAGTACGTTTATTTAATTCAGAACCAAATTTCTCCTGCTTTGCAGTACTCTTGATGCCATATACTTTTGTTTCTTCTGCAGGATGAAAAGATTGAACTATGTAGGTTTTCTAAAGATGGGACAAAACCATTCTTATTCTGCACTATTCAGAAAGGTATATTCACTGCTTGTCGAGGAAAGAAGATTAGGTGTGGCATAATTTTCTATTTTCTTGTTCTACTTTCTACTTTTGGATTTTAAGAATGATTGTCACTGTAATAATAGGTAATAAAGCACTCACTGCTGTTTGGGACATGAGTACATGGAAGAAAATTGGCCACAAGAGACTACTTAGAAAACCTGCATCAATAATGTCTGTCAGTCTGGATGGGAAATATCTAGCTCTGTAAGTGCTCGGCTTTCTTTCTAAATAAGCACTGCAGATTCTGAATATTGAGTTTTATGTTGCACGTTGCAGCCAATGGAACAAGATTCAATGTAAAGAGTGGTGGGTTGTCCGTTTAAAATCCTAGGTGGCCTATATTTTATATGATAAATTGTTTATAATGCATCGTGATCATGGATTTATCAAAAATAAACTACGTAGTTTATCACAGAAGAATTTAGTAATTGCTTAATGGCTTAAACAAATTGAGGCCCAGAGTTTATAAAATATATTTTATGAGGAAGAAATGTATTAAAATGACGAGAAAGGACAAATAATCTATATGATCAAATCCTAATTAATGACTAAATCTGTAAGATCCCTTGTATTGGAAGTACAATAGATACCTGATAACCTAATAATAATAAATAAAATATGATTTCCAACATTTACTTCAATTACCTCTCTCGCCCTTCTACCCTTAAGGGATGGCTTTTACTGAATCATGTCACATTCTTTTAATAGTAGACTTCCTAGGAAAGTTTATTTCATTGGTCAACTTTCTGTGCAAGTAGGCATTTCTCTATATAATCTGTCCTATTTACAAACCTCCTTTTGTGAAAACACTCTATTCCTAGATCTTAAAGGCACAGTGGCACACCCATCCTTTACACCCCTCTTTAACGCAATCTCTTGTTTCTTATTGTTGAGAAATTTAATAGAGAGAATTAGTAGTTTTATTTCACATATCAAACACTAGATTGCAACTGAATTTATAGCCAAACCAAAAGCTTCAAAATTGGAAGAATCCTTGATTGATTGCATCAATCAAGTGATTCCTTTGATCAAGTTGATTACACAGAGTTAACAAAAGTAGCACATAAGCACATGGTTATAATCAAGCACCGTAATTCAACACTTATCAACTCCTTCCCCCTACTCAAAATGCTCAATTTTTGGAATTATAATGACTTTAGCTTTAAACCCGGCACCAAGAGATAAGCAACCAAACAATATGACAGAAGATCTCCTACTTGGCACTGAAGGATGACCCTTAAATCACATGTTCCTCCTTCTGGCTGTTGAATTAAGCTCGCTCTTTCGGACACTAATCTTGAAGCCAAAAACTGCCTCAAAACATATCAATGCATCTGGAGTGCATTTGCAAGTGACCTTTTACTTCCCAACAAGAAACAATTGTATCAGCAACAAATAACAATGGCGAGACAGAAACATTATCACCAATCCATTACCTAAATTAAAACCACAATGGAGCCACCTTTTATCGATCTGGCCATTAGCCAAAAAAAAAAGGCTTCCATCTCCAACATAAAAAGGAGAAAGGGGGTCCTCTGACATGGACTTTGGCCACAACAATTTTTTGATAAATGATGATGATATGCTGAATTTTTATGCGTACGATATCAAAATTTGATTAATTTTTGAATGCGATACATTTATTATATTGTCTTTTATTTCATTTGTATACATATGCATGTACATGCATATGTATACATGATTATTATAAATATCATAAATCAGAGTTTATCTTAGGATATGATGCAATACAATATCTTTTAAAAACAATGCGGCTCCGAGACACATTTTGTCTTCCTTGACTAATTGTGAAACTAGAGATGCCAATTTTATCCAAATTTCAGTTTAGGTTTCTATTTTTTTTTCGTGATAAGATAATGCAAAAGCCAGTAAATAATATGAAGTCAAAAATATGTATTGCATTGTTGATCATTTACATAATGTAAATCATCTAACACATACCCCTACCTCTACCCAATTCCTCATTTTAGGCATCTGGCCTTGATTTCCAAGGGCACTAGAATACTAGATTTAGGTAAGAAATTACTAAAATTTGACTGCAGTTAGTAATTGCAATATACATGACGTTAATTTTTGTAATGAGCTATATATTATTGATATGTATTTAAACAAGGTAAAGATGTTATGTAAATGGTACCTACTGATTTGTTGACAGATTTCTGTACTCCAATCAATTCGGTCTGCCGTTTCTCATATCTTTCACTTATATTTGTAATTTTTCTTTAATTACAGGGGTAGCAAAGATGGTGATGTATGTGTAGTTGAAGTGAAAAAAATGGAGGTTTGCCACTGGAGTAAGAGGCTTCACTTGGGTTCTTCCATTGAATCTCTTGAATTCTGTCCCAGTGAAAGGTAAGTAAAAACTGAACAGTCTCATTGTTAATGACACTCAGAAATGTGTTGTACTCCTTGTCCCTTATTAAGAGTCCATGTTCAAGTTTTGCACATTTTTAAGAATCCACCGATTTCAAAATAATCAATGGTTAGAAACAAAACCTACGAACCTCTTGGGACGTCCCAAAAAGGAATACTGGAAGAAATTTGGGACGGAGGGAGGATTGTGCTTCTGGGAACATGTATCTTGTATCTAAGTTGTACTTGTTGATCGGTTATTCGAGCTAAGAGGTAGCTGGGGTTCTGAAATGGAATTTCTTGGCAACAGATAATTGGTGATCTGGTCTTTAATGGCTTGAGAGGTTGAGGGTCTCATTTTGAAAACTAAGCTATTAGCCAAGTATCTAGAAATTTAGGAAAAAATGAAGGTTGATTGTTGTTTAACTTAAAGTACATCTGATCTGAAAGAGCAAAAAAGAAGAGAAAAGAAAATACTCCCTCTGTCATGATACATGAGGGGTTTGTGCCCCATCATAGGCCTATTGTTGCTAGTCTTGCTAGCGATAGAGTGATAGTGCATATGGTGTCACCGATGTATATGGTACTTTTCAAGTTGTGATTATAACTATTTCTTACCTCTGTTGGTGGTTGTTTTCTCGCTTGAACATGTATTAGTGGATTGCATTTTTCAGGGTTGTGGTTACCACGTCTACTGAATGGGGAGCGCTGGTGACTAAGCTAAATGTTCCTGCAGATTGGAAAGGTTCCTCTCTCTCTCTCTCTCTCTCTCTCTCTCTCTCTCTCCACAAACGCACAAATCATAAGAAAAAATTGCGCCATCTCAACTTTTTTTTCTCACCTTCTCAACTCTTAAAAAGGGTGTCTTTCAGCTCAGCAATCCAATCTTTTAACTGTTATACCTTTTCAGGCTTAAAAAACCATTCTCCCCAATTATATATATATATATGCATATATGAGTATATCTTTGGTATGGACCTTGCTAAGTCGACATACAAGAAGATTGTATCATGGGTTCGAATCCGATTTCCTCCGGCACGGAAGTGGAACGGGCGGGCGCAATCACTTGAGAGAAAGAACCTCTTGGTTGAGCCCCCCCAGAGGACAGAATAATATTAAGTGACTAGGAGCGGAGAGCCTCTTTCTTTTTCTTGGGTGGTGGCGTCTATAGAGAAGAACACCTGACCAAACAAAGACCAGCCGGGACTGGACAATCTGGACTTGACGGCTCTCGGTTCTTGAGCAAGCTCATCCACTGCGGTAGGGGACTATTTGGTGAAGAAAACACAAACTTTAGGAAAGTGGTTCAGGCAGCTCGCGAAGGACTGAAAATCCTTATATCAGTGGTTTAAGTACACTTCTAAGCAGGCAAAGGGTCCAAAGGCCAGAGTGAGCCACTGAATTAATGACCTCAAAAATGGAGAACACATATTATCACTACTTGACCAAATTGCATCACACGTGTTTGTTGTGTTTTAAAAATGTACAAAATATGAGAAACTTACTAGGTTTAATATTACAATTCGTTTCAACTGTGCCACAAGTTCTAGTGCAAATACTTGGTTCATTTTTGTGTGCAGAGTGGCAGATCTACGTAGTGCTTTTGGGACTCTTTTTGGCATCGGCTATTGCATTCTACATATTCTTCCAGAATTCTGATTCATTCTGGAAGCTTCCAATTGCCAGAGATCAAACTGCGCAGCCAAAGATCGAAGCCATTTTAGGGGATCCGCAATCTGAGGATAAATGGGGAGCTTTTGGACCGTTAGATATGTAAAACAAGTAAATCTCGTCTTCACGCCCTAAAAATTGTTTGCAAATTAAATTAACGTCAGTATTGTTTATAGGCTTTTTTTGTTTGTTTTTTTCAAAACAGCCTCTTGAAATCCCTTCACAACTTGTAACATTTTTAACATGTCTTTGAGAGATTATGTTGTTGCTCTTTTGCTATTACTATTGCTTGGTTATTTCATTTGGTTTTATAGAACACTATTTACTACCCTCATTTTCAATTTAAGAATCTCATTTCTTTGCTAACAGAGGATAAGGTTTGTGTACAGTGCAATATAAAGATTGTAGCCAAAGTTCTAGCGTCCTGTCCAAATTTTAGCGGAACAGAATTAGATCTTACTTGGACAAATTCATCCACGCTCGTCAAGTTAATTTCCAACCTAGAAGATAGACCACTAGTATGTAAAAAGATTTACATGAAAACACGTGCACACGCACTCAAGAGTAGTCATGCATTTATTTAAAGGGGCGCAATCTTCTTGTAGTAATTTTTTTTAAGATTAAAGGAGTATAAAATTAGTCTGAGTACTATTTTAAGAATCATTTAATAATAAAATACAAAAATTCTAAAACTAATGGGTAGCAATTCCCCCCCGTTGACTCCTCCCTGCATTGCATATATTCCGTGTCTAGTTTGCTAAATGGGCGAATGTTTTCAAATTCGGTAAGAACTTTCAAACACACTGCCATCACCTGTGTACCTAATAATATTAGGAATAATAATTAATTAAAATTCCTATTCATCCAGCAAAGTTTCTGAAAGAAAAAACACTACATCAATGGATACATAAGAACTCTTCACTCATTTAGAAAGCAGTTGCTCGCAAACAAAGAAGGTTGAATATCAACTATTCGGACCAAAACTTCACAAAGGCAGCAACAATTGCCTTCAATAGTTCCAAAAGCGAATTAGTTTCTGTCCCACCAGATTTCTTCGATGTCGCTTTCCATGATTCGCTGCTTTACACAAATACAAGCACGAAAGCAAAAGATAAGGTGGAAATTTAGCAAAACAGACAGCGTTTGAAAGAAAATGACCAAGTTTTTAAGCAATAGGGTTACCATAAAATACTTACAGATTAATTCTGTCTAATGTTGGATCGCGTATTTTCCTAGGCCCGTCACCATGCTGAATTTGGGGTTTTTCGTTTTTAGTCTCAACCGTCTCTTCATAAATAGATTGCCCATGAGAATCGTGAGTATTAGTGTTGTTGAGATTCTCAACATGAACATCATTTGGAGCGTTCTTAGGCTGCAAAAAGAAATAAGGGTAATGATAAAATTTTGATTCATCAAATTCAGTCAAAATAGGTGTATCTAATGATGCATAGAGATACAAAAAACTTAGGCCCTGATGGGTTCGAGAAATTATTTTCACCAAGGTCAAAAGTGAGAAGACAAAAAATATTTTTGCCTACTTGGCATTGAATTTTGTTCACTATTTTTGTGTGGAATTGCATAAAATCATAGTGCGTGCGCATTTATTTATACTTTTATATGAACCAAAAATTAAGCGAAACAGTTAATAATAGTTTTCACCATTTCAATATCCACCTAGGTGGAAACTATTTTGCTCACTTCTAGATGGGGCCTTACGGACTTTTGGCCAAATCAAGAGATGAATACAAGTACAAATAGTGCGTAAGATTGTCATTAGGATAAGAGGTCATCTTAGTTTACAGCATTGCAAAATCATAAAAGATTTAGTACTCTCTAACAAAGCTAAAAGTCTTAAAATGTAAAAAAAGAAAAAGAAAAAACAAATCTATGAATACTGGGGTCAAAGTTTCACATTACTACAAATGTACAGGAAAGTAGTGAATGCTTAAATGCCATGTAAGCCTATAGAGTCTAGAGATTCAAGAGTAGCCCACTAACAATTAAGCCACAAATTCAGATAAAGACGGTCTAAGTTAACGTTGGATTCATAAATTACACTATGCTAAAAATACAAATAAAGTGTGCATCAGATATAGGGTCAGTGTTTACCAACAAATTTGAATAGAAAACGGCAACGATTGAATATTTAATACAAAGAGCAAACAATTTAACGATGCCTGGATTCATTCAAGGGCGTCCACATCTTCCAAGAATCATAAATCTATATATTAACTCACCAAATAATTTGAGTTTTATCGTTTTGGCCTTCTGCCTCTTTATTTCTTGGCTATCCATCCTCTTTATTTCTCCAAGACAGATTCAAATCCTACTGCCTTATTATCCCCCATTGTAATCAGAAGTCTCCAAACGGTACATTGAATGACATGTGACAGGCAAGGAGTGACATTCTCAAGTTAAAAAATATTTTAATCTATCTTGAGCCCTTGCTTCATACACCCTCGATAAAATACACGCAAATACGCTATTGGTGGCGAGCTGACGTAGTTATCATTCCTTGCATGATTATAGGAACCTATTACTACACTACTTTTTTTTTTATCAGAAACAAAACCACTTTATTGATAACTAGAAAAAACAAGTTACAAGAAAGTGGATGGTGGACCAGAAGTTCACCCAAACAAAACGGGAAAATAAATAGACAAAACAAAACAAAACAATGTTCAAACTCCAAAGAAACAACCACAAGAAACAATAATATAAACTATCTAATTGCAGCCTCCCAATTGTTGTTGATGACTGAAACGGACAAATCCCCAAAGCATTTAGAAGAGAATGGCCACAATGAAGCTGAGAACTTAATTTTGCTCCAAATATCCAATTCATCCAGACTATGGTCTTCGAAAATCCTAGCATTCCTTTCTAAACAAATGTGCCATGCTACCGCCATACAACAACACCATCTCCACAACAGTTTCGCCCTTGTCTTGTTGCCCCTCACGCGCCAATCGATACATAAAAAATCATACCAAGATTTAGGGCATGCACCCACCACATCCAACTCCCCTAGAACTTTTGCCCATATATATTGAGCAAAATTGCAATGCAAAAGTAGGTGATCATTGGTTTCAAAGTCTTTTTTACAAAGGATGCACCGCGAAGGTGATGCAGCTAGATATGGTCTCTTTTTTTTGGAACAAATCAAAAGTGTTAACTCTATTCCAAGTGGCTAACCATGCAAAAAAAATCACTTTAGGAGGGACTCCAACTTTCCAAATCACCTTGTGTGGCACAAAAGTAGAGACATTAGGGGTGTCTATCAGCACATCAAAGAAAGATTTACAAGAGAAGAAACCCGATTTATCCCCAACCCAAATTCTTTTATCCGGTTCATTCCTTGAAAGAGGAGTATCACTCACTAAGGACAATAGGTTCAAGAATTCCTCTTCTTCTTCTCTACCATTGAGATGTCTTCTAAAGGACAAATCCCATGAAAGGACATTGAATGAATTCCAATTGGCTAGTGATGAAATCAAGGAATTTTTATTGCAAGAAACTCTATATAATTGCGGAAAGAGAGCTGCTAAGGTCTGCGAACCCAACCAAATATCTTCCCAAAATCGAGTTCCATCCCTCATTCCCACCTTGTACCGGATATAAGAGATGAAGAAGTCCAGGCCATTAGAAATAGCCTTCCAAGGGTTACGATATGAACCTCTACCCACAATATTGGAATCCCACCCATTATTCTGTAAACCGTATTTGCTAACAATTATTGAGCACCAAAGAGAATTACGTTCTAGAGGGAATCTCCAAAGCCATTTTCCTAAAAAAGCTTCATTCTTCTTTAAGGATATTACCGATACGGCGATACCCAAACCCCCTTTTTGTTTGCTTTTGGTGATTAACTTCCAATTAATCAAGTGATCATTTTTGCTTTCACTGTATCCATCCCAAAAGAAATCTCTTAAGATTTTTTCAATTTTAAAAGCCACACAAGAAGGGATTTTAAAAAGAGATAGGTAGTAGATTGGAATACTTTCAAGTACCGATTGAATTAAAGTTAACCTACCTTCCTCTTGAAAGACATCCTTTCAACCAACCTCCTAGTTTTTTTGAAATTCTCTCAATGACCGGTTCCCAAAAACCCATTCTACAAGGATTGTCACCAAATGGCATACCTAAGTACAACCAGGGCAAATATGGTAAACATGCAATGGATAAACATGCAAATATGGTAAACGAAAAGTGTAAGCACCAAAATCACAAGCATACACATAACTATTATAAAGCCTTTATTTTTTTTTACTTTTCCCCCCATTTTATATGAAAATTTAGACCCTCCCCCCTCTCCCTTGTTTTCATTATTGTTAGACTTTCCCCCTTGCATAGGAGGGAAATCTCAAAGAATTACATAAAAAAGGATAAGACAAAGGATTTTGTTAGATAAATTAGACATTGCCCCCCATTTGTTTGTAATTCTTTGAGATTCCCCGCATGCAGGGGGCAAAGTCTAGTGACTATGAGAACAGTAGGGGTAAGTCTAATTTCGCATCAACAGGGGGCAATGTCAATAAAGCCCAATGTTATACTTCAGAAAAACTCACTTGGTTTCCAGTAGGCAAGCCCTCCTCAACTTCAACGTCAGCTCCATGAATAACATCAACAGCTACAGTAACTTTGGTTGCTGAGCCATTTGAGCTTTCCAATGAAGTGTCAATTTTCTCATCCACCAAAATCCTTTCTGATAATGAATCAGCTAAGTTTGCTTCAACTTTCTCATCCATCAAACAAGAAGAGAATTCTAGGGAATCTGTTTGTAAAGTACCCCCATCCAGCTCAAAATTTTCACTTTCTTTGTCTTCCAATTTTTCATCACTTGGCGTTGTCTTGGAAACAGGCCTTAACGGAAATGTCTCTACCACTATATCTGTTTTCATCTGACTTACATTTTTTACATCTTTCTCTCCTTCCAAACACATTTGTGACTCTATATTCACCGGATGATCCAATTCTTCTTTTCTTTCAGTTTCCACAATACTCCAATTAACAAATTTGCCATTATCAAGCCTCTGCTGTTGTGCCACTACCGCTATATCTGCTGTATTCTGACTTATTTTAGCATTGGATGCTTCTAGTTCTTTCTCTCCTTCCAAGCATGTTTGTGACTCTATACTGATCGGTTGTTTAGACTCTTCCTTTGTATAAGTTCTCAGAGTACTCCCATTAACAATTTTCCCACTAGAATTTAGAGCTAGTTCTTCACTTGAATCTTCATGGTGATAGGGTAAAACATGAATTACGGTGTGAGTTTCATCTGTTGATTCCACATGAATTTGAGGTTCAACTGAAATTGATCCCAAAGGGTATTGTTGCGAAAACATATCTGTGTCATTGTCCTCTGCAGTCAACTTAGCGGGACCCAACACTCTATTTTCTTGGATTATCTCTCTCACAAGTTCTCTAACAGTATAGAAAGATCCACCTACTTCCTTGTGTGTGAGATTGAGTGAGGGAAAACTCCCGTTGTTTAAGTTCTGGTATCTGAAAAAAGTTTACTAGAAAATTGGTAAATCTAAGGCATAAACAATAACTAAAAAGAGTAAAATGATAAATAACACACACACACACACACATATATATATATAGAGAGAGAGAATTTTGTCTAGTTTGTGATAAAAAAAAGACGTATATAAAACTACTAAAAAAAAAGTGTTTAGTACAACAAATTGACACTATTAGAGTGACACAGTGGTTTAAAGTTTAGAATATTGAAAAACAAATTCGTTAAGTCCCCACTGCACTAAGTCTTTCTCAATTGTTATTGCCAACTAGCAAAACAATGACACCACTCTTTTTTACCTTTTCAATGACAAAAGGAATGGCAAAGTATCTTCCCCTTTTAGTACCTTTATGCAATGAAAGCTTGGGGAGGGTGAGTTGAACCCACAACCTCCCAAGTGGGAGAAGACGGCCCTAGTGCCATTGAAATCGAACCTCTTTTCTTTATATATAGATGTAGTTGGTAATACATTTGGTTCATAATTTTAGTTTTACATATACAAATTAATGAAACTGTGAGGAAAAACATGAAACTGTAATATGTGAACCAACAATAGGTGTAAAATATTGTGCAAAAATGCATACAGGATCTAGGGCTTCCTTGTTCTACATCCAACGCTTCCTCTGAGGGTGTCTGGTAATTTAAAACTGTTAAATTGAGTAGAATTTTTTTTGCTACTCATAGTTTAGATTTCTGTAGGGTCTAACTTGAAATGCAAGCCATGAAGCAAGGACATGGGTATGGGTGTCGTACCCGGTTTAGCAAGACACGCGGACATGGCAAATCTTAAAAAACTTACAGGCAGGGGACACGTTAATAATTAAATGTTTTCTAATTTTCTAATATATAATCACACAGCATGCACTTAAAAAATATGAGAATAAGTCAAAATGCAGATAAAAGTCCTTGGCACAAATAAAAATAGAGGAGGCAAGTCATCTTATGATATTAATGATATAATTCACCAGTCCATATAATAGTTGATACATCAATCAAAGTTTCCAATAAGAATCTACTTCTCTGTTTGAAAAGGCTCATGTACAATATCATAAGAATTGTCACATGCAGCTCAACAAACTATCATATACCACAAACAATTGAAAGAGCCAGCAAAATAATAATAAATAACACAGAATTAATTGATAATATATATATATGACATAGCATTCATGGACCTCATTTCGTATTTAATGCAGGAGGAGATGGATGGGAAAGAAAGATTATAGTGAGATTACTTCTTTATAAAAGACTCAACCATCGTCTTCCTCTCCTCTTTTGAACGCCGAATACGTGTCTTCTTCCCTCCAGAGTCATTTAGTTTAGCAAGGGCAAACGTTTGTCCAACCCAGCCTCCCTTAGTCACATGCATTGTGTTGAAAAACTTCACCGGTCCTTATGACAAAAACCTATATGGTAAACAAAGACAAATTAAAGCCTTGCACATCAGGTTCCTGATCATATAAACTTTGTGGCCATAGCCAAGCTAGAATTACCTCGCAAAATAAGTAGATCACTGGGGTGGTTATTAAGTAAACTAACGAGGTGATAATGCAAAAAGATTGAAATAGGTAACCATCAGTCACATATTTAACTTTAGGGTATTGTGACAAAGAGAATCACCAAGTGGTAAAGTCGTAAAGATCATCAAACAATAACGTGTTGGAAGAGTTTTACAGGAAAAAAAAAATAAAAAAAATGAGGGCAATGGAAAATCTATCCTATACCGTCTCATGAAAATATATGCTAAATTTCAGAAAGCTAAGCCAATGTCTAAAAGTGTTGCTGCATTTGCTGCTTGCTTTTTGTTGGAATTTGTGTGCTTTTCAAAAGTAACAAACTAGCCAAATTACCACATAAAATCTTGCAAACCATGCCAAGAGTTTGAATCATGGAATACAAATCATTTGCTAAAGTTCAAAGTTTTTGTAGAAAGTTGCCAATTTCTAATTTCGGGAAACACTAAAACCAATCAAACACTTTAGAGCGGGATAACCCTGAAATGCAGGGATACACTTCTTAGTTCTTACCACTTTATAAAACCCCCAAGCAAAATAAGTTTGAATAGAAACACACTTATGCTGCAACGACAAACTTTACCGCAAAAAAAGTTAAAAGATGTGAATGGAAGTTCATGCTTTGTTGCCAAGGGAAACAGATAAAACCAAATAACTACTCCTTGTTCCAAAATTAAGTCACGTTTCCTTTTGTGAACATAATTAATGGACCAAATATCATCATAGTAAAGAAGTTTAAATGAGAAGATACTATGTACAATTTTCTTACAAGTGAAAAGAACAAGGGTAAAATGTCAAAATTCTACTTTACTTTCATTTCGGTACTCTACCTAGAGGAGTATATTCTAGTACATTCCACGAATTTTGAAAATAGAATCCCCATAAACAGAGAAATCAAAACGAAAAAGAAATAACAAAAGGCTTGAAAATTTCCCTACATTTTCTCACTCCTGAGCAACAAAACATATCAAATTGAGAACAAAGTCAGTGAAATTATCAAGGATTATAACATAACATTCAAAACACGGAGTCGAATTTCATAAAATAAGCGAAAATATATGCTATAACAATTGCAAATGGAGGATAAAATGATTAGCGAATTGAGCTGAAAACATAAAACCTAGAGCGAGGGCGAGGGTTAGGGTGAGAGTATTGGTTACCTGGTTTAAGAAAGAGAAAGGAGTAGTAGTAGAAGAAGAAGAAGAAGAAGAAGAAGAAGAAGAAGAGTGAGAAGAAACCCTACATAGAGTGGGACTGTGAAAATATTTCCTAAACCCCAATCGGGTGAGACGTGAAAGGGAGACGGGGTAAATTGTAATTTTTTCAAAGTCTGGGTGGCAAACAAATAAATAATGAAGCAATGCTACACTTGTACCAAATGGCAAATGTATTAGTAAATTGTATATATCTATTATATATTATAAAGTTGATCAATTAAAAATTATGGTGGCAAAATGATTCGAACTTTTAAATTTTAACAAAATAATTTATTACTTAATTATATTTAAATTTTAAAATATACACACTCATTAATATATTTAATATGATTATTTAGTAAATAAAATTAATAAAAATATCATTCTTCTAAATAATACGTTAAAGAGGTATCACTAACTCCTAATACACACATTTACCTCTCTCTCCTTCCCAAATGAAAGATGACAAGTTTATTCTGGAACATAACTGTTGGATCAAATATTATTGAAATAATTTTCAAACCATTTTGATAACACAAGTAGTTTTGGGGCTCGATCTACGGAAAGGAGTAGGAGTGTTGCAACAAATTCAAAAATCAAACAATTTATAAAAAATCAAATCCCAAAAAAATTAAAATTAAAACTAAAACTAAAATAAAGAAACCAAACCGAAATCAAATATATTTGGTTTGGGTTTGGGACATGACATTTTAAAACCGAACCGTACTAAACCAAATCATTGCATACGCAACTTGAAAATATTATTACTTTATTATTTAAAATTTTATGTCATAAAGTTTACAAGATTTGGTGATAATTTAATTATTTCAGCTATCATGAATAATTAAACTATATTATAAATGTAAGAACTAATATTTTGTTGTCCAAAATAAGTATGACCAAGCATAGAGTTATTATTTTTTTAAACATAATAAAGGTTGTTTTACAATTTATTTATTTTAAAAAATATATATATCAAAACCAGATAAAACTGAACCAAAACAAATCTAGATCTGAAAAGTTTGGTTCGAGTTTGGGTTTGAAATATTTAAAAATTGAAACTAAACCTAACCAAAACTGAAAACACCCCAAGAGTGAAGCTATGATATCTTGCCTCAAAAAATAAGATTTTTTTTTTGCAATAAAGGATCAGTAAGGATCGTTAGCTTCACTCACTCATTTTATAAATTTTCTCCCATTATATATCTTTAGATGTTTGATTGATTGATATTCTATACACTCGACCACTTAGGGGTATTGTAGTGAACCTGAAAAATAAACAGTTGAGCTGTAAAAAAGTAAACCAAAAAAAAAAAACAAAACCAAAGCAAAGAAACTGAATATATATGGTCTGGGTTTGGGATATGATATTGCAAAACCGAATCTTGCACATGTGAATAATAATATTATTTAACTATTTAAAATTTTATGCTCTTTAAATTTATAAAATTTAGTGAGAAATCGATTACATAAGATATCACGAATATTAGAGCTATATTAAAAATGTAAGATTTAATATTTTTTTATTCAAATAAGTATGAACAAGTATTAGAGTTATTAATTTTTTAGTGTTGTCTTACAATTTCTTTATTGTTAAAAATATATAGAAAACCAAAGAAAACCAAACTGAAAAGTTTGATTCGAGTTTGGGTTGGAAGATTTAGAAACTAAACCTGAATTGAACTGAAACCAAATTTTCACATTTGGTTTAGGCTTGGGCATCATAGTTTTTACTCCGATCAAAACTGAAAATAGTACTGCAACCATTGTTATTAGCCATATTACAAAATTTTGCAAAATCTCACACTTCATATGCATAGCCTTAACGAGATAAAAACGTATATTATTATTTTTTTTGATTATTAACGAGAAAACAATTACAAGAAAATAAGTGAATGTCATCACAAAAAAGAAATGGCTTAAATTAGATAAAAAAAAATTTTGATTATTAACGAAAAAAGATTACAAGAAAACAAGTTAACGTCAAGTTAATAATATAATACATAATTTTTTTAATTTTTTTTGAACACTTGAAAAGACTCAAACTCACAGGAACTAAAATTTTCGTTATAGCTCAATCTAACTTAATTAATTATCCAGTCGCCCTCCTTCAGAAATAAACTAACGATGGATGAAGTAATGAATTGGGCCAGCAATAATTAAGGGTGAGTACTGCATAAATGAAATTATTATTATTATGTCCAAAATTTTTATCTCAAATCTACACATTTAGTTCATTGTTTGTACCAACTTCCTAATCCAAATGTTTAGTCCATCTGTTTGGGCCTGAAATTTTTCCTTTTCTTTTGGTCTGACTTTTTGGGCCTGGATGAAAACTGGCAAATGTGTAATTAACTAGACATGAGTTTTTTTTTTGATCACCAACTAGATATGAGTTAAAAGTGATTGGTTTGTGAATGGTGATAATAATTAGGCTAGTTGTACAAATTCAACCACAAGTATCGAAAAGATGTCCAAAAGCGAGATTAAATGAAAGGGAAAACATTAAATCAGGAAATTATAATGGGCATGGGTAACCCTTCAAGGCATACTTACTTACTCTCTTTTCTTCCTATTTACGATACTTACTCTCTTTTCTTCCTATTTATACGGATATCAACTTAATTTAACATAAAAAGCATTTTTAACATTTGGGTAATCAACATTTTTTACCCTTAAAATTTATCACTTTTTTCACGGTCATCCTAAAATTTTATTTTTCGACAAAAGCATGTTCAAAATTTATTTCGAGTCTTACAATTGTTCAAAACTAAATGTCCTGTTAAAAAGTTAAAAGAAATGATCATTTATAAAGGTAATTTTAGTATTTCTGAATCAAACACATAATTGAACCACATGAACCGAGTCACTCTTTACAACTCGTCATAAAACTGAGCCAAATCACTACATTTTCACCTTCCCATATTCACCAACCCCTCATCCTTTATTACAAACCCTAGATTCACTAATAAAACCCTTCAATTTGTTTACCAAGCACCACAAATTCTCAATCAAATATTTCTCTACACTAAACAAGCTCATCAATCTCTCTTTAAATTCAACGATTTTAATCAAAACTTCGTAGATTGTTGATGAATAATCGAGTGGGGGTGATTAGGGCGGAGCAGTGGCCGTCGTCCAGGGTAATCAATGAGGGTGGTCAGGTGGTTGAGGGTGGGTTGTTGATAGTGGCGAATACGGCCGGTTTCATTTTTGCCGACGAACTTACTGAATTTGTAGGGATTGGGGTAATAAGAAAAAACAATGGTATTCGGCTCTAATTCTAGCAAGAGCCGTTCTTTGCCGGAATGGTGTAGTAAAAAATAGGGGTTAATAGTTTAGAAGTGGGAGCGGAAATTGGGGGTTTTTTATTCATGGGTATTGTTAGTTGAGATAGACATTAATGGAATTGTTGTTGGGTTTTAGAGAGATAAAGTAGGTGATTGGTGGATTGGGCGTGGTCAGCAAGCACCACGGGTAGGAAAACAGGGTTTAGCTATGCATCTCCGGCGCTGGTGATTCTTCCTCAGCCCGCATGCAACACTTCGAGGGTTTACATTGGTAGACCAATTTGGGGTTTTCTGTGAATCCGGCCATTTGATTTGTAGAAATGGTGTCTACAAGAAAAAATTAAGGAGATAATTGTTTTAGAGAGAAAGGTTGGGTTGGAGTTTGGGAGATTGTTACTGTTAGAAATGATTATATTCTCCAACATCATTAGCATTATTCTTTGTAATTATTAAAGCTTAGCATTATTCTTCTTTCCTCTTCTTTTCCTTTATTCCCTCCTCCATGTTTCCCTCCTTGTCTCCTCCTTTCTTCCTCATTTTAAGGCTTCTTGTTTCCTTCTTTACTTGTATATATATACATGCCATTTCCCATTGTAATACACAACATTAATAGATACAAACATTCATTTTCTCTCACTCTCTCTCTAAGTCTTTCATGGTATCAGAGGGATTGTGATCCTACTCAAAATTATTCTCCATCTAAGCCTTCTAAAAAAAAAAAAAAAAAAAAAAAAAAAATTTGCCACGTCATCACCCAGCACAGTCATCTGCCACGTATCAGCCACATCATCTTTGACCGGCCATGTCATCATTGACTGCCAAGTAAGCAAATTTTTCTTATTATTCTCATATTCACCCCAGAACTTTCTGTTATTCCCATATTCACCCCAAAACCTTCTGTTATTCTCATATTCACCCCAGAACTTTCTGTTATTCCCATATTCACCCCAGAACTTTCTGTTATTCCCATATTCACCCCAAAACCTTCTGTTATTCTCATATTCACCCCAGAACTTTTTGTTATTTCCATATTTGCCCCAGAACTTTCTGTTATTCTCATATTCACCCTCGAACCTTCTGTTAATTCCAAATTAATCCAAAATCTATCCAAATTGCCCCAAATCTCCAAAATCAATCCCAAATACTTTTATGGATCGTCCCGAAATCTCTCGACCTATTTCCATCACTCTCAATGGACCCAACTACATCCACTGGGCCCAGGCCATGACTAGTTTCCTACAAGCTCGAAGGGTGTGGCGTCTTATCACTGGAGAGGTTACTAAACCATGTCAAAAGGAAGATGAGTCAGATGAAAAATTTTCCGTCAGGCAAGATGACTGGATCGCTAACAATGGTGATATCATTACATGGTGCCGCAATTCTTCTATTTCCTCCATTAATCAACAGTTTGGGCGCTTTACCACTGGGAAAGAAGTTTGGGATTTTCTCAAATCTCGATACACTACTAAAGATCTTGCACACCAATACCAACTTTTGACTGCCCTCCAAGCCAAAAGACAACAACCTGATCAATCTATTGATGATTTCATATCTGAGATGCAAGCTATATGGGATCAATTAGCTCTTTCTGAACCCGTCTGGTCGTGTACCACTGATGTTGAGAAGTTTGTAACTTATAGGGATCAACAACATGTGATGACACTACTCATGGCCTTGCATGACCGTTTTGAGCCTGTTCGAGCATCTCTTCTCCATCGTCATCCATTGCCAACTCTTGATGACGCTGTCACGGCCCTTCATTTTGAAGAAACCAGACTTGGGGTAAATTCCAAGAACTCTAGTGGAGTACTTGCTGTCACTCAGTCAAAATCTGGACAATCATCAAAGGAATGTACATACTGTCATGAGACTACCCATACGCTGCTCTACTGTCCCAAACGGGTTTGTAAGTACTGTCATAAGCGAGGTCCAAAACATTTCGGTTCTGATTGTTACAAGAATCCTGCCAGAAATAATAATATCAGATCTGACACTGCTGCTGCCGCCACTCAACCACCACCTACTCCAGCATCACTTGTCACCAATAATGATCTTGCTGAAATGCTAAAACAGGTTTTATCTGGTCCATCTAATGCAATGTCTGTAACTTCAGGTAATTCTTGGTATTTTGATTCTGGCTGTTGTAACCACATGACATCTGATTCCACAATATTTCTTTCAAAACATTCTACCCCACACACATCTCCCATTAAAACAGCTGATGGATCCCAATTACCTGTTAACTATATTGGACCAATATCCACATCCAACCTATCCCTTGCATCTACATTTCACATTCCTAAGTTGACTATAAATCTTATATCTGTTGGTCAACTCTGTGATCTTGGTCTAAATGTTGTATTTTCTTCTTCTGGTTGCCATGTACAGGATCCAAGGACGAAGTAAATCATTGGGATAGGCCGTAAAATTGGTCGGATGTTCGAGCTCATTCACCTCCATACACCATCTGAACTCACATCTACTTTGTCCACTGCTCCAGCTCTCTTCAGCTCTCCTTTCGAATTGTGGCATTCTCGGTTAAGTCATATCTCCAAAGATAGGCTTAAATCTCTTATTTCTACTGGTAAATTAGGAACTGTCCAATCAGAAAGTATATCTTGTCTATCGTGTCAACTTGGAAAACAACCTGCGTTATCCTTTAATAAAAGTGATTCTCTTTCCTCTGCACCATTTGATCTTATTCACTCTGATGTGTGGGGACCCTCTCCTCATAGCACCATGGGGGGGTCAAAATATTTTGTTGTTTTCATTGATGATCACACTCGATTTACTTGGATATATCTTATGAAAAATCGTTCCGAATTACCACAGATATATTACAATTTTGCCAAAATGATTCAAACCCAATTTTCTAAACCAATCAAAATATTTCGTGCTGATAATGCCATGGAATATAAAGAATCCAACTTTCTAAATTTTTTGCGTCAGCAAGGAACTATTTCTCAATATTCTTGTCCTGGCACTTCTCAACAAAATGGACGAGCTGAACGCAAACATCGTCACATTTTAGATACAGTTCGAACCCTTCTCATATCTAGTGGATGTCCTGAAAGTTTTTGGGGCGAAGCAGCTCTTACTTCGGTCTATACCATTAATCGTCATCCTATTCCATCTTTTCAAAATCAATCGCCTTATGAAAGGTTGTATGGTCATTCACCAAATTATAACCTTTTAAAAGTTTTTGGTTGCGTTTGCTTTGTCCTCCTTCAGCCTCATGAACATTCCAAACTGGAACCTCGTTCTCGCCTTTGTTGCTTCCTCGGGTATGGGATAGAACATAAGGGTTATCGGTGTTGGGATCCAATCTCGAAACGACTTCGCATTTCACGTCATGTCATTTTTTGGGAACACAAAATGTTTTCATCAATCTCTAAATTTCATATCACCACCGAAACCTCTCTCCCGTTCTTCACTAGCTCTACTGCCGACTTATACCCATCCGTCTCCTCTACACCGTCGCCGGTTATTAACGAAATTCATGAACCACCTGCTGACACTCCGCCCACAGAGTTGAACCCATCTATCACTACCACTGATCCATCTAATGACTCGTCTCCTGTACCAACAACGGACTATTCTGATGATGCTGGTTCGTCCAACGATTCTGAGCATCAAACACCTCAACCTCGTCAGTCTAATCGGGTAAGACAGTTACCTCATCATCTTCGTGACTATCACTGTTATTCTACCATATTTTCACATCATGAACCCACATCTTATAAAGAGGCTAGTTCTAATCCTATGTGGCAGCAAACTATGTCTGAAGAATTACAGGCTTTAGATAAAGCCCAAACTTGGGAATTGGTCACTCTTCCACCGGGAAAGATAGCAGTCGGATGCAAATGGGTTTATAAAATCAAAACAAAATCAGATGGATCTATTGATCGATACAAAGCTCGACTTGTAGCTAAAGGTTTTAATCAAGAATATGGTATCGATTATGAAGAAACATTTGCTCCCGTTGCTCGTTTAACCACTGTCAGAAGCCTTCTCGCAGTTGCTGCTGTTCGTAAATGGCAACTTTCTCAGATGGATGTAAAGAATGCCTTTTTAAATGGTGATCTTTCTGAAGAAGTCTACATGAAACCACCTCCAGGGGTTCCACATTCCATCTCTCAAGTTTGCAAGCTTCGTCGAGCTTTATATGGCCTTAAGCAAGCTCCTCGTGCCTGGTTTGAAAAGTTCAGCTCTACCATTCGAGAACTAGGTTTTATTTCTAGTTCATATGACTATGGCCTTTTTTATTCGAAAAAGGGAGACTGGTATCACACTTCTTATTCTCTACGTAGATGACATGATTATCACTGGGGATGATGTTACTGGTATCTCTGATCTCAAACAATCTCTCAGTCAACATTTTGAGATGAAAGATCTTGGCCGTCTGAATTACTTCTTGGGGCTTGAAGTTCTCTCTGATTCTGCTGGTTATTACCTCTCTCAGGCCAAATATGCTTCTGATATTCTTGCCCGGGCTGGTCTCACTGATTGTAAAACCGTTGCTACTCCACAAGAAGCAGGTCTTCGTCTCACTCCTCTTGATGGTACTCTTCTTGATGATGCAACTCTATATCGTCAGATCGTTGGCAGCTTAGTCTATCTCACCATTACTCGTCCAGATATTGCATATGCTGTTCATATTGTCAGTCAATTTATGTCAGCTCCGCGATCTACCCACTATGCTGCAGTTCTTCGCATTCTTAGATATATTAAAGGGACTTTATTCCATGGCCTACATTTTTCATCCACATCATCTCTTGAGATTCGCGCATACTCTGATTCAGACTGGGCTGGTGACCCTACTGATAGACGTTCCACTACAGGATACTGCATTTTCTTGGGGGATTCACTTATATCTTGGCGCAGCAAGAAACAGTCACTTGTCTCTCGCTCGAGTACTGAGGCAGAATATCGTGCTCTTGCAGACACTACTCAGGAACTCATTTGGCTACGCTGGCTCCTTTCAGACATGGGAGTTTCTCATCGTCTTCCAACTGTCATTGGGTGTGATAATCGGAGTGCTATTCAAATTGCCCACAATGATGTCTTTCACGAACGAACAAAACATATCGAGATTGACTGTCATTTTGTTCGTCAGCATGTGTCCAACAATTCTATCCGCCTTATTTCCATCTCATCCATAGATCAACCCGCGGACATATTCACTAAAGTTCATCCCACAGGTCGCTTTCAGAATTTGCTTTCCAAACTCAAGCTGGCCTTCCATTTGCCACCTTGAGTTTGAAGGGGGGTGTTAGAAATGATTATATTCTCCAACATCATTAGCATTATTCTTTGTAATTATTAAAGCTTAGCATTATTCTTCTTTCCTCTTCTTTTCCTTTATTCCCTCCTCCATGTTTCCCTCCTTGTCTCCTCCTTTCTTCCTCATTTTAAGGCTTCTTGTTTCCTTCTTTACTTGTATATATATACATGCCATTTCCCATTGTAATACACAACATTAATAGATACAAACATTCATTTTCTCTCACTCTCTCTCTAAGTCTTTCAGTTACATTGGAAGTGAGATGGAGAATTGGGATGATGATGATGATGATGCAATTGAAATGAGTTGGAGAAGAAATAAAACAAGAAGAATAGTGGAAATGAATATCAAAAAAGCCCTACACATACCTCGTAAATGGTTATTCCACTGAAAAAAAATTAGACAGTATTTAACATTTTTTATATATACCAATGGCTGCATTTAAAAAAAAATGAGGTTAACTTAAAACTCATGAATTTGAATCCCGTGCATCCAGTTTAAGCATACATATATTATTATCTCCAAAATTTTTAATTTTTTATTTAAATAACATCCAACTGTCTAGCCTAGTTTTATTATAAAAAAATTAAAAAATTAGGTGGCACATGCATGTTGCATTTCATTCTGTCCATGGCCCCATAAATCTTAAGATTATATATTCTTGGTAGTACAAAATATTCAAATTCAATTTTAGATTATTATAAAGAATTAAATAATAAATTACTAACAAAATGTTATTATAATTAAGGATTCAATTCAAGTTATTTTTTGGAGATATATAGATACATCAATCGAATCATTGATCCTTCTCCTTTCAATTCTTATGCCAACTAACATTACTTATGTATTATATATAAAGTTATTAATTGTCAGTTGAAGTTATTTAATATATATATATATATATATATATATTCATAGGGATCGAGTCAAATCCCTTCCCCTTTTTTTCTTTAAAACACTCGAGCTTGTATGAAAAATAAAAATTGCCCTTTTTTTTTAAAATAAAAGAAAGAGTACGTATGTCTCTATAAACCTTGAAAGGGCAAGTAATTATTTTTGTAGAGGAAAAAAGACAAGAAGGCATGCAAGAATTAATTGAATCCTAGTTGTCACATGTAAGTAATCAATTAGGGATAAAAAAGCAATTATTACATATGGCCAATCTTGTTCAAATGTAACGCTTTTCGATCTCCACCTTATCCCTAAAGACCCCCTGGCCTCCCCCACAAGCTGATTGTTTATAAACCATATATGTATATATATACAAACTCAATTAGATATATATATATATACAGAGAGAGAAAGTAGAGAGAGAGATGGGTGGTTTCAGTGAGAAGCAAGAAGCTATGGTGAAAGAAGCTTGGGAGGTGATGAAGCAAAGCATCCCTGATAACAGCCTCCGTTTCTTCACCTTGTAAGTAGTCTACTTCTTAATTAATTAATTTGCTGTGTTTTGAGTTGCGAGTGGTAGCTAGCTAGCTGCATGAAATTTAAAAGATTTAAATATATATATATATGCAATAATTAATGATTTATCTAATTATTGATAAGGTAGATATGTATGCATTTTTCTCGTAAATTGCTAATCAAATCAATGTACCACGTACATTAGGTTTTTTTTTTTTTTTTTTTTTTGGTGTCTAAAGAAAAAGAAAAGCAGAAAAACAGAACAACAAACAGAAACAAGCTAAGCGCCCCGGTCATAGGTCACACCGCGGAAACCACACATCATCTCCTCTAAAACTTTATTCGGAGGGACTAGCTTTCTCATTTTGTTCTGCACCCATCTTTGCAAGAACATTCGCATATCTATTAGCTTCTCGTAAGATATGATTAAGAGAAGCATTTGTAGTCGCTTTGAGCTTCATGCAATCATCAATTAAAATTTGGTTTGGGTGTGTATCTTCATTGATGAGCTTCACAGCCACAAGGCAGTCGCTTTCCATCTGGAATCCCTTCCAATTCCTTTCTTTGCATAGATTTAGCGCATGTTGAATTTCCCATAGCTCCGCTTTGAGAGCATATGCGTATCCTATGTACCCACAAAAACCTTCCACCCATTTGCCTTGGTCAGTTCGGATTAGGCCACCATAGGCATCCATCCAGGATGCTGCTTCCGTCCGTATTGATTTTTAATTGGTCCACAAACGTACGTTGATCATATTATAATAATATATGCAAAATGTACTTCTAACCATATATATATATAACATGATATGCAAATTGATTTTAATTAAGCTAAATCAAGAGGGTTTAATTAATTTTTGTTATTAGAGAATGTAGGGGTTATTATAAGTGTGCAATATAATTTGATGATGAATTTATATATATATATATAGGATCTTAGAGATTGCACCAGCAGCTAAGGACATGTTTTCCTTTCTCAAAGATGCAGAGGAAATCCCACAGAATAATGCCAAGCTCAAGGCCCATGCTGTCAAGGTTTTTAAGATGGTGAGCATAATATATTTGATTATTTACACGCAATAACTCGAATGTTTATAAATTAAAAAAAAAATAAAATTAAGGAAAGCAATAAATAGCCTACTTGGTTGAGCACATTTTCACCCTTTAATTTATATAGAAAGGATTTAAATATTGTTAAACATGCATGAATATAATCTTTTTTATTGAAAAAGAACATTATAGGGGTAACATTGAAATTATATAAAAGTTATGACATTGCTTCAAAAACAATTGAAATATGGCTTGGCTTTATGTGAAAAGATGTACATGTATATATAAGGGAATGATCTTAAAAGGATTAACTTTTTTAACTTTAATTAAATACAGATCGATTATTTAGAGGAGGTAAACCGATGAATTTTGGTACCAAACTTTGTGAATATAATCTCCATGATTAGTGGCTATATTATATCTATCAAATTTTATCAAAAAATCCATTTGGGAAGTGAATTAAGTAAAAAATTATATATGCACATTGCTAGCTGGTGAAGTTTTAGATGTTAGGTAGCCTTCCTTCTGATTGAATTTTTCGATGAAATGTGGTGTAGATGATTTACTAATTACGGAGATCATTTTTATCAAGTTTTATAAAAAAATCAACTGTTTAACCCCTCAAAATAATTTGTCCATATTTAAAATTAGTCCTCCTAATATATTTCCCATATATAAATAAAGAAACAAAATCAAGTTTTTAATTTTTATCTTTAACTATTGTGTCTTATTATATTTGTTCTATATGTGTTGTGGTAAAAAAAATATTGAATAAAATCGTCGTAATACAATAAAATAAGTGATGACAAATTACTTCAATGATTCTTTTATAATTATCAAAATATTTTTATGTAACAGAATCGCAAATCCTTATTTCA
The DNA here is from genome assembly GCA_021464415.1 of Lonicera japonica. Classification (NCBI taxonomy): domain Eukaryota; kingdom Viridiplantae; phylum Streptophyta; class Magnoliopsida; order Dipsacales; family Caprifoliaceae; genus Lonicera; species Lonicera japonica. The sequence goes on from CM038465.1 coordinate 69,307,082, forward strand.
AATCGGATAAATAATATTAAATTTATTATACCAATTATACCAAATATTATAATAATTATTATTATTGCGAAAGGGTAAGTTGGGTTGGGTTTTGGTCGTCCTTATTATATATATATATATATTGTTTGCGCACCGGACCTTACTATTATAAAAAAAAATATCTGGAAACGCGTTTAATTGTTTAAAATTGCTATTTAGAATCTGTTTGATAACAATATGAAAAAGAAAAATAAAAGAAGTTGAAAACTATGTTGAGACATGTGGTGGATGTCTTCTTACTTTGTGGCTTTTTTCATGAAGAATTTTTTATTGGTGGTTGAGAAAAAAAAATTCACAAAAAATTATGAAAGGTAGAAGACATCTCTACTTATAAAATAAATATAAAATGGATAACATCTTATCACATATCTCAATTTATTTTTTAATTTTTTATTAAATCAAATATTTTTATTTTTATTTTATTATTTAACGGAGTCTAGTCTTTGTTTGGTAGATGTTTTGAGTTAAGTTTTTAAGTTGCGTTTTTAAAATATGGTGTTTGGTAGAATTTAGAAGTATGTTAAAAAGTGGATTTAATTTTTGTTTGAGTTTTTTTCAACCAACTAAAAATTTCATAAAAAAAATTCAAAAAATAGTCAAAATGGATTTTATTTTATAGATCTCGACGAGTATGTTTTAAATATATATTTTTATTTAATTTTAATTTTTGAATTTAAAGTTATAGTGTTTTAAAAGTTTTTTTAGAGAGAGAAAGTAAAGTTAAGGTTTTCTTAGAAAGTATAAAAATAAAGTTATTTTTGAATTGAGTTTTTAAAATTTGAAAGGAAAAAAAAAGATAGCTATCAAACAGGGGCTTAGACCATCTCCATTGGGCAAGCTAAATGGGTAAATTTAACTATTTGCTTGCCCCATTCGGTAGGCTAGCTGGCTAATAGTCTGTGTAAAAGTGTAAACCAAAGCCAAATTTAGCAGCAAACAAAATTTTAGTTCGGACGATGCACGAAATGTCGTGGTAGAGAATTATCCTTCTTACAACACATGATGTGTCGTGAGAAACAAAAATCCTTCAGCCGATACATGATGTCTCGGGGGAAATGAAAATTTTAGCTCAGCCGATATTTCAAATATCGTGGGAAGGATTAATTTCGGAAATGGAAGAAGAAAAAAAAAACATAAAATGCTTGCCACGACACATGATGTGTCGTGGGAAGCAATAGCATTGGATGATATATCATCTATCGTGGGAATGAATAAAATGGTGCCCCGACACTTCATAAATCGTGCAAGCTAAATTTAGCTTTCTCTCGATGCAGCTCTAATTTATTGATAGTGTAAATATACCTTTTTAACTTACCTTTTTAGCTTACCCGCTAAAAATGGCCTTAGGGTCCACTTTATTTTGTAATCTCATTCTAGAGGAATATGCTGCAGAACAATCCACGTGACATTTATAATATATGTTTAATATATTAATAAACATATATTAATATTCATAATATTGTAGGGATGAATTTTTAATTAAAATGTCTTATGTAAACATACAACTACCATGCCAGTTTTTATAATAAGGATTGGGGGGTTGAGTTATTTAGTTAAGAGATAAGAAGAATTGATCCTACTTTATTACTTTTAACTTTTATTTAACTTTGCTCAGATCATGTTCAAGATTTCAACTATATTGTATAATTTTGATTTGTGTAAAATTTATACGTTTATTAAAAAAATAAAATAAAATTAGTATCTAGGAGAGTAGGAGTCTTTTAATAAACTTTTGACACCTAGAATTTGTGTAGAAACGTTATTAGAGCATCTCCAACGGTTTTTTAAATATTTGTTTTGTGTAAAATTTACACAATTTGTAATTTTTTTTTGTCTACAATTGTCTTTTAAAATTGAAATTTGTGTAAAATGGTTGCGTAAAATATCCTCCCATTTTACAATGCCACATCAAATTTCTCTCTCTTCAATTTTTATAAAAAAATTGAAAAAGTAATAACTTTAAATGTAAAACATATATTTTAATAAAAATTATATATTTGAAATATTCTCATCAATACCTATAAATGAAGATTCATTGTGACTACAAGATTATTTGTAAAAATTTCAAGAAAAATTAATAAAAAAATTGATTGAATTGATATTTAATATGTGTTAGAATCTTATTTTTGTTAGTTCAAAATTTACAAAAGACTTTACAAAAATACCATTGGAACACTTTTTTTAGCATTCAAGTTTTATGTAAAAATGAAATGACGCATATGATTTACAAATCAATTTTACACTAAAAATGGAGATGCACTCAATTTACACATCTACGTCATCTTCCCCTCTCTTTAATTTTTTACAAAAACTTTAAAATGATATAACTAAAATCTAAAAATTGTTTTTAATCGTAGAATTTATATATTTAAAATCTACATCAAGAGTTAAAAAATAAGCTATGTTGTAAGTATCAACTTAAAGTATAAAAAAATTCATACAAAATTATGAACATTACATATAATTATATATATATATATTCCGTTTGTGTGATTTTCATTGATAAATTTAAATTTTACACATGAATACTATTAAAGTACAAAATGAATATATGTGTAATTTATGTTTAAAACTCCTTTACATAATAGGATTTTATAAAAAAATAAAATAACACAACTATTGAAAATGCTCTTAATTAGTATTTATAAGTTTGCATCTTTCTTCTTAATTACTTAGTCAATCATAAAAGCAAGGTCAATTAATTAGGATATGAAAACAATTAAAAATTGAGTGATCCCAAATTCACAAAAGGAAATAAATATATTGAGTGTTAATTGATTTGGATGGACGGAGTACCTTCAATTCTTTGAATGTCGTGCCTGTAACTGATTTGTCAAATTATAAATAATTACAATTGGACAACTATTTATTGCTCGAGAGTAATATTTTATTTTTATCTGGGGAAATAGTGCAAGCTAGGCGTATTAATTAGTTTTTGGGGCAATTAAAAAAAAGGGCTTATTAGAGAAAGATTTTTACACTAAAGTCAAGGAATAATTTTTTTTTAAATAAAGGGCCTATTTTTTATTTTATTGATAATATGATATGTGTCTTTTTTTTTCATTATAAAATGACATCCCAACCCTTAAAATAAACAAAAAAATACCAATATGCATTAAAATATGGACTGCAATATGAACTTTGCACTCCATATTTCACTGCAATATGAACTTTGCACTCCATATTTCACTGCAATATGAACTTTGCAGTCCATATTTTACTGCAATGTGAACTTTGCAGTCGATATTTTTAGTGCAAAGTTCATATTGCAATCCATGTTTTACTGCAATGTGAACTTTGCAGTCCATATTTTTAGTGCAAAGTTCATATTGCAGTCCATATTTCACTACAATATGAACTTTGCAGTTCATATTTTACTGCAATATGAACTTTGTAGTCCATATTTTTTGTGTAAAATTCATAAAAAGGGGTAATTTAGGTAATACATAACATGTTTTTATTAATTAAATGATATTTAAATTTATTCAAATACATTCATTTAAAATATAAAACAAAATAGGCCTCTTACACTATTACCAATTAAAAATAGGCCCTTCATTCAAAAAAATATTATTCATTGGATTTTTGGTAAAAATCAATGTATAATAAGCCCTTCTACCTAATTTCTAGTTAGTTTTTTTCTTTGACAATCAGAAGGGTGCATTAATTAGATGGTCAAACCAATTTGTCTCAAATATGCCAAGTATTTAACTTTGCGCGCTTTCTTCTTCAGCAAAGTTACTTAATGAGAAATGATATTTTTTTCCGATTTTATTTAGTAGCTAATTATATCGAGTTTATTAATTTTAAGAATATATAATTCACCAATACATCAAGATAAATAATCAATTAATATATAAAAGTAAATGTAACATTCTTCTTAATTAATATGTTAACTCCTTTTATTTTATTTGATTTGATTTTACTTTTTCTTTTATCATAACTTAAAACACACATATATATGTTGCCTTTCAATGGGGTAATTTTTTTTAGGATAATAAAGAGTTTATTATGTATTTTCAGGATATCTCAAATTAAAAGTTTGTTCTCTTTTTAATGACATAATTAATGTATTAAATTTCACAAAAATAAACAAGATCTATTCTTAAACATTAATCATCTTGAAACAAGTGCATCTTAAAAAGCGTAAAAGTTAAACATAGACTCGTGGTTTAGATCAAAGAGTATTAAGTTAGTAGTTGTAGAATTTACATGTTAATTAACTACTTTAGAAAAAAAAAATGTGTGCCTGAAAAAGTTTGTAACAAATAGTGCAATTTATAATAGTGAGCATATTTTTACTTAGAGCAATGTTAAACACTTAAACATACTTAACCTTTATACAAATGGACGTGCCCAATCAGATAGAAAAAAAAAAAAAAAAAGGATAGACAAAATATTATATATATGGCCTCACTAATTCAATAACTGATGTTTGTATAAAAAAATTAATATAAATAGCTCGATCGGTTCAAAAAAGTTTATTACTAATTAAGTAAAGTAATTGTGGAATTTGTATCGAAGACATGCGAATCGGCGGTGCAATTGCATGAGAAGGGGGAGGTGGTGGTGGCGGATACAACTCTCAAGTGGTTGGGGTCTGTGCATCTGGAGAAAGGAGTTCTTGAGCCCCATTTTGAGGTACGTTACATTACATATATTCCATATATATATATATATATATATATAATTAATGTTAGCTATTGGAGTTACTGTATAAACAAGTACTGATAATAATAATGCTTCATCAACATGTATCAAAATTAGCCTTTTGGTTTATTTAACTCATGTGCAATGTACGTGCACAGATCGATTGCACGTACATATTTAATTCAAATTGGGAAGAATAAATTAATAAAAAAAAAAAAAGTTGGCTTGATGAGTGATATTATTCTCACTAACCAAAAAATTACGTGTGCAATTTGTATATATAATTTTAATAAAAGAGTTGATCAAAGGTACACTTAGTAGCCTAGTGGTTGGGCATAAATTTAACTTGTTTAGAAGCAAAGGGTTTGAATATGCTAGCAAACATTTATTGTAAAAAATAAGATTGCAAGAGCAAAATTAACAATTTAAATAAATATGACGCAACTTTATGGCAATTGAATTTGCCGTTTGTTCTATAATATTAGATATTTATACTAATTTATGATGTGTTGAAAATTAAGATAAATATGCATGATATATATATATATATATAAATAGGTGGTGAAAGAAGCATTGTTGAGGACTGTGAAAGAGGCAATGGGAGAGAAGTGGAGCGAGGAGATGAATGAAGCTTGGGCTGAAGCCTACGATCTCTTGGCTGCTGCCATCAAATCTGAGATGAAACAAATAGAAGTGGCTGCTGCTTCTACTGCACCTGCACCTGCACCTGCGCTTGCTTCTAATTAATTTAGTTATCTCTATCTTTCTATAAATGCTAGCAATACCTCCTTAATTTAATCATGTGTTAATCTTTTCGTGTGTACGTGTGCGCGCGTGAGAGATTTTTGCATGTAATAACTGAATTTGTAATGCTTATAATGGAGGTTATGTTGGCTTGGCTCATGATATATATATATATATATATATGTATGTATGTCTCTTGGGCTCACGTGTTAATTAGTACTAGAGTAATGATAGTCCCATGCGTATAATTTTAGGAAAAAAGGTTTAACAAGAGTGATAAATGTTCTAAGGTTAACTATGAGTATAAATTGTTTAGTTAAAGGTGAAAGTTGAATTCACATACGTTGCAAGCAAGGTTGGTTGATTTTTTTATTTTTTTTTATGAAAAAGAAAATTGCAGAAGTAATAATAGACATTTCAAAAAAAATAACAAAGTTACACTAACGGTAGAAATTAACACTTCTCGTCTTTATAAATAGTATAGATACAAAAGATTAGTACACAAATGAGTCCTTTAATACATGCACGAACATATTAAAAATTGGCATTCTCGTCTAAGCGATCACTTATTGTTCTAATAAATTTTGATAAAGACGAATATGATATGTACCTCACATTCTAATCAATACATGACGACCATACTAAATATGCAAGTCTTTTGTATCATATATATATATGACTAAGATATAAAGAAAAATTCCCTCACTTTAGCAAAAAGAAGGGAATCCCATTTATATGGGTAAATTGATGAATTATTTTTTGGAATTTTGTATGGAGTACAAAATTTCATTATCAAATTTGGTGGAGGTCGAGGAGAGGGGTTGGCCCAGTGGTAGGCAACCTCCACCCTTGCCTTGAGGTCAAGGGTTCGACTCATGGGGTGGGAGGGGAGGGTTTTTCTTTATTTGTAAGATTAAGGGAGAGACTTAGACCTCCCTTAATTTTTTTAAAAAAAAAAAAAAAATTTGGTGGAGGTACGTGGTGATCCACTTGATTATCTCCACAAATTGTTTTTAAAAAAATCATATATTTACCCATTCAAGTAGGAATTCCTTCTTTTAGTTAAAGTGAAACAATATCGATCTCGTTATAGCCTAACTCTCTCTATATATATATCCCTCTAAAATTGTTGAAACATAGTGTATACTTTTATTCTTTATTTTATAAATCAATAAATTTTAACTAAGGGTTTGTTTGTTTGTCAAGAAAAGTAAGTGGTTTGCCATTTCAAACTGAAAATTTGCATCAAATTAAAAATTTTAAATGGCAAATTAGCCACTTAAATTTAAAAACTTAAAATATCCTATTATAGAATACTTATTTTATCCTTCTTCAAAACTACTACTACTCATCGGAATCGGAGTTGTTCATCTTCACGGTACCTAAAATTACAATCAATCATTGTGTTAAAGCGATTGAGTGAAAGAAAGAGAGAAAATTAATGGCAATAGCAACTGTTAATTGCTGTTCTCTTACTTGCAGATTCAATTATCTATCTCTCACTGCCTCTTCTTCTTCTCGCCCAAATTCCACTTCCTCCTTCAAGCTCCTTTGCTTCGCTGCCATGCCTCCCCCAACTTTAACTTCTTCTCCAAAGGTAAATCCCAATCCCAATTCCAATTCTAATTCTATTCCTCTGTTTTCGCTGTTTATTTAATTTGTTTAGAAATATTATTATTAGTTCAATGCACAAAATTAATTACTTTGATATAAAATTATGTCTTTATGTTTTAAAATTTTGTCAAGTTTACAAATTTTATTTTATGAATTTTTACATTTAGCGACGTAATGGTGATTAGTAATTTTCATAAATGAAATGGTTTAGCTTGGTGTTGAAAATTTTAAATTATATGGTCTTTTTTTATTTTCATTTAGAATCAGGTGATCTAAATAAACTAATAAGGACAAAATTGTCATATTAAAAAAAATCAGTCTTCAGATGTATTATATTCAAACAAATAACATTTTTGCATATACAGTTTTTAAAACTAAATAAATAGTTTTTTTAGTTTCAATTTTTAGATGTTTTATTAAATGCCACCTTAATGAAACTTTATTATATACCATATTTAATAAATATATAAATATTTTAGTAGTAGCTGAAGTTACGAAAAACAAGGCTTCTCTCATGGTCATAGATCCAACAATCCAAGCACTTGACTTCTTAGGCCTCAAAGACTCTAAGAAGGACTGGCCGGGCTTGCCATTTCACTGGCTACTATTAGCCCTGTTTGATTTTTCTTAGGTGAATTACACTCAGTTGACTCCTCTCTAGCTATTGTATTTTTAGAAAATTAGGATTTAGTCCTTAAAATATATCTTTATTAGTGGTGAGTAATATAGGAAATTGGAAATTAGTAGAACACCCATCTTTTGATATAGTTACCATAAATGATTATTATTTGGTGCAGCTGTATATTTCACCTAAATGGACGAGAATATCCTTTATTGGGATTTTGGAAATGTTATTGATTGCCAATTATATTAGTAATTCAAGTTTGTGGAAACAAATTGTCATTGTTGACTAAATATTGTTATATTGGCTGCTTAATTATTGTTTCATAGTTACAATCAATATTTTGGAAACGGATGTTTTAATATATAATAATATTTAAAAATTTTACTTATTTTATATGTTCAATTTATTTGTTATAATTACAAATATGCAAGTAATAATATATATATATATATATATATATATATATATATATGGGGCAATTATAAAAAAGGGCTTATTAGAGAAAGATTTTCACACTAAAGCCAAGGAATAATTTGTTTTTAAATAAAGGGCCTATTTTTTATTTTATTGATAATATGACATGTGTCTTTTTTTATTATTATAAAATGACATCCCAATCCTTAAAATAAACTAAAAAATACCAATATGCATTAAAATATGGACTGCAATATGAACTTTGCACTCCATATTTCACTGCAATATGAACTTTGCAGTCCATATTTCACTGCAATGTAAACTTCGCAGTCGATATTTTTAGTGCAAAGTTTATATTGCAGTCCATATTTTTAGTGCAAATTTCATATTGCAGTCCATATTTCACTGCAATATGAACTTTGCAGTTCATATTTTACTGCAATATGAACTTTGCAGTCCATATTTTTTGTGCAAATTTCATAAAAAGGGGTAATTTAGGTAATACATAACATGTTTTTATTAATTAAATGATATTTAAATTTATTCAAATACATTCATTTAAAATATAAAACAAAATAGGCCTCTTACACTAATTACCAATTAAAAATAGGCCCTTCATTCAAAAAAATATTATTCATTGGATTTTTGGTAAAAATCAATGTATAATAAGCCCTTCTACCTAATTTCTAGTATATATATATCTAATAAAATATTGTAAAATATATGGTCAATTTAATTTTTTCAATTTCTCAGTTTAGTTTTACTTGTTACAATTTCTTAAAGAAATTTTGTATATATGATTTATTGATCATAGAGATCATCTCCACCAAGTTTTTTACAAAAAATTATCTGTTTAATTGTCAAACTAAATTCTACATGTGATACATTGGATTGGTCCGTGTTACTTGTAATGGATGAGAGTTTTGAACGGCTAACTACATAGACATGTTAGGCCAGGGAGATACTTATGGAAGGTAGAATTGGAAGTTCAAGTGAAAATTATGGCTGTTAAGCGGTTAACCTATTTAACTAACACTTTTAATTTAAAATAATTGCCAAATTGGTAATTATACAAAAAAATAAAAAAACTTTAGATGCCAAACGTAATTCATGTCGAAACAACCTTAATAAGAATAATATTAAGGAAACCTAGCTACCTAGTGCTTTCAACGAAAATGAAATAATTAAAATCCCACTTTGAAGTGCATGCATGTGCATATGCATATGCATATATATATATATATATATATATAATATGTGTGTGTATATGCGTATTAATCATAGAAATGAAGAAGATAACGTGCAAAGAGAGTCATATGAATACGTGGGCCACGTACGATCGATCTCTAGTAAGTGGGTCAATGAATTAATTAAGCCCTATCAATATCATCATGTGAATTGAAGGATCCAAATCCCACTCATCCCATATAAAAATTTGAGTTAGCTCTTAGCTACCTAGTTCGTGGTCAGGACCGGATTGGACTGAACTGAATTATTTAATTAATTCATATATATATATATATATTTATTCTATTTATTTTTTATATTAACACATGAATAAATGTTGTTAATTTTGAATGTTAAATACATATTATATATTCAATAAGTTTATCTTATGAACAGAAAAGTAAGAATAATAAAATTTTATGAAATATAACTCATAAATTCTCTTAATACTAAGAGATAATAAGTTTTTGGGTTTTTCAATAACCCGCATAATCGATGCAGCCCGCGTGGCTTGCCTCTGGTGCAGCCTAGTGAAGTGGTCAACACGCGTATTGTTCATGCAGGCAGCTTTATTCGTGCACGAACAAATTTTACAATAAATAAATAAATTTATTAATTAATTATATTCTTATACATCGATTAAATTAGAACTTATACTCTTTAAAATTAAGTCATACGAAACACTTAATTTGAGATAGAAAAAAATAAATAATAATTATTTCTTTTTTCAATCTCAAATTGAGAATCTTATTTATTCTTTAGAATATATCAATACAACAAATTTTATTTTAAAAAAACTATTTCTGTTTTTGATCATCGACTAAATTAAAACTTGTGGCTCTGTCAAAGTATCCAAGTCAAGTGAAACACTTACTTGAGGCAGACGGAAATAAGGAATAACCACTTAAAAGCATTCAATTTTTTTTTATTAAAAGAAATGCACTTATCTCAAATTAAAAGCCGCACTTTCTTTTTCAAACATCATAATAAAAACTCTTTTCTTGAATTAAAAGCTGCACTTTCTTTTTCAAGGAGCATAATCATCTACTGCAATATATTGATTGTATTCTTCACTGTGGATTAAGTTCAATTTTCTTTTAAATGTACAAAAGTCAAATTGAATATATTTTTTTTAATAAAAGTGAGACTTTTAATTTGAGGAGAAAAATTGTAGAAGTTCTTACTCAACAACATTTCAAATCAAGAATCAAATTTACTTTTAATTGAAAATGAACTTTTTAACTTGGGATGGATGGAGTTCTAAAATATGGCCACTAATTAGTAATTAAGATGGATATTTGACTAGTCAAACATTTAACATATTTTTGATAGTCAAGACAAAAACTAATTTAATTATCTACAATTTTTGTAAGCGCTATGATATGCAACATTTTGAAAAGCAAAATGTAATTCTTAATTTAAAAAATATATATAGTACTACATAAGAAAGAACAAATAAAAAATTGCATTAATCTGCATGTAAGATATAAATGTAGAACGCCATTATGTGGTGCCAAATTTTGTATTATAGTACTATATGGTATATTTGGGGATGGCCAAACCCGAACCCTCCAAACCTAATTATATGGACCAATTCAGAACTTGAAGCAAGTTTACTTTGAAAAATCTGAACCCGTCCCGTATGATATCAAAAGCCCGTACACTGCTCTTGCAACTCTTAACTTGGGAGTCAGGTTAAATAGGTTTTTAAGTTAAGCTTTATATGCCAAGATTCGATCCTAAAAACCCATTCTAATTTCTAAGAATCCCAAACCTTCCCTTTTGCAAAGAAATGTAGATGTACAGGTGTTGGCAAGAGGTGAGATAGGCACAGTGGGAATGCATCCCATCTTAATTGTTTGGAGCAATCAAAAAGTCAAAAGTGGAAACGAACTTTCTAATATAGAGTTTGCCTGGAAGCCATATAGAGAAGATAAAGAGTACCATCAATCACCATGATAAACATTAACCACCACCACCACCGCCACCCACCAACACCACTTACCCTATCGACACGTTCATATGTCCATCTGTAACATTCTATGTGAAAAGCACCTAGATTGCCATGCAATCCTAAAAAAGGTTTAGCTTTATAATGCCTATAAATAGGGACCCTGCCACCGAGTTAATCTTCATAAGTACCATCTTCTCAAGTTAGTAATATATATCCAACATAAATATAGCCAGGCACACAATTTCAAATGGCCAGTTCTAAGGCTATAGCTACTGCATTTCTGGTTTTGATCTTTTTGGATCTCTGCTTTGCTGCTAGACCGCCAAAGGAGGTCCTAGGTGAAAAAGGTAATGGGGGGGGAGGGGGAGGGGGTGGCCACGGCGGTGGCGGTGGCGGTGGCGGTGGAAGAGGGGGTGGATATGGGTCTGGATATGGGTCCGGAAGCGGCTATGGGTACGGGTCCGGTGGTGGAATAGGAAAGGGTGGTGGCGGCGGAGGCGGCAAGGGTGGAGGAGGTGGGGGTGGCGGCGGTTCAGGAAATGGTTACGGAAGTGGTTCCGGTTATGGAAGTGGCAGTGGCTCTGGATACGGAAATGGCAGTGGCAAAGGTGGAGGTGGAGGTGGGGGTGGTGGAGGTGGAGGCGGTGGCGGCGGCGGCGGCTCTGGATCCGGATATGGCAGTGGCTCTGGTTATGGATCAGGGTATGGATCCGGATATGGAGGGGGCGATGGTGGTGATGAACCATGAACTACATCAGATGGCATTCGTCGAGTATCTATAGTTCTACAATAAATTGCGTTGGCCTCATCACATTCATTTACATATATACGAAAACATATATATACATGCATATGTGAGTCTTTGCATGTACGTTTTTATTCTACATTGTTATTATTATCTATTATCTTTTGGATCATAATAAAAATAGTTATTATTACCTAAATGGTTTCTAATATCTTAATCTCACGCACAGTGTAGGAACTCCTACAAATTTGACCCTACCAAAAAGAGAATACACTACATAACATTAACGGACAAAGCACCAGCCAACTAGAAAAATTACAAAAAATGTAAATATTATAAATCTATTGAAATGAAAGATATATATGGTCAATAAAGAAGCAGTTATAATATAGTCTGTTCCAACAACTATGTTCTTTGAGAAAATATTCCCCTAAATATAACAAGTATCTCTCTCTCTCTGAAGCTCTGTTCGAATAAAATCATCTTTTGATTCTTCTTCTCCAACCACAATTAAGATTCCTCGATAAATTTATGCCAAGAGAAGATATATATATGTGGACATAGTTCCAAAACTCACCAAAATGTTATATAGAGAAATTGCAGGTAGGTCCAGTCAGCAAAATTCACAACGAAAAGCCACTCCATTTTACCTCTCAATTGCGGAAGCCACCTTGTGCGATATCATGGCCTCCGCTACACGGATTGCCCTTTGTGACCCCGTGATTGTCACTTTCCTGCCAAAAGAAGAAAGTTAATATATGTATGCGTGTGTATTAGCTATAATTATTATACGGTGACATGGTGTAACAGATTAAAACATAACTTTCAGATGTAAAATTTAAGGGCCAGATCATGACATGGTTTATCTTCTTTTTTTCAGAAAAATATATTGCCTAGCCCCACCGCCAAAGATTTTATATTTTCCCGCAAAAGAGCATTAAAATAGTAAGGATCCATTTGGTTCAGGCTGTATTTTCCACCTGGGTAAAACATAAGATTGTCGAAAGTATATTTCACTCTCTTTGACTAAATGTTTTGTTAGTCTAATTTTTTTGAATAAAAGCAGACTTGCGCACCACATAATAATGCAAGAATGTGCAATATGCTCATCCCTAAGTAAGAGTTCATATTTTATTTTATTTTAAAAAAAAAAAGGTCTAAATCTCTTCCCTTTACTACAATAATAACAAAAATCCCCCCCCCCTCCCAAAAAAAACAAACCCCGGATGAGACTCAAACTTAGTACCTCTCCTGAAATTGGGTGGGTGCCTTACCAATTAGGCTAGCCCACTCGCTCAATAAGAGTCCATGTTTGAATCCCACATTTTTTAAGCGCGCCAATTTCATCACAATCAGTAAACTTGTTTCCTATTGTGAGTTTTAGTAACTTGATTATGTTATGAAAAAGGAAACTAGACTCTTTTGGGACAACCAAAAAAGAAATAGTGGACCCTTATTTTGGGACAAAGAGAGTAGTAAATAAAGTTCGATTCTGCAAACCTGGTAAAACATAATTTGTGTGATGAGTTAGCACAAGAACTAACAGTGATCAAAAAAGTTATATGTACCTATCCGATGTGCCGGACATGAAATCACCTCTATCTGATATCTTAATCCTAGCCCCACTAATCTGCAAAGAGAAAAAGGGGATTGTTAGAAATTGTGCAAGTGAGGAACCAGAAAAGGAAACCTGCTTTATCAGGTACCTGACTGATTTCTATAATATTCCGTCCACCACGGCCAACCACAATCCCTATGCGCTCATCTGCAACACCGATGGTCACCGAGTTTTCCCTATCTTCCTGCAAAATTCCGGACACCATTGTTATTCAAACTCAGAATGTGGAGATATTGCAGACAAAATATCCAACAGGCACACAAAAAGAAGAAAGAATGGGCAAGTTGAATTCTTTGGAATGAAGCGGCTATCTCCAATAATCTTTCCATTGAAGCAAATTTAATACAGGCAAGAGAGTCAAATTTTAACGTTGATTTCATTCCCCAATGTAGCGAAATGAATGCCCATGATTCTGCATGAAACAATGAATTTTGACTCTTGCTAGGAAAAAAAAAGGTTCACCTTGTATATCCTGTATACGCATAAATATTCATGAAATATGGAAGAGATGTTTTCAAAAAGATCCAAAGGCACACACTACAAAAGGGGTACTGTTGTTCAATTTTCACCAGGGATAAAGATGATATCCTGCTTTTAGTTTCCCCCCCAAATCTCTATCTTCATTTCCGTCCAAACACACTTTAAAGATGTGCACTGTAGAGTAGCACCGCAAGAACAGGCTTGACAATGTCATTCACACTTTCACAGGTTATGCCAAGAGTTATGGGTTATTTGCTAGGGTGCGTGTGTTTGTACATAAATGAGAGCTAGAATGAGGGAGAGCAAGAGAGATGACAGAATGTAAAATCTTTCCAAAGTAGATGAAGAAGGTCGGCTACATATCACTTGCTCTCACGCTTGGGAGCTATTGGAGAGAGCATAATATATTGTTGGCCCACTTGGATAAATTAAATATAGAGTCCCTCTACATCCATCAAGATTTGAAAACATTGTTTGAGGAGGAGGGATTTGCGTAAAAGACGTTTCATGAATCACTAAATGGAGGAGGACACTTTACAGCAACAACACAAAGCAATTTTTTTTATGTGACCACGGTCTTTCATTTTCAAAGGTTGAGAATGTGTGATATAAGCACATCTAAGGGCCCCAGATTTGTTTCACACAAACCCATTGACACTCTCTACATCCTTATCATCTCTCTACATCTAAGGACAACAAATTTGTTTCACGTAAATCCACTTAATCCCTTTCTGCACCCCTGCCCTTTTTATCTCACCACAAGTTGATAGAGAAAAAACTAAAAAAGTTGGAGCCTCTCACTCTTATTACCATCTTCACACTTTATATCCTTGTGTCGATCTCATTTTCTCGTTACTTTTATATCTAGTTTTAAAGGTCAGCCTACATAAATTGCATATACATATCTAAAGTACAAATAATTGCCATAGGCCTAAGAAGTGGGCAAGCACGAATCACTTGTAACGTGGGTAGTGTACTAGGCACTAGTAACATGGATGGCGCCTTGGATAGTTTTCCCTAATTAATCTTTCCTTATATGCTAAATTAATTTCACAACTGACAACCAAGTACAGTCACAAGTAATAGAGACGCAGTGAGGCAATAACAATAGGAGTTAGCTGAGTAAAAATATTAAGATAATGAACCTTGCTATTCGGCATCCTGTTATTCTGAAACTTTCCTCCAGCTCCATTAGGTGCATAATTTATAGCATTGTACGCTGCTGTTCAAACAAAAAAGGCACAAATGTAATACCATGAAAATTGGAAATAAAGGAGCTTTTCGAATTGTAGAAGAGTATCAAGCAGTTTGCTTTCACTAAAATCTAATTATAATACACCCCCCGTCCCAAAGTAAGAGACACATATTTTTGGGGACACAATCAATGTGCCAAATCTCATGCTAGCAAATAAGTTATATTCTTGACAGCTGAGTATGTTGAAATTAGTGTCTTCTTAAAAGGCGAAGGTCTAATAGTGACTCTTGCTTAGTTTGGGATGGAAGGAGTATAACATATATCAACAAAATTCACTCCACTTATCATAGTTTCTTACTCTCCTTTTTGGACTCCCAACTTTTCAAGAGAAAATCGCAGATAATAACATATTAATTCATCAATATGGAGAACGGTTTTAACATAAAGAAAACCTAATGTTCATTGAATTTTCAAGAGAAAGACTACTTTTGGCACATCCCAAAGAAAAAGGCATGACAAACGCTACCCCCTCCATCCCAAAGTAAGAGTCCACCTTTTCTGCTTGAGACAAAGTCGAATTTAAAGTATTGTTTCTATAATCAATTGAACAAATTTAACAACCTAAATAAGTTTTGTTCTTGACCACTGATTACGTTGAAGTGACTGTTCCTTGAGAAGTGCAAAATCCAAATAGTGACTCTTAATTTGGAACGGGAGGGAGTATTTAGACAAGTCATTGTCACACGGACACTACAAATAAATCAATGTAAAGGCAGTTTGGCTGGCTGCTTCTTTCTCTCTTCTTTCCAATCACAGAATCACCCTTATTTGTAAGAAGTGGGTATCCCATATACTTTCACCTCTATCTTCATGATCTCTCCCATATAAACAATTTCTTATCAAAAATAAATAAAAATAATAATAACTGCATACTGACCTAGTCCGTCAAAACTGTCTGTTCATTAGGGGAGAGACCAGTGCTCACCCGCGAGATCCACATGAATATCAAAGAACCCATTATATAGTCATGAGTTCCAAACAGTGCGAAAAATAGCTCCCAAAGCCCAACAAAGAACCAAACGAATCATTTGCCATTCCTTCTTTCACACATACATCCAAAATTCACTGTAGACATACCTCTCCTTCTAATATAATCCATAGTCAAAACAACAGATCGTCCAAGTGAAGAACGTCACTCTGATAAGAGCCTTAATCTTTCAAAGGAAGTCCTTAAAAGATTTCTACAAGGACAAGTAAAAAGACCGTGCTGGAAAATTACCTGTCCCAGGGACAAGCCATCTATTAATTGAGGACGAAAAATAAAACTTATAAATCTTTCAATTCTTTGTCATAGATTTCTTACGCAGGAATTTCGAACTTATCTCAACCCTAAGGAGCATACAGAATCAACAGAGCATCCGCGTGAATGGATTGGAAAATGTGAGATAAAGAGGATCGCTTCGGGTGTGTTTGATAAAGTTGGAAAGTTATTGAAAACTTTACCAATCTTTACGGGAATTTGGAAAAAGAAATGAGTGATGTTCTATTACTTTTTGGCTTTTCCATGGAATAACATTCTTTGGGTGGTGGCTAAGAAATTTTTTTCCATGGAAAATAAGAAAAGGATGGAGAACATCTCACTAAATCAAACATCTTTTTTTCCAATTTCTCATAAGAATTATTAGTGTTTTATATCAACTTTTTATCCCACTCACTTCCACATAACGAAACTCAAATCCATTCAACATCTTATTGATGAGGAAGGAATACTGAATGTGTAACACCCCGTTGCTTCATTTCTTGTTAAATATTATTCCTTGTCGCTAACAAAGTAGATTGAAAACCTCGATAACGATTAGTGAGCCGGAGTAGTTTTAGTACTGCCTATATCAGATAATGATGTTATATAACTCCTTAGTATGACCATAAAGTGGTTCAGGCAATCCAAGCAAAAATCAGACCTTAAATCATTAGTTTTCGATTTACGCGACTTCATAATTTTGGCCAACTTTGAGGAAGCGTAACGTCTTCATTCCTCGCCTGATTGAGTTTCCTTCCGCTTGGGTGTCTAGATTTATATGCAATCTACAACTTTCGTGTTTTGGCCAAAGGCAAATTCAGACTCCTACTAGGTCGAAACTGAGCGCGAAATTGGCCAATCGCTAACGGTTGTTCATTTTGTAACTTTGTGCGTAGTGCTGACTTTGACGCGTTAATATGGATAATCCGTCGAGAATTTGGCAAAACTTTCTCTTAGGGACTCGTAGAGCTTTGAATAAGCTTTCAGTAGACATAAAGATCACCTCAATCCGAGTCCCGAGCAAATAGTTATGACCGTTCGAAGTTCAGCGTTGCAGGTCCCAAAATGTTACCCGTGAACAGTACCCGTAAGTGAGAACGGGGTTTTTATATACACTTTCCCCTCCTTTTCTTCTCATTCTTACACAGAACCTCCGAGAGAGATCTAAGAGATGATTTAGAGGGAGACTTTGTGAGTAATACAAAACCACAATTCAAACCCCATCTACACACTATTCCACACCTACTATTCATCTCCATTTTCATCTCACTCCTCCATTGATAAAGCTTGAAGAACGAGATCTAGGGTTTTTGCGATTCAGCTTCATTCCGCTAGATTGTTGCTTTTAACTCATAGATATCAACCAAATAAGGTGAGAATCTACTAATTAAACCTCTTGTATTACTTATTAATTCTCCTACGATGATTTTGCTCTAAATTGTACAAAACCTAGCTTTTTTTTCTATACGTGAATTTTGGGGTTTTGAGTAAGGTAAGCTTCTATGGTGAAATTAATGATTTGTATTGATTAAATTACACTATAAAATACATGTGGAACAAAGGATTACAATTGTTAAGCGGATTTACAACAAAACCCACTCGGACCTTTTTTATATTCTTGCCGTGTGATGTTGAGCGTGTCAACCCATAAAAAGGGGACCAAACGATAGATTTGTAAATTGAAATACATGTTGAGTAACTAGCTATCTATTTCGAACTACCTATATAAGGCTTGCCCTTTACGCGTTTATTAGTGATGACCTGTACATATATATACGTGTGTATGTTTATAAAAAGAAAGATTATTAAATTAAGATCTTGATATTCCCCTTCACCATATGAGCCAATTGAGATACGTTTGTGAGGACAGGTATGCGCTAGACCATGGAAGATCCCAGGTGGGCTTCATAGACGGGGCAAGAAGCTGGGACGATGTCTCCTAGGTGCAAGACCGAAACCATGCACGGGAACGATTGGGAGGCCCTCCTGCCGCATGAGTGAAAGGCCACGAAATGCAGACCTGGTAGAACGCTTGCCTAGTCGCGAGGAGCTTCGAAGGGATGACTCGAGGACGATGAATAAAGGATAATGCAACACCAAATGGTTTTATGTAAATAAAAGGGTTTGCTTTACGTGTTCATTACTGTTTAATAAATACTGAGTTCTTATATATATATATATATATGATTCCCACTAGGTCCTTTTGACTTATTTCACTATTTTTCCTACACAGGTACCTCAACAGGGTCGTCGGCAAAAGGGAAAAGAAAGGAAGCGTCTTCTCAGATTGCTTCTGTACCTAGATGTTGTCCGGGGTCCGTCATGGTTGAAGGACCACAATTCTTCAAGTTTTGCTCATGTTATATATATATACATATACACTTCATGGATATTAGAACTTGTTTATTGTCTCCGTATTGTTAGCTTATCATGTTGGGACCTCGTTGGAGGCTTGTTGTTGTAATTTTGCTTATTTGTTAAGGATTAGGTTTGTATGTTATAGCCATGCTTAGTGTGGCTCTTAATATCTCAATTTAAGTATTTTATTCTCGTATACATATCCAGGTTTTTGCTATCGAATTTTCGCCGTTAGCGTACAGCACCCTTGATGAACCAAGTCTCGGAGGATATTTCATCAAAACAAGATTTGGAGTGTCACAGAATGATAATGATGCAAACATGGATCCATCTCCGTCATGTAAAACTAAAACCTAGTCCAGAAAGCCCCAATGAACATCGACCTAATCCTTCAACAAATGAATGGAAATTTGACATTGGCCTTTCTAACATGATAACAGTGGGTTTAGATGTCAAATCATTACAAGAGGTTCTTGATCCCCTCTAGCAACAATAAGAATTTGCCTAGAAGGTAGGAAATCTCAAATCACAAATTGTGCAAAACGCAAACCACATTCATTCAACTGCATTTTATAGCCTGTATTTTTCAGATGGATTGGTGAATCATTTACTCTTAGTGCTCGTTGGATTCTAATTTTCGTGCTTTCTAGGTATCCTTCTTGGAAGTCGTATTTTATTTATTATTATTGGGTTTACTAGGCTAATATCTTTTGTACTTCCCATAAATAAGGGATCTTTTTTTTGATAAAAAAACAAAACTTTTATTGCCACTTGAAAAGGCATACATCAAAGTAGCAAGATGGAAATAAACAGACTAGTGAAAGAGAATTCCACCAGACTGAAAAACAACCCAGCCAACCAGAAAAACACCCACTGCACACTCAAGGCTCAGTTATCTAATAAACTAGCACAATCAATACTAAACAAAAAACATTCAGAACTATCAAGAACTCTAAACGTCCTAGCCCACAATCCTGAAAAATATATAATATAACCCTGCAGATCCTCAACTGAGTTGCTTTTCCCTTCAAAAATACATTTGTTTCCACCAGACTGAAAAACAACCCAGCCAATCAGAAAAACACCCACTGCACACTCAAGGCTCACTTATCTAATAAACTAGCACAATCAATACTAAACAAAAAACATTCAGAACTATCAAGAACTCTAGACGTCCTAGCCCACAATCCTGAAAAATATATAATATAACCCTGCAGATCCTCAACTGAGTTGCTTTTCCCTTCAAAAATACGTTTGTTTCTCTCCATTCATACACCCCAAGCTACAGCCAGCATCGCAAATCTCCATAGGACTTTCTGTTTGTTCTGACTCTTATCAAAATGCCATTTCAACTCTACAAACTCTGACCACTTCCTAGGAATAGCACCAACTACCCCAAACACCTCAAACAATCTTGCCCAGATCTTCCTGACAAACCCATAGTGAAGGAGAATATAATCAATGTTTTCATCATTCTATTTGCACATCACACACCAAAAGGGTGACAAGCACCAGGCAGGCCTCCTCTTTTGAATCACATCAGATGTGTTAACTTTCCCCTTCAAAGCAAGCCAAGCGAACACTTTAATTTTGGAAGGAACCCCATGCTTCTAAATGAAACTAGACTGAGATGCTAAAACTGACTGAGATAATTGGGTAAGTACATTAAAAAAAGATTTGCATGAAAAAATACCGAAAGAATGAGCCACCCAAGATCTTTTATCAAGATAATTCTGGTTCAAAGAGACACTCTGAATCATCTCCATCATGGCTGAAAATTCAACAAACTCCCTATCATTTAAATTTCTACGAAAAGCCAGGTTCTAAGAGAAGCTTGGAGACCAAGAAGAAACCGATTGAATAGTCATATTCTGATTGCAAGATAGGATGAAAATCTTAGGAAATAAATCCTTCAATGAACTATTCCCCACCCATAAATCCTCCCAGAAACGAATTTTATCCCCCACGCCCACTACTAATTTAATGTTTTGCATAAAATCAATCCACACTCCAGACATCGATTTCCATGGGGCACGAAGAGTGCCACTAATCCCAATGCCTGCATCCCACCCATTAGAATGGGACCCACACTTACTCTCAATGACCTCATACCAAAGTGAATCTCTCTCTAAAGGGAATCTCCATAACCATTTTCCGAGCAAAGCCGTATTTCTTTTGATAATATTCCCCACACCCAACCCCCCATTCGCTTTAAATTTTGAAACCTCATCCCAATTAACTAGGTGATCTCTCTTCCCTTCCCCGAACCCTTCCCAAAAAAAATCTCTCATCAATTTTTCCAATATTCTCACTGATTTTTTTAGAATTTTAAAAACTGAAAGATAATAAATTGGGATACTCCCAAGAACCGATTATAACAATACTAATTCCCCCTCTCGACAAACAACTTATATGCCACCCTTCAATTCTCTTTGAAACCCTCTCGATGACAGGGTCCCAAAAAGCCATACTACTAGGGTTCCCACCCATCGGCAATCTTAGATAGGATATGGGCAACTCACCACTACTACACCCCAAATTTAAAGCAATGCTGGACAGCCTAATGGGGTCCAAATTCAGCCCTACTACCACACTTTTTAACAAATTAATACTCAACCCAGATACAAAAGAGAAGACTTTGAAGATTGCTTTCAAATTTTCTATATACCGATCCTCATTTGGGATGAAAAAGATGCTATCGCCCGCAAACTGTAAATGAGATACTTCTATGTTTTTTTGCCCAACTTCAAAACCCCTAACCACCTCACTCTCACTCACTCTCTTCATAAGCCTACTAAGGGCATCCACCACTAAAATAAATAAAAACGAAGATAGTGGATCGCCTTAACACAATCCCCTAGAGGCACCAAAATGCCCACGTGGTTTACCATTTATGATTACCGAGAAATTTACCGAAGAAAGGCAGCCCCTAACCATCTCCTCCATCTTTCCCCAAAACCTTTTTTCTCCAAAACAAAGTCCAAAAAATCCTAACTAATATGGTCATAAGCCTTCTCGAAATCGATTTTAAAGACTACCCCTTCCTTCTTCTTTGATCTATACTCTTCCACGACCTCATTGGCAATTAGGACTAGGTCTAGTATTTGTCTCCCTTTCCCAAATGCGCCGTGGGAGTAATCAATGGTTTCACCTAACACCCTTTTCAATCTCAGGAAAAGTAATTTGGCCAATAACTTGTACAAGGATGTCACAAGGCTAATCGGTCTAAAGTCCTTGATTGAGATGGAATTAGCTTTTTCGGAATAAGACAAATGAATTTGTTTTCACATTAACCACTCCGTTGTCAAAGAATTCCCCAAATACCTTCATAATATCCTCCTTTATTGTATCCCACCCATGATGCAAGGCCTCCATCGTAAACCCATTCAGGCCAGGAGCTTTATCCCCTTCACAAAGAAATAAGGCTGCCTTGACCTCCATTTCTCTGAACGTCTCTTCTAACAGCCCTCCGACCACCCTATCAATGGCTGCCCAATCCAAGCCTTCAATGCCAAATTTCTGCCCCTTATGCTCTTTGTATAAGCTCTCGAAGAATCCCAAAATTTCACTCTCTATCTCCCTTTCCGACTGGAGCAAAACACTTCTAGAATTCTCAAGCCTGTTAATAACTTTGTTCACTTTCTTACCATTAGCTATCCTATGAAAAAGTTTGGTGTTGTTGTCCCACTCAATTACTCCCTTCACTTTCGTTTTTTGGTACCACGAGGTTTTCTCCTTAACTATCATTTCTTCCAACTTTCTTTTCAATCCCCTCGTTTCCCCCTTCTCGCACTCAGTCAATTCTAGCTTTCCCCCCCTTTGATCAATCTCCCCCGGTCTCAAAACTGCATCTTTCTCCAATCTTATATCACCAAAAACCTATTTATTCCACTTTATAATATCTTTTTTCACCTCCCCTAATTTTAACATGAATCTATGACCCTCCCAACCTTGACACACACCTATCACACCAATTTTTGAACAGCTCTTTGAAAAAAAATTCCTTTCACCACATATTTTCAAAACGAAAAGGTGTGGGACCCCACTTGAAGCAATTCGTATCAAGAACAATCGAACAATGATCCGAGGTAACTCTCACTAATGCTTCTTGCCTCACCGATTAGATCATTTCTTCCCAACATAAAGAGCATAGAAATATGTCGATCCTAGAACAAGTAAGACGATCCCTCATGCTAGACCAAGTGAATTGTGTATTATTTAATGCAATATCCCTTAACCCCGTTTCTCTAATGAATGCATCAAAATCTCTCATGTTTCTAATGTTTCTCCGTCCCACTAACTTCTTCGAAGGGAATCGCACTACATTGAAGTCCCCCCCCCCCAAACACACCATCTATCACCACAAAGACCATACACATCCCCCAACTCAACCTAGAAATCTTTTATTTCTCTAGCCTTACAAGGACCATAAACCCCTGTAAACCACCAATCGACTCTCCCCTCCCCCCCCCAAATCGGTTGAAAAAGAACCAAGACCGTGAAATTACCTAAGATAGATTCGGACCCTCTCAAGACTCTAGAATCCCAAAAAATAAGAATTCCCCCCCGATCTACCCGATGATGGCAAAAAAACCCACTCTTTGAGTCTAACTCCCCACATGCCTCCAATAAGTTGCCTACTAATTTCATCTTTTTTTGTTTCTTGAAGGATTACCACATCCGATTTTTCTTTATGCAAAAATTCCCTAAAGACCCTCCTCTTCTCTCTCCCTCCCGATCCCTGAACACTATAAATAAGGGATCTTATAGATCTAGTCTTTAATCAGGATTTGTTTACATAGGTTAATAAGTATTTTTTTGGTCTTTTTATTTATTTTTGCTTGCTCGGAATAGCCCTAGTTTTTATACAAAAATAGCAGCCCTAGCCATAAGTTTAAGTAAGCCAAAAGTCATTACAAAATTCTTTTATCCTAAATTTGTAAATATAAATAGAAAGACTCATACCCTGATATTTTTATAAATATTCGCATACACAATGTGTATTTGAAAAATTAAGGACCTGGACCTCCCCTGGGTTTTGAAAAAATTGAAAAAAAATTGCCTTAAGTGAACAATATAAACAATTAAATAGTTAAACATTAACCTCATTATGAATAGCGACATCATTTTCATCCTCTTACTTTTCTTAGACAATAATATGCTCGTCGATTATTTGGTTAACAATGGTACTATCATCATTTCCAACGTAGTTACACACTTACGCATCAATTAACTGTTGACTAACAATTTTGTATGAATAAGGGAGGTATGTGGCAAAATAAAATCAGGGGAGGTTCATGATATTTCCCAAAACACAGAGAGACTGTGTTTTTTACTGTATTTTTTTCCTGTGAAAAAAAAAGCCTGAGAGACCATATTTACCGCCTACAGTGTTTGATTCATAAATCTGCAACAAATCAATTTCGAGGTACAAAAGAATGATTTAACAGAAAACAAAAAAATATTATACGAAACCATGCCTGCATATGGAAATGGAGCACTGATGGACTGTGTGTAATAAGGGTCATCGAACAACTTTGATAGAATTAAATCAATAGCCCGCATCTGCTCTTCTAGGGTACCAGTCACTGTTACTAGCCTGTCAGTCAAACCAACAAAATTGTTGTCCTGTGGGGATATCTTGATGCCAGCTTGAGACTCTTCAATGAATGACCTTTTCAAAAAGCACAGTTACTATCAGTTCTCAGAAATATCAAAAAGTTGTTAAGAAGCTTTGAGTTAAAAAAAGAATAGAGGGTGAATCAGCTACTCATACAGCTAAGGAAATCAATACATAATGACAGATAGTTTGTAGCCACTAGGGTTAAAATTAACAATGCAGAGCTGGTGATCGCACTTTAAAAATGTTAAAAATTATAGGATATGTAGTAGTTCTGGAACCACCCGACCTGACATCTGTAGTTTATTGATTTAGCCAAGAAACGGAAAAAAAAGATTGAGCTTGGTCTGGCTTTTAAGCAGGTTCCCAAGTGCATCCTAAGTCCAAACAATCAACTATTTTGACAGCCCTTCTAAAACTTTTGGAACTTCCACCCAAGTCAATAACAATCACAATAATAGCTTAATAAATCATAAAAGCATCCAATATGATGACGTGAACCCTTAAAATCCAAAACTGGTCCAAAAGGACTGCAAACTGGAGAAATTTGCAGCAAAATTAGAATAAAACTGAATGCAGAAAGTGTTGGTTCTGCCAACTTAACCCTTTAAAGGATTAAAGAAAAAATATAGAAGCCACACTCTAAAAGACAATAAAAATCATAAATATGCTTTTTGTACACGAGTTAGTCCCAATGGAATACAACCCAGATCCAGTAATAGAGAACGATTTTTGAACCTCAAACCATACCAGTTTGAGATTCATTTGTATAAATCATAGGATTCTAAAAAAATTATCTTTCTATTTCTGTCGCAAATACAAATTTTGTATCTCTGCGAGCATGGATGATACGCAAGTATACAATTCGTATCTCGAATCGTATAGTTTACACCAAGCTAGATACATATTATCTAATTCACCAATGCATCCACATCCATGCTTTTGTTAATCACCTAACGCCAATCTATTGCACTAAAATACTAAACCCAATTCAATTACAGTGGTTAGTCATTTACTTCGTAGAAGTCTCCCTCTATACCAACTCATCCACTGTTCAAGTTATCTTATTCAAATATCCAGTTGCTAAACAGCTTATGTATGCAAAAGAAGTCAAGAATGTAATATTCAAATAGCAGATTATCCACCTTGGCATAACTTTTACCAAATAATCAGAAAATATAAATGCATAAATTTTGTTCATATGTTTACTGTATCATCAACAATATATCCCATATATCTTATGCAACCAACACCTGCACAAAAGAAATCCCCATTAGCTGATAACATCAACAAATACTATATATATATATATCCAAAAAATAATCCCAATAATTAGCCCTATTTGTCGTCACAAGTCACACCATTGAAGACTGCAATGTGCAATCTAAAGGATTAGCCTATGTGTCATGAGTCTCATGACTATCAACCGTTGTGGTAATCCGGCTCTCGTAAGCAGATAAGACATGCATGCATGCAATTATTAACTTGTTTCTGAACAAACAAACTAAAATTTCACTCAGTAAAGAATTAATAAATACAATTATACAAGTAATAGAACATAAGGCCGCAGGATTTGACACCTTAGTTAAAAACTTGTCTGGCACTTCTATTGTTACCACATGTTAGAGATGTAAAAAATAAAATGCTTCAACAGAGAAAAAACACAGAAAAGGGCTCTTACTTTATGGTGGCTCCACTCTTCCCAATTATTCCACCGCAAGAGCTATTGGGTACAACAAGTCTAACTTTTGATCTTGGGTCAACATCGTCGCCTTCTTCAACATAAAACTAACCAGGGGGGGGGAGGAATTGCAGTACACGTATTTAGATAAGATTTT
The DNA here is from genome assembly GCA_021464415.1 of Lonicera japonica. Classification (NCBI taxonomy): domain Eukaryota; kingdom Viridiplantae; phylum Streptophyta; class Magnoliopsida; order Dipsacales; family Caprifoliaceae; genus Lonicera; species Lonicera japonica. The sequence goes on from CM038465.1 coordinate 69,333,503, forward strand.
TACAATAACCAATTTGGCCCCAAGGTAACAAATAATCAGTAATGCCAAATAGAATCTACACACTTATCTTACCTCATTCAGCAACTTAGCAAGAATTAGTTCAACTGCCTTCAGTATTTCATTAACGGTTCCAGATACCATAATAATCCTATCTGACGTTCCCGGAAAAAATTCAAAGTTGCGTGACAACTGGATCCGCGCTCCTGACTGTGACTGGAAATCAGTGATTGCCGAGCCACCTTTTCCAATAACTGAGCCAGCTTCAGCATTTGATACAAGGAACCTAAGGAATGTGTTCTTCTCCGGATAGTCTTAACAATAACCAAATAACAAAATATTAGTCCATATTCATATACATGTTCAATGTATATAAAATCCCATAGATGTATCTAAGAGGTATTATGATCAAAGAAAAACAAAAATATATATATATGACAGAAAGAAGGAGAGATCATATATTTTGAACTCTACAAATAAACAAAAGCTGGGAACCTAAGAGCAGAAGAAAAATAGTTTAACTAATACAAAGGTTCTCCATCTAGTGACTAAAATTTGGGTGTTGGCAAGCATCATCAGAAGTATACTGTCAACAAAAGTATAAAATGAAGGAGGAGAGTGAGCCACCAATCCAGTTCTACACCTCCATTTGACAGCAGAAAGTGAAACTGCAGAGAGTTCATTTTCCCATAAATTCCAGCATTATAGGTCATCTTTAAAGCCTTAGAGGTGTATGCACCAAAGAAATAAAAGGAAATACGTGGGGCCAATCCGGTTCTCCACATCAATGGCACATCAGAAAGTGAAGCAGTACATAATTTATTTATTCTAATAGACTACGATAATGATACATTTCATGTTATTTTATGTCTATAAAGCAGAAGGAATGGACTAAATCTCCCTCCGAAACTTCGGTTGAAAGTCACATAAAATTGACGCCCACACACCCTTAACTATTCAAACCCCACCCCCCAGGCCCGGCTCTCACTCTATCCTTTAAATCTCCCTCCGAAATGTCTAAACTACACAAAATGCAAAGTAAATGTATATAGGTAGATCTATGGAATTAAACAATGATCAGCATATGTACAACAACAGGACGTACTGTGAACATGGCATTTGAGGGGTCTACTAGACCTAAGTTGGGCCATAGGCACATTAATGAATGGCTAGTAGGCGAGAGTACATCAGAACAAATTTATGATTGGCTAGCAGACTAATTAAAACTCATCTGACTAATTAACATCCTGTTCCAAAAAAAGTTTGTAAGTATAGCTGTGTAGTCAATGCCATTCAAAGGCAAGCCCGGGGATGCTTCGGCCTAAATAGTTTCATTTTTAAGATACAAACTTAGAAAGGGGGGAAAACACTTTGGAACTGCCTATTTCAACCAAAAAGTAAAACAACTTTGTTCCCTCAAAAGCAACGAAAAAGTGCTCTCAATATGCTGTCAAACTATTTACTCCACTGTCTTCAAATGTTGCAGAATAATTTGCCATCAGTGTCCCAACTTCTTAACATTTTCGTACATTAAAATCTGTCCAAACAGACAAGGTTATAAATGCCCTTGCCACAGTAGATGCACATTAAAACCTCAAATGACCGAATGAATTTAGCATTAAATATACACTCCTCTTTCTAACTCGTTTAAACCAAATAGTTTTAATCATTGACTAATAAATCAGCCACTAAATCAACCAAATGACAGCAATTTTGATTTTTCCTAGGGCTTCAAAAAAAAAAAAGATGTAAAGCCAAAACTAACACAATTCACACTGTAATCCCTGCATCACAGTAGAATCTTCAAACACAAACAGATTAATGAAGAAGCATTAAACATCGAACATTCACTCAAATTAAAGCAACAAAATGGTCAAATAAGAGCAGATTGGCAACAGTTTTGACCGTTCCTAGGGTTTAAAAAAACAATAGAGCCAAAACTAACAATAGCAACCGTATTTCACATTGTAATCCCTGCATTACAGTAGAATCTCGAAACACAAACAGCTTAACGAAGACGCAATAAATATGAAGGAACAGCAAAAATTCATCGAAAATTAAAGCAAAACGAATCGGTCAAACAAAAGCAGATCAGAACAGAAACCACAGATCTTAAAAGAGACTTAGCCGCCGTACCTGGAGTCGGTGAGCGAGGAGAAGATTGCTTCGCGGGAGCGTCATTGGACGAGGCGTAACGAGAATCTGGGGATCCCATTGTTATCTCTCCTTCTCTTCTTCAATTCAACAGCAAAATATATGCAGACAGGAAAGAGTCAATAGTCACTGTTGGAATGGCTAGAGAGAAAGCTCAAGCTGAAGAAGATGTAAGTATGTAGAGAGAGAGGGGGGTAGGTTTAGGTGTTGCTTGAGCCGCGAGTAAAACTGGGAATGGAGAAGTGGAGGGGGGAAGGGGGGCGAAGCATGTGCAAATGGCAGTATGGTTGTTTTTCTTTCAGCTCTCTATGGCTTTCTGTTTTTTGGCCTTGAAAACAGCCTTTTTAGTAGGGCCAGCATTTTTTATCGAAAAATCAAAAATCGAACTAAAAAAAATTTGAATCAATTAAAAAAATAAATTAAACCAAACCGAGCTAATTTTAAATGGTAATTGAAAGTCGGTTACTGAAATTCAAACGTTACAAAACAGTATGGCCAATAGAATGGTTCGGTTTTACCGAACCGAACCGAACCGAATTTAAAAAAGAAAATTTTAAAATTTCAAGTCTCAACACTCTCCATACCACTCCCCTAGCTCTGTCCGCTCAACACAACCACGCCTCCACTCACCACTGTTTTAGTCGTGGTGTTTGTCTATTTAGTGCTCTGTTTTAGTATGCTGCTATGGTTAGATATATGGACTTATTTGATTTTTGAATGGCACGTGCACTGATGCACATGTATGATGTATATGGAGTTAAGGACAGTGGTCATTGGTGGATATATATATATATTATAAATTGTGCTCATCTTATAAATAAACTATAAAGAATCGTTTTATACTTTTAGCATGTATGTTTTCTCACTTTCTGTTGTGCTGCTTTGCTGTTTGGTATTTGTGTTTTGCAATTTCGGTTATACCAAAAATTTTATTATACCGTACCGAATTTTTGGTTACAGTTTAATAATCGATTCGGGATCGATTTTAATTTTAGCGTTACCGAAATTGTTCGGTTCGGTTACCGAACCAAATCCAACCCTACTTTTTAGCACCTCCCCAACTTAGATTAAAATTCTTATGTATTGCCGCATTGGTGTGGACGTATCCCAATATTAAATTTGAACATCAAAAATTAATTTAGAAATTTAAAAACTGAATCTAAATTTTTTGTTTATTTTGTTTTTAATATCATCTTTAAATAAATGTTTTTTTAAAACATTATATCTGAATGTTAAATAAATGTGATATAGATAAACTTACCCTTATTTATTTATTTTATAAAAATGATTATACTTAAAAAATAGGGTTGTGCAGAAAATTGGAAAAAATCAAACCGGCTCAAATTGAACATTTTTTCAAGTTTTGCGGTTTGGTTCGGTTAAGAAATCGGAAAATTGAAACAAGTTCGTTCAATTGTCAATTTTTTAGTGTATAAAACCGACAAAAATCGAACAAAAGCAACTAGTACACTTTGTTGTATTTCTATTGGTGTGTATATAACTAATGTATTAATTTCTTTAAAATAATTTAAGTTCAAAAGTTAAAAATAAAGTTCAAGAATAATAAATATTTAAGAATATAAAATAACCGAACAAGAAAAGAAAGCCCAAGAGATGGAAAAACTTATAAAAATTTCATAATAATATATAGACCCATGGCCCAAAACAATAATTTAAACAAAAACTGACCACCCAAATCAACACCAATAAGTTTTAACCGATTTGACAATTCGATTTGATTAAGCTTAAGCATAAAAGTAAAAGGCCGATTCAATTACTAGTTTAACCGCTGGGTTCATTTAATCAAACCATGCACATCCCTATTAAAAAGGACGAGGCAGAAGAACTGAAGAAGTATTTTGTCTCATCTCTTTAAAAATTAAAAATTAATATTCTAAACTTAAGATGAGGGGCCGCCTCTTTTTTGAAGATGCAAGATAAGTGAAAAAAATATCTTAAGTTTGCGCGAATCAACCATTCAAACTTAAGAGATTCAATCAAATAGCCCATAAATTAACATGCGATGCAAATGCACCTCTCTTTTTTTCTTTTATGATTGCATTGTCTGATTAAAAGTAATTAATTTTTTGTCACATATATATAAAGTTTGTGCGATTTATTTATATATAAAATTAAACAAAAATAGTAAAAAAGAAAACAATGCATTTTAGTTAATGCTCTTACTAACAGTGATTGTTCGATTCCTTTTACCATCTTGTAATGGCAAAATTTGAAAAACAAAACCTAATATTGCAGTTTCAAATATTTTTAAATTACCTTTCGGTTTTATATAATAATATAGAACAAAATAGATCTTATTATAACAGTAGAAAATATTCTTATTGAATTAAAAACAACTAACACCAAATTTTACTTTTATGTATACTAGACAAATGCCTGTGCATATGATGCTATGTACATTTATTTATTTTTACAAAACCGGGAAAGAAGTGCTACTCAATAGAAAATTTATTATCGAGTAAGAAAGAGAAAACATTAAAAAAAAAAAGCAAATTTTATTTATTGGTAGGGTTTTCTTTGGGCTTACGAAATGAAAATATCAAAAGCAGAATTGGCGGTTGGTAGTGACAAGTGGTGCCTCTGGTTTCTTGACTCTTCTGTTTCCTTTATTTCTTTCTTTCTTCTTCTGTGATATATGTTTTATTTAGTAAGTATCATCATGATGAGGCTTGCACGGCTTTTACTTTTGTTCCCATTGCGCCCCTACGGTTCAATAGTCCCCGGTTTTCAGTCAGGCTTTCGTTTTCTTCTTTATGCATCCCGCCTTAAATTAAAGCCCCTGCCCTTCGGTTTGGTACAATTTGTGGTGGTTGTACATTTGGGTTTTACACAATAGGTTTAGGATCTCTTCATGGGCCTGACCCCACGTTCCCGGAGTCAAACGGGCCATTTTTAATAATTAAAAAATAAATAAATTAAGCTTTGTTTCAGTTTTTCTGTTTTAATTATTTTGCAAGAGCATCCACAGTGAGTAGGGTAAAATGATAAATTTACCCACCCAAGCTACAGCGGAAGAAAATGTAGGCTAAAATTTTAGCAGGTAGGATACCGAACGAGTAAATTTACCTTACGGCTAAATTGTACTCATACGAATGTGGCTCATTAGTATGACCCTTTTTTTTTGTGAAAAACCTCATACAACAGTGGCACATTTGTATGACTTTTTTTTTTTGATAAACCTCATACAATAGTGGCTCATTCGTATAAGCTCTTTTTTTTTGTGAAAAAACCTCATACAATAGTGGTACATTTGTATGACTTTTTTTTTTTGATAAACCTCATACAATAGTGACTCATTCGTATGAGCTCTTTTTTTTTATTTTTTAACCCATACGAATGAACTTCATTCGTATGCATCATTTTAATTTTTTTTTTACCCTATCCGTTGTATTCTCATCTAAAATGTAATTAAATGTATGTTAAATTTAGCCAAAAATTTTCCACTACGTTGTGGATGCTCTAAGCAGCCCTTATAATTTAGAAGTGCTTATTGACCCTTCCTTTAATTTCAGGGATAAAAATGTGAAATTATGTTGGATGTGGTGGGGAATGTTTGGGGTAAAAATGTGAAATTATGTTGGATATGGTGGGGAAATATTTGGGGTAAAAATGTGAAATTAGGTTGCAAATGTAATTTGTTATGGTTGGTCCCGGCGGGTCTCAAACCCGCGACCTTCGGCTCATAAGACCAATGCTCTAACCAACTGAGCTACGGGACCACGCAATTTCAGTTTTCCCTATTAATATTTTGCATCCTTATACTTCCATTCAACCCTTAATACTCACCCTAGGCTCGTTTGGTTCGAGTTTTAGGAATGGAATTGGCATTCTAAATGCCAGGAAACCTTTATTCCTGTCATCCTTTATTGGATTCCATTAATGCTCGTTTGGTTGGAGTTTTAGGAATGAACTCGGCAAATTATTTTTTTTAATTTTCTGGATTTTTTTTTTCATTTACTGGGAAAAACATTTTTTTTTTCACTTTCTGGGGAAAAAATAAAATTTTTAATTTTCTGGGAAAAAAATATTTTTTTTTTCTTTTTCTGGGAAAAAATAATATTTTTTATTTTCTGGGAATTTTATTTTTTTTCATTTTCTGGAAAAAAATAATTTTTTTCACTTTCTGGGGAAAAAATAATATTTTTTATTTTCTGGGAATTTTTTTTTTCATTTTCTGGGAAAAAAATAAATTTTTTCATTTTTTGGGAAAAAATAATTTTTTTCATTTTCTGGAAAAAAAAAAATTTCACTTTCTGGGAAAAAAATATTTTTGAAAATTTTCTGGATTTTTTTTTCATTTTCTAAAAAAAAAAAAACAATTTTTGGACAAAAAAAAAGGATTCCTCAAATTGGGAATCCAAGATTCCTCCCAATTTATAAGGGAATAGATTTTGGCAAAATGGGGGAATTTAGGATTCCTAGGAATCCTAAATTCTTAGCTAAAACTCCAACCAAACAAAATAATCCTCATGGAATGGAATTTAGGATTCCAGGAATCCTCAAAAACTCCAACCAAACGAGCCCTAAGAGGAATGAAAAAGGTTACAACCATAACAATAAATAATCCAGAAATTTAGAAGCACATCATGTACCACTCCTTGCTTCAAAAAAGCAATAACAAGCTGCAACCGTTCTACTAAACTTGGCTCAAATTAATCTCTCGATCCTTTCTTTTTCCCTTTGTTCCATACTCTCTCAACCTCACTGAAGTCCATAGTAAACTCAACCTAGTCGAACCTATATCCTACTCAAATGAACCCTTCTGGATATTCCAAAAGTACAAACTTTATTCGATCAAAAAGATATTCTAGAAAATGGACATAATCTCATATACAAATGCATAGTTGTGAAGCTACCTTAGTCTAGCAACAAAGAATTTTCATTTCTTATACTCGAGTATGTGAGCAAGCAGAATCAGTAGAATACCATTTTCCAAACCAATATCTCTATCAAAAACTAATTTAATCAAAGATCCCATCAAAAGAAATATTAATTGCCAAGGTTAGACCATCTCCATCCGGATGGTTAAATATGCATAATTAACTTTTTTGTTGCCTTATTGGGTAAGGCAAAAAGCTAAATAAAATTGTAAAAGTGTAAAGCAAAGGTATATTTAGCGAGGGACAAAATTTTAGCTCGGACGATAAAGGAAGCATCGGGGCAGGGGTAGAAGGCTCTCACGACACTTGATGTGTCGTGGGAGACAATTTTTGTCATGGCACGATACATCATGTGTCGTGCAAGCCTTAAAACATTAAAAAAAAAAAAAAAAAATTTACATGCCACGACACATCATGTGTCGTGGGAGAGAAAAAAATTTACCCCGTCACTTCATATATCGTGCAAGCCTAATTTACCTTTTTTCCGGTGCATTTCTTTATTTATTGCTAGGCTAAATACACATTTTTACACTACACTTTTACACTACCCACTAAAGATGGCCTTAGTAGTATCAAATTATAGCATCAAATCAATAATTTCCTTCAAATGGAACAGTACTTCTATGTGATAAATGTAGCATTTGGCAGCAAGAGGAGCTGAACTACGAATTAGCATAAAACTTACCAGTCTACACAATCACAATTGGCAAGGCAAAAAACCTGCAGGCAGTGAAGATTCAAGAGTAAACAGTAGAATATTAAAGGCTAGATCTAAGTCCAAAAACAGATTCTGAGAGAAAAAATGAGCAAATACATATTATTTCATACAAGCATCTAAATTCTAAAAACCTTAAAATCAGGTAAAATAATGAGGCTTAAGCGTTAATGCCCTGTTTTCAATTGGGAATGAATTTAAAGCTCATCGTTTTCTCCAACAATTGAAGGAAAATTGGAGCAAGCCCTGAAAAAACCAGAGTTCTATCCATCCTACTGCATTGTGCACTAGAACTACTCAAATTCTTAATAAAATCTAAAACAGAAAAAATCCAAAACCAAGACACGTGGAAATGCAATACCACAACGAAACAAGAATCTAATAATTAAAATGGAATTCAATTTGGAAAAAATAACTAATTGTCAATTACAAAAGAAAAAACTCTCATCAAAACCCTAAGTTTCAACAAACACATTAGCCATTTAAAATACTTATTAGTTGTTTGTAACAATCCAACCCGAAAATTCATATGGATACACAGTTATATAAATAAGCCGGTAGGCACAAACTTGCTCATAAGTAGTCATTTCATTAAAAATCATAATCAACCATCAATTACAAGAAGAGAAACCCTGCGTCAAAAGTTCAAAATAAACCCTAACTTTCAACAATATACCTACTAATCTAAGAACTAGTAAACTTAGTAACAGCCTTAGTCCCTTCAGAAACAGCGTGTTTAGCCAATTCACCAGGAAGCACCAACCTAACAGCGGTCTGAATCTCCCGAGAAGTAATCGTAGGCTTCTTATTGTACCTCGCAAGCTTTGATGACTCATGAGCAAGCTTCTCGAAGATGTCATTGATAAAACTGTTCATAATCCCCATGGCCTTGCTTGAGATTCCAATGTCGGGATGAACTTGCTTCAATACCTTCAATTCCAATCTCAAAATTAACCCAATATATACATTCTCAACGGATTTAAGTTGTTTATCTAAAAATATTTAGATACACATTTATGATTCTTGATAACTGATGACTGATTTTAAAAAATAAAAAATAAAAATGACAAAACACCACGTTAAATCAAAGTGCTTAAGTAGTACCTTGAAGATGTATATCTTGTAAGTCTCCACTGACTTCTTCGATCTCTTCTTCTTCTTATCGGTGGACGATGCTTCCTTTGGCACCTTTTTCTCCGCCCTCGGCTTTTTCTCCGCCGGTGCTTTCTCGGCGGCGGGCTTTTTCTCTGCCGGTTTCTTCTCTGCTGCCTTTGGCGCCATTTCTAGAAAGAGTGGGATCTTAGAGAGAGAAAATGCAGATTGAGAAATGATAAAGAGGTGGGGATGAAGGAAAAAAGGGTGATGTGTTTTTTGCTAAATAGGGTTTGGGGAAGTGTTGTTATTGGTTGGTTTGGTGTGACGCGGATTCGGGAGGTGGATCGTTGATTTGGAAATGAGTAAACGAACGGTGGATGTTGAATGTAGCTGAAAATTTTGTACTTCAATTTTTGGCGGTATTTTTCAGACTAAGCGCGTGGATCACCAATCATGAGGTTTTGAAAGAAAAGGCAACTTTCGGTGATGTTTTGAGTGAGTTTTTAAAATTTGGCCGAAGAATTTTATAGAATTTGAAAGTATATTGAAAAGTGAATTTATTTTTGTTTGATTTTTTTTAATTAATTAAAAATTTCATAAAAAATAAAAATGAAAATAGTAATATAGATCTTATTTTATAAATCTCGACGAATAAGTTTTAAATATATATTTTTTATTTAATTTTTATTTTTGGATTTAAAGTTATGGCATTTTAAAAGGTTTTTTAGAAAGGTAATGTAAAATGAAATAAATTTTCAAAAGTGTAAAAGTAAAGTTGAGTTTTTAAAATTTTGAAAAAAAAAACACCCACCAAACAAGTCGTTGCATTTTAGGGTCTAATTTTTGTTTAAATAATAAATAAAAATTCCCGATCTTAAAAGTCCTCAAGATTATCTTTTATCCAACTTCTTCGATGCTTCTATGCTTTATTTATTTCTTGATCTTTTGCACATGCTTTTTGATCAAGATAATGTATCAACTTATGTGTAATCATTTTCATACAAAATCAAGCTTGGAAGATCAAATTAGTAACCTAATTTGATATGGAATTAACAAGTTGTAATTCAGAGTTTATTTAGCGTGTTTACCCGTATAAGTGCATTCTAAGTGCATGTATAAGCGTATACGAATACATTATAATGTGCTTATCCCGTGTGACGGACGGTACAATGTAACAAATAAAATTTAATAATATGGCACAAAAGAACATATGGAGAATTTATATGGCTAAGGGCGTGTGAAGAATCAATCGGAGGAAAAATGTATTTCAAACAAACTTATACCACATTGTCGAGACAACCCATAATGTGTAAAAACTAAAACAATGTAATATACTGTAAAGTCACAACCAACATTATTAATTAAAATACGGTAAAAAAAATGAACAAAATAAATTGTGCACGCATATTCAATAAATTCTCTTCTTTTTTTTTTAAATAATTTTACAGTCACAATGTATATTTATTTTATTGATCTTAATTAGTAGGTTTAAAATATTTATTTTTTTAAACAAACTGGTCGGTTTCAAATATATATTAATTTAATGAAATTTTATTTTTTAGATTTAAAGTTATGGCATTTTAATTTTACTCAAAATTTTAATTTGAATGTGAGAGAAATTAATGTGGATGAGTTAAGACTTGAGAGAGTATGGGTGAGTGTGGTGTATTAGATTGTGTGCATTTAAAATAGATGTAAGTCCTAGTTTTGATTTGACACATTAATATGAGTGAAGAAATACATTTAAATATGTAGCATGTGAGTTTAAGATGAGAGTTTTTTTGGCCATTGATAGTGTAGGCTTTTAAAAGATAAATTGGTTGACATTTTGTCCTTTATAATATAGATATTGTATATATATATTTGAAGTTTAATATAAGCGAGTTTTATATATAGATACAGGTCAAAAGGGACGTTGAGTGGGGTGGGAGTGGGTGGTGTTTATTAATTTGCATGTGAACATGACAAAAAAGAGGTCGGTGTTTATTCATTATCATTTTGTATTTATATCGCTTTTATGGTTTGGATTTTCAATGTGAAATTTTTAATCTCAATATTTTGAATTTATATAACATAATGGAGTCGGGGCTCGAGAATTTTCTTTTAGTATTCTATGCGCTTTGGCACGCACTTCAACAATTAGTTTTACACATATCTACAGTATGTTGATATAGAACAAGATCGAGATGCAAATGAGGAATAACACCCTAAATACACAAGAACGAAAAGAAAGTTCAATAAAATTTCAAAGAGCAAAGAAATTTCTCAATATTTTAATTCATTTATTGATTGGTTAATTATGATAAGAAAACCAATTAATTATGCTAAAATCTAAAACAACCCTAAATCCCTAATCAACTAAGATTTATTTGGAAGATATCATATATCAAATTATTTACATACAACAACCAAATTAATTTGTTTAAAAAATAATTAATGGGGGTGTAAATGCATGGTTGATTACCTTACTCTAACAATATATTGTGTTTTTTAAGTTTAAAAAATATACAAACTGAAGTTTTAAATTAAACTTTTTAGACGCAGGTGATTGAGAGCCGAAAATGCAAACGCATAAATTTCAAGGTAGTTTGGTTTATTTTGGATTTTCCAAATTTCAAAAAGGAAAATTTAGAAACAAAATTCTTATTTCGAAACAAATACTTATCAATATGTAAAGAAGTAAATTAACCAACAAAAAAACTAAACTAAACTCTTCTCGATCTCACAAAAAAAAAAAAGTGATCGAATGAAGATGAAAATAACAACATTTAAGAAATGAGAGAAAAGAATACAGAAAACAAAATAAGTGAATTGCTATATCCTATTATCACTCATGTCCTTTATTTCCTTGACACCAAATACGCGGTTCAAACCTTAATTTTATCGAAAAGATGGATAAATCTATAGACTCGTAAGTCTATATTTTCAGAACAATTATTTTCCCTAATTATCCACTTTTGAGCATTTTTTTTACCACTTGTTAACCTATCACAATAACTATCAACTAGCATCATCAATCTCGTCTTCATCTGTAAGAGAACAATATCTTTTAGTTTATTCAAAAAGGTCCTTAACTACGTAAAATGTAACAACATTGAACAACTTGAAGTTTACGTCAAACGCGACACAAGTTACCCATTATAATCCACGCATTTGTCCTTGAAATATCTTAAACTAAAAACCAGCGGCGAATTTATAGATATTCAAAAACAATTATACTTTCAACAATTGCAATCATTATATCTCAAAGGGCTCGTTTTGGATGGATTAGATTTCTTGTATAAATGTCCAAATTTGGTGGAGCTGAGTATAATTAATTGTCTTGTGAAAAAAAATAATGTGTTAAAAATATGTGTTATTCAACTTGTGAAATTAAACATCTCTTTGACAATTAGTCAAAGCGATTGGGAAGTTGTGCTTTCGTTACCAAACTTACTTCATTTAATTTTAAAGCACCTTCTCCAGTGGTGCTCCGCACTAATAAGTTTATTCTTCTTGAAACCATAAATATGAATTTGGATTATCCATCTGTAAGGTGTATATTTGATGAGCAAAAGAAAGTTTGGTTGAGACGTGATGAATATGTTAGAAAAGCTTCGTAATGCTCAACATGTCTCCTTATCCATGCAAATTGTTGAGGTAATACTTTAGCACACTTTTTTTTAAGTTTAATACTGAAAAACGAAGTTAACTTAAGTAAACAAATAAAGAGAGATAGATAACTTTTGTTTGCTATTAAAATTTAGTCCTTTGCTCACTATCTGTTATGGCCATCGATTAGAAGTGATGGGAAGAATAATGCTAAAAACGCAAGACGTTTTCAATTGATAAATAATTAGGGTCCTACCATAAATTAACTGAATCAACACATCATTTTGCGACGTAACTTTTTGTTAGTCTTTTAGTTGCCTAGCATTATTAAATACAACATAATGATTGAAGATTTATCCTACAAAAATATATTATATATTTCTTGTCTCTTTTATATAATAATTAAAAAACTCATTCTTAATTTATGTTTGTTTTCCAAGCTTTTGTACCTGACTAATGGAACACTGGAAAACCCACCTTTATAATTTCACAAACTAAAATCTTTGACGGTTTGGGGTCTGAAGTACTCTTCAGAGCTCATTGCAGCATACAAGCGTATCTTTTTGAATACTATCAACCAAGTGATAAACTACTTACTCCATAATTCACCAAATGTTGAAATGGTCATGGAATTTCCAAGGTATGGATATATGACTACTTAAATTATATTACTCATAGTTAGTAATTTTGTTTAATTTTCATTAGAATCATGCTTTTCAAAATTTAATTATACTATGCAGGTGTAAGCATTACATGCACTGACGTGGAAAACACAAGAAGTCCGCGACTCTCTTAAACATCTCATTATTGTTAGTAGTTTTATTTATGAAGCTAGATTAAGCAACAAGATTTTAAATTTCTAGATTAATTTGTTCATCCTTGTCCACCCAAGAACAAGACGATTTTTTTTTCTTTGTCTTTTTTCTCTAACCATTTTTAGAATAGTGATTAATGAAAAAAAAAATGTTTTACCATTGCTGTCTAAAATGATAATATAATTCTCTTATCTTATACAAATATTTTGGAGTACTCATTTCATCTCAAATTAAAAGTCTACTTAAATGACGTTTTTGTTGCTTTAATAACAAATTCAAAATTTGAATTTTGAATTTTCGTGCTTCCTTTTTTTTCCTCTAAATGAAATTTGAATTTTTAATTGAAAACGTCCAAAATAAAAACAGGAACTTATACTAAGACGCAAGGAGTAAGTTGTTGAATTCCTTATTTGTCTTGATTTTCATCTAGCACGTGCATGTTTGATTTAAGTTATTATTTTTATTTACTCAAGTAATTGTCAGATGTGTTCGTGCATATAGTGCATATTTCATTTCACAAATTAGTTCAGTTTAAATTAACAAATTATAATGCTTTTCAATTCAACAAAAAGTTGTGAAATGTGAGTTTTTCCTCCCGGACTTGTATGAGGGAAACCAATTGTTTTAATCATGACTTTACGTTAGGTCCTGGCAACAGATTCAATTAAAATCGTTTAACAAAAATCTAATCGGCCAAACAAGTTATAATGTAATACCCCATAATGTAATTAGTGTAAATTAGACAAATAAAAAACAACCGACCTAGCCTTGATTTAATAATAGCTCCTGCATTTTCATCCTTTCATTTTCACATTTGTAGCCAAGAGAGAGGAAGAAAAAAATATATTAGGTACGAAGCTTTCTCTTTATAAATTGATCATCAAAACTCCGCCGAATCGAGCCTTAAGGGAAAGTTGTTCTATACATCAAGGGCTACACAAGGGTATAAGAATTTTAGAGTTGTGCTGGTCGAGGTTCGGGTATCAACTCAAATTTAATTCATTGGGGCTAAATATTTTGAGGTACGTGTTTAATTATTTTTAAAACCCGATAATATGATTTTATTCTATATAAATCATCATATTTTAATTATCTTTATTTTAAGAATTATTATACGATGAGGATGATGATGTTTTATAATTTATAAAGCCATGGTCATGTGATTTGAAATAAGATATGCCATTATAATATATATATATATATATATGTTATTTCACATACATAAGATATCTCTTGGATGTATAGATTATGTATATTGATGAAATTAATTAATTGATGAATTATATACATCAATGGACATGTATTAAGATTTGTTGTAGTTATATGACATAAGTTGTTTCAAATATTTATTTATTAGCATGTTATGCATACTGTGATTAATTATCGTGTCAACCGGATTCTTTGAGACATTTCGGCAAGCTCGGACTATTCTTATGGGTTATCATGTGGGCATATATCTTGTATCTATGGTGCCGAAAGCTTTTTATGTATGTTATATCATTCTGGGACGTGATATAATCCCGTGACAGATTCGATTATAATTTTTTTATTGTGGCCTTTCAATGATAAAAGGAATATGTATTGACTGGTGCTTGTCGATGTGAAAATAAGTAAGGCTCGGTGCCCTTGGGTTGAAAATTCCTAAACCCCAAGAGAACAGCAATGAGGTCGGCTGTCTAGAGCCAGCGGTGAGTAGCCCGAAAATCTAGACCTCGGCAAAGTACTTGTGATTCTGTGATATGATATGAATGGACATGTAGTCCAATTATATTATGTTATAATGATGATCTTTTATGGGCCGGATGATGTTATATTGTGATTATGTTATATTTATTCTCTGGGGCGGTCAAACTCGTTCTTATGATTATGGTTCGGCATAACTTCGGTATCTCTTGAGGGCAGTTAGGCTCATTGTTATTATTATTAGGGGTGGGACAAAATACCATTTGTATCGTACCAATCCGTACCAAACCGAACCAATACCAAATTGTACCGAAAATTTGGTAATGGTACAATACCGATTGGTATTGTACCATACCAAATTACTTTGGTACGATACTGGTATTCATATTCATTACCGATGGTATACCGTACCATACCTATTTTTTGGTACGATATACCATACCGTACCATACCAATACCAAATGTGCCATTATATCAAATATTAAATAAATACCAGATTAGTAATATTTCATAATTAGATATAGATGAATTTAGATGAACGGTCCAGATTATCAGCAATCCCATTATCTCTTTAGACTCATTTTAGCTCTAAATCAGGTAACAATTCTCGTTCCATATAAATATTCCATTGAAACAAATTTTGTCAGTTCATTTTAATATTGTTCAGTTCATTTAAGTCGTTTCACTGAGTATGCACTCGAATTTTGACATATTTAATATCCATCGATGATGAGAAGATGTTGGTTTTGTTTTCTTTCACAATAGGCAATGACAGTCTATAATCTCAACAGATAATGTCAAGTAAAAGAAATAAACTAGAGTATCATAAGTTTTATTCTGAATTTGGGAACCTAGTTGGTTGAGTGAGACTAAGATATATAAATTATAGATATGCATGTATGTATATATTTTGCAATTCTGCTTAGTTGCATGTGTTATAAGTTCTTCATACTCCTTTTAATTATATAAAAATTGTCCCAATTCATTTAATACATTTGAATTATAATGGCTCAATTTATTTAATCGATTTACATTACGATAAATATGAGCCATCGTAATAATAACACATTCTTATCTATTTAGTGATTTAGTCTATTTTTTAGGCAATAAAGTGTAAATATGTAAATATTAACACATCATGTCTAATTCTTTTTCAAAAAAAATTAGTTAAATTTAGGTTTGACCTAAGTTAGCCTATGTTTTACGTTAATTAATAATAATCAATTATTTTGTAAATCAATTAAATTCAAAAAATTCATTTAAATTAAAAAAATATTTTATTTACATAATTGATTTTTTGGTAATGTACCGTACCAACCCGTACCATACCGATATTTCGGTATACCGAAAGTTTGGTATGGTAATGGTAATGAATCTTGGTGTTCCAAAATTTTGGTATGGTACTCGGTATAGTCGGTATGGTATGGTATTATACCAAATCCATCCCTAATTATTATTATTGTTATGATTTGGTCAAGCCTCAGTATTCTCTCAGTATAATAGTTGACACAATGGTGGTAACATGCATATGCACATGTATGCATTGTTTTATCGACTGAGCCATGATTTATGAT
Organism: Lonicera japonica; assembly: GCA_021464415.1. Classification (NCBI taxonomy): domain Eukaryota; kingdom Viridiplantae; phylum Streptophyta; class Magnoliopsida; order Dipsacales; family Caprifoliaceae; genus Lonicera; species Lonicera japonica. The sequence goes on from CM038465.1 coordinate 69,350,028, forward strand.
TAAATAGTTAATTACGTCTTGTACGTAATATTGCCTGTTATATCCCCCCACTGAGCAGTGAGCTCACCCCGTTTTATATAAACAAATTCAGGTATCTAGGGGACAGATAAGACATAATAAACGACTGGGTCGAGAACGAAGTAAAGGACCTCTGATACCGACTCATTTTTCTATGTAGGTGTGTACATGGTAAGCCACGACTAGTTTTAGTTGTTGTTTACTTTGTAATATATGTTGACATGGTGTGTAATGTTTCTCGGATTTTATATGTGTGTATAGATGTATATTACACTCATATTTTATATTATCGCCCATAGCATGAGTATCAGGATTGTTTGTTCCATGCGATGTGATTTTCTTGAATTTATTGTTTCATTACTTATTGTAGACCTACTTTAGCTCGTTTAAGGTGGGTTAGTAACGCTCAAAGTTTTAATTACAAGTATTATTCTACTAATTAAGGCATGAGTGTTAAATATAACCTAATTTATAAACAAGTTAGTCTGAACCATACAGATAATGAATTAATCCGGGCCCAACAAATTTCCATGCCGAACCACATGCATAGCAAATAAGCCCATAATCAAAATTGAGATCCATTAATTAAGCCAAAAAATATAATGATGCAGAACGGAAGCGGGTTTAAAGGAAAAAGATCATCGTCTTTTACCTAACTTCTTGAATCCGCATGGAAATAAAGAAAATTCTCGAAATATTTGATATATATTGTATTCTATTACATATGGGACATGATTTATGTATACTACTATAATCCTAAACCTAAAATAACTAGGATTGCTTGGAGGCTACTCCAAATTAAATCCTTTAACTATAAGGAAACTCGAATTACCTAAAATGAAACATACTAAAACTAGTACTCTAGACTTCCAAAACCATAGTAACTAAAATAATAAAATATTGCCCCAAAATAATAAAATTAAAATGACATAACTAATAAATTAAAATTGTCTTCACACGTGCCTCAACACATAAGGCGCACAAAATTAATCAAATAAACACACTTTATAAATTTTATTCTGGAATTGCTTTATATTACTTTGAAAGAGAGACAAGTTAATTTTCCCAACTTATAATGTTATTAGATATGCCCGTAATTACGATACTACTTAATTAAACATGTATCAAGTTTTATTGTGAAATACATGTTCAAAGAACCATCTCAAAGCCAACTTGTTAGGAAAATATGTTGAGTTGTAAATAAATTTAATATGACCAGCTGGTTACAAAGAACCCAACCAAATTAATGCATGTTTTATTTTGAAAATATAAACCCAAGCTGTTTTAATTATAAGATATTTAAAAAAAAAATGAATCAGAAATGGCAAACAGGAATGGTTTTACTCTGTGCCTGATTGCATTTGGAACAATTCAGAATTGTGCCTAAAACAAGCGTGTTATTTTTTCTTCCCATAATGGCTCCAAGCCGTTCCAATTTGGTGCTTTATTTTGGTCAAACCGTTCGTCATTTTCACAAAATTTGGAAATGGTTTTTGAAGGGCCACTATCGTGCCAAATTCGATTTTTTATTTGCCCCAATTTCTTATTCATATGACATGTGTCATTTTTTTATTTAACCACATGTAACTTTTATATTTGTCCACATGTAATTTTATCATTTATGTCTACGTGTAATTTTTTTACTTGTCCACGTGTCAAGTAAATATTAATAGACGTGGACAATTGGTATTGATGTTGAACGGTTTTTAACCATGCTAAAACCGTGACAGTTTGGAAATACAATTTTTTAGTAGCCTATTTTTGTTCTTACCATATTTATATGCCTTTTTTTGGCACATGTTACACACCATCAAATCTCAAATAAAAACCCACAATCTAATAGGGGTGGCATTTTTTAACCGTAAACCGAATACCGACCGAATACCGACCGAACCGACCATCTTCGGTCGGTTTACCGACCGACCATTCTATATCGGTTACCGATAATTCGGTTACCGCACATTCGCGGTTGCAGAATCGGTTTTCAAGTCATGTAATTTCGGTTACGACCGACCGACCGACCGTTATAAATTTTATGTATAATTTCATATAAATATAAAGTATTAGCATTAGTGTGTGTATTACCTTAATAACTTGAAGGTGGAAAATTGTAAATATCAAAAATTGTTATCTACTCTCAGTCAGTCTCACTCTCTTACACTATCACGATTCACCGTTCACGACTCTCGCACCTCACTACCTCAGTCCCTCAGTCCCTCACTCTCGTTTCTCTTCTCCGTTTCTCTCGGCACTCCATCACTCCATCCTGTCTCTCAATCTCTCGGTCTCTCCCACTCTCCCACACAACCACAAGATGGCAAGAAAAACTCCCACCCCTACTCCTCTAGGCTCTAACTCTCAGTCTGTTATATTTTCTCCTGATGATATAGATTGTAGATAACAAAAGGTTGGTGGCTATTTCCATTTTATTTTTATATTTATACTCAAACTTTTCTTTCTTTCCTTTCTTTTCTTCTTTTTTTTTCTTGGGGCAAGGTAAATCTTTTAATGGTTCAGATCTGAAAATTGATACTATATTATTTTGATGTAATTGTATTTTATTTCTATGGTACTTGTTTTATTATGTAGGAGTAAGACTTTAAAATTTTAGTTTATGGTGGGATTAGCATTTAGCATTAGTAACTTTATTTTAATAATAAGCCAACTATATTTCGTTTCCACTTTCCAGTGCATAAGGATTTTTGTTTCCTATATTTAGTTTATGATGCTAACTATTTTTTTGCTGATTGCTGCTGTGTGTACTGGTTTTTTTGCTGATTGCTGCTGTGTGTACTGGTTGATTTTCTGTTTGGTCGGTTATATCCGCATGCCGACCGAACCGACCGACCAAGTCGGTAAAACCGATTATCGGTAAACCGACGTAGGCGGTTCGGTTACGGTTTCACATTTCATAAAAACCGACCATGTCGGTTCGGTTGTAAACCGACCATCTCGGTTCGGTAACCGAACCGTGGCCACCCCTACAATCTAATACCCACAATCTAATACCCACAATCTAATCCAAATTAACACAACCGTATATATTTCAATTAAAAAAGACAATATAATTAACATAACAATCACCAAGTCATAATTAGTAATATTACAATGCACAAAACATTGATGTTAATGTAAATACAAGTTAAACCTAAAACTACAACGCGTAAAACCCCCTCAAAGTTTAACTACACCTTCCTTTTGCTAACATAATCGCCCACAACATTCGCTCTTAGATTTGATTTGAACTTCCACGCATCATTAGCTTTGTTCAAAAAGATGTTGCTTTGCTTGTCTTTCACATCTGAAAATTCCTTAGACAAAATTACCTTTATTAAAATTAAACTATGCCAGTTCTTCTTCTTTTTTAAAAAAAATAAATGACAAAATCGTAAATGTTAATCTCACATTTAGTTTGTACCAAAGTTTTCCTTTAAAAAATAATATTCAAAAATTAATATATTAATTACCACCATTGTTATATGTTAAAAATAAATAAAAAGTATATTTTTTTGTGAAAATTGGTTTGGGTGCAAATATTCCTTTTGGAGGGAATTTCGCACCTTGTTCAAATTTTCACTAGAGTGGAGGGAAATGGTTGGACAATTTGATTTAACAGTAAAAAATGTTGTCACAAATCTAGAACAATTGTTAGTTGTTCATAATTTGGAACGCCTAGATTTGTGCTAAGACGTACTTAAATCTAAAACGGTTATAAATTGTCCCAGATTGTGGTGCCTGTTTGCGAGTTTTGTTGTAGATGAAACACTATTATATTTAGGTATTGTCAAAAGAGTTAAATTTTCATGAATTTCAGCCCGACCCAAACTTGTGCTCGACTTTTGTTGTGAACTCAGATCTGGCTCGATCTTAAAATAATCCGTTTTAAACTTGACTATTTCAGGAATATTCTAGTTAGGGTTGGCTCGGGTTTGGCCAAACTCAAACATGATCGCCTAAAATATAAGCACGATCTGGACTCACCTTGACCTGGTGCAAGTTTTACATTAAAAAAGTCGTATTGGCTCGTTTGCTAGTACACTTGAATCCGAACTTGTCCTGGCCTTATGAAATTATAAGGTATTATGAGGATTTTAAAAGGAAAAAACACTATATTCGAGGCCGGTTGAGTCAAATGGGTTTATTTTACATAAACCCGAACATGATTCGATGTGAATTTTACTCTAAAAAACTTGAACCTAGTTCGATTTAAAAAGGACCTGCCTCAAACTCGAGTTGAACTATTTTGCCATTCATAATTTTTAGTCTAATTGCGAAATACAATATGCACAACTCACCGATTAAAAATAACTCACCAAACCATATGCATGCGTAGCAAAGAAGTATGTAAATAAGAATTCAGACCCACTGATTAAGCCCTAAAACATATAGCAAATAAAGTTAACCAAATAAACACACTTTATAAATTTAATTTTGGAACTGCTTTATATTAATTTGGAAGAGAAATAAGTTCATTTTCCCAATTTATAATGTTATTCTCGCATTATAACAAATCCTGAAATCTAATTCACGCGGTAATTTTTTTTTTTTTTGGGTTTTAATACATTCAATGAGTAAGAATAGGGCATTTGATGGAGAAGGGGGATTCAATTAGATCACGAATAAACACTAATGTAAGACTACAAACATCTGTTAACACTATTTTACTTATGTAATTTTTGCATCGTAGTGTTTATTTGTGATCTAATCGATCTCAGCTTAAGGTACTTTTGGTTTGTCATTTTTTTCCTCACTAATATCTTGGAGTGTTTTTTGTAGGATTTTATCTTTGATATCTTTTGACTTTGTCAAGGTTTTTACAAATCGTTATATTAGGCGTTTCTTGTGACCGGTATTTCTCCAGCTTTTGATAGCGTATTTAATATATGTGTGTTCATCATATTGTGAAATTATTGTATGTTTCTCTAATTTTTTTTTTGATGCTTGATGCGTGTGCGAAAATTATTAATGATAAGAATAAAGTACACGTTTTTCAATCATAACCTATTTTTTACAAATTTAAATTGGGTTATACTAAACATGCTAAAAAACTTAAGCCTTGCTATAACGAGAATCTTAGGTGACCATTTAAGCCACCTGTAATCGAGGCCGGCCTTGTATTTGATTTATATTCTTGTGGCATGTACATCCCAACTAGTAGTAGAAGGCCCTTACTAATTATGTCTGTTCCGGTCTCAAAGTATCATGTTACGAATAAAGAAAAATAAATCATAATTAAGTTAAATAAAAAGTATTGAAGGTAATACATAGATACTTTGTGACGAAGATAAGGGCAAATAATAAATATATATATATATATATGTGTTGGGAAGAAACATAAGGAATTAATGGGTCTAAATATAATATACAATATATATATTAAATATACTTGTATCTATGGCACTATTGACGTACTTGAACTCGTGTCGAGTTTCAAAAACTCATCACAAATCCGATTCATTAAAGAGATCTTGTAAGGCATTGAACAAAAACTACACCCGTTTGTTTTAAATATGCATAACCCAAACTTGATGATCGAAGTTGACCCACCTAATGGCATTGCAGTTATATATAAGATATCGTAAGCCGCATTGTAGGTCGGAAAATACCCTAGAGGGGGGGGGGGTGAATAGGGTTTTTAAAACGTAATGCGGAATTAAAACGTTTTTAAAATATTTAAGCAAAGTAATTTAGTTAAATAAGTTTATTAAGGAAAACAATCAATTAAATAATCAATCCCAAGAATAAGCAATAATATAAGCAACTTCAATCAATTAATATAACAAATAAATAAAGAGATTGAGTAAGAAAGATTGAACCAATTGAAGTCAAGATTTTTTGTCCACACGGTTCGGCTTGGAAACCCCTACTCCGCGCTCGGTTAGTTCCCCGAGAACTTCCACTAAAACTGATCTCCTTCCGGGTGAAGATCAAACCTTTACAAGTGTAATTCTTCTCACTACACTCTTTACAAATATTGCTTGACCACAATATTCCCACAAGAATCCCTCTTGCTAACTATGAGATTTACCTCTCACAATTTCACTCAACAAGAATTTACCTTCTTGTCTATCTTATGAGATTTACCTCTCATAAATTGTCTAATACAATTGTTTGGTAACTCACACCAATTAACAACTCTATCTAAGTGTGTATAAGATACAATATGAAGCTCACACTAGAGTTTGCTTGATTGATCAAATAGATAGCTCAAATGATGAATATAAATGATCAATAAAATAGCTTGACTTTGGATAGATGAAAGATATATTTGTAGAAGTGTTCAAGCTAGTCAAAATGTGTCTAGGAGGTCCAATATATAGTCCCAAAATAGATATAGCCGTTTGTAGTGGATTAATTAATTAATGGGTCAAAATTGCACATTTGTCAAAGTTCCAACAGCTAGTTTTGACAAAAAACAAAATTCAAATTTGTTTTGTTAATTTCTCCCAATTGGACCGTTGGATCATGCTCAAATTTTAGTCAAAATTGCCAGGAGATGTTTTTTAACTACTGTAAAAATTTCAAAATGATCGGAGTTCGGGAAGGCCTTCATTTTACCGTTAGATCAAAACTGGGCAAAAACTGAGCGAATTTTAAACGAAAAATAAAAATATTTTTCCAATTTAATAATTTAGTTCCAAATAAAATTCTAATGATTTTTGAACCTCAAATATATGTTTCTAAGATACCCATTTTTATTATAGCATAAAATATGATCATTTAAAATTAATATGAATTTATTTCAAAACCGGTTTTTATAAGAATGATGTTTCGAAATGATTTTGATTCAAACTTGGTTTTGATCAATCTAACAATGATGAAAGTTTATGTTTGAGCTATATAATCAATCAATTAAGAAACTTTACATTAATCCTAAGCAAACACTCAATTACCGAATAGGTGAGTCTTCGAATGCTTCGATTTGTTTCTTCAAATTGATTCTTCACTTGAAACTTTTCACTTGAAGCTTTAGCATATGATCCTTGATCTTTTGTGCTTCATGAAATGCATTGCTAGCTTGTGGGTGATGAGAATGATTTTCTTGTCTTGTCCAACGCTTGTAGAAGAATGATCTTGATTAGGGTAGATCGGTTTTAGTCGAATGCTTCGTTGACTTGATCGGATATTGATTGAATGATCCTTGTCAAACTTCCTTTGAGCAATCATGCTATTCTTGATTTTCCACATAAGAAATCTATAATCTTATATCAAGAACATGTTAAATTACACATGATTAATTTATTGTTATTATCAAAATAAGATTAAGACCTTCAAGGTCAACACGTATAATATCCGTTTATGGCCCATATAACTACCATGTTAATGTTTCATCCATTCCTAGAAAGATCGTGCTGACTTCATGTTGTGTTTTCATAGCGTGTAATAAATGATCAGGCATACTGTAAATGTATTTAAAAAAAAATTGATATATTTGGGTCGGATCATATCAAACTGGTAAAATATATGCAAACCTGAACTCGCCCCGAGCTCAAGTTGCGTGTTTATTGTGGAACTAAACCTTTATCTTAAATGAAAATTTTTTAATCATGACTTATCAAGAAGGATTTTCCAGAAAAAAAAAAACTGTTTTAGATTTGATTTTGTAGGTAGATATCATAGGTAGTTGAATGTTTATATCAAAATTCATGTACTACAAAGCACCACTTAGAAATAACCCACCAAATATGTACACTTTTTTGGAAAAAAAAAACCAAACCCTGAACATGCTTATTTTCAGTAGTATAGCCTATACACGGAGCTAGAACTTGATCCATCCGGCAGTGTTTGTAGTTATAAGATACCATAATAATTATAATATTTGTTTATGACGCATTTGTAACGTTAAGGTTTCACTCATACTAATAAAATCGTCTGATTTTGTTTTGCGTGTATCAATTCATATAACAATTTGTTAGGCTTACTAGCTATAACGGTATTTAAAGAAAAAATATTATATTTAGGTCGGATCGGATGAAACGGGTTAAATTTATACCAACATGAATCCGACCCAAACTCGTGACGGGTATTTGTTATATAATCTATATTCCCTTCGATATAGAAAAATCCGTTTCAACCCGAACTTATTATGGAGATCATAATCCATATGAAATCTATAAACTTCAATATGCATGAGTCACATATTATAAATAATTAAGTCCTATAATTGAAGGTTTTATTTTGAAAATTTGAATTTGGGCTATCGATCAAGTCATTGTAATTATATGATATTAAAATTGTATTAGATGAAAATTTATCATATTTAAATTGGGATGGAAAGGATCAAATGAGTTAATCTAATTTTTTTTTTTTTTTTAAAATAACATTATAGTTGCCCTAATTAATCTAAGTACATTTAGATAAAATTTGGAAAAATCAATTTTGGTATGGTTATATATATATATTTAGAAATTAATTATTAAGACATTGAAACGTAATTTAGTAATAAAATATAATTAAAGAAAACATATTTCATACTAAGAAATATTTTTATTTGGAAACTAAGAAAGTAAATAAATTATTCATATTTGGTTATTTATATATTAATAGAAAGTAGTTAATTAATCTAGAAATAAATTAGAATTTAGATATTATTGGAATACTTTAAATTTAATGGGATATATAAGTAGACATAATTATGCTTTAAATTATTAACGTGCCACGACACCTGTAAGTTGTTAGATTAAAAGACAAATAGCAGAGAACAAATCTTAGCCATCACTTACGTAGACAAACAAGTTGAATATATATTTTTTAATATATATATAATATTTCACACATTTTCAACACGTACTTTTATCTTATACATAGGATTCCACATATATCATGTGATATGAATCCCTAAAAATTCCAAGGAAATGACATGCTAGTCTAATGTGATTTGTTCCCCAAAGAAGACACCATTTATGACTAACTAGTTTAATTCATTCCCCCTGGTAGACCAACTCCTATATGTAACCCCAAGCTAGGTGCAGTGTTTGATGGCATAAATAATTTTAATTACGGACATTTCTTAAAACTTTAGCCCATTCTCTATGCATGTGGGTGTAAGAGAGAAGACAACATGCATGTATAGCCATAGGTGAAGGAAAGGAATGACAGATAACCTAACAAAGCAAACTAGATTGTTTTATCTGCATGTCCCGATGCCTTTGCCTTCATGTTAATGGTCTCGTCGATATATATACACACACACATGCATATCATATCATCACTATTATGCCCGCCTCTTTTAATTTTAATATGATTAGACATACATCACACACAATATATAACATAATGCGTGTGTATGCAATTTTACATGTACTCACAAATTTGAACATAAAAACATTGTTAATTAAATGATTAAAATAATTATTAATAACTTATGTATGGGCCATATTAAATAGACTCATAAAATTAAACGCACGGCCCGCTGTAATGAGGGCCTTAAGTGAACCATTTGGACAGCCTATAGTTAGGATTGAGTCAATCTATATAAATTTATAATTAACATGTGAGGTGTTCAGACTATTAAAAACTCATCCTTAGTTAAACTTAAGAGTTAAATGTTACCGCATCTATTCTAATTATCAATTCATTCTATAGCCCTATTGTTTAATTAGTTGGAAAAATGATTGACTAAGGAGCTGACCTGATCCTAATCCAACAATATGAATGAAGTGGATCGGAGGTGGCTACTAATCTTGCAAATGGATAGTAATATATATGAGCATGCACTTGCTTACTCAATATCTCTTAACTGTTTTAACTCAATTGTATTGTAGTGTGTGTTATAAGCTTAGTGCTCTATCTACTTTGTACAATATAATCATATGCAATGTGAGAGTTTCTCAACAACTTGTTTCTATGCATCAATGTAAATGTTGCGATCCATGCGTTAAGATCATACTTCATCATTTTAAAAATATTTTAAATAATGTGTTATAGATATTTAGTTTAGTAGCTAGCTAATACTTAAAAGACACGTGTTTTTTATAATAGTGATCACGACCTTTTTTTGAAACCATAGTGATTGCGAGTTTGATCATGTTTTCAAGTAATATGTTATATTTTTAGAAGTATTTTAATAAGCTAAGTGTGATAAAACATAACAAGTATTACAAGATCATGTTTAATATATAATAATGCAGCCCATGAGATATCTTTAATAACTTGTTAAGAAATTTTGTCAAAATGAAGTTTATACTTCGCTTACCTTATTACATTGTGTAGGGAGGTGATTGAGATTTAATCGATTTAGTTAGCATTTGAGCCTTGGCTAAACAATATTTGAAAACATGAAACAAAATCTAGATTGTGAATAGATAACAATATGATAGCCGCTAGCATTTAGTTAAATGGTAGTAAAATTATTATTCATTTACATAATATAATAATACAGATACCATACATTTAGATTTTCCAAAAAAACATAAATAGAAAAGTTTTACGTTAAATTAAATCAATTTACAGGAAAATATCAAAGAAAAAGGAGAAAATAAAAAAAAGGATAGCGGTTGATGACGTGTCAAAATCACAATAAGATCGACGGTTCTTCCTCTTTTCACCTATCGCGGGTCTTTCGTTTCTTAAAAACGAGAAAACAAAAACAGAAATTAAGAAATAAAATAAAAATAAAAATAAACAAAAACACACAACTCTTTCTCTCTCTATAAATTCCAACCAACCTTCATTTTCTCTCTCCTCCGCTCTCCCTCTCTCTCTGGAACAAAATTCCCATGTCGATTCAGATACGTTTCGACAATTCCACGTACAGGTTATATAATACGTAATCTATATGATTATGTGCTTTTGGTGTGTAAAAAGTTAGGGTTCTATTCTCAATACTTTTATAAGATAATATTTATTTTATTTTATTTTATTTTATATATAATATTAGAAGACACAGCTTCAGAGGTACGTTTCATTTCATCAATTTCTATATCTTTTAGTTCAGTCTTTCTATAATTCCAATCCGTGTTTGTTAATAGATCTCGATGTGATTCATTTTTCTGTTGAAATTCCAATGTGTCTCGAATTTTAATTGTTCAATACTAGAATATAGGGCTTGGTGATTGTGTGGAAGGATGGATATCATAACTTTTGGGCACGTTTTTTGTCTGAATTCAATGTCTTTTCTTTTCAATTTAGGTCTAGGACCTTTAGGTTCAATCATTCCATTTGTTGGATAGGTCTTATACAGGAAAATTTATTTTTGGCCTTACTTTTGGACTTAGAACGGCACATTTAGTGTATTGGATGGTTTGAAATAGGGCTTGTTTGGTGGTAATTGGTGGTGGTGGTGGTGGTGGTGAAGATGACAGATGTTCAACAGCAAATGCAACAGAAATCTGAAAGTACAGCAGATGTCCGTAGTGATTTTGAGCGTGGATTGGAGGAATTAATGCGCGGGCATTTGGACGATTGTATGTCTTTTGCATCATGTAGCTCCGTACGTGATACAGAGGATGATGATGAGGGTGGTGATCAGCTTGTTAGGAGAAGGAGAAGGTCGGATCTTGAAGGGGACGATCTAGCCGAGTCTTCTGCTGCTAGGAGGCGCCACTCCCGAATATTGAGCAGGTGGGCTGCCCGTCAAGCACAAGAGATGATTACAACGATTGAAAGAAGGAACCGAGAATCGGAGTTGATGGCTCTTGCTGGTTTGCATACGGTTTCAATGCTCGATTCGTCTTTCTTACAAGAGTCTCAATCTCCTAACTCTAGGAGGCAGGGTAACGTGGAGAGACCGAGCACTCGAGCATCGTCTATTTTACAAATGTGGAGGGAGTTGGAAGACGAGCACGTGTTGAATCGTGCCCAAAGGGCAAGGGAAAGATTGAGGCGGCAGAGGAGTGTGGAGTCTAACACGAACATGTCTAGTACAAATGTATCTGAAAGCCGTGGAAGCGAAAACCACCGTACTTTGGGGGAGAATGTTAGTGAGAGTGATAACGATTATGGATCTTGGACCCACGATCAAATGGAGACACAAAACAATCATGCGGTTCATGATAGTTCTAGCCGTGAGCAATCTCCTGATATGGGTGAGGTCGAGCGGGAGAGGGTCAGGCAAATTGCCCGGGGATGGATGGATAGTGGCATTACTGATCATTCCTCCAATGTTCCTTCAAGGACTGTTAGTCCAAGATCAGAATGGCTTGGGGAAACTGAGCGTGAAAGGGTGAGGATTGTGAGGGAGTGGGTGCAAATGACAAGCCAGCAAAGAGGAGCTCGTGGTGGTCGGAGGGAGGAGCAAGTAGCTGGACCTGGTGGTCAGGGAGACCAAGTTAGTGAAGGGTTGGTTGGTCACCATGATGAGGGTCACCCAGAACGTATTCGCAGGGATATCCTGAGGTTGCGTGGTAGACAAGCTATAATTGATTTGCTAGTGAGGATTGAGAGGGAAAGACAAAGGGAACTTGAGGGTTTGCTGGAGCATCGGGCTGTTTCTGATTTTGCTCATAGAAATCGCATTCAGGTCAGTTTTGGGTAATTAATGTTGCCATTTTGTTTAATGTTCAACTTTTCCTGCTTGGTTGGAATACTGAAGATTGTGTGATGTATACGTAGTTTGTATTTGTGTCTCTCTAGAAGCTGATATTGAACATTCAGGTTTCTTTGTAGATTTGTCAGATATTTAGCTTGAATATATAATGATTGGTTGTAACCCGTGCTAAAGGCACTATCAACCCTTAAAAAGGATCTTGCATCTCCACCCTTGGAAAATATCTTGAATCTCAACCCTTGAAAAAGCATTCCATCTCAACCATCCAATCTTTTATTCCTTGTACATTTTTAGGATTCAAAACCATTCTTCCTTATTGTATAGATGACCTGAAATGTATATATGTTTTTGCAGTCATTACTCAGAGGAAGATTCTTGCGAAGTGAAAGACCTGTCGAGAATGAGAGACCACCTTCAGTGGCAGCAAGCGAACTAGTTCAGTTAAGGCAACGTCACACTGTCTCTGGTCTGAGGTATGTGGACTACATCACTCATGTACCTGGACAGCTTCTGCATTGTGTCTCAAATGTTCTTCTGCTGTTTATCACTATTTATGTGTTTTCTTGGCATTATGTTTTGGCCGTATGCATTATGGTAATAGAGGCATTTCTTCTATTCTAATGATGCTTCAAAGGGGGTTAAGTTTTTACTGAGAGTTTTTATGCTTTCGCATGTAAGGCAAACATTCTGTACTTATTAGACATGTATCAATGTAATACCGAAAGCTGGCACTTTTGTGGTTTTAGAACATCATTATATTACATCTAATCTATGGTTACATTCGTCCTTTGAGGGGAAGGGGGCAGGAAACTTGAAAAGAAGATTATGATATTTTTATTGTCTATTTTGGGTGGAGTAATGAGGGCCTATTTACTAATATATACTATCGAACGAGAAATTAGCTTGTAGTTTCCCCGGGGTTAACAAATACGTATATATATACACGTAAACATGTGTTATGTTGAGGAAGCTCTTGGTATTTATGGCCAGTGGACCTGGATCACATGCTGGCATGATTTAGGATGTATTTTCTTCAGCTTGCCTTAAACAGCTTAGGAATAGGTGAGCAGATTTGATTGTGCTTAACTGCTTATAGAAAGATACTTTTCAGTTATCATAAGCATCTATGCTCTAATTCTACCTATGTAAGTAGGACTTTTTTCAAGTTTCCTCCAAAAAATGTCTTCACCAATCGAGGCGCTCAAATCTAATTTTTAGTCTATGATCAATGCACACATTTCCTTAAAGGATCTTGTTTTATTTGCTTAATAATTTTTAATGCACACATTTCCATTTATTTTATTTACTTCCCTAAGGAAAATATTGAACTCAAGGGTATGAATTTTAAAGTTACAGCATCAAAATATACTACTCTTAGCAAAAGTAGTTTATTTGCTTAATAACGATTAATGTTTGGTTGACTTGAAAAATACTATTAGGGTAGTGTTGTTGGCATGGACTTGGGTAATTAGTGCGTCAAGACGGATATTTTTTTGCAAGCACAATACTGCGTAGACGCAAGCAAAATTAAGCAATTCTATATATATATATATATATATTTTTCCTTTTTTGGTTTGAACGGTTTTTGGGTAAACTGGCCAGCTTGCGCGTACCAGGCTAAGCCCTCAACCATAGTTGTCAAATCGTGAATCGTATCGCGAATCGAAAACCTATGAATCGCGTATCGCGAATTGTATTGTGAATCGTATCGTAAGATTTGGTGCAAAACTTTTAAAAAGGATTTAAACAACAAATTAATGTATATAAAACTCTATTGAGTAACTATCAAACATAATTAGATAATAAAACTAATTTTTGGATATGATTACACATCGTCTAACAGTATGACGTTTGCCTTCATGTAACTCTTTTAAGTTCCTATCCTCAAAACATGTTCATAGTTTATACTGGATGTACCAAAAAACAGCAAAATAGTCTATTGAAAAGGTTATCAATAATCCATATCTTCATCATCATCAAGGGTTAATTCCTCATTGTCGTCATCATCATCTAGCAAGACCAAGTTCTCGTGACTCTGTGGAATAAGGTACAGATCACAGACCCTCTGTGACTCTGTGGAATCTGGAATGGAATGGAAGATAAGATAGGAAGAAAGGCGAAGAGAAGAAGAAGGTGAAACTAACCAGAGGACCCACTGTGCTATACTCCTGAAGTTCTGATCAGTTAAAACTTGAAAGGTGAAGAGAGGAAAAAGGTGCTTAAGCATTGAAGACTAAGGAGGGTTTTTGATCGTTGACTGTGGGTTTTTGAACGAGGGATCAAATTGGTTTAGGCTTTTTGATAGTCGTTTGGAGTCCAATATAAGTTGCGTACACAAAGTGAAAAAAAAGGTTTACAAGGGCTTTTTTGTCATTGGGTCCAGCATAACCCGACCCAAACCCTAGACTTTCTGAATCGGTACTGAATCTCGATTCAACCGATTCACCGATTCGATTCACCGATTCAACTGATTCTTCACGATTCATGAACAAAATCGATTCACTCCACGATTCTGTATCTATTTTATCAAGAATCGAACCGAATGGTACGATTCGTATCGTGAATCGGACGATTTTGACAACTATGCCCTCAACCGTTCCAGTCAAAGGTAGGCCATCCATGCTGGGACTAGGGATTCACAAGACATTGCTCATGGCCTGGCCCTCAAAGTTTGCATCTCCTGGGGATTCACTAGATTAAGCAATTCTGCGTTCATGGATAATTTGTTGTATGCACAAGTAATATCGTTGGCAAAGGGAAAATCTAGTTTGAGGTAAACAGTTAGTGAGATGGGGCAAGAAACAACTAATTGAAATTAGCATTATATGTACCAGCGAAAAACATCACCGTGTCTAGTTTGATTTTTCTCCTCCTTTTTTCACATTTGTATTTTGAGGAATGTTTGGTTAGTGAACTCTTATTCCCTGTGAAGAAGTAAGGTTTGATTTCCTATTTTATTGTGTATATATATGTCATATTTTGTAGAAATATATTATTGACCGCCTAGAGACTAGGCATCCTCCCACCTTTTGCCTAGTGCTTTTTAGAACATTGAGTTTTTTTTTTTTTAGATTTATTGGTGTACAAATACGGCGTTCTAATTCTTACCAGCGCTGGTTTTCTGAGTCCTGTATAGTAGTTCATTTATCACTCTGCGCGTTGTTTCAGTTTTTATTCAATTACAAGATTCTTAATATTTTCAATTCCCCAGTGAATAGGCATATAATAGTCTTTAATTGTGATATTTTTTCATCTCAAGCAGGGAAGGATTCCTCTCCAGATTGGAAACTCTTGTCCATAGTGAAGTAAGCAACTATTCTCAGACCTCATCTAACAAGAATAACATTGATTTTAGAACTCATGTCTCTTGTGTTTCTGATTTATTAGTCACCTCCCTTCTGTTGTCTAAGATTACTGTCATTTTTATTTTTCCAACTTTTGCATTTCCGATGCATTAATAATCATTGGACCTTGCACTTTGCATGCCGGGGAATCTCAAAGAATTACATAAAAATAAGGGCATAAGTCAAAGGATTACGTTAGTAAAAGTAGACATTGCCCCCCCATTTCACATAATTCTTTGAGATTCCTCTGCATCTAGGGGCGAAGTCTAGCAATTATGGAATAAGAGGTGAATCTAATTTCGCGTTAAGAACAGGGGGAAACTCAAATAAGGGTACTGTAATTTCCAAGAACACAAGGGAGGTGAATAAAGTAAATCCATAACTCGGGGGAGTTCAGTGTAATATTCCTTTTAAAAATTATCATATTCATGTGAACCTTCAGGATGTTCCACATGAAAACCATGAGCAATCTCCACCAAGGAGTCAAGAAAGTGTTATTCATCAGCCGTCAGATCGTGGTGGAAATTTGGAAAGTGAGACAGCCGTTCAAAGTATAAGTCAGCAGGCGGCCTCAAATCAAGGAGTTGTTGAAGATGAGAGAGGAAACTGGCAACAGTCACCCTTTAACGAGTTAAATGAATGGAGAGTTGGGCCCACAGAAACATCAGGGAATGGTAGAGAAGATGGTCATTTTGAAGGAACCAATGAGGTCTGGCCTGAGGATGCCTCAAGGGAAGCTGTTGAAAATTGGTCAGAACCACCTTCTGATCCTCCGAGAATTCGGCGTTCAATTCCCATTTAGAAGAGTCAATAGATTTCACCCACCCGATGATGATAATGTATATAGTATGGAACTCAGGGAACTTTTAAGCAGGTATCCGATTGTTTACTAAATGTGTTTTTCTGTCAATGTTGCACTGATATGGCAACACGGGAGACCATGATGGGATGTTATGGGTGGTACCACAACTCTTAAAAGAAATAGAATATGTTTTGGCACGGACACGGTGTTAAAATTTTCTGTATTATGTTTTGTTTCCTATCAAAACAAAAAATTTATCTGTATTATGTAGTATAGATGTTTTCTATAATACTATCATAGTACAGTAATATATTATAGCCCTTAAAAACAAATACGGAAGACAAAATTTTAGAAAATTACTCCATCTCAAAAGATAGTCCTACTTTCCTTTTACAGTATGTGTCAAAATGAAAGTTTCATTTTTTTAGGGCCATAATCATTGTACCAAATCTTATAATAGAAGATAAGTTGTATTCTTGAACATTGATTAGGTTGAAATTAGTGTTTCCTTAGAAAGTACCAAAGTCAAAGTAGTATCACTTTTAGATGGAGGGAATACCTTCTATATGTCCTTCAATAGCTGTATTGTGAATTTGCTTTTTAGCCATTTGCCTTCTTTAAACTACTCTCATGCCCCCATTTCTTTTTGAAAAAACATTGCAAAATAACCCCAGCTGTATCCATGTTGCAACAGTTCATATCTGGAAGCAAGTTGTAGAGCAGAGACTTATGTCATATGCTTTTGTTTTCATCTTTTATTTGACCGGTTCATTTTTTTTATAGGAGAAGTGTTTCTAATCTTCTTCGGAGCGGTTTCCGAGATAACCTAGACCAATTAATTCAGTCATATGTAGATAGGCGAGGGCGCTCTCCCATTGATTGGGATCTACACAGAAACTTGCCAACTTCTGCTTCACCAGACCGGGATCAGGAGCAACAGAGGGACGAACAGAATGAGGATCCAACATGATGGTATTGGTAGACCTTCACTCGTACTACCATCTCCTCCAGTGCCCCCACCTCAGCCACTTTGGCACCAGGATTTGCATCAACCTAGTTGGCCTCGTCACAGCATGCATCGTTCTGAACTTGTAAGCCATCTTTTTTATCTGCATATGCAATGGGTGTTTGTTTTAATTTCCTACTTGAGGGATTTTTTTTTCTCTCTGGGTGCGCTTTATAGAAAAGGAGAAAAATGATTGAAAAAGTTCGAATTTTTATGAGCAAGTTGGAAAAAATAAATACCTTTTGGAATAAAATTCTTTGGGTGGTGGGTAAGACAATTTTTCCATAGAAAATATGGAGAACATCTCACCAAACCACTCTTCTCTTTCTCCAACTTGTCATAAATAATAGTAGGGTTTTCGATTATTTTCCAACTTTCCATTTATTGTCAGGGATTATGTTTATATGGGCTGTAAAAGGTTTTGTTTGGCTGTTCAACGGTAAATGAATACCTCTATGTTTAATATTGCAGGTGAGTTTCGTTGTACATGGAAATGAACTGAATTTCCTTATAATTGTTTTACATGGGAAGTTTTTCTGTGTAAAACTAAAAACTTAAGGGGAAGGTGGTTTCTAGATTCCATTGTAGAGGGAAATATTAGACTAAAGTTAGCTGTACTGTGGGAATTGATGCCATTAAACACTACTGAAAATAGGAATATCGAAATCGTGGGCATATTCATGGGTACGAAGTGCAATCAAACTCACCCGTCATTTTTAGGTACAAGTTCGTAATTTTTACTGACACCATACATGGGGGCTTTACCATATTTTACGGTACAACTATTAGTTCTGGAATTTTAGTACCTGATGAATTTAGGTCATTATCTGTGTTTGATGTTATCTACATTGGTATCTT
This sequence comes from Lonicera japonica, assembly GCA_021464415.1. Classification (NCBI taxonomy): domain Eukaryota; kingdom Viridiplantae; phylum Streptophyta; class Magnoliopsida; order Dipsacales; family Caprifoliaceae; genus Lonicera; species Lonicera japonica. Next base: position 69,368,543 of record CM038465.1, read on the forward strand.
TTTGGAACCTGACAAAGTAGGTTGATATAGGAGCAATTTTCAAGACTTGGTTTCCCAGGCCCCAAAACTAGATAACTAAAGCATGCAAATCTAGTCGATTTGTGCTGTGAACTCTTAAACAATGGAAACTTCAACAGCACGAGGGCTTGAACCTTATGAGCACCTTTATACATGCTGAACCATTTAAGTTTTCACCACTTCCATTTGAAGGGTTTGGTGAGGTTTCTTGTCTCTAAATTAAATAAATAAGATATAAGATTAAGAGACTTTGAGCTGATGATTCTAAGTTTTCATCCTTCCCTTTTCCCCCCTTGCTTTTAGTCCTTCCAGTGCCTGTACTTGTTTATGGGATTAATATATACTCCTTCTGTCTCAAATGATAATCTCACTTCCCTTTTCAGGATGTCTCATATTGCAATAATTCTAGATAGACATAAATATCTGACATATCAAATGTGGCCACCATGTATTGGTTAAAAGAATCATATCACTTTCCATTCTAACCAATGAGTGATTGACACATTGAAATGTCAGTTCTCTGTGTCAGATTTTTATGTCCATGTAGAATTACTCCTCATATTGATAGTCTCGTGTCTCTGCTGAGACATAATCAATCTATCAAATCTCACAATGGAAAATAAATTGTATTCTTGACCATTGATTTGGTTGAAACTCATGTTTCTATGAAAATTACCCAAGTCAAAGTGGGACTATTAATTTGAGACAATGGAGTATGTACTAGTGGATACTTGTGCCTATGTATTATCCGTGTTTACAGAAGATTATTAGGGCTTACACCGAGCGTAAGTCAAAGTTATTCTTGCCTACTTGCATGGGCTTGTATCAATTATGAGTGTTTGTAAATGAAAATTATTTACATATCTGCGGCATTTGCCTTGGCAAAAGGGTTAAAAAACCTGTGTTTTGTAGTGCGCGTATCTACGATATATATAGATATCTTTGCACAATTTTGAAATCTGGGGGGTAAAAATAAGGATTGTTAATAATGGAGCAGGAGTGGGAGATGATGAACGATCTGAGAGCAGACATGGCAAGGCTTCAGCAAAATATGAGTCACATGCAGAGGATGTTGGAGGCTTGCATGGACATGCAACTAGAGTTGCAACGTTCTGTCAGACAGGAAGTCTCTGCTGCTCTTAACCGATCAACTGGTGGACAAGGTTTGTATAATAATCTAATATACTATAATCGTCGTGTTATGTTTATTGTTGAACATTGTACTTTTTATAATTATAATAGTACAAATTAAATAAACTTTCCGTTCTTAAGGTTCATATTTGTCTTTCATCTTTTTCCTCATAAGACCATCCGCAGTGCGTATTTATTGCCAAGTATATGGTTGTGGCTGGGCAAATGTAGCAAGTGTCTAAGTTTTGCTCAAATGAGCAAACCATACCTATCCATTGGGGTAGTCAAACATCACTCCTTTAAAATATTCTTTTTTTCTTTTTCTTTTTCAATACAGTTCTCTAAGATATGCATTGAGTTAATGTCATACCCATCCCAAATGGAATAGTCAAACATCACTCCTTTAAAATATTCTTTTTTACTTTTTCTTTTTCAATACAGTTCTCTAAGATATGAATTGAGTTAATGTCATACCCATCCCAAATGGGATAGTCAAACATCACTCCTTTAAAATATTCTTTTCTTCTTTTTCTTTTTCAAAACAGTTCTCTAAGATATACATTGAGTTAATGTCATACTTTTTGCCTGAAGTTTCTCCAAATTCACACATTGGTCCTCCATATTTTCAATATGCTCGCATAAATCCTGAAAGTTTATGCCGTGTTTCACAATTAACGTGCAGAACACATGCCAATTCCTATTGCCGACGCTTCTTATTGTACTCAAGTAGTTTGAATTTTGGGGTGTTTTGTGAGCAAATTGGAAGATGGAGGACTAATGTCAAAACTCATTAATACTTCAGGAGATACTCGTGTGATTAATTATCTGGTGAAAATAAAAGGTGTTGGATGGCCACTTCTTATTCGTCCCATCTGGGACGGCTACAAGACAGTGGTTGGGTTTGGGGCAGATAGGTGGTAGTCCTCCCATATCATAAATTTACTCGCTGCAAAATCGTACAACATATTTAGAAATCTGCCCAAGTTTGCCAACGCGGTGTGGATGCCCAATAGTCCAACTATAAGTCTATGATGTAGTTAGTCTCCCTGAACCAGTCTCCATCTTAAAATGTAATTCAGATAGGGGCATAATTAGTGCCCAATAAAACACCACCCATTTACGGCAAAGTGAGTACAGTTGTGAAGAGCTGTACCTTGTGCTTCGACAATTGTTACTTTAGTGATGGTGTAATATCCCAAGTGATAAAAGGGGTTTTTAACATGAGCGAATATCATGCAGGGGTAGCAGAGACTTCAGAAGATGGATCAAAATGGGGTCATGTGAAGAAAGGGACTTGTTGCGTTTGTTGTGATAGCCAAATCGATTCTTTGTTGTACAGGTACACTTGATTTTGTGCATGATTTTGCCTGCTAACGTGACCATGACGGCATGACACACGTTAAAACAAATACTCCCTCCATCCAAAATTAAGAGTCAACTTTGACTTTCACCCCGATACACTCAATGGTTAAAAAGAAAACTTGGTTATTATTGGGAGATGTAGTGCATTGAGTATGTCCTAAAAAGGGAAGTGGACTCCTAATTTGGGGCGGAGGGAGTATTTTCTTTCATTCAGGCATGTAATAGCTCCAATTTCATATTAGAATTTGGACACGACCATGATTTCTAGTGTAAATTTTGTGGCATTTTTGTGTAGTGTGCGTTATAGGTGTCGTTTATAGAATTGCCACCCCTAAGCATTAGTGTGTTATTTCCTCAAATCACACAGAAGAATATGTGACTTGATAAATAGCATTCTTTCTACACGACATACGCATCAAGCCTGCCATGATTTCTAGCCATTAGAATTCAAGATCTTTCTTGGACATAAGCTTTTGTTTTAAAGAATAAAATTAGTCTCGTGTCAACATATCTCTCTCTCAAATTTGTTTATTGTACACAGATGTGGGCACATGTGCACTTGTTCAAAATGTGCGAACGAGTTGGTTCGCGGTGGTGGGAAGTGTCCATTGTGCCGTGCGCCGATCGTTGAAGTGATCCGAGCTTACTCCATACTGTAAAAAAGAAATGAAAAAAAATGAAAGAGTGAAAAATATATATCTTAACCCCCCCCAAAGAAAGAGAAAAAAATTATTGAATCTGAGTGAGAGAAGATTTATTTATATGAAAATATCCTCTCTTCTTCTTCTCTCTCCTCCTCAGCCCCATAATCGTGATTGGTCTGAAGCTCCTCCCTCAGGTTCATTCTTATCTATATATATATATTTATATGTAGAGAGTGCTTTCCTTGTTTTGCTCATGTTTTTCTTCTGATTATATATGTCTTGGTACTCTGTGCAATGTATAATTGGAAATAACAGAATGGCAATTTTGATTCTTCAATTCATTCATCAGTAAATAAATTTTTTCTCCAGAAAAATTCTCTATTCTTGTTTGTTTTCAATTCTTTCTTGGTGGTACTCCAGTTAACGTAGTTTGATACAAAAATTTGGCATCTATAAAATGGCAAATTGTTCTTTTTAAGTTTTTCAAGACAACCTATGCTACTCCCCCTATTTCAAATTGAAAGTCTAATTTGACTTTCACACTTTGTTAATTTTGTCGAACCTTTTTTTTTTAAAATTAGAAAGATAAACTAAATTATATAATGCTCCATGCTTATATTTGAGCTGTCTACCTTCGAAATAAAGCTTGCCTTTTCAAACTAATTAAAGTTGTCGGGAAACAAAAAATGTATAAATATATTATTTATAATTATATTGTAATACACATAACAAATATTCGTCCCAAGAAATAATAATAATAATAATAATAATAATAATAATAATAATAATAATAATAATAATAATAAAGAGCAATTCCAAAAACCCTAGCTAGAAAAAATAAGTTAAGGGAAAAATAGAAAGAGTTGGCTAATTACCTATTATAATAAATCTATTGTTGTTGAATTTGGATGGTAATTTGATGAGGAGGCGGCTTTATTATTGCTGTTAATTGGTTAAACTAAGGCCTCGTTTGGTTCACGGAAGGGAAATTGATTCCGTTGTCTTTTCCATGGAAGTGGGAAACTAAAGTTCCTGTCAAGTTTCCTTTCATGTGTTTGGTAAAGCATGGAAATTATTTAGGAAATACCATTTCATTTCTCTCTCTGGTGTTTGGTTGGTACATGAAAGGAAAATAAAAATATATCAATATGTCAATAATACCCTTGTATTTTAAAGTAAAAAATAACATCATAAAAATTTAAAGTACACCAAAGAGATTAATGGGTAAATTTGGTAATAGCATATTTGGGTAGGGATATTAATGTCCAAATTTCTTGTAATGAATGTTAGGAAATTAGAGGGGAAAATGAATCCCATGCCCTTTGAGTGGAATAGCTTTACCCTCTATTTTCCTACATATAGGGAAAGCCTTTTCGAAATTTGTGGTTACCAAACAAAGGAAATGAATGACTTTCCTTTTTCGAATGCCAAAATCCGTGAACCAAATGAGGCCTAAATATACTGCCAAAGTAAACGATTAATATATGGATTCCAACTTTATTATTTTTCTAAAATAAAAATCGATGATAGGGTAAACTCACTTATTCAAAATTAACCGCTAGGTGCACTTGAATTTTTATAAATAGATGACATTATATGATTATTTATGTTTATATTATTTTCCTTGTATAAATTAGATTATAGTAATTTTATATACAATATTTTTCGTAAAACATTCAACGAATAATATTTTTTAAAAATAAGGATCTAGATGTTATTATCATTATAAATTAAGGGCTTGTTTATCAATTGTATTTTAAAATAAGAGTTTTGATCGAGTGGAAACTTAACTTTGCACAAAATTGAGTTGAGTGGAAACTTAATTTTACAATAAAAAAAATTTAATGCAAATTTATTTTGCGCAATGTGTTTATATTTTTTAACAAGTATATTTAGGGGTGGCAAAAAAACAATCCGCCGGGTTACCGAACCGTTTGGAACGGTTTCGGGGCGGGTTTTTTTAGACGGTTTCGGGTTTTTAAAAAAAACCCGATGTTGGTTCGATTTCGGTTTTGATTTTTTCTTCCTAAAAACCGTCTCAAACCGCCCCGAATATATATATATATATATAATATAAAAATATTATTTTATATACAAAATATATATACTTATATTAAAAACCTAACCTTAAAATAAAACGCTATTCCCTCTCTCTCTCTTTAAGCTGCCGCTCCCCCGCTCACACTCCTTTCCAGTCTCCGCATCTCCGGTCTTCCCCCCCCCCCCCCCCCCCCAAGCCACATCGGCCGTCTCTCTTTCTCTAAGACTAATCCAGTAACCCACCACGCACCAGATTCCCTCCATCATGGCATCACTCCATCACCGCCCTCTTCCCTAGCGCATCGCCCTTTTCCCCTTGGCTTCCTCTTCCTTTGCTTGACTGCTAGTTGAGGTAAGAAGGTCCCGTGACCACTAACCATCTCGAAGCTTCAAATTAAGAGTCTATTAAGATTTAATTTATTCTTTTATTTAACTATAATCTCCTTTTCTTTTCATTGAACTCTTATCCAATTCCAATCTCTAACTACTAAGTGACATTAATTTTTCAGTGTATATTTTGTTTGCGTATCATTATTATTTGATCGATTATCTTGTTAATTTTGACAAACACGGTCAATATTTCCGCTCATGTATTACTGTTCATTTTCTATTTTTTTTCCTCCTGTATTTCCGCTCCTTTTATTATCCCTCTATTACTGTTAATTTTCTAGTTTTTCTTCCTTTTTTTTATTGGTAGATAAAAGCAAATTAAAATGCAATTTCTTGGAAATTTCATAGCCTATGAAATGTACTTATTTACATTTTTTTATTAAACATTTTGATTTGAACTTTATCTAATTCTAATTAATAGTCTAACTCAATTACTATTTCTCAATTATTAAAAATCTTGGTCGAGTGGCCGCTGTTAATTTGGGAAAATCCAAGTTCGATCCTTACTGACCCAATTTATAATACTAAAGGTATTTGTATCACAACAATCAATATGGAATGCTATATTGCTACTTTTGTTTGAAATTGTTGTTGTCTATTTTTTTTAAATAATGGTTATTCGAATCGGGGCGGGTCGACCAACCTATAATCCGTATATACGGGGCGGAGCGGTTTGAATTCGGTTAACCGTAAATTAATTTGGGGCGATTTCGGTTTAAAAAAAAAACGTGGCAATTTCGGTGCGGTATAAAAAAATTCGGTTCGATTTCGGATTTAGGCAAAACCGCCCCATTGCCATTCCTAAGTATATTCTTATATTTTATTCATAAAACTTTAAAACAATGTTAAATAAAAACAAATACACAATAATGTTTTAGAAAATAAGAAGTGCAAACTTAACTCTATATAACTCTTAAAACATTATTATGTGCATTTTATTAATAAATAGGTTTTGAATATACAATTTGTTGAAATTATTCTAAAGTATTGTCAATTAAACACTTATGTATAATAATATTCTAAAAAACATGTAGTGCAAACTTAATTTTGCATGATTCCATAAGAAAATACAATTTAAAAATTTACTGCAAACTTAACTTTGCATTTCTTTTGGAGTTTAGTCAAATATATGCCATTAGTTTATAAAAATATTATTTCCTATTTCTTTTGTAATTTTTTTTATATATAAGCTCTATTTTTCAATATCCCATTTTATATAAATACTATAGTATACTTGTGACATCTGGCACGGTAAAATAAATAAAATTTGATAATATGATAAAAAGAGTAATATGATGAATCTAAGGCTCCGTTTGATTGCAAAGTGGAAAAAGAAAATAAATTGAGTTAGTTTTGATGAAAAGATGGAAAATAAGTGGAGTGATAGATGTGATATCTTATTGATTTTTAAGTTTTTCCATGAAGAAATTTTCTTTGCATGGTGGTGAGTAAAAATTTTTCACCAAAAATATTGAAGGATGGAGGATATATACTCATAAAATGAGTAACATCTCTTACCTTATTTTCTATCTTTTCAGACAAACTAACTAAATTTATTTTTCTTTTCCATCTTTGCAATCAAACGGAGCCTAAATTGACAAACATTAATTAGTCTATTTTGAATCCATTGTCTAGCTTAACAACTTAAACGTAGGTTCATTATATCTTCATGCTGAAAAAACTAAAAGTAGACTAAATTGAACCGATGTTAATTTTTTAAAGAATCTTTTAATCATTTTTTTTTATCTTATTTTGATCTCGGCAAAATATTTTTTTAACAAATTATATAAACTCAAGGTCAGATGTGAAAATAATTCAGCCACATTTGAAAATAGTTTAAAAATTGGAAAAATTAGGATGATGTACCGTGAACAATCCTAAAATCGAAAGACTGATTGAGATGATCAATAATATACGAATACATAAAATATGTCTTTAAATGTTATTCAATAATTTTTCTTGATGTTTTTTTAACATAATTCAACAATCATGATAAATTTTGTTTAATTGATTTTGATTAATAGATTTTAAATAATTTTTTTTTTATTAAATTTATATTTTTTTATTTTAAGTTCTAACATTTTTAATGTAAACAAAATTATTTGTGTCTATGTTATTGGAAACTTTGATACAATATCTTGACATATGTATAAAACTCATGTACCATGCACCACCTTCTTTAATTTTCAGCAATATATATAATTGTAGTAGTAGTAGTGAGATTGTTACTGTTGTTGTTGAATTATATTACTATTAATTACGTGGTCGAGTAATTAAATGCATGTATGCAGAAAAACAAGACTAGCAACGTACGTACAGACCGAAATTCCATCTACAGCGCGCAGCAATCCCAATTAAGCGTCCATTATTTAGTTATTTATTTATCACGTACATCAATTAATTAATAATAACGTACGTACAACAATAAAGCTGATAGAAGCAGAGGTTAAGAGCTAGATCAATGTTTTGTTTTTCGCACGTGAATTGGCTTCATGCATTCCTATATTATATATATATATATATATTATTGTATGTCCGTGCCCGAGGGTATTATTAAAAAAAAAGAATTAAAAAAAGAATAAGGAATTCAAATTTACATAAATAATGCACATAGTTTTTTACCTCCGTTTTTTGGGTTGGCATATATAAGTCGCAAAATATTGCAAAAGTTGTATTGATCCACCATGTTCTGAGTAAAAAAATATCCAAATGAAGTGAACAAAGTAAGAAAAATAAAATGTAAAACAATTTGATATAATGGACTAAGGTAAATAAAACAAAGTCGTAACCTTGTCAAGAAGAGGCTGCCGAGAAACTATCCCCTGCTAAAACTTATAACATGTTGATAAATGTACAACTTCAAGATAACACATAAAAAAGGCATTATGTAATACATTTGAGGTTACAACATTAAAATAACATAAGTTTAGGGTTAACACATGTTGATAACATAAGAAATATTGACTGTAATAAGAAAACAATTTGTTTTTAATTGCTTGAGCAATAGTTACAAAAGATATATGTGTTAACTATAATGTGAAAGGCGTAGTTACAAAAAAATTAAAGAAGCCAATACCACATGTCAAAAAATATACCAAAATATCATAAGTAGAGACAAAATAACAGTCTCCTCTATACAAAAGGACCATAAGTGTAGACAAAATAGTAATTGCCCAAAAGACTAATCATCCACGGTCATCTCTAACGGCATTAAACATCCTCAACATCAGCCGACAAAATGTCGAGGAATCTGTGACATAGAAACACAACATTGAATAGGCATTAAAAATAACAATACATTTAAATAAAATAATTATTGGCACATTGATCAATACTCGATTGTTCATTCGCCAGCCTCTTCTGTCTGTACGGTGAATTTTGTTATACTCAACAATTGCATCATCCCAGTTCTACAAAAGATAATAAAATAAAATAACTCAAAACTTTATTTATGTACTCTGTAAGATTTACATAAGCGTAAATTTAAAAATTCATGCAGGAGAAAATGACTAACCATGTATTGAATCAATCATAACAACACCTCGAAATAAACAATATTTATAGTTGAATCAACACTATCTGGTGGGAGAAGGGTAAAAATGCGATTTGAACTTGTACATCTAGAGAGAGCCACGTAAAGTTGATCGTGACTAAATACAAGTGTACGCAAATCAAGCCTGACAAATCTCACGGACTGACCTTGAGATTTATTAATGGTCATAGCATATCCAAGCCGAATATGGAATTGACGCCTAGTCATTTTAATAACCAATTTAGAAGACGAAGGCCCCAGATAAATTCTGGGAATGAAGACCAGGTTGCCATGCTTATCCCCCGTTAATATTCGAGCCTCAATTACAAAATCGGCACACTTGACAATGACCAATCGGGTTCCATTACAAAGACCGCCTTTTGGCGCAATATTCCTCAATAACATAACCGGACAACCTACTTTGAGGTCGAGCTTAAATGGCGGTAACCCTGTTGGGTTGAGAGAGTTCAAGAATTCATTAGGATACCGATTTGTCATATTATGATCAATAGCCTCGTCCTCAGACATTTTGTCAGTAGCCAAGTATGTAATAGTTTCACCAGGAAAAATATTTAAAGTTTCGCCATTGATAGCACTAACATCATCATTCCGTGCAGCAAGTATGGTTCGCTCATTTAAGTAAGTTGGCATCGCCCTATCTGGTTCATCAAGGCGGGGATACACAGCAGATATTAGCTTGCTAAGGCGACAACACTTTCTTATTGTTGGTGGTAATTTTATTGTATCTTGTTGGGTTGACCCAATTTAGCAAATAATATAAAGATTGTTACAAATAGTACTATTTGATGTGAAAGAACAAAGAAAAACTAAATTATAATTATATTTTCATAATACCTGTACTAAAAAATTCACCATGTTGGCTTGTCCTAGTTCAGCTTTATCCAATCGCATGTTCACATCCAACATTAAAACTTTTAACATTATCTAGAGATATGAGCATCGAAGAGAAACAACGACAATTTGCTCATGGAAACCTTTAGGTACCACATGTAAGACTTGTCTGAAATCACCTCCTAAAACAACCGTAATACCCTCAAAAGGCTTTCGATTATTATAGATATCTTGCAACTTCCGATCCACAGCTTCAACACAGTATCTATGCTGCATTGGCACCTTATCCCAAATTATTAACTTAGTCTGCCTAAACAAATTGGCATGAAAGGATTGCTTGTTGAACGCACATACATAATTTTCTTGGATATTTAAAGGAATACAAAAGGTTGAATAAGCAGCTCGACCCTCAATCAACAACTGAGATGCAATACCAGATGAGGCAACAGATACCACAATATGCCCAAGGCTTCTACATTTCGTAGCCACTGTATTATACAAAAACGTTTTTCCGGTTCTCGCATCCCTATTCAGAAAGAAAGATGTTCCTTCATTGTTAAGAAGTGATGAAAGGATTGCATCATAAGCAGTTCGTTGTCCATCATTGAGTAGACCAACATCAGTGTTAATATTTTTTTGAATCGCTTCAGTCTTAAGTTATTGATGCTCTAAGATAAGTCTATTTCCCGTTGTTGTGCTCCAATCGCTAGTTGGCAAGGGCATATGCGGGAAGTCAATTAAATTCTTTTCAGATTCTTGAAGCAACACATTTAGAAGGTACAATCCATAATCTTCAATTTGAGAGGCAGTAGGGCACGGGATATCATAAATCGTACGTAACTTCTAGGGAAGATCATCACATATATGTACCCAAAAACGATCCCATAACAATTTTAGTTGTTGCGGAAAGCATTGCGTTAAAATAACACAAAATAATCGCCTAAGTTGGAATCCTGTTCTCATAATGGCAGCTTTTGATAAACATTGGATCTACTCTCATCGTCTTCTAAAAGGCCTTTTGCAACACATGCTGCCTTAGAAGAAGAGTACTCAACATTATTAATCGTCCTTAAGTCTTGAAATGACCGAGGTCCTTTGACAACAGTTAGTAGTAGACGTAAATAGAATCTTTCTCCTTCATTCGGGCTAGCAAAATAAATTCTCCCTATTGCGCGTCCCTGCTTTCTTGGTGTCCACACCTTTGCACCCTTCTGCCAAACCCAACTTTGCGGCATTTCTTGATATATAAGTTGCCGTGCTGATTCATTCTCTGCGCAACATTTAAAGAAAGCAGTCAGCGTTGTCATTTGAAGTGCACCTCTAGTAACAATAACCTCCATTGTATTTGAAGGATTAAAGACAACATTATGCATTCCTTCCAAATGCAGTGCCAATCTTTGGACATTTGGTATCTCTTCATGCATAGGATGATTAAATATCCGCCACGCAACTTTCGGCAGTCCAATATACCTTGCATCTAAGTACTGTTTAATCTCATCGGTCCCTCCTAACACCATTGTTGTTCGGTCATAACCTTTGTAAATATACTTATGGACATACTTAACTGCTTTCAAACCAGCACAAATTTCAACATTGATGTGGCAGTTAAATTTTCTTGATATGTACTCATTATATGGTACAACATCCCTATTGTTAACTAGTTGGCCCTTATTGTTAACATGGCATCGACCATCATCACGTCGTCGATAAATAGGATACCCATCCTCCCCCATTGTTGTTTCTTCTACGAGCTGTTTTGGATAACCCTTAGTGCATTTACCCTTGTCCATACATGGTGCAAATGGATTTCGAGCACCACATGGGCCATGTATTATACAATTCTTTATTGTATCATAAAGGGATGGATCTTGTACTGCATCTGGAAATTTGACCGATACAATTCTATTGACTTGAGCGCATGTCTTTATTTTATCTTGACCCTTAAGAAAGATAAGGAGGTGCATATGCGGTAGTCCTCGTTTCTGAAATTCAATTGTAAAAATATGTGCAACTTTTTCGCCAAAAACGCCGTCACCATCTATATCCTTCATCAAAGCCTTCCTCTTTAATTCAAATACCCTAGCAACCAAATCAGGTATGTCTGTAGCATTCTGATTTAGTAGCAGAGCAGACGTTATTTCTGGCCACTTGGGGTTTACAGTCATTGTCAAAAAGATGTCAGGATGTTGGTTGAACCGTGTGATGGCCATTGAATATTTAAAAATCTCAAACATATGCCTTGGTCAACCAACAAACGAAGAAGGTAGGACAAATCGTTTTCCAACATCATTTGGGGCACAACCATCAGCGACAACATCTGTAAGGCCACGGTAAATCTCAGCACGTAATTTTACCTTGATTATATCTGAAGTATGATAAACGATTTTGCTCGATTGCAGCCCATACATCTACAATAAATTTTTGAAACAATTTTCTCCCTCGAAGTATTACTGAGTACTCGCGAGATCGCTGAAAAAAATGAAAACAAAAAAACTTGTAATTGGGTTAACTTGATTCCATTATGCTCTCCAGTTAATACATCCCATTGCTCCATTTCGGGCTCCCAGCCAAGTTCACCATATGGAAAAAATAATACACAGTGTAAATGAAGATAAGCTGGATGGCATTCATTGATTTGCATCAACTAATTACTTGAGTCCCATCCCCTGGCAATATTACAGTGACTTGGTTTGTTGTGGGTAGATTATATCTTCGGTGGTCCGTTGCTAAAGAGTAATGGAGGTAAGCAGGCAATTCTCGGCGTCTATGATCTAACTGTTGTTACACTGCAGCTGCCTCTCGATACTTGTAATAAAAATGATTGTGTTGTTTCATGTTATCTTGAATGACTCCTAAGACATCCCTTCTCAGTTGAGGATTTCGATTGCTACGAAAATCTAAAGCTGGTTCGGGGTCATATATATATAACTGGGCATATACGGGTTCTTGACCAGTCTCAGGGATTAATGAACCAGTTCAATGACGTAACTCACCGTGAATAGTGAATGAAGTGGGACCTGAACCTGCAAGTAATCTATCATCCATTGGAGCTCCCAAGCTGGTAAATGCATTAGCGGCATTGTAATGCCGAATGTAATGTCAAAATGACTTTGATTGTGCGTCATCATTGTCATACAAAGCTTGTATTTCTTCTGGTGGAGTAATGAGTGATGACAACCGAATTTTTCTTTGTAAACAACATGTTCCGAAAAGAGGTCGTTCATTACTTGACTTTTGAAGCTTTTCCTCCATCCAATGTAAGGCTGAACAATGTGGGCATTCCACGTTCATTAAGTTAAGGTTATGTCGACATGAATTTAAATTAGGAGAAGTCGCAACATTTTCATGTACAGGTTCGAGCAATGTAAGTTCAGGAAATAGAGAATGTGTTGAAATTGACCTACAGATCAAATATTTTATTATATAATAATTGTAGAACATTTATAATATTTTTAAATATAAGAAGTTAGAGGATTACCCAGTTGTGTGTGTGTTTGGATGAACGATTGGATTCGGTGTGTGCTGGGGCCGTACATACTCAGGCAAAGATTGAATATGAGAGCGCATATTTTCTGTTTTAATAGATGGTTGCACTATATTTTCTGGCGAGTTGGTATGATGATCAAGCCTAAAGACAGCTTCAAACAAATTTACTGCTAGAGTATGCAATCCCGAATCATTTGAATGACATTTTTGAAGAAATGGTAAAAACTGATAATTCGTTGGTAGGGAAAATGAGACATCTTGGGAGAACCTGACCCTTTTTATATCATGTTGAACATTACAATGTTGGGAACGTCTAGGATTCAAACCAGGAAACAACTTAGGTCGTAAACTCTGTGTAGTATTTGTAAGCGCTCGCTCAATCCTTTCGTTTTCTCGTCGTGCGCATTGGGCGAGGATAGATCTCGTCGCAGAATTACCCTTGTCTCCCTATATAATAAGGAATTAAGCATAGGTTCAAGAATTCACCACCAATAGTATAGTTGTCACCAACAATAACACATAGTTTGGGGGTCTCTGTAAACCTTTCTAAAAATAATATGAAGGTTAGTGGTATTGGTGGACTTTGGGGATCACAATAACCCTTAGTGGTATTTGTGGGCTTTGTCCGATCTTGATGGTGTCCTCCATGTTCTAGAAAACTGAAAAAATACCAAATAGATCCATCAAATGCTTACACCCAGGGGCAGAGGCACGTGGGATTTGGGGTGCCCATTGCCCCACCTAGTATTTTGGATCTTTTTGTTAGGTATGCTAAGTTCAAGGGCGGGAGTGATTGTTTGTGTAAGTTAAGCGGCTCTGTATTTTCAAGATGGGTACATGGACTACGGTAGAAGGGGGTATGTGTAATAATAAGACTTAAAAGTCAGGGTGGAGGTTCGTAATTTTAGTTGATTGATCAATTAGAAGGATAAAAACACATTATTATGTATTTACAGTGGTTCTGTTTTTATATTTGGGTTGTTTGCCTTTTGTTGTATGGTCTCTATTTTTGGTTCTTTTAGTTTTATTTTTTTATAATTTTTAATTTTTTCACAACTCTTAAATTCTTAAAAATTTATTAATTTGGCCCATCCTGAATATAATTTCTGGCTCCGCCCCTGCTGACACCTTATGGAAAATTAATTTATTCTAATTTGTTAATTGGATATAACTTTTCTCTAACTTTTAGGGCCATTTGGAGATCTGTGATTTTAGTTCCTTATTCTTTTTTTATTATGCTATTACTATCTCGTTAATGCCGAATAGCATGGGCAATACATAGTTTATTGATAAATAAAAGAGTTATGATATCAGCACTTCATAAAAGTATTATAACACTCCAAATTCATCTTTAGAGCATTTTTTTACAGATATTTTAGGACATCTTTTTGTCAGCAAATACATTAGTGTATATTTGAGGTACGCAAAAACTGGCCCAAAAATTCCATGGGATGACCTCAAACCAAAAAAAGTAAAAGAATTTTAAAAACAATTATAGGATTAACGAATTTTAGATAAAGTTTATGATTGTTATAGGATCAACAATTTGCACCACTAATGCACATGATTCACACTAATAAGACACGGTGAATACTAACCACATGTGTAGATGCGTCTTGATTTTCTTTGCCCTTCCTTTTCCTCTTTCCTTTCTCGTTGTAAGTAGTCAATGCTTCGAGCTTCCTTTTTTTTGACTATAATAATAGTATAAAATTTACGATAAAAATGGCATGCCTCTAAAAGAAATAATGGTACAAAAATTTTATCATAAAAATAGTTTATGAACAATTGTATTTCCCTAACCTCTTGGAGAATACGGTACATTTCTGCTTCATCGTGAATGATAATGCCAACGTTCTGCTTGCGAAGAGTGCGGATGGTACTATGAAGTTGTTGGTCAACCTTCGGTACATGCATTATATATATTTAGTTGTTGGAAAAGTTGTTAAGGTGGATAAAATATGATTTGAAGTGGATAATAAAGTATCTTACATGACCATATATTGTTAGATTTGTAGGCATCACACTTGTAGAGCTTTGCACTAATACAACAATTTAAGAAGCAACATAATCAGAAATACATAAATTGTTCTAAAATTTAGTAATTCTAAAATTTAGTAAAAAGAAGGTAAAAAAATATGATACTGATAATTGCATCGGTGATCTATTACACCATATTCATGCTGTTCAGACCTTAAGATTAAAAAAAGGTTATAAATTATCAATTATCAATTTTGAAAATGAAATGGGATGAAAATGAAATAACTTGCTATTGATTTAGTGCCTGACGTTGAGGCGATGTTAGATCGTTGCTTAGCCAAGGGGATGGGCGTTGTCTTTGTGTTGGTGGAGTCGGAGAGGATGCACCACTGCTGGACTGTTGGGTTTGGTAGCGGCATGGCTGGAGTTGGACCGTGATTGACTTGAACAGTAGACCTACGGCGGCGCAATGACTGCGATGGAGGTTCCGCAATGGTTGAGGGCCGGTTAAAAGAGTTGTTTTCCATGGAACTGAGTAAGAGTGTGATAGAGACAAAAAGTTATCCAAATATATAAAAGATGGACAAAACCAAAAGAGTAAGTAAAATAGCAACTACCAAAAAAAATCTAAAAAAAAAAAAATGGACTCTTGGATTTCTCTAAACCTTTTGTTACATACTGCCAAAAGAAAATAGCACTATTTTTCTTTCATTTTTTTAATGACTATTTTTTTTTCCTCCTAGTTTGGGTATAGGCGTGAGTGCTTAGTAACATAGGGCCCCAAATCTATACAATTCTTTAGTTATAACATCATTCAAATAAAAATTATATTGAGGTTAAATAAGTATAGTATTTTCTTAAAAAAATTATATTGAGATTAAATAAAATAAAACATAACAGAACAATTGGGCTCTTAGTTGGAGTATGTACTTCATGGCATTTTCTAGATATTTTTTGGCAAATGTGGCAAACTCTAATAGTTCTTAGAAGCTGCCTCTCTCATCAAAATATATAATAAAAAAATACACCTTTTCATCGCCGCTAATCTCTGCGCTCACTCCCACCAGATGAACATTACTCCAAAACTTTCAAGATTAAAGCTATTGTATCAATTTTATCAAGAACAAAAATAAAAAAAATACACCCTAAATATTGTATCAATTTGGTGTTTATATTTTAGCCACCACAATTATTATATTTTGATAATCTATAAAATACTTAAGAAAAATCTTAAATTTTTTTTAAAGAACACCTAAATTAAAAAACATGACGTTTTAAAATCACATTCTTATAATTTAAAATCAAATTCTTATAATTTATCAATTAAAAATATTTCAAAATATATATAGTTGCTTTTACGAACATGCAAATCGAGGAATTATTGTTTCATCTAAACTCCCAAATCCTCGATAATTTTTATTAAAATTATTATAAAGTAATTTTATTTTTGTTATACTGTAGAATGCCCTTGGGCACGGGCATTATCCTAGTGGTAAAAATGGAAGAGATCAAATTCCTACTTTTCTCCGAATGTGTGCCCCAAACCAATTAAGATATGACCTTTTTATTTGGAACGTCCTAAAAAAATTATTTAAATTTTTTTGAAAAACTATTGTTTAAAAATGCACAATATTGAAACCATTTCCTGGAAGTTATATTTAGGTTAGCTTTAACATTTTACCGACTTTTTTAGCAGGCCTGATGGGAAAACAAATGAAAAAATTATATGTAAAAAATAAAATAAAGAAAATAAAGTCTTGTAGCCAATTAATAAATACATGTACTGTGCTAGCAGGGGAGAGAGAAGAATCAGCTTTGCAAATCTCTCTCTTTTCTCTTCCCGAAAACAACCTTATATATGTAAGACATAAATTTACATAATTTTTTTTATTATCTATTGTTTATCATTTATTTATGCGTGTTTCGTTCCTTTTGATTTTCTACACTGGCAAAGGAAATACATGCACGCACGCATACCTGCACATTTTCCCATCACCCTAGTACTACATACATCACCCCCATCTCTCTCTCTCTCTCTCTCAATTTTCCCATATACAAAAACGTGCCGGCATCGAACACCGGCAACGTCGCACACACACGTATACACACAACTATATATATCTCTCTTCCCCCATCCCCCAATTCAATGGCAACAGTAAGCAGCATGAAAGTTAAAGAATTTGTATCCAAAATAGCAAAAATTTATACCCAAAATAGCAAAAATAGCAAATTTCTTTTCTATTCTCTGCTTACAATGTTTACAATGGATACATCACTCCCATCTCTCTCTCTCAATTTCCCCATGTACAGAAACGTGCCGGCATCGAACACCGTTCACAGGCAAGGTGGCACACGTGCGTATACATACAACTATATATATCTCTCTTCCCCCATCCCCCAATTCAATGACAACAGTAAGCAATATGAAAGTTAAGGAATTTGTATTCAAAATAGCAAAAATTTGTACCCAAAATAGAGGAGAATAAAGAAGGGATATATACTTGAGCGCGTTCGGCGGTTGGCGGTCGACGATGAGAGAGGTCGATCAGCGGAGAGGCCAGTGTTGAGCAGTCGGCGTTCGCCACCCATCGGCGTTGAGAGATGTCAGCGTCGTTGAGAGAAGGAGAAAGAGTTTGTGGATTACGGAGGAAGAGCGAGAGTCTAAGAGTGAGAGTAAGAGGGAGAAGGAGAAGGAGAGTGAGAGTGAGAGTGGGAGTAGTTGAGAGAAGCAGGGAGTAATTTTTTGAATGAGAATATTTTTTTATTTATTGTTGTTAGATTTTTCTAACAAAAAAAATGAGCCTTAAATTTTGACCGATAAAATTGTAGCCTTTGGATTAAAATAGACAGTAGTCATATCGTTGAACAGTAATAACCTTGATTTGTATTATATTATGCCCATGCCGATGGCACGGAAAAATAATATATATATATATTTTGTACATTTAAGTTTTATTTAACTTGTTTTATATTATTTAGTTGTTTGCTTATGTTTTGTTTTATACCGTATTTGACGTATTGATGTTAATTAACTGTGCATTGAAAATTATCATATACAATTTTTCACTTACCCTCATTACTATTACAGAAGATAAGAAATTGAATTGTTGAAAATAGGAAATCATCACAAATAATGTTTCTAAAATAAATGTACATCAACATTAATTTTTACAATGTTATTTCAAAAATTTAAAGTTTACCAAACAATTTATAAGAATTTCTTGATTTAAGGCTCCACCTGTTGTTTTGTGATGTAATCAATTAGAATTTTCGTAATTACACATTAAACAATAACATGACATAAATCAAGTTAAAGTTTCTACATATTTGTTTTGTCTACTTAATGGGAACTATTGGGTTGTGTCTTATCCAATAACAAATCAAATCATATACAAATTTGAAAAATAATCAGAAAATAGTTTATTAGGTCGGGTTTAGGTAAAGGCAAAAATAACCAGCAATTATTAAGAACCGACATGAGACCAGTCCGTTTCTACGTCTATAACCAAATCGGCACAAGTATACCCTAGTGTACCATATTCTAGAGAGCAAAACAATGTATAACGTAAAAAAACATAGTGATTGATAGATGCACCATCATTAAGCATTATATTGTAGCAATTAACAATGATAATTAATTTTTATTTAATATTATAAGATAGCTCGTGCCATTTGGCACTATCAAAAGAAAGAAAAAATAGATGATAATAGACATTGCGTGTAATTAAAAAAAATGTATAATGTTTCTTCGAAAAAAATGTCAAACGTTAAAAGCGGGGTGATCGATTAATGCGTAATATTTTACGTAACATTATGTGGAAAGCAATATTTAAGTTTGATTTTGTGTAATGCAAGGTGACGATTTATCAATTGCTAAACCTTTAAATGCCAAAAAAAAGACATTTGAAATTTTAGGAAACAAAAAAACCAAAATATACAAACCTAAAATTACTTGTGAAAGATCACCCAGTATCACTGTTACTCTGTTAAATAGCGACTTAGCAAAATCATCACCTAATAAGTGTATTGTATAATCCTAGTTAAGAGCTCATATTTAACTTTTGTAATCATAAATATACAACCAAATAGAAAATTGAATTTTGAATTTGAGACGGAAAAAAATTTCTTTAATATACTTTAGGGAAATGATATACTTATTGATTCTATTTACCAGATAACTATGTTGTTTGCACTTGATTTGACAAATAAAAATTTGAATTTACCATAAAAAGAAATATATAAATACTTATAAAGTTTGATTATAGTAAAAAAAAATTGTTTAGCAAACTGTGACCTACTCGTGTTGAATCACAACACAAAAGTTCACTACATTGCATGTATAATCTCTTTCAGAATTTGCCTTAACAAATTAATTAATTATTGAGTTAAAATGTTGAGATAGAAGCTTGCGTTAATGGCGTGAATTACTATGATTAAAGTGAAACACAAAAAGTCCAATGATTATGGGCAATGATCAAAATGAAATTTAGTATAAAGTACAATGTTCTAAAGTACACTTAACCCATAATAAATCTAATTTACTTTGTATTATTCACTTAACCCATAACCAAACCTTTGGGCTGCGACATTGTAATGCGAATATGATTTATTGATTTGTGTTAATTTTAAATTAATTATTGTAAATTATGTTCCAAACTAATGAATAAAGTTTACTATTGGTGGACATTAATATGTTGTTTTTTTTTAAGTTTTGAATTAAAAAAAATCAATTTTTTAATTAAATATGTTTTGATTCAAATTCTTTTTCTTTTTTTTTTCTGAAATGACAAAAGTAAGCAAGAAAAAGTCGGAGGTTTCATTTTTCAAGTCCTAAATATTTAAATAGAGATAATAAGTAATGTTTGAA
This sequence comes from Lonicera japonica, assembly GCA_021464415.1. Classification (NCBI taxonomy): domain Eukaryota; kingdom Viridiplantae; phylum Streptophyta; class Magnoliopsida; order Dipsacales; family Caprifoliaceae; genus Lonicera; species Lonicera japonica. The sequence goes on from CM038465.1 coordinate 69,388,845, forward strand.
GAGAATAAACAAAAAAAAGGAAAAAGATGTTATTTTCACATAGGCCAATGGTCACATCAATAACCTTAATTTGTATTATAAATTATTATATTATTATATTATTATATTATATATATATATATTATATTTTATATTATATAAATATAATCCGGCCTACTCCTAATATATATATATAGAAAAGGGAGTGAGTTTAACCATTTCTTTAATTTTATCTATGCTATATATATTATCATAACCCCACTCCTATATATTACCAATTAAGCATATATATATATACACACTAATTTTTCGTACACACAATGCGCACGTATACAGTTTGATTACATCTAATTTAAGAAGAGAAGATTATAATAACAATATAATTATATATAGTGGTTGAGATATATATATATATATACTAGGGATTCAAATTCCATATATTTATAATATTAAAATTTTGGTGAAGTAAAAACTTGTAAGCGCAAAATCAAAAAAATAATTAATATATGACACAGGTTTGGTATCTGTTGAAATAGTCTCGTTAATAATAGTAGTGTAGTTATATTATATAAATAAAGAGATCGAATCAAAATCTCTGATGATGTACTACTCTTCACCTCTAAATCGGGAACTATGTAACAATTGAATAAAATATTTTAATCTATTATATATATATATATATATATATATGAGCCCAAATGATGGATTTGATCGACAATTAAGTTATTGCTAATAATCGAATAGAAACTTTAATTAAACGTACTAAAGGCCCATACAAAATGATCGAGCACCTAATTAAGAGAAAAAGTGCCATATATATGAGATATTATTATCTGGTATTCAATGGAAAAATAGAGGGGTAATTTTTCATAACAATTTAATATTGTAGATGTTAGTCATAATCTCGTTAATTTCTTAATTCTTACCCTTCTATTATTATTCTTACTAAAATGGGTAATATATATATATATATATATGAGGCCGCCCATATCCAATTGTGATGTCTATTTTTTCTTTTTATCCCATGTATTAAGGTGTTTAATTTTTAAAAAACTTTTATATTTAGTTAGCAAATATTTGATACGAGTAGAAAAGTATAAAAAAGTTGGTCTTCAATAATTTATCATTTCCTTTTTATTTGTCATTTACTTAATAAGGGAGAGAATAAATAGGTTTAATAATAAAAGAATATGTATAGAAAAACTCCATTGAAATATATTTTTTTATTTGGGACAATTAGGCATAAGGCTCATTCCAATAAAAACATAATTATAAAGGACACTTACAAATTAGCCGTATAAATTAAGTACATTGTACAAAAAAAACACTAATACCCCTTCCTTATAAAATCTCACATCTCATTAAAATTGGTGCTAAACATATTTAGCACCATGACAACAACCAGAACACTACTTGTCAACACACATGACAACAACCAGAAAGTGTTAAATACATTTTAGCACACCACTTGTCAACACACATGACAACAACCAGAAGGTACTAAATGCATTTAGCACACCTCTTGTCAACGTACATGACAACAACTAGAATGTGCTAAAATGATTTGAACACCATTACAAAACATAGAATAACAAAATTGATGAGATCAACATCCAGTCAATTTATATATATATATATATATGGATCAATGTAGGTTCGTAAAAAAAAAGAGTGCGATTAGATTTTTTTTTCAAAATCCCCCTGGGCTGTCGAAATTAGTCGATTACGATAGCAAAATGACCTCTGATAGTCTTGATTTTCGCGTACTTATAGTAACTTTATCTTCCGAATAACATATCCGAAAATCAACTAAATCCATCAGTTCACTCAAAAGTTATATCTATTTTATGATTACACCTGCAAAAAAAAAAAAGAAGATGATAGCGGTACTCCTCTCGGCAATATGATCAGAAAGTCAAGCGGTGGTGGTGGTGGTGGTGAGATTGTAGGTCGGAGCTGAGCTTGGTCGGTCAATTTTAGAGAGGAGAGCGAGGTGCTTGATTTTAGAGAGAGGGAGAATAGAGAAGAAATAGGGTTTGTTTGACTGAAGAGACATTAACTTGAACTAATTAGGAGTATATTTGTCTATCAACATTTATCTTTTTTTTAAAATAAATTAATATTATGAAAAGTGTTCTTATCGTAAAACCAAATTATGAAATTAATACTATTTCTCTTTATTAAACATGAATCTATCTTTAAAGTTATAAAATATTACAGAGCGGGTCTCTATAAGCTATTATCTCTTTTATTTTATTTTTTTAACATAAAAATTTTATACCGATAAAATTGACCGCTAGAACCCATTCCATATTTAGTCAAGCCAAGAATGAAAACGGGCGAGCTGAGACCAATTTGTTAATCATTAATCCAGCCAGGCCATGGCCAATATATAAACAAATTGCAAATGCGATAAGTTAGTTTTAAAAAAAAAAAAAAAAGGAAGCGATAACATACATCAAAGTCAACATTATGTTATTAAAGTCCGGTCATTTTTTTAGTTTATTTAAATAGAAGGTGAGAGTAAAAAATATTTCTTTCAGGAACATCTCATCTCAAATTAAAACTTCAATTCTTATTGATTCTGTATACTTCTTTTTCTTTTCTAAACTACGTATAATGAGCAGCAGCTTCAGATACTGACTTAAGTAACTGCCTTTTCAATGTCTATTTTGTCTCGGCACTAGAAAAATATATATAAAGATAGTTATATTGCCAAACCAAACATAACTTTAAGAATATAAGCACAAAATCAAGATCTATTTTGATGTTTTTAGTTAATTCAAATAGGCACAAAATTCCAACGTCTCTTTTAGGAACATCCCAAATCTTAAGATTTCATTTTTCAAAACATAATTTATATACAAAATTTTACAATTTTTAATAAATTTTATTCTTAACAATCAATTTTGTTGTAATTAAGTTTATTTAGTTGCAGAGTTGAATCATAGATGAAAAAATAAATTAGTTTTTATGAAAAGATAGAAAAAAAAAAAAAGAGTAGTTTGATTATATATTTTCCGTTCCTTGGTTCTCATGGACAAATTATTACATCTAATGAGTTTGATTATAGAAAAAAACTATGAAAGTAATAAAACATTTTATGAACACTCGTTTCCTTTTTTAACTTCTTGTACAAATTATTTGTTTTTCAACCAATTTTATATCAAATGCTTGCCTTAAGCTCATTTGATAAAATTCAATCTTTTTATGTGAAATTACCATTTTAAACTTGAGGAACAAACCATAACTCGGAACCAAACAATCACTAAATGTAATAATTTCCTTTTGCTGCTGCAACTAGTAAAAGTACCTTAATTCCCCACAAATAAAAAATGTAATCCCCGTCCGAAAAAAAAATTAGTATTTTTGAGTAACTTTTCGTAGTTCTGCTTTTCCCTCTAAACTGCTATGCGCAGCTTCGTCTACTGACTCAACTAATTGCCTTCCTCTTTAACACTATAATACATATTTCTTCTATCAAACACAATCCTACAGCTATAATAAGAAGAAAAAAGAAATAAGGATAAAACTATTGCCAAAGCAGATACGGACTTCTGCTAGAGCCCAGTGTGATCATTGAAGTATAATGTACAACAACTTAATGCACCATTTGTTTTAGCAAAGCCAATTCTGCTTTGGTAATAGAATTTCCCAAAAGTGAAAACGCAATATATTCATATATCCCCCCAACCCCCCCAGGGTGTGTAGGTTTTTTTTTCTTGTTTGGTGGGGGGAGGGGGAACCATATGACATGGAAAACAAGCTAAATTTTCCCTTGGATTCTACTTAAACCATTTCCAGCGGCCTCCATCATGCACGTTCTTTAGCTTCAAGATGAGTTTTTCGCGCTGTTCTTCTACCTCTGCGTATTTTAGGCTCATGTTGAGGTACCGCTCACGAATGTCATTTAACTCTGCCTCAAGTAACGATAACTTGTCTTCATTTTCATTTTCTCCTCTGTTGATTGTGTTGCCTTTGGTTTTTTTATTCTTTGGAGGAACCGAATTACCAGTTTGGCCCTCAGCCAGCAAACTGAATAGAGAGCAACGTCAAGAAATCCGGTTAGAACCATTGTTCATAAGATGGGATAACATGAGACCATTTACGGAAGTGAATCCACAAAATCTTATTACACAAATAGTAGGGCATTTGTGGTAGGCATTGGGGGTGGGGGGGATAACCCCAGCAAAGTTTAATAAAATGAAATGGAAGCACTAAGATCTATGAATTTTACCCAAAATTTCTTGGCTTGCTCCCCTCAAATTTCTTCAATCAAGCTACTCTAGAATGATTTTCAGCGAGTTGAAAATCACACTATTGTAGAGTCGAAGAAATATGGACCGTTAGTTTAAATAATAGATGGCTCAGATTGTGCCAGATATTTTCTACCCCATCTCCTCACCAGAGGCTGATGATATCTGTTAAAATTTGAGCCATCTAATTTTAAATTCATGGTCCAGATGAAAATCACTCTATTCTAGAGTCGAAGAAATATGGGCCGTTAGTTTAAATAATAGATGTCTCAGACTGTGCCAAATATTTTCTGCCCGATCACCTCACCAGAGGCAGAAGCTATCAATTTGAGCCATCAAATTTTAAATTCAGGGTCCAGATTTACTCCTCCACGCCTAGAGGAGCCAGACCCAATGTCTTTTATTTCCCGCTGTACACCAGGGCCCAATTACCAATTTTTCAGTTCCTGGATCAGCCATTGTCCGGTATTTTATTTGATTACTCTGGAATGAAAAAACATACAATTGCTTGCATGTGGGAACAATTTGTCGATCAAATTTGTTGAAGGCTTTTTTGATCTGCTGGATCAAAGTTGCGATTTGCAGGCTTCGCCCAAAACTCAAGAAAGCCCTTGAACAGCAGTGGAACTAAAAAGAGGTTAAAGGATTTCCACAGGAAGTGGTCTAGTAACCGGTTGCTACAGCTTTTTTCTCATTGCACTTGTATACGAGAAATAATTCAATAGAGTAGCGCATTTTATTACTCCCCCTGTCCCAAACTAAGAGTAATGTTTCCTTTCTGGACATTATCAATGGACCAAACCTCATTATAGTAAATAAGTTCTACTCTTGATCATTGATTACATTGACATTAAAGTTTTCCTAAAATGTGAAAGTTATAAAAATAATTTCCAGAACATGAGCTGTACGAACTGCTATTTTCACATGTTTATATGGACACTTGAGATGGATTAAATAGTTGATTTTTTTATTATGTGGACCGCAAACATAAATTCTTTAAACAATATTTCTAATAGGATGTTTGTATTTTTTTATTTTTTATTTCTTTTAGAGACTCTAGGCTAGAGCACTATAGTGACAAATTAGTAAAAGAGGTTTGGGGACAACATATCACTAGTCAAGAATAAAACTTAAGACTGTCCTGAGATTTAGTATGTTGACTGTGTCCCGAAAAGGAATGTACTCTTAATTTTGGCGCGTCATTAAAAAGGATAACGTGATTGGCCTAGGGACAGGTTCATATAAGATCACTTTTCTGGAAGTTATTGAGCTATCTGCTATCCCTAAATCTGGGTCCTAGTTTTCAAGAAGCGTTCAGTTATTGATGAAAAATAGTCTGTTTGTAACGCTCAAGTTTTCTGTCTACTTTTTCTATTTCACATTTGGATTATTGATGTTACGGTCTGACAAAATATGGCCCTTTGCTAAACAGTCTTATAAAAAGTATATCTTATTAGTGATGAGTCAAATTTTTTATAAACTGCATCTCATTTTATATGGAGCTCTTTTGACTTCGCCCCTTGTTCTTGATGCAAAATTAGACTCGCATCCTGTTTTCATAATCATTAGACTTTACGCCCTATATGCAGGGGAATCTCAAAGAGCCTTTTATGGGAGGGGGCTAACTCTAATTTTGCATATAAAATTAGGGCAAAGTAAAAAAAATCTTTTATGTTCTTTCTACTAGAAGTGGGCAAATATGCTGTAAGAAATTCAAACACAAGGCATACATAAAAATTACTCATGTACTCACCTCTTAAGCTGGGCTTTATACATGTCATTGGCCTCCACGGCCTCAGCCAGTTCATTCTCAAGAATTTGGATCCTTGACACATAATCATGCGCCATCTCTTGAGGACTTCCAGCATCATTTTTTTGTTTGTTATCATCCTCCTGAAAGGATTGGAAGTTAAGTGTGGGTCAAACTTTTGAATGACACATGGAGCAGAGAAAATTCTTAACCCCTTCGTTTCAAATTAATAGTCCCACTTTGACTCCGGTATCATAACACTATTTTCAACTTAATCAATGGTCTAGAATACAACTTATTTTCTATTGTGAGATTTGATAGATTGATTTTTTCCCAAAAAGAAAATGGGACCATCAATCTGAAACATTCTGAAAGGGAAAGATGGACTATCAAATTAAGACAGAGGTAGTAATGAAAACACTACTTAAGTTTATGAAAAGTTGGAAAAAAGACGAGTCATTTGGTGAGGTGTTCTCCATTTTTTTCTCAAAAAGTCATAGAACATATCACCAAATCACTTGTCTCTTTTCCAACTTCTCATCAAAATTAGTAGTGTTTTCAATCATTTTCCAACCTTTTTTATCAAAAGCAACCTTCGCAAATACATTTATTATTATGAAGTATTTGTTACACTACACTTACACCCCCATTATGAGTTATCTACAATTGTCTGAAAAAAATTGAGTTACACCCCCATTCCCTAACTACAGTTGAAAAATTGGGGTGTAACTCAACTTTATTAAAAATGTTGGGAGTGCTCAAAAGTCAGCATAAGACTTGGAATATTACTCAAAATAACTTATTTTTTTAAATAAATAAATAAATTTGGTTCTACACCTGCTATTTAGTCCACTTACACTTCTTCCTACTATTGGGGGTGAGAGGGGTTGGGTAGAGAGTGGTTAGACAGAGAAGTAAAATATGTGTATGTAATAATAAATCAATATTATGTAGAACAGAAACAAGAAAGCATCTGAAACAGACCTCTGAAAGCTTCACTTCTTCTCGAGTAATTGTATCATTCAATTTAGCAGCAGACGCGGTTTGTTCCTCTTTTCCTCCTCCTTTCTTCTGCTTCAATTCCTCTTCAAGGGTTTCAACTTTATTCACCCATACTTCTTTCTCTTCTTCAAGACATTTTATCTTCAATTGTAATTCACTATTCATTCCTTCAATCCGCCTAAGCTCATTTTTCAGCTCAACAACATTGGCACATAATTGGCTATTCATTCTATCTTCCATTGAACTTTTATCAGGCTTTGATTCTTCATAAGCTCCAGATACCGACTCCAATGAAACTTTCAGTCTTTCATTCTCAGTTTTCATTTCATTTAATGAGCTCTTAAGCGCCAAAGTTTCATCTTGCAGTATTGGCATTTTCTCCAACTGATCCTTAAGGACAGCAATTTCTTCCCCTAATTGTACCCTTTGTTCCCTTAGCTCTCCATTTGATTTTTGCAGTGAACTACACTCTACCAACTTGTTTCTCATATCCTCTCTTTGTGCCACGATTTCGTTTTTTAATCTTCTAATTTCATCTTGAAGATTCATAGCATTAGACTCTGATTCCCTTGAATCAGTTAAATATCTCAATTGAGATTCCAAGTCCGATACACGTTGTGATAAACGAGCATTTTCTTCTTCTAGTTCACAGAAGTTTTGCTCCAACTCATTTTTGCAGCTCTCGAGCTCCACATTTCTCTTTGCGATTTCTTCACCTTCTCTTTGAATAATTTCAATAGTTTCTTCAATATTTTCCAGGTCAGAAATTTGATTTTCCAAGTCCCTTTGACCAATTTCTAGAGCTTCAATCTCTTCTTCCTTCAGCAAAAGGTTTGCCTTAAGCTCTTCTATCTGGCTCTCAAGGCCTCGACAAGAAGAACAGCTAATATTCCCTTTCAAATAATCACCTTCCTTTTCATCTTCAACTGCCAAATCTTTTGTGACTTTCTCTTCAGTGTCAGTCCCGGTCGGATCTGCACATTTCAGAATATTAAAATTTTCAAAAAAAATAAAAAATCAGATCCAGTTTTTATTTGGTGGACTACCGTTACTAATTTCCAGCTAAATAGAACGGTTAGTTAAGAGGTTAAGAGATGGAGTATCAGATACTGATACGGAACCTATACGGTCTCATCTACATATCCCGTACATCTCTGATTCTCCAAGGAAGTCAATTGACTTATTTGAAAAAACTTTTTGACTTCTGGATACGGCTGAAACAAGTTAGAAATTTTTCCCTTCAGAAAGAAAAAGTCGTGTGACAGCTATTTCAAAAAGTTAAATGGTTTGAGATTAAAATATATAAAATATACTCAAAAATAGTGTTGTTGAAGCACTTGTAGAAGGTACTTATGAAAGTTGTCATCCATATTTGTATTTAAAGCTTGTTCAAAAAATAAATATATATATATATGTGTACGTGTTTGTATTTAAAGCTATCATACACTACCAAACTTCAATATTAGAAAGCACGTGCATAAATAGCATAATATATATGATTTTTTCAATGGATCCTTGCCGTACCCGAACTCTGTTTTTTCAAAAATTTGTTGAATTGGTCGTATCATATTGTATTGGGTTCCCCATAGCCCTATTCATGCAATAGAGGTCAAAATTCCAACATATCAATGGCATTTTTGTAATTCAGTATTTTCAAACCTTTTTACAGGGGGGTACTTACTCCCAGAATTTTCTGCTTTCTGATTTTCTAGAAGTTGCAGTAGTGCCACAATCTCATTTTCCTGCTCTTCTGACAAGGTCTTGAATTCTTGCAACTGCAGCTCCAGCTCTTCAACCTTACTTTGGAGATCATTACATCGAATTTGTAAATTATCATCAGGGGTTTCTCTCTTGTTCAACTCCACTAATTTAGGCCCGATACTAGTGGAAGAATCATCTGGTGGACCGTCCTTGAACGAAGAATTACAAGAGGCGCCATTGGACGACAGATCCTTATTTGATTCTTTGAGCTTCATAAGAAGTTCAAGATTTTCATCTGTAAGCTCAGCACAATCGTTCTCTAGTTCTCGAACCTTTTCTCTTAGGGCTTTAATTTCTTCATTTTGATCAAGATCGCCTCGGTTTTCGGACTCTGATAACTTGGAATCTTGAACAGATGCGAATTCTAATAACTTTGCTTCCAAATTAGCAATTTCCTTCTCTTTTACAGCTAATCTACATCTCCACTCAGCCTCTTTATTGTCAGATTTTGAATTCAAAAGGGACTTGATTTCAGTTTTCTGATTTTCTATGGTCTCCTCCATTTCTTGAAGATAAGAAACTAGCTCGAGGTTTGAATCTTGAGCTTTCTTTAGCTGTTCGGCCAAATTATCGTTTGATTCTTTCTGAAACATTATCTCTCTCTCCAATTCCTTATGAATATCTTCATTATCTTCGGCTTTAATCTTCGAGTTCCCAAAAAGCTTTTGTTTCACTGTTGATTCTTCTAAAAGGACTTGAAGTTGTTCGATTTCTTGTTTCAGCCCGTCATGTTCTGTTTGTAAATTGCGAGCATTTCTTTCCCACATACTCGCTTCTGCCCTTAGTTCTTCGATATTAACAACCTCTTCTGATGAACCACCAGCATTCCTTAATGGTGATGCATGTGAAATTCGCCCAAAGTCTTCTCTTTGATGCCGCCGATTTGATTGAGGAGACTCAGAGACAGGATAAGGAGCGCCATATGATGCACTGTTTTGGGAGTCGGATGAATCTTGTCTTCTCATTGAATTGGTGGAGTCCATGGAGTCCACACTTGGACGTGAACCCGATATTGAGAAACTTGTCTCCTGCAGAGCGACAAGAAGCATATTAAAACAATTTTTTAATACATAAAATAAATCTAATATTTATCATATAATAATAGTTAGTTATCATCTACATGAGGTAAACTCAAAGACTCGGAGTAAACTAATTAAATGTGTGTTAGGCAATATATGTTGAAAGTTGAAATTATGCCATACAAGAATGAGATGTTGCTTGTTTATCTTTATTAAATTTTGAATTTGATAAACTGTGATATAAAAGACTATAGAGAGGAAAGCAAAAGGTCAGTCCTCCAAATTTATATACTTCTCTTATAAGTTTAACCATATAATCCTTTCACTAATTGTTTAATGATGGTTATAACTCATGGGGCCAATAGCAATGTAGAACTAAATATTCTAGGCATGTACTTCCTTAGGAAGAGGATCTGCTAATGGGCATTGTTTAGAATAGACCTGGCAAAAGGATGGGTTGGAGCAGTTTTGGGTGCGCTGAAGCAGGTTAAAAACTCATTGAGGGCAGGCAGAATTTGAGCCTGGTCTAAACCGGGCTGGGCCAGTTATGATCCGGGTTGAGCTGGGTTAACCTTATTTTTCCATTCTACCGGAAATTATCTCTGAAAACCACAAATTTTGTGCACTAATTGCAATGTTCTAAAACTCACTAGGTGTTCCTAGGGCGGGGAGGGGGAACTAGCGCCAAGGGGATTAATTGGACAACTTATTTTTATATTTATCCATTATTTAAAATAACATAATACAAATAAAATCAAACTTTACTTCTAAAAATGATAGTGATAGCTTGTTAAACACATATTCCCATAATTCAAACATGAAAAAGAATAGTTTTTAAAACAAAAAAAAGGAGTGAAAGACTCCATTATTCCTACCGAATTGCCATCCCACAAGACTAGGATGATAAAAAAAAAGGTTGGAAAATGATTGAACACGCTACAAAATTTTAAGGAAAGCTAGAAAAAGAAATGAGTGATTTGGCAAAATGTTCAACTACTTTTTGAGTTTTCCATGGAATAAAATTCTTTGGGAGGTGGGACGGAAAATTTCCATGGAAAATAAGGAAAAGATGGAGAAAATCTCACCAAATCACTCGATCTTTTTTCCCAACTTCTCATAATCATATTCCAACTTTTATTTCAAATGGGCCTGAATTATGTGATTTGCGTCGTTGAAGAACATGAGTTAAAGCACAAGATTTTGATTAAATAGGTAGAGAATGTAAGTGTAAATAAAAGCAGAAATGGTGATAAACCTCATTCTGAGAAAGTTAATTGAAAATACCCTGCCACCAAGTTCTCCTGCACGAGATGAACCAGAAAAATGGTTACTAGAGGAAGATCCAACACTCTTGTTGAATGAAGAATTATCAGACATATCTGATCTGCTATCCACATCATCGTAATCCGCATTTGCATTATACGGGTTTTCGCCTCTACATTTTTCATTCCTGAAAATATAAACCAAGTGTTAGAGCCACCAACACTGAAAAGAAAAAAGTGAATATTTCAAGGGCTCGCACAATAAAAGGTTGGAAAATGATTGGAAACACTAATGATTTTTATGAGAAGTTAAAAAGAAAAAAGGAAGATGAATGACTTGGTGAAATGTTCTATTAATTTTCCACGGAAAATAAGAAACGATTGAGAAAATCTCACCAAATCACTCGTCTCTTTTTCTAACTTCTCATAAAAATTAGTAGTGCTTTCAATCCAACTTTTTTATCAAACGGACCCTATGTGTTATGTTAAAGAATGAACCTCACTATTGTCCTTGGTGTTAAGCACTGAATTTCAACCTGCAAACAGGGAAAACAAACAAAAATTTTGCACCAATGACGAGTTAATGTTATTGCTTCACTTTAAAAAACTATATTTCGTAGAACTGAACATTATGTAGTAGATAAATAACAAGTAAAATAAATCACTTTTCCAGTAATCCGATCAAGAAGCATATGAAAGGACACAGATATGTCATCTAAGTTTGTTTCCTAAAGGGGATATAAAATAATATAAGGAAAATGCGGAGCACATTGAAGGGACAGTTTACCATTTTCAAAATGTTAGACTCCATGTGCACAAAAGCCTACAAACATTCGAAAATAATGGAATTCAGCAAAGGCATCCAAGCCTTTGATGAAGCCAACCCAAGTTCAACCCTGAAGTAGCTGAGTTATTGAAAAGTAGGCATAACTCATGACTAGGGCCTAAAAAGCACAAATACTTGGTAGGAGGTGTAACCCTATTGGATACATATTGGATACCGATACTCTCCAGATATTCTTGGATATATATCTAGTATTCCATTTGAGTATGTCAAAAACCAATTACATTTTACATTCGTCTGCTTACAAAAGCTCCCAAAGTGGCTATAAATAGAACACTAAATAAAAACCTAACTCAAACTAACTGCTGCTAAATAACTTAACCATTGACCAAAATACCAAAATAATAAATAACATTTAATGAATCAATTAATCCAATCTAATATTTATGGAAATTTGGTTTAGAATAAACATCATGGTGAGTTGTGCAAAAAAGTAATGGGCCTTGTTTACTTTGCCACCCATTTTATAATCTAGGTGTTCATTTGCGCATATGTGGAGGGTAACATGTTAGCTTCAACATCTGATCCTTGCATATTGCATAAGTACTCATTGTGCATAAGTATTACATTTCCAACAGCAATATATTTCCATTGTACAAGAATTCTAGATAAACCCTGAATCAACGATAGATTAAAATATAAGGAGCGTCTTGAGATGACTCACTTGTAAAATTGTCCCATAGTTGCATTTTTTCAAAGGTAACGAAACAACAACAGAAGCTTTGGAGCTCGCATAACCTGCCAGATTGACTGTAGCCTCTCCAAGGATACCAGATTTAGCTGATCCCTGGTATAAGAAAGTCACTAGTAGGTTGATTAAACGGTTGATATAGATCAACAGGAAACTCACACACACATTACAATAACTTTGGGCCTGTTTGGTTGCGTAAATTGCGTAATTTAAAATTTTAGTTCGCTTTCAATTAATGAATTGCAAATTTCTGCATTTATAAATAATTCTAGTTCTAACTCATGGAGTTTTTGAGAGACTTAAAGGAGAAATTCCAAGCATTATAATTATAAATTCCTCTATGTTATTTGAAATTTTGTCTAGAGGCATCAGCATCAAGTGTAGACACTAGATATTCTCAAAGGATAGAGTTTGAGTGAATTCCCTAGTTCTAGAATTTGGCAACCTCAAGTTTTCATGAATCAACTTGAATTGTCATATTTACAATCGTTTCTCACAAGCAAACACAAATAAATGTAAAAATCATAAATTGTCTGATTCACAATTTGAGGGACAGCCAAAAGGGCCCTTTATGCGTGACATACTGCTTATCGTATTCAAGCTAGAAACAATGACAGAAGGAAGAGTACAGACCATTGAAACAAGAAGCTTGAAGAGGCATTGATCAAGCTCTTGTGAAGCCTCATCAATGGAGATCCATACAGACTCAGACAGGGTCTCTGTCCATTGGCAATTTCCATGCCTTACCGATGCTTTCCCTGATTTGGTTGTAGGTTTCCCTGTTTCTGGAGATATAATCGACACAGAAAGCTTGTCCCATCCTTTGGGTACCTGCAATTGCAAAATTATTACAATGAATGAAAAGTGCAAAAATAAGTACTTCAACAAACAAGGAACTTGGTCTAAAATGAAAAAAGTGTGGAGCAAGGGGACCTGATGCAAAGCAGCTATTAAGAAATCTGGCCTAACACCAGATAAATGGTGAATCATGAAGAAAAATATAAGGAGAACTCCCCAAAGAAGAAGAGCATAAATAGAGAAATTTAAGAGAACTAAATAAACTAATTCTAAACAATACTCAATTTCAATTTCAATTCATTCTACTCTGCATTGAAAGGAGGAATTACATCATATTTATAATATAAAACCCTAATTCAACTACTACTAAATTCTAGTACTACCAAAGCGCTAAGCCCTCATAATAATAGTAACCCCAAATTCCTAAAGTCACGTCGATTACTACCCAAAAGTCCAAAACCCTAATTTAATATCAAAATAAAATTAATCATTCTCAAATTAACTACTTTTCTCTGACCAAGTTCCTCTTCAGGACTATAGATACTTTGTCAAAGAACTCGGTTTCCCTGCCTTAGATTCACATATGAGCTCATGGGGGCCCTTTTTTCGAAGCCAGTTTCCAAGGTCAAATTCTACCCATGGATCTATAACAGACAGTACCATAGAATGCATCACTGCCAAGATTGGGACCGAACATAAATTTTGTCAAGTTTCAACCTTCTTATTATATAAATTGAGTAGACGCATGTGGTGACAGCACAAGCTATACTTCTTACCTCTCTGCTCTCTGACCTTTTTTTTCTCTTTCAAGAACCCTACTTCTTTATAGACGTGAATATAATACTTCACTTGGTATCGAAGCACTCTATAAAATGCCGAACTTCCTCAGAAGCACAGCTAAAGGGATCAGGAGGTTGAACAGCTGCTGGAGCTGATGTCAACTGCAAGGCGATGTCACCGATTGATGTGCCTTTGGTGAATATATGAGAGTTCTGTGAGCATCACCAAACAGTATTCCAGAGGGTAATTGCGGTTATACTACTCATATTTGTTGATTAGGTGGTTGTGGTGCCTTTTGGTATTCACTCGTCACTGTGTAGGCCCATTATTTATGGTGTCTTCTCTGGATGATACAAAAATTCACTCAACTGAAACCAATTCGTGGGAAGATACTGAACCTTTGTACTTGAAAAATGCTTGATTCAACCTTCTTAGTTACTTCTCTAATTGAAAGAAGAATTTTGTAATGGCTTTGGCTTTCTCAAACTGAGGGCCAGAGTTGTACATTTGTACATAAAAATTAGGATTATAATGAGGAAGCAAAAATAAACAAAAGGACTGAAACGGACAAAATAACCTATGTGAGAAAGTCCTAACTAAAAAGTAAATTTATAAAAATCCCTTATTTATGGTTAGTAAGAAGATACCTAATAACCTTATAACAACAAATAAATTTATAAACATGAATTCCAACAGGACATAATAACCAAGCTTTGATCCCAATGCTTTCACCTCCTTGACATAAAGAAGAAGATGCGTGTTTGTCTTGAAGAAACGTCTTTCCTCTCAGCCTTAGCCATAGGATCTTTTAAACTCATAGTGCCTTTGATATGGGTTTACACGAGTATATAACTAAATTAAAATATGTGCCACCATTATATATTAAATCTCAAATTGGACCTAAAGCTTATGAATTGCAAGTGTATTTCAACAAATATGTAAAAATATATGAAATCCACCCAAAAAATAAGAATAATGGGAAATTATCATGAGAAAAAAGAAGTTTTACCGGGAAGGCTTAGTGTCACAAACAGAGTCATACTAGAGATAGAGAGAGAGAGAGATATGATTAAGGTAACCATAAATGTCATCAAAGCGCTTTTTTTCTTCCAAGAACCTCGAGCCCTTTGGGTCACCGGAATTGGTTCTGAACACACCACGGTTCTGTGGCAAAATTGAATGTTGGAGAGTGACTGAGGAGAGTTTCGGAAATAGAGAAGAAGATATAGGTTGTTTAACACCAAACAGAAATATCGATGTCTTGCAGAACATGACAGTACCCTTAAAGGCTTCTGGGAGGAATTTTATTCTGTATAACAGTACTGAATTGTATGTTCAGCATCGACAGCATAAGGA
Organism: Lonicera japonica; assembly: GCA_021464415.1. Taxonomy (NCBI): domain Eukaryota; kingdom Viridiplantae; phylum Streptophyta; class Magnoliopsida; order Dipsacales; family Caprifoliaceae; genus Lonicera; species Lonicera japonica. Next base: position 69,404,343 of record CM038465.1, read on the forward strand.
GTTTTAGGTTACCCTTTTTATTCAGAAGTATAGTGTTTTGAAAAAATCAGGTTTTACCTTGAGTGAAGTTTCATCCTGCTGTTAATGCTCATTCCAGGTTATATAGTGCATTCTCTTACAGGACAGCCTTTTTATCCCAGAGATGGTTGTGAACTGTGTTGCCTAATCCGTGGAAACCCCCCCCCCCCTCCCCCCCTCTCTTTTATTGATAATTTGGCGTGCCAGGGTGCACTCGCGACCTGAAACACCAACCCCAGCAACCCCCTATTTTGACTTGCATAGAGAAATGAAAGGACACATTTTTATATGTACCAACTTTTATATGTACCAACATATATAAATACTTAGGTAAGATAAATCAAGGATTCCACTGCATTGTATACATGTCTGTATAGCAGAGATGATAAATAGTCTGTATGCAATCCGAAATAACATTCCACTAAGCCGACCCCCACGATACCCCATACCGGCTAGGTACCCCATACCATACCACATACCAAAGCATCCTGCGAGTTAGATAAGATTTCTTGTGAAGGATGACTTTGTGGTGCCTGTAGTAGTGGACGCAGTGGGGGGCAATATAGCGGTCGAGCTTCCACTCCTCGTGTTCATGGTAGACATCGTGGATATGGCAACTTCACTAGGTAGAAACAGACATAATGAAGATTCATCTCTTATCCCAGTCCCTCGATTCTTGTTGATGAACCTGGCCTCGTCGGGTTCTTATGATGAACTTTCTATCAACTCAGTCAATTCATCCAAGAATTTACTTCTATTTTTCCCTAATTCCCAACAGGTATATACTACCCCATGGGTAATCTAGGTAATTCTGCTTGTGTGGCTAGTCAGTTGTATTCTCCGTAAACTATCGATCTGCATCTCTGGTATATCTTCCTTACTATCCAATTTTCGTTTCTTGAGATCTGTTATTGTGTTAGTCAATGGTTCCCTTCAACCTTTCCTAGAATTTGTGGATCTTCATACCAATGCAGCTACGTCCTTGTCTTCTGGCTTATTTGTTCCACAATTCCTTTCAACTTACCGTGTGTAAGTTAGTAGAATTCTTACATTCTTCAGTAACCTTTTATCCTTCTTGGATCACCCATAGTTACAGCGTGTCAAGCAATCCCCAACTTGAGTCACATTTCTTGTGTTTTTTTTCCATCATTACTAAAAAAAGTAAACTTCAACCCAAATCCAACAAAAACACTAACGAAGCCCAAGAACCTAGGCAAGTCTTCAACAAAAAACAAAACCAAAACCAAACTTTGACAACTCAAATGTGACGTTCAACTTAAAGAAAAATGCTCAATAGCTATTGGGTGGAAAAAAATAATGTTTAGTATCAACCTTCAGTTACTTACCTCTAAAGTTCTACACTTCTACTTCTAACTCATAATCACTTGTACATAATATAAATTTTTATGTGCATTGATTCATTTTCTGCAATCAACTATGACATGAACAGGATAAGGTCAACAACATTTCCAATTATTCACTCCAAAGAATCCATTTTCTTTTTATAAGGGCTAAAATAACTTATTTTGGCTTTTTTACCCAATATTGTAGGGTGGATCTCAGACGATATGCAAGATCTCCCTCCAACTCATGTTGTCGGGGGTGGGTTTGGATTATATATTTACTCTTGTAAAATTGTTCAATTTCAGTACCACGATATTGGAATCTTGGAAACAGTTGTTGCAACAAACATTCAAAGAAAAACAAACAAAAACATAGTTCCAATTAAAAAAAAAAATGTCATCAGCTCTTTTTCTAAATAACAGCATGTCACAACATGCCAATATAAATAAATTATAAGTTATACGAACATGTATATATATTTTATAATTCACACATATTATATATAAACCCTCACAAAATTGAAATTGCTGATTATACGAGCTGTTTAACAAGGAGTTTAGGAAATTACAGGTGAAAATTTAAACTATAAGTTATATGAACATATATATGTGTGTGTGTGTGTGCATTATATAATTCATATATGTTGTACAAAACCCTCACAATATTCAAATGGCTGATCATGTGAGTTTTTTAACAAGGAGTCGAAGAAATGAAATTAAAGCTGACAATTTTCCAGATAATGGAGAAATCAATTATCTTCATAAAGAGAAAATAAAATAAAATAAAATGCGGAACGAAAAGAGAGATAAAGAGAATTGGAGAGAGACCTGAAGAGCGTGAATGTTGAAAAAATTGAAGTCAAATCGGTCTCCTGATTTGTTATTAGCAGAGGACTTTGGTTTATTCAATCTAAACTGCTTAATCATCTCCTTCACTCCCTCTCTACATATATAGAGAGAGAAACATATAGAGAGAGAGAGCGCGAAGGAATTTCGGAGAGAGAGAGAGAGAGAACGATATTACAACGTAACGAGGGATTTTATATATACACACACGTATAGAGAGAGAAATAGATAGTTATAGCTGTACTGGGAGTAACAATTATTTTTTTTTTTTTCTACCATAAAGTTTTTAGATCAACTTTTACGCACCATGTACTCTTGTTATGATATTAGGATGTGTTCGATTAAGTATGGAATTTATATGAAAAGAAAATAAGTTTCAGGTAATTAAATTGTTTAGAATTGAGTTGTATGAAAAATGTAATTAAATGTGTTTGATTGCCTTAATTTTTTACCCGAAAAATATTTGTTGTATTGTGGCATTTTTAATGTAAAAAAAAAATTTTTTTACATAATTTTATAGTCATGATGGATCTTGTTTAATTGATCTTGATTAGTAAATTTTAAATATTAAATTTGAATTTTGTAGTTTAAGTTATAACATTTTTAATGTAGAAAATGAGTAAAATTTTGTCTCGAAAAACATGCAATTGCCTAGAAAATAAAAACAACCCCCCAAAGAAAATATTTTCCTTGTTTACAAGAAAAATTACATGAATAGTAGAAAAAGTAGGAGTTTGACTCCATGAAAAATAATTGCGATCAAACACTACAAAAGTGGGAATTTTGTGGAAAAGCCATATTTTCTACGGAAAATATGGCCAATCAAACACACTCTTATTGTCATCCGCCTTATGTCTTGTTAATTGTGGCTAATTGTGTCACTTGTGTCTTGTTATGTTTTGGTCGAATCAGATTCTCTTATTAGTGTTAATGCTTTTAATAAAGTATTGGATTTGTCGATCTTTGGTCTTATTTTAGAGAATTGTCGTGCTGTTGCTCAGATTATCGAGTCGTGCAAAGTTGTATTTGTGTGTAGGTCAACGAAGGATGTTGTTCATAGTGTTACTAGGGTGGCTCTTTATTTGTTTGACTTGGAGGAATGCAATGAAAGCATGTTCCCCCTCTGTATATTTTTGATGTATTTCAGTTTAATCTATATATCTTTTGGTTTCAAAATAAAAAAATATATATTATGACTTTACTTGTGTTAAAAATGTGTCCCTTAACATGCAATAATTATAATCATAACTATTGGGTTATGTCCTTAATTTTTATCCATGTCGGCAAAAATACAACCCAAATATGCAAATTGTTGCCCATAATTAAAAGAAAGACTAAAATATAAAACTTTGTTGTGTACACGTGTTAGTGCTCTACTCGATTAAAAAGATCGACGAAAAACACAATATTTACATATTTATATTTTTATCTTTTACATTCAGCGAGCCCTCCCCAAATATTTAGGGCGCTTAGAGTAGTATTATTGCTGAATTAATTATACCGGCTAACTTCTCTAAATAATATTATGATTTGAGATATGGATAATTATTTTAACAATATTAATACATGATGTTATTGGGGATAACCCCTATTCTTTGTTATTTTTATTTTCCTCCCCGATATATTATTTTTTTACCTTCTATAGTCAAGCAGCGTCCTCTCATTGATGCGGTTTTTATGTTCGAAAAAACAGCTGGAGCACCACGTTCAGCAAATTTTTTATTGAAGTTCAATCATCACTTAAATCCAAACATATACTACCAATAATTGGAGATAAAAGTTGCAACAAGACCCTTACTACATTATAATAAACAAAAATTATTCTCCTAGTGGGCACTATTTCATTGTAAATATATTATTCTTATGCCACTATAATTGTATGTAAATATATCTGTTTTATATTTTTATTTATATTTTAAAATACAAAATAAATTATATAAGGCTTTTACATAATTCATTGATGAGCATCATTTAAATCCAACATTCTAGAAGAGGTGGGCACTAAGCATTTTATGTGGTTATAAATAATTTGTATAAATTCCAAAAAAAATTTATTTATTAACACCTTAAGATTTTTGTAAGTTATGCATGAATTAATTACTTAGTTAAAGTTTAAATTATATTAATTGATTAATTTATTAACACCGGCTCCCTAGTGACCGACCTTGGCATATATATAAAATATAAATTGCTATGGTTAGTGCTTTTATATATATATATATACCAAGCAAGAGAAAAATAAAGATATGCTTCTCTTTTTTCTTTTTATAAAATTCTATCAAATTAATTTCCTTTATTATACTTTTGTGCCAAAAAAATATATAAAATTGTTCATCGAGTTCTATATTTAGAAGTGCACCTTTATATACTCATAATCGTTGTATCTTGGAAGGAATACACCATTAAAACATAACTGCACTGAAATATTATCTCAAAAGGTTGAAATATTATTTTAAAAATAATGCCTAGCAGGCCTCAATTATTTTTATTATTTACTGACGCCCGCATTCAATCAAATATCACCAACATTATCCTCGTTAAAAAATGTCTTGTGCCTACTATATTACACGCATTTATATAGTTAGCTTGACCTACAAAATTATTTGCCTTTCAAACGTCGTCATAATTTTTTTTTGTAAAGGTCCAGTTTATCAAATTGGTACAAATAAGAGTACCAGAAAGAGATTGTGAGAGTATAAATTTAAAATATTTAAATTTAACAGTCTCATTATTTTTTAATATATATATATTGTTGGTGGATATATATATATATTTGTTTTTTACGTTAAATTTATATAAATCGTATATCGTACAAACAGGAGTTAAATTAGTATAAAATAGAATCAAGATTCTAAGGTAAAATATCCACACGAGCAAATAAACGGTGAGAAAAGACACTACCCAATACCATAATGCAATATGGTCAATGCTGTTAATAAAGTAAATGCACTTGATAAAGAATGGTACCTACAATTTTAAATACAAATTTGTTGCATATCTAATTGAAGAATTGGTATTATCATTCATTAATGCTAAAAGTTTCCAATTCTTGGTTCTAAATCAAACACATTAAGGTATTCAAAATTTTCGCAACAAGATCATCAATGTAGTGCTAATGCATTTAGAACATTGAAAATGGCTCAAATTAGTTAACTTGTCAGATGCTTTTACCTAGTTTGTGAAGTAGATGTAAAGCAAATTTAGGAGATTTCACCTTTACTTACTTATAAATTTAATTTAGTGGGTATAAAAATAAAATATAATAAATTTATAGTGTTGTATGGTAAAATGGTCGATTCATTTACCTTACGAATTAGAATTATGTGGTTTCAAATGTGCAAAATCGATTATTATTCTACAAATGTAGGTAAAGAGCAATGTTACTTAGCAAAAAATAAAAATAATATATCGAAAGCACAACCCAAAAGTGACTTTTAACCGGTCATTATTGTTGTGTGATTCAAATTTATTTAAATTACAACTTGTGGTATATTTTTTTGAAGATGTCTCTAACTAACATTCTAGTATTTTTTTTGATACATAAATAATTGACCAACAATAAATAATATAGAAGTTGAATTACTCTTAATTTAAGACAAATAGAGTAATATATTTAACTTATAGTTACGTACATAACATTATTTAAGTAAATATCAAATATATAATATTTTTAATATATATGTATATATAAATAATATTTTAGGTACTCAATCTGAACAATTGTCTTCTAAATTTATCTCTATTTTCTACACAAAATGTGGTAGACATTCTAGAGTTCTAGTTAATTTTTGTGCTATTACACTCGACATTTCATAAGAATTTTCGTATCAATTATTAAAAGTTTATGATTTGAATATCTCTGTATATATAGGTTAAGTGATTGGATTGGTAATTACACGAGCAAGTCAAGTTAGACTGATGCGTGCGTATAGTGAATATTAACATAAAAATATTAAATTAAACTCGGTGGTATAATCAATGCGTATGCAATATATGTAATAATTCTTTAAATATGTACACAATTTTAAAATAAAATAATAACATCTAGTGATATTTGTCAAGTTATAATAAATTTGTAATTTTTATGTTAAGGTGAGTTCAAATCTTCGATTAAGCATTAATTTTTATTATAATTTTGTAATTTTACATTGCTATTCGAACTTAACTACCAAGAATGACTTAGTATTAGGGTAACGAGTTTGGCTTTGGGTTCGATTAACAGTTTCTCAAATCGAGTCTCAATAATTATAAAAATACTCTGATAACCAACGACTACCCATTGTTCCACGAGCAAGAATTAATCGATCAAGGTGCACCAAAACTAAGTGTGACAAAGACAAAAAGAAAAAACTAAAAATAAAATAAAGTTACCCAAACTTTAATATATATATATATTTATATAGTAGGATTGTAAGTACTTTCAAAATTATGTTATGATAGATAAATCTGTAAATTTGAATATTTTTGTTATATTTAAGAGTGATGATCCGTCAAATATTATTATATTATAAGATTAATATTTATTATAATATGAACATATTATATTTATTATATAATATGCTATGATAGATAGATATGTAAATCTGATAATATATTTATTATTTTTTTAAAATAGATTAATAATAATTTATTTTATCTGAAAGCTAATTATAATTTTTAAATATTATGTTGATCTAAATGTGAACATATATTATTCTACTAACATATACATATCCTATTTGTGATAAAATATTTATACATTTTAATAATCCAAAAGGTACTAATGAAAATATATAAATGGGCTCATGTTGGGATTAACATTATTCGTAGGGAAATAATAGTCGAGTTTCGGGTTTTGTTAAATTCAAATTTAATATATCTAAAATATGATTACTTGAAACTAAACTTGACTACAAGTATATTTATTTAAAAAAAATCTATTTATTTATTGTATTATATGTATAAACCTTAACTCACTCTTCCTATCTTCGATCGTTATAATTATATTGAATTATAAAAGTATTTAAAGAAAAAATATTATATTCTAGCAAAGATTGAGTCAAATGGATAAAATTTATGTGATCTCGAACTTAAGCCATTTAGAACTCATATATTTTTCGGATTGTAAAGGAAAAAAGAAATAGTCTATCCTATATTAGGGTTTGCTTAGTCGAAAACCCGTCAAATCGGGGAATTTCTCATCCCTAATTGTAATGGAAGTGAAATTAGACCGACTTAATTTATTTTACCACTATTTGAATAATATGCATGCAATTATATTTTTTAAATGTGGTTAAGATTCAAAATTAAAACTAGTGATGTATGGGAAAATTTAATTCCTCTCACTTTTAAATTAAGAGTATACTACTATTTTTTCAGAATAATGTTAAAAGTAATTTCTCTGCGAAGTAGCAAAATTATAATAAGAACTCTTAATAAAAGAAAAAAAACATTAAAATTACGAGTAATTATATATATAAAAAATTAATATATATTTTTTCAAATAGTGTCACTAATTATATATAGACCAAATCAAATCGTATCATATGCACAGGATATTAGGTAGTGTATATATATACTAGGGTATACTTTGTGCCATCCGGCACAGTGAAATAAATAAAATCAGATAATAGGATAAAAAAGATAACGTGTGATGAATCTAAATCAACAAATATCAATCAGCATATTTTGAATTTATTGTTTAGCTTAGTTTAACATTTTAAACAACCAAAATATAGGTTCAAGATATCTTCATGTTAGAAAAAATAAGGCCTCGTTTGGTTCACGGAAAGGAAATCGATTCCCTTATCTTTCCCATGGAGGTGGGAAAGTAAATTTTCTGTCAAATTTCCTTTCTTGTGTTTTGTAAACCATGGAAAGTATTTAGGAAATAGTATTATTGTCTAAAATTTGTGTAATAAATGCTTGAAAAATCACATTGGAAAATCAATCCCATATGTTTTGGGAGGAATGGTTTTACCCCCTACTTTCCCCTGGGAAAGTGTTTTCGGAATTTGTGCTTACCAAACAAAGGAAATGAACGACTTTCCTTTCCTGAGTACTAAAATCTGTGAACCAAACGAGGCTTAAAAGTAGACATAATGGGACTGACTTGTTTTTAATTTTTGAAAGAATCTTTTAATCATATTTTTTTCTTATTTTGATATAAGTAAAATAATTTTTTTAACAAATTAAACTCATGGACAGATGTGAAAATAATTCAACTACGTCTCTAAGTATGATTTGAAAATAGCCTAAAAATATTTTCTTAAATGTTACTCAATAATTTTTCTTGATTTTTTTTTTACATAATTCTATAATTATGATGGATCTTGTTAATTGATCTTTATTAGTAGATTGTAAATATTAAATTTCAAATTTTTTATTTTAAGTTATGGCATTTTTAATGTAGACAAAATTATAATTGAGATTTTTTTTTACATAATTCTATAATCATAATGAATATTGTTTAATTGATCTTGATTAGTAAATTGTAAATATTAAATATTAAATTTTTTATTTTAAGTTATGATATTTTTAATATAAACAAAATTATTGGTGTATGAGAGTTTATTTGAATGTATATTATTGGTAAAAGTGTTTTAATTTTGATGTGATATATTAATATGTGTATAAAATTTATCCAATAATATAGAATTAATATATATAATAATATGTATATTTTTAATCATTAAATTTTTATATTTTTTGATAAAAAAAACTTAGTTAAAAATGATATTTTATAATATAGATGGGATGGAAGATAAATCCAATGGCTACATCCATTCGCTAATGGCCGCCTATACTCGCAACTTTATGATGTCATGATTTGTTCAGATCCAGATCCAGTTAGTGCTGTACACATAGGAGGTGCGTCACTATTGTTCCCACGTGTCAATCTTGGATTGGATAAGACATTGTAATTTGCCCTCTTTTTACTGGTCGGTAGGTGGCTGGATTTGATTTAGAACCACATTAGGTTGAACCAAAAAGATGTTTCCACCGTGGCTAATTAAGATAGCCGTGTATGATAGATAACTAGGCACCTACCTGATTACATAAATATAAAAAATTAAAAAGTTATTAATTTTAATAAATTATACTAAAAAAATTAACCAGTATAAGTTTGTTACATTTGATATATTAATTTTTAACTTAAATATATGTATCTTTTTAAAATTATTGTGTTAAACATATAATTATATATGTTTAGGTGCTCTACAAAAGTTTCTATTGAATTTGTAATTAGATAACTTATGTGATATTTAAAAGAGTCATTTTTTTTCAAAAAAATAAAAAATTTAAATTTCTTCTTTTTTATTGCAATAATAACCAACATCAATAAAATTCTAAAATTTAATATAGTTCTAATTTAACAAAATATGTTGTCATAATGATAACTAAATAGTCAAACTCTTACTAAATTTGTAGAGCGATAATCACTCTCCAAAATGTGGATATTAGGTTTGAGGTTTGAAGAGTCTTTTGAAACTAGACCTGGTTTGGTGTCTTGTCTTCAATATATTTCTTTTATTTTTTAATAAACCTCTAAACCAATTTGCTAATGGCCTTGTAACCTAGTGGCGCTCTCTCTAATCTTTTATTAGAGAGGTCACAGGTTCGAAATCTATGGACGTGGTTTTGAACTTAATAAAAGTGGTTTATTTACCCCTTTGTGTGTGTGTGGTAATAAAGTGTTTGTCCACCCTTTGTGCGTGGTTGATGATATGTCCACTCCTTATGGTAGTGGTTCGTGCGGTTGGTAACTGGTTTGCGGTACCCCTTTGTGTGTGTGGTAATAAAGTGTTTGTCCACCCTTTGTGCGTGGTTGATGATATGTCCAGTCCTTGTGGTGGTGGTTCGTGCGTGGTTGATGATATGTCTAGTCCTTGTGGTGGTGGTTCGTGCGTGGTTGATGATATGTTCAGTCCTTGGGGTGGTGGTTTGTGCGGGTAACATAGAAAGATTCGTGGTGGTTCGTGCGGGTAACATAGAAGGAAGCTAAAGCTGCTCTCTCAGTTAGGAGACTTTTAGGAGGGTTGTTCGTGTGGGTAACATAGAAGGATTCGTGGTGGTTCGTGCGGGTAACATAGAAGGAACCTAAAGCTGCTCTCTCAGTTATGAGACTCTTAGGAGGGTGACGCAAAGTAAAGCTTACTTATTCATCTCTTTGGCTGACTCCATATAATTCATATGGTTTGAATAATTAAATTAAAAAAAAAAACCTCTAAACCAATTTGTCTCTACAAATATTTTTAATGTAAAATTTAAAAGGTATCTTAGAGATACTTAGTGTAACTATTGTAACAACAATACAATTTATAGACAATATGTGTTGAAAATAAAAGAATTGTTGCTAGGATATAGTTAGAAGATATTAAATATAAGTGTAAGTGAATGTTCCAGTTACACATGGTGTAAACTAATAAAGTTTTACACCAGTTAATAATTTTATTTCAATTTCATAATTTATCAATTTAGCTATCGAATTAGTTAATTATGATATATTAAAGATGTGTACAAAAAAACAAATTAATCGGAGATACAAAAACTCCTCCTCGTAATCATGTTATTTATTGAATTATAAATCTTACAAAAATTAAGTAAAATTGTAATGATTATATGGTTGCAAATAAAGGACAAATTTAAAACTTTACACACTTGATAAACACAGCAAAAATAGTTTATCTAACGGCAAAATTAATTAATTATCAACCTGAGAAAAAAAATTTGGATGGGTGTAAAACTTATTAATCATACACCAATGTAACTTAAACCTTCCCCCGCAAGGGTAATACTTAGGGGTGTTGTGGCGAACCTGGAAATAGAATGACCGAATTGATCATTTAAAAACCAAAACAAACAAAAACTAATCCAAAACCGAATATGTTTGTTTCGGGTTTAGGGCGTGCCATTGCAAAATCGAATTGAACTATACTAAATCATTGCATATATGACTCAAAAATAATATTATTTTACTATCTAAAATTTTATATTCCTAAAATTTACAAGTTCTAGTGAGGATCTGATTCTTTGAATTGTCATGAATATTTAAACTGTATTATAAATATAAGATTTAATATTTTTTATTTATAAAATAAATAGGAATAAATATAAAGTTATTATTTCTTTGATCAAAGTAAGTGTTACCTTATAATTTATATATTTTTAAAAATAATATATAAAAAGTTGAATAAAAGTTAACTCGAAAAGTTGGGTTTGGGTGTGGGTTTGAAAGATTTAGAAATCAAAACCAAACTTTCAAATTTAATTTAGTTTTGAGTCTCATAATTTTTATTTTAATCGAAACTAAAAACACCCCTTAATATTTATAATAGCAATGCAATACCATATACTCATATACTTTATTAGTTCCCCTCCGTATTGAGTATAACTATCGTAACAATAATGCAGCAACATGTACACGTAAAATTGGGAAATGTCTCTATTATCTCTATTATATTAAATCAAAAGGCACTAGAAGAAATTATTATACTGAATTTTTTGGTATTTTTCAATTTTACCCTTCATATTATTTGATTGAAAAAAACATGTTAATAGTAAGGCTCGAATCTACAACCTAAATGTTAAAAGAAAGACCATTTAAGTATTAAACCAACAGTTTATTATGTTTTAATTTTTTTTTATTTTAAATTAGATTTATACGTGTACAAAAATAACAAGTGCATACGTATGGCGTGTGCATCATTTTCTAGTTACATTAAGTCAAAAGGCACTAAAAGCGGTTGCGAGACCAAACTTTTGGTGTCTTTCAATTTTTCTATTTCGCATTATTATACTTAAGAAAACAAGATATTGAACTAGCAACTTCAAGATTAAAAGTAAGTTTTTTCACCCATTAGCCAATAGTAGATTATTTATTTATTTTTCCATTTTAAATTACATCTATACGTGCATATGCATCACGCGTACGTCCATTTCTAGTTGAATTTAAATATTGAGTATAAATTTGTTACCAAATCTTCAATTTGCTATTACCGGTACACATGTTGTGACTTAGTGATAAGGGTGATTGTTCTCCTCATTCAATAGTGTTCGAATCCTCTCTCAAAGCGTTTGGTAGGGTTAAATCTAGGCATTGTTTACATAATTATAAAAGTAAGGCTCCGTTTGATTGTAAGATGGAAAAAGGAAAATAAATTGAGTTAGTTTTGGTGAAAAGATGGAAAATAAGTTAAGTGATAGGGTGATATCCGCTTAATTTTTAAGTTTTTCTATGAATAAATTTTCTTTACTTAGTGGTGAGAAATTTTTTTTTCACAAAAAATATAGAAGGATGGAGAATATCCACTCATAAAATAAGTAATATCTCTCACTTTATTTTTTATATTTTCACACAAACTAATTAAATTTATTTTGTTTTTTTCATCTTTGCAATCAAATAGAGTATAATTATTCTAAAATTTGCTCCTGTAGTGGATTTAATATAAGAACATTTATTAGTCTGAACTCATAGTCTTGAATACACAGATTGGCCCAACAAAGGTGGTAAGTGTTGGTCGTAAGCCCATGGTCCAGGCATACATAGCTAACAAAGGAACAAGAACAAGCGCAACTTGGTCTGGTCCGTTTCAACCCAAAGAATCAAGACAAGCTAATTAAAGCCTAAGACCTTTCCTGGGACATTATTTATGTTGTATATTTTGATTCCCGAATCTCCAAAAAGCTTTCACATATACATGCTAGACAGTAATGTATTTCGAGATTATTGAATTTCGCTTGAGAACAAATTTGTTCATCAACTTTCTTCCTCTTTAATAAGAATTTGTTTATTAACATTGTTTCAAATCGAATACAAAAAACAATTGATTAACTCTTTTCATATTTCAAGCTGATTAAAATTATGATTTAAACTTAATATTATGCAACTAATTAATAAATGTGTCCAATATTATGTAACTAACCAATAAATAGACCTAATATTAAGCTATCATCGGCAATTCTTTAATTAATCTAAAATATGCCTAATATTATGCAACTAACCAATAAATAGACAAACTATTAAGAAGTAGACCAAATTAATCAAGAAATAGACTTAATATTACGTAAATAGTCAATTAATCAATAAACATATATAATATTATGCAATTAACCAAAGAATTAATCTAATATTAAGAAATATCAAGAAATAAACTCACTTGTAAGAGTGAGACTGATGGACTGTGGCAGCTGGAGGCAGAGCCACGGGGTTAGGCCGTTAGGGTAAGTCGGACCTCAGAGCTCAGGGAATGGATAAGGGAAAAAAAAATAAAAGATAAGAAAGTAATATATTTGATCGCCCCCGAGGGGGGGGTGACGGTTAAGTGATTGTTATAATTTCAAATGTCCTATAAAATATCAACAATTACACATAGACACTCATAAACATAATTATTATTTTTTCAATCATTTCCCCATATATAATAAAAAAAAATTGAAAATCAAGGACCCTTGTGTGCAACCGCCCCTGCATGCGTGTACATGCATTATTTTTATTCTGGTGACTTCAGTATAGTTACCATACCAAAATCTTTGTATTTTACAAAAAAATTATTACCAAAACCAAATCAAAATTTTTGGTGTACCAAAAATTGGTATGGTATGGTACACTATCAAAAATATTATCATATTTTCAAGGAAAAATAATTGAATTGGAAAATTCGAACTGAAATCAAAGTCTCAACCTTAGTCTATCTCTTTATATATACATGCAAAAACACCCATAGAAATTTCGGATGAAGAGTTAGAACTGATCATACAAATTCGGTAAATTTTTTGCAAAATAAAACTAAAATTGATGTGGGCAAGAACAAAAAGGTGTTAGCTAAGTGTAGATACATACACAAACACAAACACATACACAAAATCATTAGACTACTTTATATAATGGTGAGAAAATGGAATTATGTTTACATGTTGGTTGTATATAATGTGTTTCATCGAAATTTAAAACCAAAAAATATCCTTGGTAATGCTTATTATAAATTGAAGATTTTTGATTTTGGTCTTGCTCACATATCATTTAAAGTGATTCAATGATACCCCATGAGCGAGTTAGATTTGTGATTTTGGTCTTGATTGGGGACACCAAAGAAAGATAGATGCTTGGTCCACAATTTGAAGAAAGTGGGATGAGAAGAATATAGATAGATTGAGATAGGTGTTGCGTATAGATGGGGTTTTTCTAATTTTGAAAATCTAAAATGTAGGTTTAAAATCGGTTCAATCTGGATAGTCCATTTTACAAGGAAATCTAATTGGGCGAAGACATTTAGTATCTGGCAATATGGTACAAATAGTAATGGTACATTTTGTAATACCAAGGCAATACCAATGTTTTGGCACGGTAAGGTATATTGTGATAATGATTTTCAATACCATTACACTACCATACTTATTATAGTATGATGCAAGTACCTATTTGTACTGTACAATGGCCAAACTTTGATAGAAATTATAATGGTACAGTTTGGTACGACAAAATTAGTAGAAAATTCAACCCCCTACTTTTTACGTAGGTTTAGATATATTATAAAACAGGAAGAACGAAATTTTAAAATGTTGTTGGTTTTAGGGATGGGTTTGGTATGCCAAAATTCATTATCATTATTGTACCAAACTTTTGATATAATGAAAAATTGGTTTGATAGGGTATGGTAATAGTATATTAGCAAAATACTTTCCATGTATTTTATCCCATTTAAAAAATATACAATAAATTCAATAACACCAGCTAGTAGTAATTTTATCCTATTTCTCATTAATTATAAAAGCAAACTATAGTCGGTGCTCTTACAATTAAAACGAGTTTCATTCTGTCAAGCACATATTTTGGAACAAGCACCAACAAATTGACACAGTATTTGCTGTTATTGTTTCGAATCGATCAAAATAAACCTGCTTATCTAAACCAAACACATTTTAATTATATGCATGCTTATTTTTTTTGTGTACAAGTATGGTTATTTGTTTTATTTCCAACTATTGATATAAAAAAAGGAAAAAAAAATGAATATTTACACAATCATAAGAACAATCCTCGTAGCTTAACACTTAACATCATGGGCCGAAAGAAAATATGTGATTTTTAGGGTTTGGTACATCCATACTTAGTTGAGTTACTTTGGTAGTTTGGTAGATATTGTAACTAGTATTTGATATATATGGTATAATTTCGGTATACATTGGTAACCATTATTCTTGTATTAAAACAAATTAAATATATATATATATATATATATATTTATATATAATTAATTAATTATTTCAGCATGGCATGGTATATTACCTAATAATAAAAATCATTATCGGTATACCATATCATACGTCATTGGTATAATATAATTACTGGGTTTTTTTTTGACAATCAGAAACGAGCAATATCATTAGATCAAATCGGCCAACAGAACATCCTCAATAAACGGGGGCACAAGCAATCCCACACCGCACGACCAGACATAGAATGCGCTTCCTTAGCTAAGCTATCGGCAACGCGATTCGCTGATCTAAATACAAAATGAATCGAACAACAAGAAATAGCTCTAATTAGAGCTTTACAATCATCAACTAAAGTACCAAAATAAGCTGATTTGATGATAGAATGATTTATTTTTAACGTTGAAATCCCATGTTTATTTTTAATAATGTTATTGTGCCAGCATTTTTGTATATATATATATAAATACAGTCAGTACTGATGTTATTGTAATTTAATTTAAACAATTGGAAGGGCATTTTCGGTTCTTTAATAAAAAGATTGTTCATATGCCAGGCATGTACTAATTCTGTTAAAATTTGGACAGATATGGAGTTAAGTGTTAACCGAACATAGTTTAAGGTCGTTTAGTCTCACTTTTTAAAGGTTAGGGGGTTAAGTGTCAAATGTGATAATCCAGGGGGGTGTGCTGTAGTTCACTCTAAATAAAAAATCCGAATCACCAAGGTGACCGACGACCTTGTGATTTTCGGTTTCGTTCTTACAGTGAGAGAGAGATCCACTTTCTCCGGATTGGACACACCAAACTCTTGCAGGAATTTAGGTATATTCATGTAACTCAAATCACTACCTCTTTAACTTTTATCATGTTTTTACTTATTCAACTTTACGTATAATCTCAATGCTCTTTCGTTTTTCCCCTTTATATTGATCAACATAGTTTACAGGTTTACCGGATAATGTAGTGAGAATTTGTGCGCTGATTGAATTTTGGTTAGTTTCTATAGCTCTTGGATCTTTAAGCTCGATGAATCCAACGTGTAGGTTGTATATTTTGCTTAGCTAGACGAGATTTTGTTTTTTGTTGGAATTAGCAATTGGGACTTTCGTACATACGAGGCAATTTGT
Source organism: Lonicera japonica (assembly GCA_021464415.1). NCBI lineage: Eukaryota > Viridiplantae > Streptophyta > Magnoliopsida > Dipsacales > Caprifoliaceae > Lonicera > Lonicera japonica. The sequence goes on from CM038465.1 coordinate 69,420,873, forward strand.
CGGATACGATAAGAGATTGATAGGATAAGAAGTTTTCAGATAACACTTATTCCAATTACGCATTTTGTACAGTCGGGGATTGGAATGGGTAGGATATTACCAATTTTGCTTGAGCTTTAATATTCCAAATTCAGTAACTTAAATGCGTTGCATATTTTGAACATTTCATATTTATGTGTACACCTTACAATGTTATTGTAATATTAAATTAAGCATCGATCACTCATGTTCAGATCCCCCTCATATTCCAGATGCCGGTAGTGTGTCTCTATATGCATGATGCATTCAAGCGCATACATAAATATATAACATAACAGATGATATAATATGTATATATATATAATAAAACATTCGTATTACATTATTTCCTATCCGATGCCGGTGCCTAGGGCTCAATTTGGGGTCCAAGGAAAATTTCAAGAATTAGGCCAGTTATACATATATTTTAGACGAAAGCTGCGATGAATCATGACTGATATTGTATGATTACTAAGTGTTATGCCAAGGTAACTGTTTGGTGAACTACATGGTAGTAATAAGGGGTTTTTCTAATTCTAGGGATCAAACACAATATTATCCTCCTTCGGTACCCACCTAGCCCTGAAAATCACCCAATTATTTGTTACTGTGGTGAATTTAAAACTTGCTTTCCCATCGTGCTCTAAATTTAGTATTATTAAAATTTTCTTCTTGGACAGTTACTTAGTTTTCTCCTTTTATATCTTGTACTACCTTAGCTGCCAGACACATGTGATGGATGAGTTGTTATTTATCAGGGACAAATTTGCTCTGGTTTTTAATTTGAGCAAATATTATCATAAACCAGTATAGTTGAATAGTGAACATGCATGCATGACCTTTAAGATTTTCATTAACACTTTAATATTATCACTTCAATACATAGGTTTGTAAGATACCTTGTATTTGCAAACTTGTTTGTACAGAATATGTATATATGTCAATATGATTTTAACTTAACAAACACTAGAGTTGAATTTGAGAGAAGAGTCAAATGACTCATTTGAGAGGTGATGCTACTACCAGATTACAGAGAGGACACCATTTGGCTGAACTAGGATAACCATTGGTTGAGGTGTTTCCTAACTTTTAAATGAGTTGTAATGGCTTGATGGACTTTCTTTTGGTATTCTAGCACTCTAAACTAAATTGATTATGTATTAGCTAATGTGATAATTTCGTGGGGCATTTTAAATGCGTAAAATACATTTTCAGGTATGCTAGATACAAAGTGGTGGCGCATTTAGCCCTACGCCTTAGTTTTGTTAAATTTGGATAAAAAAGGTTTTGACATTTCACTAGAATAAAAGAAGTTAATTGCACCGGGGGAAAGATTAGGCTTTATGTTAAATGAAATTTTTTTTTGATGGGAACTTTTATAAATAAGCCAAAAAAAAATACATCAACATCAACGAAGTAATTAGAGAACAGAGGATAAGACATCCACCGAAATCTCTAACAACCTGAGCGAGAACAAACAGTGACCGACAAAGAGCAAAGAAAACATATCCACCGGATCTCTGCTTCTATCTTCGAAAATCTAAAACAATCTAAAGAGAATAAAAACCGATATGAAATATCAAAAATCCCCAAGGTCTTTGCCCACTGCCCAACCAGAAAACACGCAAGCTCCCAAATATCCACCGAATCTCTGCTTCTATCTTCGAAAATCCTCCAGTTGCGTTCAGACCAGATCATCCACGTGATAGCCAAAATAGAAAATTGCCACAATTGCTTGGTTTTCTTGCTATTCTGCTTGAAACGCCATTTAATAATAAGGAAGTCACTCCATTTCTTTGGAAAAACTCCCATAAAACCAAACAATTTAAGCATCTTTGACCAATTAACCTTAACAAACTCACAATGTAACAAAATATGATCAATACTCTTATTTGCACTCTTGCACAAAGCACACCACAAAGGAGAGAGAGAGACATAAAAGACCTCCTAATTTGAACCATGTCACACGTGGTCACTTTCCTCAAAGAGGCCAGCCATACAAACACTTTGATCTTGGTTGGGATTCCTCCTTTCCAAATAATGCTGAACTGAGGGAAGGTGAAGAATGAAGAAGGACGAGAAAGAATTTCAAAGAATGATTTACAAGAAAATTACGAATGCCCCACCCAGATTCTTTTTTCTGAAACCTCACGATCAAGGCAGATGTTATCAATGAAGTTTAATAAAGAAATAAATTCACCACTCTCCCTATCATTGAAATTCCAAGAAAATGACAATCCCCACGAATGATTAGATCGACTTACCCAAGAGGAAACCGATTGGATACACACATTACGATTCATGGAAAGACGATATAACCGAGGAAAGGATTCTTTTAGAGGACAATTACCCACCCATGAGTCTTCCCAAAATCGAATTCTATCACCTTTTCCAATTACCCATTTAGTGTTTTCCACATAAGATTCCCACCCTTTTGCAATAGATTTCCAAGGAGATCGAAGAGAAGCATTGAAATTTACATTCACATCCCACCCATTAGGATGGGTACCATACTTGCTAGCAATAATAGAGTGCCATAGTGAATCTTGTTCCAAAGGAAACCTCCATAACCATTTACCGAGTAAAGCCTCATTCCTTAGACTCAAATTCCCCACCCCAAGCCCCCCAAGCCCCCAAATTTTTTATGTTAAATGAATTTAAGAGTACACTACTTTGACCCTTTCATTAAAAAATAACTTAATGCCTTTTTTGGGGATAAGTTAGGCCATCAGTATATTAAAGTTCTATTCAGAAATTGGATATTAATTTCACTACATATATAGGTACTATTTGTGTAAACCACAGCAGCACATTAATTTCTTACACAAGTATTATTCATGTAAATCACACACGCATTGCATTTATACCATGCACAGAGTCGGGTCTTCTCAAATTTTCTTATGCTATTTTCCCGTTACAACTTAAAATGAGTATTCACGTACATTTTGTCACTCTTATTGCAGCTCTTTGAATAAGAAAGCTAATTGACCTATACAAAAGCTGGCATGGGAACGAAGAGTTACGATTGGCATCTGGAATTAGCCCATGACCAGTGGGTAGTACTCCCTGTATCTGGTCCACAACCATCTGCTCGCTACAAGGTTGTGCTTATGTTAGTGATTAACCTAAATTTTGTACCCTGATATATCATGTTTGTTTTGCACTTGCTTTCTTTGCTTTTTTTTCAATATTCTTCCTTCTGAGAGATCTTTGGCCGAAATTTTTCGTTTCATGCCATTCTATATTTAGCTTTATCTATTTTTTTATTATGTATATATATATCTGTATATTTATGGCCGTATGGGAATTACATGTTATTTGCAGCCATGGCTTACTATTCATTTCCTTTTTGAACTATAGCATGCTGCAACCTTGATTGATGAAAAATTATATGTTGTTGGTGGAAGTCGTCATGGTCGGTACTTATCTGATATTCAGGTACTGGTCATGCCCAAAAACAGGGCTTTGTAAACATGGTTTCTAATTATTCTCGTCATTTTTTTTTTGGTATTTGGGATTTCTAATAAATGGCCACTTTCACAGGTTTTTGATCTTAGAAATTTGGCATGGTCTACTATAAAACTAAACCTGGAACCAAATACCGATAATATTAATAGCTCACAGGAAGTTTTCTCAGCTATATCTGGTCACAACATGGTGAGATGTTAATGCAGAATTTTAATTTTCTACCACCTGTTGGATTTTATCTTACCCTCATTTGGTCACCTGCTTGTCTTTTTATTCGTTATTTAATATATCATACATTCATACCTATAATATATTTTTTTTGTGAAGATTAAGTGGGAAAATAAACTACTACTTTTCGCTGGTCATTCGAAGAGTATTTCTGATAATGTAACAGGTTTGTTTCTCAAGAATCATTTTGCTATTTCATACTAGGTAAGATATATTCTTATCTTTTTTGAATTTAACGTGTTGTTAGTTAACTTCTGCAGTGCGGTTCATTGATCTTGAATCACACCAATGTGGTGTAGTAGAGACCTTTGGAAAAGTTCCGGTAAGGAGCTACTTATATTCAGCACTGAAACTAGACTTATCTTGATTTGGTTATAGCCTGCATATTATGTATACTTAATATACTGGATGGTATAATGCTCTCTTTTGGTAAACAAAGTATTACTAGAAAAAGGATTCTTAACAAAAAAATGACCTATATCTTCGTTTAGTGGTATCACTCCCTCTATTTTTGTGTTGGGATATCTTAGGTTCAAGCCTTTGGGTTGGATGGTTGGTATGGGGTATGGAAGGGAAGGGTATAGAGGTGCGAATAATAAAAATATATAAAGAAAAGAAAGATGCTTTTGAGGATTCAATATTTATACATTTTTCACTTCTCTTCAACCAAATGTTCTTTTTTAAGTAAGAATCGGTTTTTATTCTTTCTTCCTTTTTTGTTTTTCTTGATAGGAAAAGAAAATCGTTTTATACTCCCTGAATTTGTTTTCCTACTCATTTCTTTCTCATTCTTTGATCTTCCCAAACTGAAGAATATAGGGCCCGAAGTGCTTCTCTAGTATTAATGAAGCCACCCTTTGTTTTTCAACAAGGCTTTGCCAAACCTAAAATTATTTGATGCCTTTATTGACGACCTTACAATATTATATTCATTATATATTATATACTACTTATAGCAAACAACTGTGCCTTGTGTGGGATAGCCTACAGCCTACCTGCATTTTAATATTTTGTGCTAGTTCTCAGCTACTAAAATAGCATGGAGAATGTGGGTGCGTTTGATAAAGAAGTTGGAAAATGATTGAAACACTACTAATTTCTATGAGAACTTGTAAAAAAAGATGAGTGGTGTAACTACTCGGGTTCTCCCCTAAAATGGCTAGCACAAGCTGTAATTTCGGGTCATCGTAGCCATATATATACCAATGATCTTCCCATTACACTACCGATGTCGGATATTTTGAGTTGTTACAATCTCCTCCTGTTAAATCCCTGACGTCCTCGTCAGGCCAGGGCCACACAAACAATCTCGGCTTTTGCTAGCCGCATCCAGAGATTCTGGCTCGCCATCAGTCGCACAGACCCGACCCACATTATCCGCACCTAACATGGTAGTGGTCCTGGGTCCACTCTGATACCATATGAAACTAATCGGGTTCTCCCCCAAAATGGCTAGCTCAAGTTGTAATTTAGGGTCATCGAACCTACATATATACCAAGGATCTTCCCACTACACTACCGATGTGGGATATTTTGGATCGTTCCAAGTGGTTTGGTGAAATGTTCTATTACTTTTTGGGTTTTCTATGGAATAAAATTCTTTGGGTGCTGGGTAAGAAAAACTTTTCATGGAGAAGAAGAAAAAGAAGGAGAACATCTCACAAAATCACTCATCTCCTTTTCCAACTTCTAGTAAAAACTAGTAGCGTTTTCAATCATTTTCCATTTTTTTTTATTATCAAACAGACCCTATGAGTCTCAATTCTTCTTCTTTAGGCTTATGTGGGAGTTTACTATAATTATGCAATGTGAAATGCTTGGGATTTGCTTATGGTGTATTTTTCCAGGTAGCTCGTGGCGGCCAGTCAGTGTCTTTGGTTGGTTCTAGACTAATAATGTTCGGCGGAGAGGACATGCACAGACGTTTGCTTAATGATGTTCATATTCTTAATCTGGAGACAATGACTTGGGACGTTGCAGAAATCATGTAAGTATCTGATTTTAATATAGGGCTTTTTGGATTTTGCCCCCCATTTTATATGTGAAATTAAGCTTATCCTATTGTTTTCATAATCTTTATCCCTGCATGTGGGGGAATCTCAAAGAACTACATAAAAAAGGGGGTTAAGTCAAAGGATTACGTTTAAAAAATTAGACATTGCCACCCATTTTTACTTAATTCTTTGAGATTTCCCTGCATGCAGGGGCAAAGTCCAATGATTATGAAAATAGGAGGGTAAGTCTAATTTATGCATTAAAAACAGGGGGCAAGTAAACAATGCCCTTCAACATATTGGCCATCAATTACATTCTGTGAAAGTGTATTGCATTACCTTTATTGTGCTTTTGATAGGCAGACGCCTCCAGCTCCCAGATTTGATCACACAGCTACTGTGCATTCAGAACGCTACCTTCTGATTTTTGGCGGCTGTTCTCATTCAATTTTTTTCAACGACCTCCATGTGTTGGACTTGGAGACGGTAAGTATTTATCGTTTGTGATATCGCTTTATATCGAGACGGACTGAGTTGATTTTTTCTTTTCTGTTCTATTTGATGTCAGTATAATCTTCTTAGATGTTCTTCACTCTTAAGAGCCTCGTTTAGTTTCAGGATGAGTGTGCTTAAAGGTCTCGGTCATGTTTTATTATGGAATTTATGAACTTTTTGGCTTATGATTTATGATTTTACCAGATGCAATGGTCCCAACCACAAATTCAGGGTGATTTGGTGACTCCTAGGGCGGGTCATGCTAGTATCACAATTGATGAAAACTGGTACATGGTTGGTGGTGGAGATAATAAAAGTGGTATGAAAAAAGTGATGGCTTACCTTTACTCTGGCATTTGATATGAGTCTGCGTTCTTGGCTATATTATTAGCTTCAATGAATGACTTAATGTTTTTTGTTGCAGGTTGCCCAGAAACACTTGTATTAAATATGTCTAAGCTTGTCTTATCAGTGTTGACAACCGTAAAAGGAAGAGATCCGTTAGCTAGTGAGGTCAATACTCTGTGCCTTCATTGGATTTTTGTTTTTTGGGTGCCTGTGTTTTGTTTTGGGGGGGGGGACATAATCAATGTACCAAATCTAACAATAGGTAATAAATTAAATCCTTGACCATTCATTAGGTTGAAAGTGGTGTTTCCTATAAAGTACTAAAGTCAAAGTGCGACTATTAAATTGAGACGGGGAGTACTTAATAGATGTTTATTTTGGTAAAATATTTTATGTTACAGACATGTCATGTTATACACAATTACACAGGCAAAGTTGTTTTAACATATATCTTTATTTACACCATTGTGATTGGATACATATTATATAATAGTTTCAAACTTGAAACAGGGACTCACCCTCTCCGCAGCATTAATAGAAGGCGAAAAGTTTTTGGTTGCCTTTGGTGGCTACAATGGGACATACAATAATGAGGTACCCTGTTACTGTCTTTAGATAGTACTTCCAGTGTTCCATCTGTTAAAGGGAACTTTTCTATTGAGTATTTATAGCAACACGTCTAATATCTTGAAAGCCATGGTATGATCATAATCTTGTTTAGTTATAGTCTTGTAGATGTGTTGCTTACAAAAACAACTACTGTTTGCAAACCCATATATGGTAAGAAGTGCGTCTGTATTGAGCTCTGGCTTCAACACTCATGCATGCTTGTAACTGCGATTGAGACAAAATCTTGTTGTACACTTCTTGGTAAGCTTTTTTTTTTATAAATTCTGGGAAAATTTACAAATTTTTCTCAGAGACATTTTTCAGAATAATAATCTAAATGTATGTATTCCTTGAAATTTACAATTTCCTCACACAAATATGTTAGCAGCACAGAATCGTTCAATGAAATCAGTTGGAAAACGTAATTGGGTTTGGCATGCTTAAACTGAGGGCCCGAGAATATCTTCGTATATAAAAAATAGGATTACAAAGCTAAAGCTGAAGCAAAATAATTAAAAGGACAAAAAAGCACATAGAAATCTAGGAAAATATCCCTTATTCATGGGAAGTACAAAAGATACCTAATAACCCTTAATAACCTAATAGTAATTTATAAAATATGATTTCCAACAAAATCAAAAGTAGGAATGTTTGAATTGCTGAATTATGCAAGTATTTTACAAAATATATTTACATGAATATATAGAGCATATACATATATAATTTTTTAAAGCATGTTTATATCCACTTGCCTTTTAAGTTTTATCTTGCTTTAGAGATTTGCATAAATTTGTACAAACATAATGCATTAATATAACAAACTACAATGGATTAGTGGTCTGTCGTGAGTGTTCGCCTCTAACTTTACACCTATAGTTTTTCATCTTCCTCTGTTAACTCTTCCCTCCATATGAAACTCTCCTAATGGCATCTGCTTTCTACATGACCATCTAAGTCGAGATTCATCCTTGTTGGTGCCACCCCAACTCCCTCTCTGAATTCCTGATCTTAAACTCACTCTCAGACATTACCCTGTTGAAACACTCATTACAACATTGTTTGCGGTCCCCTGCATCACATAACACACCCGAGCTTTCCTCCATTTCAACCATCCTGCTTGGGTGAATCTCCCTCTACCAAAGGATCCAAGATAAACCGAGTGAATGACAATCCCCACTTTACCTCTAAGGTAGTGCTCCGGAAAATCTTCTGCACTCCATGGTCTTACTTCTGGAAAGCCATGCGCTCTAAATTTTGTCCGTGAAATCCAAGCTCTTCTCTGGAATCACCCACTAGGACAATATCATCTGTTGCGGTGCTGGCTCTTGAATGTGTTCCGTGAAAAATTAGACATCCCTTGGTGTATATTCCCAGCCCACCCCCCCATGTCCCCCCCTAACCCCTTTCGCCCCCCCCCCCCAATTTTCCCTATCGTAATAATCAATGAAAACTTTGGTCCTTTTGAGATTCCCCAAACGCATGCTTGGTCGACCTTCCGGGCAAAAGTCTAAAATGCTATTATCACCCTTTCCCATAACTTCATAGGACTCATGAGTTTAATCCCCCTGTAATTGAGTATATCCCCTTTATTCTTATAAATCGGGGGGTGCTTCTCCTCCATTCTTCCGGCATCTTCTTTGGTGTTGAAAAACTGCCAACCAATGGTTTGTGGCCCAACTGCTTTACCACTATCCATTCGTATCAATGCTTCTTTCAGTTAGAAATTTTGGTCACTTGCCAAGTCTCACCTTTAATCGGTAAATCTTTTCATTTGGTGCCTAAATGGATAATCTGATATCACTCACCGCCTTAGTCTCTTTGATGTTTTACATAGAGACCACTTTAAAGCATCGTACTTATCCCACCACCAAGATTCTTTATCCCTAGGATTCACCCAGCGTCTCTTTAGCTATCTTCCTGATCCCCTCGTTGCCTTCAAAATTCCCAATTTTCCGCACCTTCTTAAAGGTTTTTCATTTGTTATCCTTGAAACCTTATTCACTTTCCCCTTAACTCGTATATCCATCACCAGGACTCTTCAAGCATTGTGTTGAAAGATCCTCCATACAACTCTTTCGATCTTTTCAATCTCTGCGAGCAGCTGCTCTTGCTACAACTCTTTCGCAAAGCATCTGCGAGCATTCCCCACTCTTGTTACTGCTGCATATGCAGAAGAGCTCTATAGATTTTCCCCTCCTAGGAAAATCCTCTAAGGATAAGTTGGGCTTCATAAGCTTATCACATTAAAAGAAACAATTTTAGAGGATTCATAATTACATAATTTGTCGACAATTATACCCACTCCATTTCTCGGAGTCTTAAAACCCGAAGTGTCTAATTCCTTCGTTAGAAATTATACAATGAAATTGATCCTATTAGTGTCAGAAGTGTGCCTATATTCCAAGTCCCAAAAAGAACTAGCTGACCCGTTCACAAAGGAATTGCATCACTACGTGAGCGGCCCTTGCTCATTTGTCACTTCTCGGACGAGCGCGTTGCTTCTGGGCAGACCTAACACTCTCTGCCATGTCATAAAGATTCGACTAGGTTGGCTGCCGACTGCCTATCCAGCTTGGGACCGGAGCAACACTGGCGGATATACACTACGTAACTTACAATACATGTTACTGACTTGTCCAATTGGTAAGTAGCTCATATGCTTACAATACCCTAAAAAAAATGTAAAGGATGCATCATATGATAGCTTAGCATAGGTACCAGGATCTGAATGGATGTTTGCAATTTTTCTCACCATTTCATTTAATCTGGCAGGCTGCTGCAGCACTTCCACTCTGCATATGTTCAAGGGATTCAACTCTCTCAGTTGAAATCAGCTATTAGAAAGATCATCGACTTCAGAGCAGAAACTTCTGCTCTCAAGGCTAAGCTTGAGGAAACTAATACTACGTATGCTGACTTGTCCAAGGTCTTTTATTAATATGATGAGCATAGGTACCAGTTAATGGTAATTTTTCTCCTAACTTATTCAGTTCAATCAACTTAGCTATATGTGCTAATTTAATGCTTCTTCCTAATTAAAATTTTATATGATAATGCGCCAAATTCCAATTATTTTGCTAAATGCCACTGAGGCTCCTTGAGTTTGAGAAAATTTCCAGAGACCTCCTTTCTATTAACGAACCACTAAAAATATAAGAAATGGCCGTTATTTCCTTCTAACCTTCTTTATGTTGAAAATTATTTTTACAGAATAAAATGACCAAATAAAAAGTAAAAATAAACTTCATTATGAATGATGGAAGTTTTTTGTTTATCTTAGTTGATATGTTCATTAAATATGATTGACAAGCGTTTTTGTTTGAACAACGGAGGTTTTTTGACAAAATTATTAAAGTCCATGAGACTCTGGCATTCCCAAACATCGGGGAGTTGCTGTATTTATTAAAAAGTCAAAGTGGGTTTTATGTTTTTTCTCTACAAAAGTTTATGTTCTGTGCTGACTATCGGGAATTTAATGGAATTTCCACCCTTCCCTTCTGAAATTTTAGTATTTTAACGTTACAGAGTGTGCTTAGGACCTGTTTGATTCGGGGCGAAATATTTTTCTCCCTGGTGAAAATTAATAGGGAAAACTGAAAGTTATTGTCACCTGTTTTGGCTTTGTTCGTTAAAAATTACAAATAAATACACAACATGATTATTATTATGCAACTTTAAGCAACAGTGAACTAGAGTTCAATTCAGAGTTAAAATAGGTGAACAAAATTATATCACCCGAACCAAATAGGGCCCTTAGTTCTAATTTCACCATTGAAAATGGTGCTCCAGGCCCAGATTTCAGAGCTTCAAAAGATGCTTGTGTCTATTCAGTCTATAGAGGAAGAGGTTCATTTACTTCGGAGTCAAAAATCTGCATTTGAACAAGATATGGAGTTTGCCTCAGCTGGTCAGAGACAAAACTCTGGTGGCGTTTGGAGGTGGATAGCTGGTTAATTGTCGGGTATATATATGCAATTGCAACCCATTAAAGTTGCACAGTCAGCAGGTGTAGCAGTTTTGCCATTTCCTGTGCACAGGCAGCAGGAATTTTGCAATTTCTTTTCCTGCTTTGTTGACAGCCAATCTTTTTGTCTCTTTTTTATGGCCTGATTTTAGTTTTTTTGTTGGCTGTTATGGCCTTTATTGCCCAATTTGAATTTGATTCGTGGACTTTAGTCCATGTTCCAATTTCCTTTTGCTTGCAACAATTGCATTTCTTTGTGTTTTGGTCTTGGGGATGGCCTTTTGTATCCCCCTCTTTTTGTATCTTTTTGGTTATTTATGCTATCACTCTAATGCCCTTCATTGGGCGAAGAGGACTTTATTAAAAAAAAAGTTGCACAGTCAGTACCTCAAAATTATGAAGGGTCACCCTGCAAAAGTAATCTCTCCTCAGAAATTTGAAAAATGTTTGTTGAACTTGGATCCTTACTTGAGAAGATCAGACTAAATTGGTACAAGAATTTTTAGGATTAATCTCGCAGTTGGTTCTATGTAATTTGTCTGAATCCGATTTTTCTCTGCCCGGTGCAATTATCTCTTTGTTTTTTTTTTTTTAAATTTTATAAACAATATTGCCTTGTGTTGCCACGTGACAGATTTTTTTTGTTAATTTGACTTGTTCAACTTATTCTATCATTCAAATATTCAATCAATTCTTGTTTGGACAAAAATAATATTGAGTTGGTGAAGTCCATGTATCTCCATGCCTTTGAGTCATCACATACTATGCGGATTTAATTTCTGTTTATCATGATTGATTGTAATAAATTGATATCTGATTTTCATTTTCATTTGAAAGTTGAAACTACTTGTCTTGCTTCACTTGATGGTTGAGGCCAACTATAAAATGCAGATGCTACCCATTATATTCTTCATCCAGGTTTACAGAAAAGTAGATATTATCTCTAGGGTGATACTATTGCCAAAGTGGTGAAGTATTCTTAAAGCACAATGTACAACTGTGCAGTGTTTCAAGTCGAAATTGCTCTGGAAATAGCATTTTCTTATCTCTGAAGAACTCACGATATTGCCATCAAGCTTTGGGACTCCTCTTTTTTTTAGTGAAGTCTATAATCCTCTATTGGACAATGACTTCTTAGTTTTTTGTTTTTTTTATCTATTGGGTATTTTGATGTTGTCCTCTATTCCCTTAGATGTTGGAGGGTGTTAATTAAAAGTTTACATACATAAATTAGACATTGGCGGCCCCTATTTTACATAATCCTTTGAGACACCCAGTTTGTGGCGCAAAATTTATGGATTACAAAAACAAGGGGGTAAATCTAGACATAAAAAAGAGGCAAAGCCTAAAAAGGCCTTTATTTGTACAGAAAGGTTGCTTTCTGTGAATTAGATTTATCATCCTCTTTTCATTTATATAACACAAACAGCACTTACTGTCACCAATTTTGAGCCTCATTTATCCATAAATCTTAATAATCTAATTATTTGGCATAGATCACAGAGACTACAAGTATCATGTTTTGCTTCATCTACAAAGAGAGTAATTTTGAAACTCAAGGTTCTGCAAGATAACTTAGAGAGTTCGTGCTGTGAATTGACTTTTTATTTCAACTCATACGGTGTATTCCAAGACTCGTTTTCTTTTATCTAATCTTCTTCTGGTGTAGCTTATAAAAAGCTCTATCGGGGTACACAATATGATATATTAAATTCCATCAAGATTGAAAGGGAGCAAATGAAAGTTGTTAAAGTTTGGAGATGACTTTCTGCTGGCTTTGAGACACCAACTGCTTTCTCAAGATTTTACCGGCAGCTGACCTTGTAGGGCACTGATGAAGCCTACTTTTCTAACCTTCTTGTATGGCGCTGCCTGTTAATTTACAGTATTAGCTAATAATTTAGTTTCTGTGTATTTATTTATCTATTTGAAGCTAGTGAAGAAGAGGGTGGTGCAGCACAAACCTGGGCGGCAAGTGAAAGGATGCAAATGAAAGTGTTAAAGTTTGGAGATGACTTTCTGCTGGCTTTGAGACACCAACTGCTTTCTCAAGATTTTACCGGCGGCTGACCTTGGTATGGAACTGATGAATCCTACTCTTCTAACCTTCTTGTATGGCGCTACCTGATAATTTACAGTATTAGCTATTAATTTAATTTCTATTTATTTATTTATTTATCTATTTGAAGCTAGTGAAGAAGAGGATGGTGCAACACAAACCTGGGCGGCAACAAATTGGATGACTTGTTCTTCAGTGAGTTCACAACCAGCTGCTCTCACCACATATGCCATAGGTATCTGTCCCACTTCTTCATCTTCAAGTCTGCATGATATAATATGTTCATACGCACAATCATTGGTGCATCCCCTCCCTCCCTCCCACCCACCCACGCATATGTACATACTAGAACATGCGGCACATTCAATGCACATGCAATGTTGTACCTGGTCTTGATACTTAATGTAAAATTAGAACATTTTAAGGCAATGTGATAATATTGGATCAAGTGGTTAAGTTGCATGTTGTTTAGAGTAAAAAGTCACAGGTTCAAATCCCATTATAAGTTATAACTATTGTCTATTTTTCTAAACTTGGGAAGGGTAATTTCAGGTAGGTACCAAAACATTACCGCTGAGTGCTTCTTGAACGTAGTATATACTATATAGTAATAGATACAATAATGCTCTTGTAAAGACTTAACACAAGGACAAAATGTAAGGACCATATTTTTCGACCTTGGATGCTCATTAGATGTATTCTCTCTTCATTGAGAAGTACATCTAATGGTGAAAGTGTGGTCCTTAATTAAGTCCTTAAAGGAGCATTCTTGTATATCCATGCACACATGTATGGGTTGTTTGAGGTGGACTGGGAGGGGATTAGACTCGAATTATGATTTTAAAATTAATTATATAGAATTAACAAATTATGTTGCAATAAAATTTCTAAGAACATTCAAACAGTGACTTGCTTTTAAAAGGAATACTAATTTAATTTATTGAAGTTTCCTACTTATTATTATTTTTTTTTTGATAACCATGGGTATCGGGGCCCCACCCCCATTAATCCCATGAGGCCCTGGTTGCTCGACCGGGAGACGCCCCCAGTGGCTCAAGAAAGGTTTCACACAGCGGGAAATCGAACCTTAAGACCGTGCGCCTACCCACACAGTCCCAAATTCGCCCTTACTGCTGTGGCAACCCCTTGGGTTTTTCCTACTTATTATTAGGTCATTAATTATAAATATTTGCTTTTATCAGTAGGTTAGATTATGCTAAAACTAATTTATAGAATATATATCTTTCTAAAATGAATGTCTTATGGCATTAAAGTATTATTTGAAAGATACCCTGTTGTATTGAAAATATTACGAAATTCACATGTGAGTTTTTAACTTTAATCTTAAAAAGATTATTGTTCAAAAAGGAACCCATATTGAATATATTTTTTTAAATGTTTTTAAAAGATATATTTGCTCTATAAAAAAAGGGGAAACAATAGATAATTATGTTATATTATAAATTTCTAAATCGTTGAACCAAGAATAGACTCTTAATAAACATTGATTTTGACACGGACCTTAGAGCATCTCCAACAATAGTGTAGAATCTTGTTTTGTGTAAAATATACAAAACTTGTAATTTTTTTTTTGTCTCTAGTAGTCTTTTACATACTTGGACAGGTAGGATTTGTGTAAAAGCGTAGTGTAAAATACAAAACCTATTTACACTATCATGTTAGCTTTCTCTCTCTACAATCCATATTTTGTAATTATTTTTAATACAAAATATAGATTTTAATCAAAAATTATATATTTGAAATCTACTCCTCAAGATGAAGAAAATAAGATCAATTGTGATTATAAAATTATTTATAAAAAAAATCAATAAAAAAATATATCAAATGGCCTTTAATATGTGTTGCTGTCTTATTGGTCTTTCCAAATTTTTACACAAGATTTAAAAAATGTATCATTGGAGCATATTTTTTTTAGACTTCACATTTTGTGCAAAAATGGATTGATACATATGATTTACACGATATTTTATATATTATCATTGGAGATGCTCTTATAAGTTAAATAATTCAATTTATTATGAAGTCTTTAATCTTATCTTATGTTACATTAAAAAAGAACCATAAACTGTAAAACTAAGACGAGCATATTTATCCATATAAGAAAAAGAGAAAAATAAATATGATTATTCGTACTTTTATACATACTATACTATAGATAATACACATTATGTCCTCTTTTTGTATGCTTTATTGTGGTTTTTTTGTCAATAAATAATACATGCAATGAGAATTTAGTTTTAGAAAGAAAAAGATTATGTAAATCAGGTTATCTTTTTCTAACCATACAAATATTCATAATTAAAAATGTAATTATTACAATCATAAAATCACTGCATCAATCATAAAAAGACGAGCATAATTACAATCTTTTATTTTGATTACATTAAATTAAATTAAATTAAATATTATTACTAAAATCAAATAGCGCAGGACTTTGAGTAGAATAAATACCAAAAATTTGAGTAGAGTTTAAACTAACTTAACTACAATGTTCTATTTTGAGTACATTAATGTTATTACTAAAATCAAATAGGGTAGGAATTTGAGTAGAATACATATAAATTGGAGTAGAGTTTACAAACAACTAAATTACCGTCTTTTTCAAAGCATTGTAAGAAGAGTTTGCAGAAGATTTTGATTATAATTAAAGGGCATATTTGTCCTTAAAAAAATGAAAAAACGCTTAAGTTATTCGTACTTTTATAAATAGAGATAAATAGATAGATATAAACATGACTAGCAATCTTGGCACACTTGATGTCCGCATTAACAAGAACACTTTATAATCAGGTAGGTGTTCCATAGTGTTTAAGATCCTAGCATTTCTCTCAAATGGTTATAGATTGGAATTTCCACCCACTCATATTTTCTTTAAAACAGGTTAACTTGGGGTATTTTAGACATAACTCCTGCTTGTGCTTTAATATATATAGTATATATATAAAGAGAGGGACTTGGCTCCTCTCCATTACCCTTTCGATACAATTCCATCCAATTGGAACTCGTTCGATGGCTAAACAGATGAATATTTTCATGAAATTTGGTGAAGATAATCTCTATAATGAGTAGATCATTTTCACAAAATTTCATCTAAGAAATTCAAACCAGAAATGGGCGTAATAAAAATTTGATATATATGTTCATTCTTGTGAGACAATGGTGGATTCCGGAGCTGCTATGGGTGATGGAGTGCAAGGGTACAACGCTGGTACACACATTTTATAGCGCTGCGTTTTTATTTAATTATACGTGTCCTTGGATTACGGATTTGTGATTAGTGTATTTTGGGTTTGAGAGAGAGAGAGAGAAATGTACGGGATAACTGCTGCATCAAGTATACGGGGATGACTCAAAAGTATGGCTTCTAGTTCTGCCGGAGCCACCTGCATTTACATTAATGCCACATACATTAGATAATTAACACACAACACTCCCTCCAAATACAATTGGGGCTTTAACTCTTATAAATTATAGCTCACCTGATACCCATTATGTTTGATAAGCTCCTTAATCCGATCCACAATGTAAATAAACCCATCTTCATCAAAGTAACAAAGATCTCCGGTTCTAAGCCAACCCTCCGAATCAATGGTAGCCGCTGTTGCCTCCTCATTCCCCAAATACCCTTTCATCACAGCCGACCCCTTCAACCATAGCTCTCCTTTCTTACACGGTGGCATCTCCAATCCACTTTCGGAATCCACCACCTTAGCACTATAGCTCGGAAGCAACATTCCCGAAGAGCCCATATGAACCTTAGCTTGTTGGTCCGAAACAAAGAAAGTAGCTGCCCCACATGTCTCGGTTAGCCCATACCCTTGCCTTAACTCAACCCACGGGAACCTCTTTCTAAAGCCATTGCCCACCTCTTTACTCAACGGTGCAGCCCCAGACCCCACTCTTCGCAACGATGACAAGTCATACTTACCGTTCCCGTATTTCACTAGCCCAAGTATCACAGGTGGAACAGCCGGAATATTACTAACTCGATAACTTTGTATTGCCTCGAGCATGCTTTCAAAATTGAATCTTTGCATTAACACAGTAGTAGTACCGGAACAAAACAATCCGAGGGCGAAAAATACGAGCCCGTAGATGTGAAACATGGGTAGGAAGCATAGGAACACATCCTCATGAGACGATGTTGCGTCTACGGACCATCTAAGGAGTGTCATAATCGATATGAAGTTTGCGTGGGTTAATATGACTCCTTTGCTAGTCCCAGTCGTTCCTGAAGAGTATAGTATTGCCGCCGTGTCTGATTGAATCGGATGGGTTTCTGGCAACTCAAGCGCATCACAACCGTCGATCAACTCCTCGACGGAAAGTGCGTTTGGATCGGAGGTACGACTGGTGAGAAGGGTAGGCACTTTAGTAGGGAGTAGCTTGTGTAGCTCTTCTGGAGCGGCAATGGCTAGGGTCGCACCCGAGTCGAGTACTTGCTTGTAAATTTCTGACATGGTGTTGAGCGGATTGGCCGTGGTGAGGACTGCACCGACAGATAGTACCGCAAGGCAAATGGTTGGGTACAAGAGTGAGTTTGGGGATAAAACAAACACGACATCACCTTTACGTACTCCAAGACCATGGTACAACCCTGAAGCTAGAGAGTTGATCGAACGGTGTAGATCTGCATACGTGACTCGTTGACGGTCGCTGAGTCAATGAGTGCAACTCGGGTTGCTGCTTGGTCCGGGTTTGGGAACTGTGATAGTACGAACGTGGCCGTGTCAAGTTCTGGCTGATTAGGTATCCTATGATGCTCACTAAGTTGGAGGACCGAGTGGTAGATTCTGGTTTGCAAGTCAAAACCACTCGGATCCAACAGCTGGCAATGGCTTGCGGGTTCCTCTTTGGCCACCCACCCCTCTTCGTTTGACATATTTGAAATTCTTCTCGCTAAGGTTTAACAAAGTTCTTGAGACTGAACCTGCATTTTGAGTTTAATTTCAAATGCGGAATGAGAAAAAAATAAAATTGTTATATGGTGTTTAAGTAGGATTAGGTGGTTGATTATAGGCATTGTTAACTCCGTCTAGGAAGAATTTTTATTGTAATTATAAAATGCTTAGTTGCCGGCTAGAACAAGAGGGAGAAGCCATATAGATAGTAGCTTTGCCATCAGAAAGTACAAGTCTTCTATGCATTGTTGCAATGTTTTTTTGATGAGGACGTGAGGATATTCCTTTCTTTTGTCTTTCTGTTGCTTTTATGTAAATAGTGCTTTATATGTTGCCGCCGCCCAATGGCTATTAACATTATTTAGGGAAGTGTACATGAGCTAGGAGCATATGTTTAGGTCATTGACTTATTCAAAGCAAACCTAGCTTGTGTTTGGGACTGTTTAGGCCTTTTCCTTGTTTCTTTCTCTTTGCTTGGAAAGATGTATGCAAATACTAGTGTGGATGCACATGAATATATAGATATATAGACAAATTAGGGATGGCAATTGATGTTTTTTGGTTTTGTCTGTGTTGGACACAAGAATGAAAACCAACATGACACGAACAAGAGAAGAAGACATAAACTTCAACTTGACCTTTCAAGAAAGACTAAAAGTGAACTATGCCTGGAAAGCGGCTATTTAAAATAGGGGGATATATATAGAGTAGCCTAACTCAACTCATTAGTTCAAGAGTAAACCGCTACTGAAAAATAAGTTAAGCAATAACTAGTTTAGTTAGGTTCCTGAAGTTAGGGATAATATCTCTACCAACCAAAGAAATTCTGAGATGCATGACATTGACAGCTCTTGGTCATGAATTTTTGTGTTTTAACAAGCTTGGAATGAACTTTAAGCATATGTATGAGAGCAGATTAAACAACCACACGTATGTGGGAATAGATTAATAAGGTGAATGATTGAACAAATGTATTATTATTACAATATTAGTCTTTTTAAATTTGACAAAGAATTTGTTATTGCTTAATGAAATTTTCGAGCTACAAATTTGGGGTTGAAGTTAAAAACAACGTTATCTAACCCATCACGAATATGAATTTAATTCTACGGATATGTTAAATTTCGAATGATGACAATAATAACGGGTATTGTCAATCGCAAGACTAAATATGAAGGAATTGTTATGGAGGATAACGTACATTAGTTAAATAACAAAATATGATTAGTTCACGAATAATAATTTAGAGAAACAATAATCGGACTTGACTCTTCTCCATTAATCCTTTCTCCTAATTTCATTTAATAAGGTTTAGTTTGAGAGGTAAACGGATGATTTTTTTCATGAAATTTGCTGGAGATGATCTTTATAATGAGTAGCCTATTTCCACAAAATATCATCAAAAAATTTAAACATGAAGTGGGCGTAATAAGTTGTTTATACATATGTTCATTTTCAATCATTAAAATTTTAAATGATTATCTCACCTATTTTTAGATTGAATATTTTGATGAAATTTTGTGGAGATGATTTGAATTTTATTAAAAAAAATTATCTATTTAGTTCTCAAAGTAGATACCATTGAATGGAATTAGACCTAATGATAATGGAAAGAAGCCAAGTCCTTAATAATTGGACTAGAATTGCCCAAATGGTTAGGATGTCTTGTAAGTTTAAGAGAGCAATAGTTTGAGTTCCAGCCCACACCCCCTCGTTTGAGTCCGCGCTTGAACTTTATCACACTTTTTTTTTCTCGGGAAAAATCATGAATATTGGGATAAGTCCTTGCATATAAATTAAAGTGTTTTCAATTTATTTAAAAGCTTCATTTTGTTGGAAATTAATACTTTCTAAAACAATCATTCTTTGGAATTTTTCATTGAAAAAAGTACTCTCTATCCAATGCCATCGAATAAGTAAATTCTAGAAGTTCTATTTTGTTTTGTTGCATTTTGTTTTTCCATTTTTAATTTCATCAATGACAAAAGTGCCTTCTACAAACATCCGGTAGGTTAGTTAGGCGGCTAAATCTCCCTCTTATAAGGGTGAAGCGACTTCTACAAACATCCGGTAGGTTGTCTTGATTTTGCTTAAAAGGCAGGGCAAAAAATAATATTATTACTAATTTTTTTCAAAATCAAGGTCCAGTGAGCAAAATAATTAATACATGTATATTTTACAAGTTTTTAAGAGAAATTTGTTCCTAAAAACATTAAATTTTCAACTTAAGGGGGACAACTGTCCTCTTACCCTTACCCTTACCATGGGCAGAGGGAAGTGGAGGATAAGGATAAGGGTAAAGATTTTTTCTTTTTAAAAATTAAAGTCGAGACAAATGATATTAAAAATAGGTTATTCTAAAAAATCCATTGGTTCTACTTGTACAATTTTTGTTTCAAATAAAAGCTCTCATGAGATAAATCTATGCTTTCGATACATTCAAATGGATGAAATACGTGAACGATAGGTCTAATGAGATAAAACTTGTTCAACAGCGGTTGTTCATTATATTGAGGAAGATGCAGCTGGTGAGTTTAAATTTGTTGATCTTATACAATGTATAAGAGGGTTATGAATATGATGGATGATATATGCACATCACCTCTATGTCATCCCTACATATAATTGTACTATATCGTATCTCGTGTTAAATGTATTATTAATTATTGAAAAAATATTTAAATTTTAGCCACAATTTTTTATCTCTAGTACGTTTTTAAGATTCAAAAATCACGACTCCTTGTTATATTATTAATAAAAAATAAATACAAAGTTACGACACTTTTTCAAATACCACATTTTTTTCAGATTTGAAAATTTTATACTATTAATTTCTAGTTATGGTCTTTGTTTTAACATTTTTGAATGTGATCTCTCAGATTTGATATTTATATTTACTCGGTCACAAATACAGTATATGTCACCACTGAACCTTGATTTCTTGGTCACGGAGTGCTGTATCTTGGTCAAGGGGTGCATTATCTGTGATTGAGAAATCATAGTTGTTGAATTTCAATATTTGTATATATAAATACCCAACAAAGATAGGTAACGTACTTAAGGGGCCACAATTTTTTTTTAAAAAAAAGAGTAAGTATGATCCAAATTACTTAATAAATCTAGAGGAACCAAACTGCAACTGTTAATTTTTAATACACTATTCACTCAAAATAAATTTCACTGTAGAAAATTAAATTTTAGGGTAAGTGTAACATCATAGATGAATTATATGATAAAGAGTATATTCATTTAAACAACAATTAGTCCCTCTCTCTTTATACAAAGATGAACTCCCAAGTCTACTCTACTTTCTGCTCATTCACAAAATAAAGCCTATTCTCGCTCTCCACCGCCAATTGCCTGCATCACTGACATAGTTGTTAATTTTGGTACTAGTGACTTAATGAAAGATGTCAGTGATGAATGAGTGTGAATTGTGGCATTAGAGTGAGGAAGTATTGGCTGTTGCAACAAATGGATTGAGCAGTGGCCAAGACGGAACCAGTAAAATTGAGGTCAGAGTTTCGTTTTTGAAACTTGAAGAAGAGGAATGAAGAAATGATATTAAAATTGGCAACCACAAACGGAACTTTCCCCGTCTACTTGAAGCAAATTTTGAGTTAAAATAAAAGCTCCCATTAGATTGAGAAAGATACATTGTTTGGGTTTGCTTACTACAAGTGAACCGGAAACCGGCAGAAATATATTATCGTCATGTCAAAGGCACACATAAGTTAATTAAAGTTTACTTTCCATGTGAAATTATATTTTGAGTCTTGAACCATAACAAGTGACTCCAAGTAGGTGAGAGAAAGTCAGCAATAATTTTTCAAATCATAAGACCATCTCCATTACAATAAGCCAATAAGCTAAATTTAGCACATTCGTCCCACATTGCACACCCTAATATGATAATATGGTAAATAAATTGCTAAAAGAATGGTAAACTTAGCAGCCGACAAGATATTCCCTTGCACAATACAGTGTGTATCGTGGGAGGTAGCACGATACACTGTATTGTGCGAGAAAATTTAGCTTTGGCACGGTATATATTACAGCAGAGATTTTCAACACACCAAGAATGAAATAATAAACCATTCTGTAGCACATAATTTCTGTATCAGCATACAAGGAGTCAACGCACCAAGTTTCCCAAGAAGTTTTCAACCCAGGATCCTTATTTTTTAGAGCATATAATAGCTGTGCTAATATTTCCTATTCATAAAAACAAATTTACCTAGCACAATATAGCTACCGATTTTGAAGCTTAGAGAAAGAACCATTACCCAAATGAACATGAAACAGAACCAACCCCGAGAAACCGCTGAATACGCCTTGCTTTGAGAATTGGCAAAGTTATATTCATCACCTCGAGTTAGGCCGAACGAGAGGATAATGTCGACCTGCCCACGCTTACTGAAGGATAAGTCTATTCCGTTGCCACTCAAAGTGAGGTTTCTCATTTGGATCATACCGGCAGTGACATGTAGTGGACTGGAAGTAGAATTTAGATGGAGGGCAGCTTCCTTTGTTGGGAACTCTGAAGCAAAGGCAGGAGGAGCATTGATATCGCCCAGAATACAACTGGCCCGCTTGTAGCACATGGTTTCTGCACAAGTACAAAAGTCAATAACGAGAACAGGCGAAAAATTGGAAGCCAAATGCACACTTTCATGTGTGGTTACTTCAAAAGTAAAAAAATATAAAAAATGCCACGGGGCATGTTTTGACACTAGCATTAGATCTGTGTAAGACTCACCAATAAAACATAGTTATCGCACGAACTTGAAGATTTCGTTTAGTGGTATGCGAGTGTTTGGTTTGGGTTGAAATAACTTTTACCTTGGAGTAAATTGGCAGTAACTTTCAGACATTTTCTTTTCTTTCTTGTAATTTAAATTATTCCATCCCAAGTTAAGTCCACTGTTCCTTTTCATGACGTCCCAAATTAAGAGTTCAATTGTCTTTTCAGAACCAATATGACAATATTACCTAATTCAGGGGACGCTTTTGGTACATGGTACTGGTAAGGTGGGATACAAAACCTAGCAGGGTATGCAGTGCTGGCTTACCTGGAACGCTATTATTCAGGTGGGGATTCATTTTGGGACATATACTCAGGTCCTTTCCAATACAGATACGTAAATACTGCAATGGAATCCTTAATATTTCTGATACAGTAAATACTTCTGTCGGTATATATGAAACTTCACTTATACTGCATATAGGTGCGCCAGGTATGAGATGAGTCAACTTTGACTCATAAAACCCCGATAGTAAATGATACACTGCCAGCTCTGGCTAACATGCCAGGTCAAACAAAGAAACGGAAAATCAATACCAGTACCTGATCCAATTTTCTCCTCTTGCTGTGAAGAGGATGCAACATCGTTATCATGTCCTTCAAAGAGCTGTTGTTTTCCCATATCCACTTGTTGAGTTCCATCAGTTAAATACTGAAATACATAGTAACAAACAAGTTAAGTAGCAACACTTTCTGTCCAAAATAAAAATAAAAATAGCAATACTTGAAATTAATCCCAAATATGGCAAAATGGCCCAGCCTGGCCCTAACAGGGCCTTTTTTTCAACGGGCGCAAGTTCAGGTTTTTCAAAGTAAAACCTGCCTCGGGTCGGGTTTAGTATTCTGTAAAATAAGCCCGTTTGGGCCGACCAAAGTGAAAGAAATATTTTCTTAGTTTAAATACCCATTTATGATACCATATAGTTACAACGGGTCAGATGGGTTTGGGTTTTTCAAGGTAAAATCCCAACTTGGGTTGGGCCTGGATATATTTTTAGGTGGATCGGGTTTGGTGCAACCCACCCCAAACCTGTTGCCACTTGCCATCCCTAGACTGCTTAACAGAGTAAGTAGCTAAGTTCGATGGTAATATTACCTCATTGGTGAAGAATGTGGGATCAGAAAGAAGCCCCTCACTTCCCATAATATCCGACGGATCAAAAGTCATATACGGGGTGTTGTCATCATTAGTGTCAAAGAACGTAAGATACTCATCGAGCATGCCAAAACCTGGGGGATCAGCCTCGACCGGATGTTTAAGATCGTTAGTTTCAAGAAATGCTCCATCGTTGGATTGGAGGTTGTTGGTAGCATCTAAAAACGGTTCATCAAGTAGGAAATCCACATCTGCAGAATTTGCATTATTGCTTGGTTCACCAATATATTCATGTTTAACTGAATTTGCATCAATGTTATATTGCAATGGCAAATCAAATAAGTTGTGGTCATCAGGCTGCTCTAGCCCACTATGATTTTCACCCATGCCTACCAAAAGCTTTTGAGCATCATCACTGACGTCGGTGGATTCCTGGGCACAATTGCCATTATCCCCATAACAAATATTCAGAGGGGGAGAATCCTCACATGGATTACCTGTGCCAAGGATCTGGAGAAGAAAACACCCAGAATTTTGTAAACAATAGATATAAATCTAAAACAGAAGAAAAGGAGTTTTTAGATCATAAGTATTGTTACTGGTACACTAAATATAACTTGTAGTAATCACAGGAGAACTGAAACTACATTTATCACTCAGCTTTTATATTTATTTGGATATATAGCAATAATCATTCAAACTTCTATTGGTACTTTATTAGGAGTTGAACCCTGATAATCTGGTGAGCTTTCTTTTCTGTAGTAGTTAGATGAGGTTTTGTTTGACCATTTTCTGGGGCTGCCCTTGAAACAAGCTGTTTCCCATGACTATGCCCTGCTCTAGTCTATTCATTTCGTTTACCTATACAACCATTATAAATATTTAAATTCAATTATACTTAATTTCAAGTTTCTTATTTACCAGGGTCCAGGGTAAGAACAAGTTTTAAAAGCTAGAGGCAGGTTTGAGGTGTTTTGCCCAAAAGAGGTTGGGAGTGAGCCCCGAGTTGGAACGAGGCATAAGCCTCAACTCAAAAAATAAAAGTAAAAGAATTACCAGGAAAATACACAAATAACATCACCAAAGAAATGTATCGTCGCTATCCCTAGGAAAGTAATATACTAATAGTCTAATACAAAGTGAATATAAATATATATAGTCTAGTAATTGCTAGTTTATTAGAATGTGCAAATATAGTTACAAATATATACTATACATATATATTATATAAAGCATATGTACAAGCAACATATATCACAAGTACATATATTGCATAGTGTGTGGGTGTGTGCAGTATAAACAGTAGTCACTCCAAAAGTACATAAAAACTATCGTTCATGGCACAACCAATACATGTTGATGCATATTTTTTTTTTGATAGGAAACAGAAATTTTATACCAAACACAAGGAAAGACAATACAAAGATCTCCAAGATTCAGAGGATAAGACATCCTCTGGAAATCAAATTGAAAAGCTAGATTGATTTTAATGCTTCTCTTCGATCTCCTTGGAAATCTATAGCAAAAGGGTGGAATACTTTCATGGTTAATACTAAGATAAGGGTTGGGAAAGGAGATAGAACCCGCTTCTGGGAAGATAGTTGGGTGGGTCATCGTCCGCTAAAAGAATCATTTCCCCGTCTTTACCGACTGTCCAATAATCGTAATGACAAAATTCAATCGGTTCTTGTGTGGTCGACAGATTACAACCATTCGTGGAACTTAGAATTTTCTAGACACTTTAATGATAGGGATTGTGATGAGTTTGTGACCCTTCTGAATACAATTGATAGTGTACAATATAACCGGCATTCTCCAGATACAAGGGTTTGGGTTGGGCACAAGTCGGGAGAGTTCTCTTGTAAATCATACTTTGAAATTCTTTGTTCATTCTCTCTGTCTACATCCCCCCATGCAGAGGTCATTTGGAAAGGTGGTACCCCCAATAAAATCAAAGTTTTTGCGTGGCTGGCTTCTTTGGGGAAATTGAATACGTGTGATGTGCTTCAAACTAGGAGACCTTACATGGCGTTATCCCCATCTTGGTGTATAATGTGTAAAAAGATGGGAGAATCTGTGGATCACATTTTGTTGCATTGTGAGTTTGTAAAGCATATTTGGGCTAAATTATGGGTTCTGTTCGGAGTAATTGGGGCTGTCCCATCTAGATGGGCAGAATTCATTGTCATAAAATGGAGATTTAGGCAGCATGGCAAGAAAATTAGTGTGTTGTGGAGATTTTTTATGATGGTTGTAGCTTGGCTAGTATGGCTTGAAAGGAATAGAAGAGTGTTCGAAGATAGATGGAGTAGATCGGAAGAGTTATGGTGTCATGCTCAGTTTCTCGTGGGTCTTTGGGCAAAAGCTTCAAATATTTTTGATAGCATAGAACAATACTTATTATGTTTAGATTGTAACAGTTGCCTGGGATAGTTCCTTGTTTAGTCAGCAGGGTGTTATGTTGATGCATATTAAAAGCTAATCTTTTTCTAAAGAAGTTAGAACATGACCTATAAATATAATTGTGGCAGCAAATATTTCAGCGAAATATGTAGTGGCAATAAATATAATTGGGAACAAGAGTAAACTAGATAACAACACAGGAAGTTCATAACCAACACACTAAATGCCTATTTGGAAACGAAATACATGGACAATAACCATCCATAAGAGGAGGTTGAGGTAGCTGCAAAACCTCCTCTTGCTTCAGATTTTGATATATTCTATTCCTAACTCTCAGTTTCCTCAGTAGAGAGGTTAAATCATAATTGAAGAATCATATAATGCTCTGCAAAATTGCTGATCCAACAATTCTCGAAATAAATACGCAGTTTTCAAATGCTAGCAACATTGAATGGGAGAGATTCACTAAAAACCAGGATTACAGATAGTCTCCCCCAAATAAATAAGCATACCAACTATCAAATCTAACGAAAATGACAATGTTAACCCAACAAACAAACTATAGCTGTTCTTGGAGGGGAGAGGGTCAACTACAGTGATCCGTTCCTTCCTCTCCCATGACCCCCTCAACACCCCCGGTTTGCATTCTTTCCTCCCAACAAACAAACTATAGCAGTAATTTACCTCATGCTTAATTCTCTTACGTGTACATTTTCAATATTAAAAAGGAGCAGTTTCATGCGCGAACACGAATTAATACTCCGTAGCCATTTCCACATAACAATTTAAAAAAAATTAAACACACAATACAGCACAGTTCCACACTTCTACAGGTGTAAACATACACGTAGATCTGTGATCCTTTAGAAAGTGCACAAACCTGCTCAAGGTCATTTTCGTCTAGATAAGCACCGTCATCTGCAGATTCATCCTTGGGGACCATTACCAACTCTTCATCCTCCCATTCCTCCTCAATAAATGGAGCCCCATACTGCTCCCCATTCTTTGGCCCAGAACCGCTCTTGCGAAACACCCGGCACAGCACAAAGGCATCCTAACAATCAAAATAAGTCAATATCCATCAGACCAAGAATCTAAACCAAACGCTTTTATTAAAATTAAATAATCAAAGCGTTACAAAGATGAATACATCATTGGTGAACCAGCAGTCCACCAAACCCCTAAAAATATCAAACAAACTGACGGAAAACTAACAAATTTCAACAAAAAAACAACTCAAAGTACATCTCCATCACTGGAATAGCTGCACCCCAATTCAAACAAAAATCAGAGATGGAAAGATTGACAAATAGATTAGAAGAGCTAGCCCATATAGATGATAATAGCTTGATTTTGAACCAAATTTCAGCAGCTTCATTGGATTTCTCTTCGAATACCCTAGTGTTTCTCTCTTGCCAAATGCACCATGATAATGCCAAACAAAATCATCTCCACAACAATTTGATGATTCAGACTTACTTCCAACACTTTCAGCAACTAACACAATATACAGCTTAACTAGTTTTTATTTATTTATTTAAATCATAGAACAAAAATATGCTCTAGAGCGCATCTAAAATGATCTCAAAAAAATGAACATACTGGTTTATGTGATACACAATCATACAAACCCCACCTGAAGAATTCCTGATTTTCCCAAGTCCTCATCAACAAGTCTGTATTCATGCATGACCCAATTAGTCCTCTCACCTCGCGGAGCCCGACCACTATGATACACCAGAGTTTTCTTCATCCCAACAACCTGCGTCCTATGGTAGACAGCCCGATCCTTCCCTGTTGTCTTCCAGTACCCTCTATCAGTAGCCCGGTTAGTCTTTGATCCATTCCCATACTTCTTATCAAGGAAACTGAAAAAGTACCACTCCAAATCTCTAGACTTCAGCCTTGACTTACCTAAATACACAACATCCACCCCAAAAATCATCAAACATCCACAATGAAAAGTGATAGATATTCGCATATATATATATGAAGGCTAAATTACAGTACACCCCCGAACCATAGCCCCTTTTCACTTTCCTCCTTCAAACTACAAAAATGAAATGAAAAAACCTTTCAACTACTTAATTTGTACACTTTATGACACTTTGTACAAAAGCCATCTAAATTTCGATAGATTTGCATTGTTTTAGGAGGTTTTGATATATTTCTAACAAATTTCTTGAATTATTAATTTATTGATGTATTCTCTCAAGGTTTTTAGCATATCACGTCAATCTTAACTGAATTGGGACAAAGACAATTAACTATAAAACATGAATAACCAGGTGTAATTTTCTGTTCCCTATTACATTTATGGGGGCAAAGTAGAAATGGGCTAAAATTCAGAAGATACATGGGAAACATAAAAACATACTTATATAACTTAAGCTGATGTTTGTTTTTACCTGTTAATGCTGAATTAGATTAACATTCAGCATTTTAGTGTTAAGAGGCAAGTACAATGCTGAACGCTTAATAATAGTCGCCCTATTGTTAACTATTGATATTATGTATCATAATATTAATAAATAGTAAAACTGTAAAATTCCATCTATAAGAGCCAAACAAATAAAATGAACCATATTTTTCAGAGCTTCAGTTCAGCATTAAGCATTCAATAAGGCTAAAAAAAAATACTTAGGCCTCATGAGTTACAATTCAGTACCCAATCATCGTGAAACTTAAAGCATGAAACTTAAAAGAAAAGATAGGAGGAGGTTGACCTGGGAGGTCCCAAGGCTCTACTTTATAGATATCGATTTCAGAGATTGCATCAAAGCGAAAAGGTTTTCCACAAATCTTCCGCCTGAGGTAGTAGCGTACAAGTTCTTCATCGGTGGGGTGGAATCGAAAACCTGGAGCAAGTGTTGACGATGCTGAATCTATAGCCATAAGACTGATGATCTATCTAAAGCTTGAGAAGTTGTGAATTTTTCTTTTAAAGAATCGAATTTTTAGAGAAAGAGAGTTTAATTATTTTAGGGTTTGAGTGTGGGAAAAGAGGGGTTCACCATAATCGGCAATTGAAAGAAAGTCTGGAGCAGGACTAGTCGTTTCGTATCATATCATATACTATAATAATATAATATAATAATTATAATTATAAAATAAAAGGGTGATGTTAAAGGCACTACGATGGGAGGTGAGGAGCAGTGGAGTTACATGACGGTGATTTAGGGTTACCGAATTTTAACTTCTAACTCGGTGAATTGCCACCGAATGTTGACCTTGAAGTGACACGTGGCACGTGGTGACACCCCAAATTTAAGTACCGAGTCGGTGTCTTGTTACCGAATTTCGACATTCGATTCGGTAACCTTCCACCGACTTGACATTCGGCAATCTTTGGTCTAGTCAATTTTTAAAAATATTTCACTAACATTTGATCTCTGTAAAAGGTTACCGAATTTTAATCTCAAACTCGGTAAACTGGTGTTGACATTTAAGTCGGCAACTTGCTACCGACTTGTATGTTATGTGTTGGGAGCACCAAACTCCTAATTTATAGCCACAACACCGAATGGTTAATATTTTGGTTGCCCTTATAAAAAAACACCTTATTTTAAATTTGTGGTGTTCTGGCTACAAAAGAGGGGTGTGTATAACATCACCCAAATAAAATGACACTACGATGGGAGGAGGAGCAGTGGAGTTACATGACGGTGATTTAGGGTTTGTCAAAGCCTGAGTGACACGTGGCACGTGTTATTAACGAGACAGACCAGATGAATTTTGCGGTCCCTGGGGTGGCGGCGTATCCGAATCCTCATCCGTCAACAACAAAACGACACCGTTTGGCATATATTAATGAACTTGGAATCTCAAATTTCTAAAGCAACTTATGGCCCCTTCGGTAACGTTTTCGGAGAACGTTTTCTGAGAATATTTTCAGAAAATAAAAATAAGAAAATGAATTTTTCGATAACGAAAATAGTGAAAACATTTTTCGAGAACGAAAACAGTGAAAATGAAGATTGCAAGAGTGAAAATGGTGAAAACATCATTTTGACGTTTTTGTGTTTTATGCTTTAAACTTGAATTCATTTTCCGAAAACGTTTTTCGTGTTTTTTGTCAATATCCCACCGAACGCATTTTTTATCTGTTTTTGAACTCAAAAAACAAAAATAGGTCTCTAAAAATACTACCGAACGGACCCTTAGTAAATTAGGGTCCATTCAGTAATGTTTTCGTAAAATATTTTCTGAGAATATTTTTAGAAAATGAAAATGAGAAAACAAATTTTTTGATAACGAAAACAGTGAAAATGAATATTGCAAGAGTGATAATGGTGAGAATGTCATTTTGGTGTTTTTGCGTTTTATGCCTTAAACTTGAATTCATTCTCCGAAAATGTTTTTCGTGTTTTTGTCAACATCCCACCGAATGCATTTTTTATCCATTTTTTATTTCAAAAAACAAAAAACAAGCCTCCAAAAACGCTATCAAACGAACCCTTACATTTTTATATAATTATTTACGCAATATAATAAATATATTTAGGGGATTTTGGTCTATACGCAAAATTACATAATCACTCATTTCATATCAAAATTGCTATAGATACATACATGTCATCTTTCATTATCTCGTAATAGACCAATTAATGATTTAATCCACAGAGGCGTAATTGTCAAATTATATGTTATTCTAGCTATATGTCTAATTTTATTGTAATGGTTGTAGATTTATAGTTTATATTAAAAAAATTATATTATATATATTTACTAGTTAATGCACGTGCTTACGGCACGATTCGATTTTGCCTATATATAATTAGTGACGCTATCTAAAATCTTATTTTTTTATTTTTTTTTATCTTTTATTAAGAGTTCTTATTCTAATTTTTCTATTTCGCATATAAATTAATTTTAACATTGTCCCAAAAAAGTAGTAGTATACTCTTAATTTAAGAGTAAGATGAATTAAATTTTCCCATACAACACCAATTTTAATTTTTAATCTTAACTACATTTAAAAGATATAATTGTATGCATATTATTCAAATAGTGGTAATATAAATTAAGTCTTTTTAATTCCACTTTCATTACAATTAGGCCTCGTTCGGTTCACGGAAGATAAATAAATTCCCCTATCTTTCCCATGGAGGTGGAAAACTAAATTTCCTATCAATTTTTTTTTCTTGTGTTTAGTAAAGCATGAAAAGTATTTAGATAAGGGTATTATTGTCTAAATTTTTTGTAATAAATGCTTGAACATCACATGGAAAAATCAATTCCATGTCTTTTGAGATAATGGTTTTACCCCCTATTTTTTTCTCTCTTGGGAAAGTGTTTCCGGGATTTGTGCTTACCAAACAAAGGAAATGAATGACTTTTCTTTTCCGAATACTAAAATCCGTGAACCAAATGAGGCCTTAGGGATGGAAAATGGCACGATTTGACGGGTTTTCAACTAAGCAAACCTTAATATAGGGTAGACTCTTTCTTTTTTCTTTTACGATCCAAAAAAATATGAGTTTTAAATGGCTTAAGTTCGAGTTCACATAAATTTTATCTATTTGGCTCAATCTTTGATATAATATAATATAATATAATATTTTTTTCTTTAAATACCTTTATGATATAATATAATTACAACGATCAAAGATAGGAAAATGAGTTAAGGTTTATACATATAATATAGTAAACAGGATGGATTTTCTTTTTTAATAAATATACTTTTAGCCAAGTTTAATTTCAAGTAATCATATTTTTAGATATATCAAGTTTGAATTTGACAAAACCTTAAACTCGACTATTACTTCCCTATGAATGATGTTAATCCCAACATGAGCCCATTTATATATTTTCATTAGTACTTTTTGGATTATTAAAATTTAAATTTTTTTGATCACATATAGGATATGTGTATGTCAATAGAATAATCGATTAAGTTTAAATTAATATATTCACATTTAGATCAACATAATATTTAAAAAATATAATTAGTTTTTAGATAAAATAAACTATTATTAATCTATTTTGAAAAATAATAAATATAATATCATGTGTTTTCTAAGTTTTGGATATATCATTATCACCTACTATTACCTTTTTTTTTTTTATCTATTATGAGAATTAATTATATTTTCAACTCCAAACAATTTGATATTGTAAATATCACTACTTTAATATTGAGAGAAAAATAAATAAATAACTAAGTGAGTTCTAAATTTTCCAATGATTAACAACGTAGCAGTTAATGTATATATATATATATATATATATATGACATGATGTCATTTGTATTTATTTTATAAAAATAAAGGGATGTTAAAAATTAAAATTCTTACATTTAGAAACTTAATTTTTACTATTTATAATAAGAAAAATATAAATAATTTTGAAAAAGTATAAATAATTTTGAGCAATTGAAACTTATATTAAATTTAATATAACTAAATGTTAAAATATTAATAAATATTTGATATTGATAGTAAAATTTACGTATATATATATATATATATATATGCCTAATAATTAAATAAGGTACGAAAAAAAATATAACTAAAGAAAGCATTTTAGTAATAAAGTCTTTGTATTATAAACAAATTGGATTTAAGCTATTTGATTTTTACTTTAATAGTGATTTAATTAATAAATACTTGTTTAGTTATTATAGAAATATGTTACATAAATCGAAATTAATTATGAGGTTATCATATAAATTAAAATTAATTATGAGATAAATATATGTTTAGCTATCACAAAAATATGTGAGCCATTAGATTAAAATATAAAAATTCAAACTAAATCTTAGCTACCAATTGAGAATATAAGTTAATAGAGTTTTTGAGCCGTTGAATTAAAACATAAATGTTCAAATTAAATTTAAGCTACCACTTAAGAACATAAGTTAAGAGAATCTCATAATATCATAACTAACAATATTTATTAATAGATCAAAATTAATTAGGAGGTTATCATATAAATTAAAATTAAAATAGGAGAAAAATATATGTTTAGTTATTATAGAAATATGTGAGCCATTACATTAAAGCATAAAAATTTAAACTAAATCTCAGCCACCAATTCAAAACTTGAGTTAAGAGAGTTTATGAGCCGTTGGATTAAAACATAAATATTCAAATTAAATCTGAACTACCATTTAAGAACATGAGCTAAAAGAGTCTCATAATATCATGACTGACTTGATTTATTAATAGATAGTAATGCACGTGACAACAGTACGACAAAGACTATTTAATTTTAATTTAGAGATAATTATGTTGCGACGGAAAGTAGACATGCTTGAGGAATGTTTGGTTAAACTAAAATTCGACCAAATCTAAATCGTTTTCCTATTATTTATACCTACCACAATTTTAAAACATACACCCATTAGGGTTTAGTCGAAAACTCGTTACACTGGACTCTTCGTTATTTTAATTGTTATTTCAAAGTAATTTTTAAGTTTG
Source organism: Lonicera japonica (assembly GCA_021464415.1). Classification (NCBI taxonomy): domain Eukaryota; kingdom Viridiplantae; phylum Streptophyta; class Magnoliopsida; order Dipsacales; family Caprifoliaceae; genus Lonicera; species Lonicera japonica. Next base: position 69,454,702 of record CM038465.1, read on the forward strand.
CCAATCCAAATGATTCATACTTTTTATTGGTATCTTTTTTAGTTTACCCTTCAATAACATACATAATTTAAGCTACTCCCGCTTTACTAATCCTTTGATTTAATTGCCACTGCCCCGCTCCCGCGGTTTGTTTAATGGACAACTCAAAGGATTCATAAAACGGGAATATCTTAAATTATGGGTATTATTGTCGTAACAATTAAAAAAAACTATTATTATGCATTATGGACAGTTTTTTACAAAGTTTTTTTTGATTTTACAATAGCATTAATTTATTTTAAAATATATCATTCATAAAATTTGTTTACTTTTTGTTTATATATTATTTCAATTCATGAATTCTCTTTCATTGTAACACAAATTATTCAAATAATATTTTTGAAATAAATAAATTAGGCTGTATTTTTTTAATAAACTAAAAGAAAATACTACGTACGTGTATCATATTTATTTAAATGCAAAAGCTCATTTATGTTTTGAAAAATAAATTTAAAAGAAATCTTATGACATGTATCAATTAGATCAAATAACTTACTTAAACAAAAAATGTGTCTTGCAAGTATTAAAAACATAAATAATGAAAAAAAAGAAGCAAAGAATAAATAACTATATATACATAGGAAATGAACTTTAAAAGTTATTAATTTATTGTTTTCATAATTCAAAATAAGAAAAGAAAAAGAAAAATTTGTTGTGTCTACTTTATATGGTGGCTGTAATACACCCGTTCATACCCTTTATTATAGTGATTGTAAAATTATATATAAAAAAAAAATTGCATTATTTAATCATTGCTTGTATAAAAAAAATCAAGAAAAAAAACTTTTGCACCCTTCGTTTTATACCTCGTTTTGAACTTCTCCAACCTAAAAGATTTTAATTTGATATGGATTTTCATCTCATTGTTGCATTTTTCAAGCCTTTTATGACTAATAATTAGCAAAATAAAGGTTAATTCAAAATTACTTTTTAGTTTTCTATAAAATTAATTTAGATGGAGCTATAAAAATGTGATATAATTTCTAAGTAACCGGATAATTTGTAGTAAATATTTTAGTTTTTTCATAAAAATAAAATAAATTTACCAACAATTATTCAAAAAATATTAGGAGTTAATATATTGACAAATAATATAATAGGTTACATGGTAGAAAGATTATCATAACATATGAAAATTATTTTGAATAATACTCAATTGAACCTAGACGCTCGTGTTCATATATTTTTAATCATTTGTATTACCATGTCAAAGAAAAATTCAAAAGAAAATATGGGCCTATTAGTATAATAATACTGAGTTTATTATTATTATTAGTAAGGAAAATAAATATCTCACTGAATTTATATGATATGATATTTTTTTTAATTTCAGTAAATGGATAGATAATCTTAAAATATAATCATATAATAAAGTGTAAATAAATAATAACTGGTTTATTTCACAAAATCAATTATAAATAAAATATTTTTCACATGATAAGATTTTGTAAAGATAAATTACATTTTTTTAATAAATATAATTGAATTAGTGTAAAACACATTTTAGTAGAAGTTGGCAATACATAAACAATCTAATTTGTTGGTGAATTAAAAAAAAACTCATTATTATTATTTATATTACAAATATGCCGTGATAATCTTGAGTCGTTAGATCAAAACATAAGTATCGATATTAAATCTTAGCCACCAGTTAGGAACATAAAGAGTTCTGCTATATTATCATTGACCTGATTTATTAATAGACTAGTAATGCCCGTGCTTACGGCACATAAAATATATAATTGATTTTAATTTGAAAATAACTATGTAACCATGAGAAAGGGACATGCTTGAGGTAAATTTAACTAAACTGGAAGTCAATTCATATGAAAATGTGATTAATCCGACCCTGACTTTGGCATGAAAGTGGGCTAATTTTGAAAATACGAAACTTCTGTATTTAATATATGACTAAACTCACCAGGTATCAGTACGCACTGACATATTATAATTATATAGTATTATAAGATTATTTAAAGAAAAATAATTATATATAACGGTTGGTTTGGATTTGATGGGATAAATTTACATGAACGCGAGCTTGACCAAATTTAAGTCATATTTGTATTATTTATACCTATCACAATTTAAAAATAGACACTAATTAGAACCTAGTTGAAAATTGCTATGCTAGACTTTTTATTATCATAATTACTATATATTTTAAAGTAATTTTAACTTTTATCAAACCAAATGATATGGTTTATACTTTTTATTAGGGTATTTTTTAGCTTGTCACCTCAATCATATCCATAGTTTAAATTACCCCTGCTTTGTTAATCATTTGAATTCGTCCCTCCTCATTTTGTTTGATGGATAACTCAAAGTATTAGTAAAACATGTATCTTAAATTATGGGTATTATTGAGGGTATAACTCAAAAAGATTCTCATTATGTATTATGAACAGGTTATTACAAAGTTTTTTTTGCTTTTGCAATAGCATTAATTTATTTTAAAATCTATCACTTATAAAGTATCATAAACTATAAATACTAACACCAACTAAAATTTATTTACTTTTTAGTTTATATATTGTTTCAAATATTGAAATCTCATTCATTGTAACACAGTGTATTCAAATAATTAATTGTTTTTTTAAAAAAATACATGCTCATGTGTTTTTCTAAGAAATTAAAGGGATACATGTATTTTATTTATTTATATGAAAAATCTCATTTATCTTATTATATGGACCAATCAGATCAAATAATTTATTCAAACAAAAATATGGCCTTGCAAGTATTAAAAACGTAAATAACAAAAACAGAATAAATAATTATATTCATAGCGAAATGAACTTTAAAGCTTATTAAATTACAGTTTAAATAATTCAAAATAAGAAAATAAAAAGGAAAAAATGAATAAGAAAATAAGAAAATAAAAAAATATTGTGTCCACCTTATGTGGTGATTGTATTCCATCAGTATATACATTTTATTGTGGTGGTTGTAAAATTATATATATATAAATTGTATTATTTAATCATTACTTATATAAAAAAATCAAGAAAATGAAATTAACACCCATCCTTTTATTCATTCTTTTGAACTTCTCTATCTTAAAATATTTCAATTTGATACGGACTTTTATATATCTTTGTTTTCTTTTTCAAGCCTTTTTTGTAAAAGAAGAAAAAATAATTTATCATCATTTTTCAACTAATAGTTGGCAAAATAAAGTGTAACTAAAAATTATTTTTTAATTTTCTGTAAAATTAATTTAGATGGAGGTATAAAAATGTGATAATATGTCTAAATAATGAGATAATTTATAGTGGATATTTTATTTATTTCGTAAAGTGAAAATAAATTACTAACAATTATTCAAAACTATTAGGACTTAATATATTGACATGGGTAGTGCTAGTAAGGGGAAAGGTGGGGGTAGGGATTGACCCCCTTGATTTTCAATTTTTTTAACTACATATAGGTATTTTTTGAAAAATAAAAAATATTTAGGAACCTATGTGCAGAACTATACTTTAAGGTATTTAAGTGTAATTGAATCCCAAGAAGAGACATGTCTGATTCTAGGGCATACTGGAGTTTAAACTTTAGGGGTTATTTGAAACTTTAAATTTCACTTAAATCCTCTAATATATTCCATTTAATTCTTCATATCATATTTTTTTCTTCTTTTATTTTTTTTATTTTGTTTTACACTTACTCAGCTGCTTTGCACATCTGCCTCTATCGGCCTCCTCAGTTATCTTTCACATACCATTGAGTATATTTTTTTATCTTTCTTGGTATTAAGTGTATTTCGTTATTAATAATAGGTGTATTTCTTAATATTAGGTTTATTTCTTGATTAATTGCCTAATATTAGTTCAATTATTGACTAATCATATAATATTAGGTCTTTGCTAGATTAATTGAAGAATTGATAGTGATTGCTCAAAGTTAGGTTCATTTATTGATCAATTGCATAATATTAAGTCTATTTCTTGAATAATTGATTAACTGTATAATATTATGTTTACTTTTTGATTAGTTGATTAGTTGCATAATATTATGTGATTTAGGTCTAAACCCCTATTTTTTTTATTCTATTAAGAAAGAAGACGTCTTAGAATACTTTCAAAAAAAAAAATCCCTTAGAATGTTAGTAATTTGTAGTATTAATACTATTATATTTTAGTTAAAATTTTCTGCCTTTAAATTTATATTTTTGTGTGCTTTAAATTTTTCCTCCTTGATTGAATTCATTGCCCCGCCACTGTATATTGACAAATAATATAATAGGCTATATGCCATAATAAGATTACTATAAAATATGAAAGACATTTAAAAAATACTCAACATAACCTAATTAACGGCCTGTGTTCACATATTTAATGTTAATAATTACCATTACTACGTCAAAAAATATTTCAAAAGAAAGCACGGATGCTTAAACTTGAAGTTTTACTAATTGCAGGTACAACATTATTTTTCGACTTGTTAATGTAATAGTACTGAATTTATTATTATTATTATTATTATTATTATTATTATTATTATTATTATTATTATTATTATTATTATTATGATTATTATTATTATTATTATTATTATTATTATTATTATTATTATTATTATTATTATTATTATTATTAACGAAAACGCAAATTTTATTGAATTATATGATATGATATTTTACTTTTTATTTCACTAAAGGGATGGATAATGTTAAAATATAATCATATAATAAAGTATTAACCGATAATAACTGGTTTATTTTATTAAATTAACTATAGATAAATATTTTATTTGTTAATTTTCTCATATGATAAGATTTTGTAAAGATAATTTATATTTTTTTTGATATATACGTAATTGACTTAGTGTAAAATGTATTTCAGTAGGGAGTTGAAAATATATAAACAATCTAATTTTATAAATAAATATTTAATTGTAGATAAATATTTTACTTGAATTTATATTTCTCATATGATAAGATTTTTGTAAAGATAATTTACATTTTTTTGATATATACGTAATTGACTTAGTGCAAAATGCATTTTCAGTAGGAAGTTGAAAATATATAAACAATCTAATTTTATAAATAAATATTTAATTTAATAAATAAAGTTAAATTAAGAATTTTGGTAAGTTTGAAACACTACTTTATTTATTGGCAAATTAAACTAAACACATCATTATAATCAATATTACTAACATGCCATAATAATCTTGAAACGTTGGATCAAAATATAAACATTCACATTAAATTTGAGCCACCAGTTGGGAATATAAACACAAAGAGTCCTACTATATTAGGACTGACCTGATTTATTAATAGATTAGTTAATATACGTTCCTACGACGCGATTTGATTGTGTACCTATATGTAATTGGTGACACCATCTAAAATCATAATTGTTACTTTTTTATATCTATAACTACTCGTAATTTTAATATTTTTTTAACTCATATTAAGAATTCTTATTCCAACTTTGCTATTTCTCAAATAAATTAGTTTTAATATTATTCTAAAAAAAGTATTAGTCTACTATAAATTTGAGAATAAGAATAATTAAATTTTTCACCACAACATTAATTTTAATTTTTAATCTTAACCAAAATTTAAAAATATAATTGTATGCTTATTATTCAAATAGTAGTAAAATAAATTAAGTATGTCTAAGTCCACTTCCGTTATAATTAGGGATCGAAAATGGCCTGATTTCGACTAAGCAAATCCCAATATAAGGTAAACTATTTCTTTTTTCTTTTATACTTAAGAAAAGTTTGAGTTCAAATGGTTTAAGTTTGAGTTTACATAAATTTTGTCCATTTAACTCGACTTTACTGTAATATAACATTTTCTTTAAATACCTTTGTGATACAATATAATTACAACATGCGACGAGACAGTGGCGAAGTCAGGATTTCAGTCAACCGAGGGCAAAATTTAAAGCACACTAAATCATATTTAAAGTCTTAAAATTTTAATACTATCTAAAATTTGTCCATTAATACTGTTTTCAATATAATAAAATAAATTATTAAATAACTATAAATATATAACTAATATTCAACAATTACAAATTTATACCTAAATCACTAAATATTCAATAATTAATCAATAGTTCAAGAAATATACTTAATATTATGTAATTAATAATTATACAATTAATCAACAATATAAATAAAATTCAATAATAAGGGGTTTAAACCTAAATCACCAACTATTCAACAATTAATCAATAATTCAAGAAATACACTTAATATTAGGCAATTAATCAATAATATAAATAAAATTACACAATTAGGAGTTTAGACCTAAATCACAAAATATTTAACAATTAATCAAATGTTCATGAAATACAATTGATATTAGGCAACTAATAAAGAAACAAAACTAATATTATGCAAGTAATGAAGGAATAAAATAATCTCTAATTTTGAAAAGTAGATTCGAAAAATATACCTAAAAATATAGTGGATCGTGCGCATGGTTGTGGTGGGGTGGAGGTTGAGTTGTGGAGTGGTGTGGTCGTGGTAGCATAGTTATGTATTTGTGTGAGTGATACAAAGAAAGGCGAGTGAAATAGATGACGAATAGAGAAGCAGGCAAGCAGCTGTGTGATAGTGATAATGAAATCGTAGAAACACGTGTTTACTTTGTTTAATTTATGAAATTTAAAAGTTTTTCAATGGCTCCTAAAGTTTTGTCCCTTATAGTTACATTAAATTTATTTTTCTATACATAAGCCTTTATATATATATATATTAAAAAAAATCAAAACCAATGGGGGGCGCCTGTCCCTTAGTAACTTCGCCTCGGTAAGGAGCGAAAAAGTGAGTTTATGTTTATACGTATAGTATAGTAAATAAGGTATGCTTTAATTTAGTTATTTTAAATAAATATATTTTTTGCCAAGCTTAATTTCATGTAATCATATTTTTAAATATATCGAGTTTAATTGGTAAAATTGAAAACTCAATTATTGCCTCCTTATAAATAACTTAATCCCGACATGATCCATTTATATATGTCCATTAGTACCTATTGAATCATTAAAATTCAGAAATTAATGATCACAAATAGGATATACATCTATCAAGAGAATAGTTGCTTAAGTTTAAATTAAGGGCGGTGTTATTTACACCACTTATTTATGTCACAAACACCCCCCAAAAGTAAATTCCTAATCACTAACACTCCTAAGACACGCCTAATGAGAGGTGGGTGCAGATGCACACACTCGCCCTACTTGAGGAGAGTTTGTTTGTAATAACTCGCCTAACATCAAGTAATGAATTACTTAAGTGTTTTTCAAATAAGGTCTGCCTAATGAAAGGTGAGTCCATTTACATAAACTCTACTTATATGAGAAGAGTGTGTTGCTAAACACTCACCAAATATCAAGCAACGGAGGGGGGTAGTTATGACAAATAAGGTGGTGTTAAAATATGTTTACATTTAGGGTGTGTTTGTCGCTCGAGATTATAGGTATGATTGTATTAATTAATCATATCCGATATTTGTTGTCAAAAATGTTAGGATAAGCAAATCATATCCTATATTTGGTGCAAGAGTGGATATGATATCTTTATCATATCCCGCGTTTAGTGCAACACGGGACATGATTGAACTCATGATTAATTATCCTTTTATCTCATTATAATCGGATAAAATCATACCACGCTTATAAATGGTATTATTTTATTTCGTGTTTGCGGGATAAAAAAACGAATATAAAAATAATTTTTTAATTAATTTATTCCGATCTTTTTTTTACGCCCTTTAGATATGAAAATTTTCGATCACCCAAAATCACAGTAAGTCTATTAATAAAATTCATTTATCGTATAATATGGTATTTTTATTTTTCTTTCATTAAATGATGGAATTTGTAAGAAACTTTAATTTTATATAAAAAAAATAAAAAATTTACATCATAATTTGAAATTATACTTAATGCATGATTCGTAAATATTGTATGTAATATAGAACTTTTCTCATGAAATAGTTTTTTATGAAACTTATTTATAAATAGGTTAATCACATTAGCAAAAATTTTTTTTTTGACAACAATTAATATTTCATGTATTTTTAAAACAAAAGCGAGTTATGTTATATAATATCCAGACTTGTAATATAAGACTCCACTAAATGCAAAGTTTATTAAATCTTTATCCGACTAATCTTTATCATGTCTGATCCTATTTAATTCGTATCCGGCTCGCCAAACGTACCCTCATATCAATATGATATTTAAAAATTAGAATTAATTTTAAGAGAAAATAAACACTTTTATTAATATATTTTGAAAAAAATAATAATAAATATAATATTATATATGCCTTTATCACCAACCATTAACTTATTTATTATTTTTTTATCCTTCTCACAATTAATTATATTTTATTTCAAATAAACTGAAATTGCAAATATCATTATTTAAATGTATATAGAACATGATGCCCTTTCTATTTGTCTTTTAGAAATAAAGAGGTGTTAAAAATTAAAATTCATACATTTAGAAAATTAATTTCTACCATTTATAATAAGAAAAATATAAATAATTTCGAGAAAGTATAAATAATTTTGAGCAATTGAAACTTTCATTAAATTTAACATAACTAAATATTAAAATATTAATAAATAATTAATATTGATAGTAGAAACTACTGATACATACCTAATAGTCAAATAAAGGTACGAAAAAATATAATTAAAGAAGTCATTTCAGTAACAAAATCAAAACTAGATTCTAATTTTAATTTAAGCTATTCAATTTTTATTTGAATTTATTAATTTTTGTTTGATTCAAGTGATAAGAATTTTATTGTAAGAGAATTTCCTGCAAGTGAACATTTTTGTACATAAAATTAAATTTATATTAATAATGTTATGTTGAATAAACTTATACAATTTGAAAAATAATAATTGAACTGATGTTAGAATTTTATTTTTGTTAATAAGAGGATTGGTATAAAAAATTGTGAAATTTAATAATCAATGTTTGTATATCACATAAAATTAATAATCAATTACATTACGATAAAATTAAAAATATGCTATAGATTGTTGTACACATACCCATTTTAAAATTAAGGCAGTGATTGAATATCAAAATCTGAATAGCACATACCCATCTTTTTAGTTATGCTTTAAGTAGTCTAAATTACGTAAAAATATTAGACGTATCCATTATGTAAAATTATATACAATTCATTATGATAAAATTATAATAATCAGTTACATTACAAATAGACTATTTCGGTTTTTTAATTTTGCCACTTTTTAATAATGCTATATATACAGATTGTACACATACCCATTTTATAATCATTATATAATATTACAACAAATATTATTTAATAAACGTCAATATAGAAAAAAAGAAGAAAAATAAGTTATTTGAAATAGGTTTTTACATGTTACATAAATAAACTATACTTATATGGGGAAATAGAAACGAAACGCAGATGAAGAGATCTAAAAATACTTATTAAGAGATAAATACATGTTAAAATTTATAAGAAGATTAAATACATGTTTGATAAATACTAATTAAGAGATAAATATTTTAATAAATACTTATTTGTTTTTATCATCATTGAAATTAGTTAGGAGATAAATTAATTAAAAGATAAATATGAGTCGTCAGATTAAAACATAAAGGTTGAAATTAAATATGAGCCACCAACTGAGAAGATAAGTGAATGTTATATATGAGCAGTCAGACATAAAAACTCAAATTAAATTTGATCCACCAATTGAGAATATAACCATAAAGAGTCCTATCATTTTAGAACTGATTTGATTTATTAATATATATATATATATATATAAAGATATATTGTGAATTTATTTAAGTCTTTTATAATCTAAGTTTGTTTTTTATTCGGTCATGAAAATCTTTTAGAATTCTTAAATTGTTACCGCTATTCAGCTGTTATTTATTTTTATATATTTTTTAATACAAGCGATGATAGATTTGTGTGATTCTTTAAGATGATAACTGTTTAACATATCTTATATCGATAATATCAAATAAACAAATTATGGAGTGTATAAGATCGTAAACCATCTGAGCAATCCATTTTGATATGTGATAATTATCACTCAATTCATTATACCATATTTCTCCCAATTTATGATAGTCTTACTTCATTTTATATTAATAGATATATACAAATATATATATATATATATGAATATTAAACTTAGGGTGCGTTAGGATAGCAAAGGAATTAGTCGGATAAAGATTAAGAGGGATCGGATATGATAATGATTAGTCAGATACAAATTTAATAAACTTTGCATTTGATGAAGTTTCAGATTACAAATCCAGATATTATATAATACAACTTGCTTTTCTTTTAAAAATATATGCAATTTTAATTGTTGTGCATAATTTGTTTTAACTAATGTGATTCTTTGATTTATAAATAAGTTTCGTAAAAAACTCTTTCGGGAGAAAAGTTCTATATCACGTACAATATTTACAAACTAGGCATTAAGTGCAATTTCAATTCTAATGTTACCCCTTTTTCTAAAATTAAATTTGTTTATCTAAAAAGTGTAAAGAAAAAGATTAAAAAGATTAAAAAAATTAATTAAAAATTATTTTTTATATTCATTTTGTTATCCGGCAATCATGTGATAAAATAATACCACTCACATGACAGGATTTATTTATCCTATTATTTTCGACAACAAACACCGAATAAAATTAATTAATCCTATCATACTTTTAATCCCGAGCGACAAACACACCCTGAGTTTAAAAAATGCATCATAAATTAATTTTATTACATACATTTCGGGATGGATGGCAATCACATATACACTTGGGCCTCGTTTGATTTAGGTACTAAAGTCAGTGGGATTAATAATACCAGCATTAATAATACTGGACTATTAATCCTGGTATTAATTTAATATCAATACCCTATTTGATTCATACAATATTAATACTGGGATATTTCAGGCTGATGTTAATATGTTTGGTTTTATAACTCGTATATGGAATTATATTTTGGACTAACAAAAAAAAATTAAAATTTTTTTTTTTAAAAAAAATTAAAATAATAATAATATAGTAATAGTAGTGGCATTTTTGAAAATATATGGTTTCTTTTTCTTAATCCTAGATAAACAAGACCACCTCCCCCGATATTAAATTATAGCATAAATAGTGGTATTAAGTTAGTACCGGTATTAGTAATCTCAGTACATTTGTGCGAATCAAACAAGGTATTATAAAAAAAGTAGTATTAATAATCACATGTCACTTTTTAATACCCGAATCAAACGAGGCCTTGAAGTTAGATTTATGGAGAAGACGGGAGCAAGAGAGATCACTTAAAATGACAAAGAAAACATTAACAAATAAACTTTAACTTGGAAAAGTTGAATAAAAACTCTTAATTCAGAACGGATAAGCATTATTTATTATCATTCTTCTCCTCCTCACTTTTTTTTTGTGCGTCCGTGGAGAGGAGGATATAAGAACAGGAAGGCAAAGGTTGAAACCCTGGCCAAAACTAGGACGTACTGCTCGCCTTTTCACTTGGACAATAAAATATACTTTTGTCATCACCAAATTATCTCCTTCTCGCTCCCTTCAACAGCAAGCTGGATTGCGAATCCAATCTCAACTCAAAATAACTCTGAGCATATTCAATTCCTTTCCATGTAAACAAAATCAAAATCACCCTAAAATTCACTCTCCTCCAATAATCAAGACCTGGTAACAAAATTTATTTAAATCCAAATGTTTCAACAAGAAGGCATTGTCAATAGCCAATGACACATTCATTCAGGGTACAATAAACAACTTGAGAGACAGCGAGAATACAATAAGATTAACAGGCCTAAAGAAATGTCAATCTTTTCTCATACCGAACATAAATTCTGAAAAAAAAAAGAAGAAAAAAACTATAGAATTAGATTACATTACGCACTAACAAGTAACAAGCATCTTCTACATACCTTGATTAATCTGCCTTCTCATTTCCTAATTATCCTTGCACAAAAGATCGATACGTGACTGAAGAATGTTAATCATGGCCTGGGCTCTCATCATTTCGATCTTTAAAGTCTCCCTCTCCATAGAAACATTAAGTATTTCATTTTCCAAATTGCTTATGAATTTCAAGTACCCGGGTGGAACAGATTTCTCGAGGTTGGCCGCATCAAAAGTCGGTGGGTTAGCGGGCTGGTGATTTTCTCTGGGCTCAACGGGTTCTAACAAGGGGAATTCCAACAGCACTGAAGAAAAATTGGTCGGTGTTTGGTTTGGGTCGTGGCTCGTTGTGGTTGAATCCTCAGATCCGTTGGGGTGGCTCGAGCTCGGATCGTTGTTGTGGTTTGATCTTTTGTTGTGGAACAAAGGCATTAGTTCAGGGTCAGGGGCGCAATTTAATTGGCATTCCTCTGTTCTTTCTCTTTTGCATACAAATGGAAGGCTCTGAGAGTCGATCGGAGGTTCGCTTCGACGAAGAACGATTTGAACCGGATTATTATCCTGTAAAACAGAGCAAATATTTGGATATGGTGACTGGGTTTGTTTGAGGATTTATTTTTTGAAATTGAATTCAAGAATACACGGATAAAGAGTTTGTTAGTGGGGTGCAAATAAAGCAAAATAAGACACGATAATGTAACACGAAAACAAATCGACACAAAGTAAATATTCAGTATAATGGTTGTAATGATGATGTGGGGTAACAGATTTAATATTGCTCATTGGACATGTGATGCAACGGCTAGGATTCAATCTTTTGAACTCGTTAAGTCGTTATCTAACAGTTGGCAATCAATTTGTACCACGTCTTCGCTGCAACGGTTGTATACAAAATATTCCCATTGACACAAAATTATTAGTTAATGGGTCAATTACAATTTCAGGTCAATAACATATTTAGCTTGTTTGGACACAGTTACCCTAATGTGCAACCAAACCCCGGCCATGTGAACCCGCTACATGTATGCGATATACGCTTTAAACACAACAGGAAATTGAGATGATACGAAGTCGATAAGATGTGTTTCTTAACAGGTCGTGTAGGAGTTGAGGATTAATGACACGAGATCGGCACAACACAACTATTGGAGGTCGAGTAGGGTGTGTACGAGTCAGTTTAGCTCAGTTTACTTTGACTCTAGAGCCAAACCAAAAGCAAGACACTGGAAATTGAAACCCGAACCAATCCATTAATAGGGTCAACCTATTTTTCTCTTAAAGTACAAAATCAGAGTGTGGAAAAATTAACAGAAACCTTAAGACAAGTATTAATTATCAATTGCCAAGTCATCACTATTAAGATCCAAAAAACAATACTACCAACAAGACGTGCACATATGAAAATAGTGCCAATTTTTATGAGAAGTTGAAAAAAAGGAGTACTAAGCAACTTCATATTCCTCTAAAATAATATAGCCATATATCTTGTGCATTAAATTGCCCAGTTCACTTCCAAATTTGGTTTGGTACAAGCTCAATCAATCTAGAACCTTAACCAAATTACCAACAAAAAAAAGGAAAGAGAAAGAGAGAGAGAAAAACAAAAACCATCAAGGCTAGTTTGGTTTGTTCGTGCGAGTTAGTAAACAAACAAGCCAGTTTTTGGCACAAGAACAGCGAATAAACAAACTAATGTGTGTGTCAGCAAGGGTGCGCAGTTATTACAACAAGAATGACGTACATTTACAATTTGCCCATATGGTAAAATAACACATACAGACAAAGTAACCCAACCCAAGTAATACTTCCTCAGTCCCTAATTAAAAGTCCATTTTTGACTTTCATTTTCTTCAAGAATGCTAAATCACAATCGATGGTTTAGAAAAAAACGTGTTTCCTATAGTGAGTATTGGTACGTTGATTATGTTCTGAAAAGGAAAATGGACTCTTAATTTGGGACATCTCAAAAAGGAATATTGGACTTTAATTTGGAACAGAGGGAGTAAGACATGGCAACATAACATATGCCAGTCACCACGGAAAACTGTTACAGCATTCAAAGAGCACATCAAGAAAGAATTTGGTACATTGAGACTTATCTTGCTTCCAAAACTAAAACTGCTTATGTATAATTTATGCCAGACCTAGAATGAGCGCTCACAAAAAGTACTACACAAACAAATAACCAGATCCAAAGACCAAACACAAAAGGGAAATTTGCTTTGCACTCTCTCCACAATTATATCCAAAGTAAGGATACCTTACTCTTTTCACTTCAAAATAATGACACTCCTTTTTCTTTACCTAAAATACCTTTCTTCCATTTTCTACCTTAGAAAAAATCTAAGGGTCCGTTCGGTAGTGTTTTTAAGACCCGTTTTTGTTTTTTGAGTTCAAAAACGGATAAAAAATGCGTTCGGTGGGATATTGACAAAAACACGAAAAACGTTTTCGGAAAACGAATTCAAGTTTAAAGCATAAAATGCAAAAACGCCAAAATGATGTTTTCACCATTTTCAGTCTTGCAATCTTCATTTTCACTGTTTTCGTTCTCGGAAAATGTTTTCACTATTTTCGTTTTTGGAAAATTCATTTTCTCATTTTCATTTTCTGAAAACATTCTCGGAAAACATTCTCCGAAAACGTTACCGAACGGGCCCTAAATAACCTTTCTTTACCTAAAATAACTTTATTTTGTTACCATTTTTAGGTGCATTCAGTACAAACTTTTAGGTGTCGAAGGTAGTAATTCTACTGTTTTGGGGGTTTTGATAGCTAAATGATTTTGATAAAACTACATTTATTTGCATCTATGTATGACTCGATGTACATAATCTTCAGGAGATAAAGATGAATGAATATTACATTGGAAATTCCATCGCTTCCTCTGTACCATTTTCCTTCTCCCTCTGGTCTATATCATGAACCTAAGGCAAAAATAACTTCAAGTGTGGACATTGTTTATATCGTGATCAGTATTGTTCTTACACATAATTTGCGCGAGGAACAAAATATGAAAATTATTCCTCTGTACAATAAAACACCATCATATCACACTTAAAGGAAGTCCAAGATCAGATGCATAAAGTACGCAAAAAGCATATACCTGCTCGATGTCATTTCCTTCAACCCGTCCATCATCACCATTGGCCATATCATCCTCTGCCTCTGCCTCGCCTCCTGGAACAAAGAGGGCTGCATCATCGTCCCATTCCTCCTCCAAAAATGGTGCATACCGGTCCCCGTTTGGTGGTCCTAAACCACTCTTCTGAAAGATTCTGCACAGCACAAATGCATCCTTTCCCTCCCAATACAAGGCAAAAAGAATTTGTAAGTTCAAAATTCTAAAAACACGAGCACAATCTTAAACACACTAATTCTTTAATTTAGCATAGGCATGTGCGTGGGTCAGTTTGGTTCGGTTCCATGACTAAACCAGAACCAAGGTTTTGTCGGCTTTGTAATTTTGGAACTATAACCAACCCAACCCTAGATTAGAATCAACCCAACCATCAGTTGTTGGTTCTAACTATTATGTCATTTAAAAGAAAATGAAGAAGTTCAAGAAAAAATTTAATAAATTTTGTTTCAATCATCAAAATACATCCACTTGGTCATTAGAGCACTAAATTTTAAAATAATAACCAAATAAGATAACCAAAGAGAAAATATATTTTGGTGCAGATTTTTCAATGGCATTAATTTATTAAGATTATAACTTTAGATTATGAAGGTAATTTACTTTTGTTGGCTAAGCGTAAATAAAAATAAATGATAACACTAAAGGTCAAATGAAATTCATAACTCCTGGTTATATATATAAACATAATATACTGATATAATTATACATATATAAAACATGAGTATGATTTCAGTTCTAGTTCACTTCCACATCAGGTTGGTTCCATTTGGTTCTCAGTTTTCTTCAACTGTCAAACCAGAACCGACCCACTCGAACAACCAGTGAAAAAACCTCACCCAACCCATAGAGGTCAGTTTGGTTCAGTTCTTCGAGTTGACCAGTTCCAACGAATACCCCTAATTTAGCATCACCATGACTCGCACCTGTGCTACTCCAGCTTTAATCAATTCTTGATCCACAAGTCTATACTCGTGCATTACCCAGTTGGTTCGCTTTCCATCTGGTGCTCTTCCACTATGGAAGACGAGTGTTTTTTTCATCCCAATGGTCTGACCCTTATGGCGTACAGGTCGGTCCTTCCCAGTTGCCTTCCAGTAACCTTTCCCAGTAGCTCGGTTCAGTCGAGACCCATTGCCGTATTTTCTATCTACGGGGCTGAAGAAATACCATTCTAGATCTCTGGTCTTCAGTGACGAATAATCTAAACCCCATCAATAAAAAAAGAATATGTTTATTATTCAGGGAGAAAAAGCACTGCAGAGAAGCAGAAAGATCAATGGAAACAGATACAAATATGAAGACATAAGAACCTACATAATATATAGTGATGTCCATATATAATTAGGCACCCCTTAGAATTATACTCACTCTGTCTTAAATTGATACTACCACTTTGACTCAAGTACTTTTTAAGAAAACACCAATCTCAAGCATCAATGTCATCTCACTTTTCTCTGCTTAGAGTGACCAAGTTCTCATGTTTCTATCAGACTGCACCCAAGATCTCCCTTCAATCACTAATTATAGCTCCATTAATCATTAGTTAACCCAGTCACAGAACATCATTCACAACCATTTGGTGACTGCTGGGAAACCCATTTTTCCTTTGCTTGAGTATTTAATAAAACATTATTTTTAAACGCATAACCAATTTCAGGGGGAAGTTTAACCCATTTTTCCTTTGCTTGAGTATTTAATAAAACGTTATTTTTAAATGCATAACCAATTTCAGGGGGAAGTTTAACTCTTAAACATTTAGAGGCCAATGTACCCATTAGCCTAACACACAAATATATATATTTTGATAACCATGGATATTGGGGCCCCACCCCCACTAATCCCATGAGGCCTTGGTTGCTAGACCGGGAGACACCCCTAGTGGCGCAAGAAAGGTTTCACACAGCGGGGAATCGAACTTGAGACCGTGCGCTACCCACACAGTCCCAAGTTTGCCCTTACCGCTATACAGTACACTATGCAGATATTTCCTGGCTAAAACCTGGATAAACCCCCAAAATGGCTAATCCAAGATGTATTTTAGGTTCACTAAACCCACATTTAAGCCAAGGATCTCCCTGTTATGCTAGCAATGTGGGTTGTGGGTCATTATGAATTCCCCCAATCAAGGACTCAATGTCCTCATTAGGGTGGGATCACACCAAAATGGCTAGGCCCAAGTTGTATCTTAGGTTAACCCAAATATAAGCCAAGAGATCCTTTCATTACACTACTAATGTGGGATGTCAGTTGTTACATAGAGTTCTCTATTGCCAACCTTGGTGCCCTAATCCTTCTAGATAAAGTGATGCAGTTGTATCACACTCCCATCCGTACCAACTGCGGGATGCTCTCAACTACACTTTGGTCGTTGGAACTTTCAACTTTAAATACTTTAAATGTCCTTCCACACCCGTTTTGTCTCACCCACTAAACAAATTGGTCACTTCCCAACACCAAAAAGAAAGCAATGCACTACACAAGAGTATTTTCTCACACTTCTATGTTGTACATTAAGAATGCGTTTTATAAATAAAAAAGTTAGAAAACGATTGAAAATACTAATTTTTATGAGAAGTTGTGAAAGAGATGACTACTTTATTGGGATGTTGTATTACTTTTTTGGTTTTTCTACGAAAGTCAATTTCCATGAAAAATGAGTAAAAGATAGCTAACATCTCGCTGAATCACTCATCTCCTTTTCCAACTTCTCATCAAACTTAATTTTTTGTTCCAATCATTTTCCAACTTTTATCAAGCAAACCCTAAAAGAATCACTTTTAGCAAGTTCAGTGACAAAAAATATCTTCTCTTTATTACATTTCATGCCTTCCAGCTCCAATTTCTTGTCAATACAAGTATATATCTCTACATTTTCACATCAACGAGCAATTCGGCAAACAAATAATAACAAAACCAAGACATGCCCAACTTATTTAAGAGAAATGCTAAATACACAAAAAGTTACTTCGCGAACACTCTTGTCATTGATTTGTCACCACTGATTACATCACCTTACCCAAATCAGTGCCAAGTGCGCCCGTGAATTAATTAATGATAACAGAAACATAAAACACGAAACAAAAAAGAAATTAATCAATCAAGCGACCTGAAAGTTCCCAAGGCTCGGATTTGTAGACATCGATTTCGGAAACAGCTTGAAATCGAAAGGGCTTCCCACATGCCTTGCGCGTAAGATAGTACCTCACCAGCTCCTCGTCCGTTGGATGGAACCGAAATCCCGGAGCAAGCGACGTCGTATTGGGAGCTGATGACGACGACGATGGTTTTGAAGCCACCGATTCGTGACCCATCGAGACCTGGTGATGGTGATTGATATGAAATTAGGGTTTAATTCAACTGAACTGAAGAAGAAGCAATAGATAGATAGATAGATAGATAGATAGATAGGTTACAAGTGAAGCAAAAGGGAGCAAATTAAGCTTGTGTGAGGTAGTGAGTAATTGCCCGTTCGTTAAGGAAGAGCGAGTGAGTGAATGCTTGTTTGACACGGAATTCGAAACACGCAGGACATAACTCAGCGGTATTGCTTGCACAAAGCCACAAATGTTGGATTTGCTACTCCCACTTACCCCCATTTTTTCAATTTTAAAATCATTAAAATCAATAATAATAATAATAATAATAAATTTTATTTACTTTATTGTATAAGACAATAACAAGTATATCACATTTACAAAATTTTAATAAAAAAATTAAAATAAGGTGAGTGTATTAAAAATTTAATATATTTATTTTAATTTTAGATAATCATCCTACTCATTTCTAACTTAAATCTTATGATAAAAAATTTGTAATAATAATTTATTCATTATAAAAATTGCTTCCACCAACTTTTAATGAAAAAAAATATTCATTTAAATTTCCAAATGAACGACATTAAAAAAAATTTAAAAGAATATGGAGAGGAGCCAAGTCAAAAAAATGTTAAGAGTGCAATATGATATGGCTATTCTTGTTCCCCGTATATCCTCTAATACTTTAGAATCATCACAAATATGAATAAACCGTTTGTAAAAATATAAGAAAACTTAAAATTATATTAGAGTGGTAGAAAATTTATTTATTACTCTAACAACCATATCAACTAAAATATAGCAAATCCTTTATCACTTTGGCACTTTACCTCCTAATGTTTAAAATCTAAATATAAACCCCCTAAACTATTAAGTGGTGACACTATTTGGCTATTGCCACTGGTTAAACGTTCAGTTAAAACATAACAGAAAAAAATAGTCATTTTCTATTATCGATATTTTATAGTTAATATGCGCTGTTAATTTAATTCACATTACTTCTTAAGTTAATCCGTGAGCATGGATAGACTGAAAAAAAATATTATGAATTTAATTTTATAAATATTATTTTGAATAATAATTTAATATTAATATATCCACGAGATTAATAAATACATTATTCACTTTAAAAGTTACATCTTAATATTATAAAGTAATGGGTAAATCGTAATTAACTTTGAAGTAAAATAACAAAAATAAAAATTAAACCATTACTCTTAGTTTAAAATTTTACGGTGTTTTTTCCTCTTTCTCATTTACAGATACCCACCGTCATTCTTTCCTCTATAGACTCGTTCTTCTTCCTACTTTTTCCACCGTCTCCTCCTTTTTTCTTCCCCCACTGTCTCATCCTTCTTCACAAGTTAGGCACCATATTTAGAAGGACCATGCTTGCTCTCTTCGTCTTCTTCTTCACAAATCCCAAAACTTTATCTTCATATTCTTCATTTAGGATTTGTATTAATAATTGATAAATATGTGTATATACCTTAAAAACCGATAAAGTTTTAACTGATTGCAACACTTCTTGCATCGGCACATCATTGACATCACTTTTAACCGGTTATAACACTTATAAAGTTTTTAGAATAATTAATTCATTCGGGATGGATACCTCAAGATCCTAAAAAAATATAACTTATTTTCATAAATTTAAAAGAAATAAAAAAATACATTTATTATTTTGGGACAACAAATTAGTTTTGGATTTGGCATTAGATATTAACTCAGGTTCTGCAACAGTCTGTAATGTCGTATCCAAAATTAAGTTATTCTATTCTATTTTAAATAAGAATATAATCTCAAGTATAAATTCATAAGCAAAACAAAAAAGAACACACAATTGAATGTGCAATCTTTGCTGATTACAATGGAAATAAACCGTCTTTAACATTAATACCTAATTCTTTCTTAACTTCCAATGCCGCGTTAATCCATTTTACTGTAGAGTCTTATTTGTGTTATAAAGTATTATTCAATTCTCTCATCAGCAAAATATTTTATATTGTTATATGCTTAAATTACGTATTGATATTAGGGTTTGCATTTTTCGTCAAACAAAATATGTACTGATAAGTTAATTGATGTTCAATTATTTTTCAATCACCTAAACCTAAACTCGTTTGAAAATTCTTTAAAGGTAAATATGAAATAAATCAAGAAGTAATTATATTTGGATTAGGAATCTTAATTAAAATAGAATCTAAATTGATATAATTATAAATTAATTTTAATTGGTGGATGTAATTATAAATTTTAAAAAGGGTAATATTGTGAAAATTTGTTTAAAATATCTATGATTTAAGATTGGATTAACTGTAAGATATCGCGGATAAAAAAAAATCACTCAAAAAAAATGTGCATATAATTTTCCGCAAGAAGCATTTTTCAACTAAAATGACAAAAATTATCCTTTTACATTTTAAATAAATCCTATAAAATATTAACTTATTAAACAATTCAAAACCCAAACATTAATCCTATTTTGATACAACTTCAACCTAATCCAAACCCTAAAAAGCACTATTTCAAACTTTTCAGAATAATTTCAACCTCAATCCAAACATTTATACTTAGATAAACCCTAAGGGCTCGTTTGGTTTGAGTTTTGGGAATGGAATGGGCATGGAATGGGAATACTTGATTCCTGGAAAGTTATTTTTCTGGCATCTAGGATGCCATGCCAATGTTTGGTTTAACCGGGAATAGGAATGTAATAAAATATCAATTACAAAAATACCCTTCTTTTTAAAAGATAAGAAAATATCACCTACTAATTTTTCAA
The DNA here is from genome assembly GCA_021464415.1 of Lonicera japonica. NCBI lineage: Eukaryota > Viridiplantae > Streptophyta > Magnoliopsida > Dipsacales > Caprifoliaceae > Lonicera > Lonicera japonica. The sequence continues at coordinate 69,475,891 of CM038465.1, forward strand.
AAGAGAGCCTAGCTAATAACTATCCTACAAAAATTACAATTTTTTTAATTAAAAAAAATTACAACAAGAAAAAAGAAAAAAAAAGTTCCAAATAATTTTTTTTTCATTTTTGTGCAGCAGCGTAATTAAAAAAAAAAGTTCCAAACAATATTTTCATACACTGATGGAAACAAAATTATTTATTCATAAGGAAGAGTGTTATTTTAGTCCTAACATGAAAAAATTAAAAAAAATGCCCATTGGTAATGGTCTATTCCTTATGATTTAAATGGGAGAACTATGAATCATTTATTCCGGACTTAAAACTTGAACCAAACGCGGGAATTGTTTTGGAATGGAATGTAGCATTCCTGGAATGGTTTAAATCTTGAACCAAACGAGCCATAAAAGTTTAGGGGGTTATTGTCAATTTCAAAATTTTAGGGGTAAAGTGCCGAAGGCCAGTATTTAGGGTGTTTACTGTAATTTACTTAAGATGTTATTGTAATGGAGCTATGACTGCCTGTTTGATTGCTGTGCTAGTGTGTTGCTATCGTTACTCGGAGATATTTTTCCATCACCTTAATTTTGTTTCTCTTTGTTACTTTTTTCAAGTGGGCTATCATTCTTGTGGTTTACGACAAATCATTCTATTTTCATATTTAAACTTTAAAATTCTATAGGAAAAAATATTAAGTTTGACCAGTCTCTTAAGTAAAGAATGTGTTTCAATCAAGTAAAAGATTTGTGTGATTAACTGTAAATTAATGACTTTAAAATTTTAATTCGTAAATATGTATTTGGTAAAGTATCGTAAGAACAAATATTGTGTTTTAGTTTTGCATTTTTTTTTACATATATAGTTATGTACTTATATAGACCAATTGCATATTAGAAAGCAAACGTTTGATTTTTTTAATTTTAGATACCACTTAAATGGGTAAAATATTTTATTTGCATAAAAAGTAAAAGAACTTTTCATTTTAATAATTGCATTGAGTTTTTAAGGAATCAAACATAATTTAAGAGTTATTAGCTATGAGATGTGTGTGCAATTTGAATTAGACAGTATATGGATAATTTTTTTTTTAAAAAATTATAAATAACTCAGTGGTTAATAATAAAATTACTCTTTATATGTAATTAATTTAACAATGCATGCAATGAACAAAAATAGAGTAAATACCATCAATGGCCACTGAACTATTGGCAAATTCTACCAGTAGCCACCGAACTTCATTTTATTACACTTGGACCATTAAACTTTTAAAACGTACTACCATTGGCCACTCCATTAAATCTCACCGTTAATTTTTGACGGAATTAATATCACGTGATTTTCATGTGCATGGAAGGGGCATTTAAGTCTTTTTCCATTTTCTTTTTCTTTTTTCCTTTTCTTTTATTTTCTTTTCTTTCTTCTTCTTCCCTTTTCTCCTTCTCTTTCTTCTCCGATTTTCTTCTTCTTCTCTGAAATTCTCCTTCTCCTTTCTCCTCCTTCTCCTCCAAATTTCTTCTTCTTCTCCGATTTTCTTTTTCTTCTTCTCCGAATTTCTTCTCCGATTTTCTTCTTCTTCTTCTTTGATTTTCTTCTTCTCTTTTCTCCGAATTTCGCCTTCCTTCGAATTTCTTTCCCTTTCTCCTCCTCCTTCTCCTCCTCCGATTTTCTTCTTCTTCTTCTTCTTCTTCTTCTTCTTCTCCGAATTTCTTCTCCTTATCCTCCTCCTTCTTCTTCTTCTCTGATTTTATTATTCTTCTCTGATTTTATTCTTCTTTTTTCTCCGAATTTCGACTTCCTCCAAATTTCTTCCCCTCCGAAACTTCTCTGAATTTTGCCTTCCTTTGAAATTGTGTGTGTCTGTGTGTAAAATCAAGATGCCCTGGACTTCAATGGAAAAAGACTGAGAAGAAAGAGGAGAAATGGGAAGAAGAAGAAGAAAATTGAAGAAGAAGAAATTCGTCTGAGAAGAAAGAGGAGAAGGGGAAGAAGAAGAAAGAAAAGAAAAGAAAAGGAAAAAAGAAAAAGAAAATGGAAAAAGACTTAAATGCCCCTTTCATTGCACATGAAAATCACGTAATATTGATTCCGTCAAAAACTAACGGTGAGATTTTACGGAGTGGCAAATGGTAGTACGTTTTAAAAGTTTAATGGTCCAAGTGTAACAAAATGAAGTTCAGTGGCTACCGGTAGAATTTGCCAATAGTTCAGTGGCCATTGATAATATTTACTCAACAAAAATAAATTAAACTTTCAGATTAAAGTCTTCAAACAAATCAAAAGAACCTGGCATGGGCTTGGGCCAATGATGGGGCCTCATCTCCTCATGGCTTTTACTCTAAAAAATTAACTCAGCCAATTGTTGAAATGAAAAAACAATCTCAAACTGTGCTACTAGCCAGCTCAACTACTTTTACCATTTTTTTTGAAGTATTTCCATTTTACTCTTCATAAACATTTCCGCGTAACGAACGATTTTACCTCATTAAAACTCTTTCTTTAAACATTCACAATGATTGAAGTTAGTAATATAAGTAAGTTAAATTTATTTTACAATAATACATAATAATACAGTAAGGTAGCTAAAATAAAATATTGTTTCGTAGTATAGGGGAATAGTAAATTTAAATTTAGCTAAATTTGATACCAAACTCTGCATATTATGATTTTTGGTGTCTCACACCGTATGTTATGGCATTTGAAAGCCTCGCGCCACCATGCTTGGTTTTTGGGCTCATTTCCTATGATACTTTTTTTTTCTCTTACTTTAACTCTATATCTATACACTTCTTAAAATATTACATAATATATATTTACTTCCTCTTTTACCATGCAATTATTTTAACACTCAAGCTAGTAGACAGGGGCGAAGCTACACAGGGGCAGGGGGGCACATGGCCCTTGTTGGATTTCAATTTGTTTTATTAGATATGTGATCTTTTTTGGGAAAAAATATATATATAGGGACCTTTGTGCATAAAAATAAACTCCAGGGTACTTAACTGTAAGGAGCATAATACTTGAGACCTTCAAGCCTGGGAATTCAACATGGTTTTATCTTCATATTTTCTGCCAGTTATCTTCCTATGTTATTGCATCTTTTTTATGTTTATTATGCATCATTTTGTTTGGTATATTGAACTAATTAATCTACATTCAAGTTGTTCGTAGCTGAAATCGTTTCAAGCAATTCAATTTCCACCCATAACCGGTGTTAGGTCTTTTCTTTTGTAGCCATATTTAGGTACCCTCGAGTTTATTTTTTTGCATTCAAGTTGTTCATAGCTGTCGCAACTTCTTCTTCTCCATTAGTCCATTACACCTTTAAGTCTCTCACCTCTCTATTATGCCGCACCACTACACGGTTGCACTAGATCACCACCTTCCACCAAATTTTGCCCCCAGTTAATTCAATTCCTGGCTTCGCCTCTGCTAGTAGATATGATAAACAATATAATCTACTTATTATGCCACTAAGTTTATCGTTGTGGATGCTCTTAGCTCCAATTATACCATTTCAAGAACAATCTCTAAATCTTACTTTGCAAAGCAATAAAATAGAAATAAAAATACTAAAATGATACAAATAATTATATGTAGTTCCCTATAGTATAAATTGACTGAATTTTTGGCACTTCAAGAAGCTGTGTATAAAACAATGTATAATAAAACGATGTAGAAAATAATGCTCTTTTTCTTTTAATCACATTTTTATTTTGCATTAAGGAAAAAAATAAAGTAAATAATTTGTGCATCTCTTTCACGGTTTAATCTGCCTTAGACGCGACGCAATATTGAAATACTCGTAGGGATGTGTTTGGGTAGGAGGCTGACAAATGACAATTATAAACTAAAGAAGAAGCGAACAAACAAACAAGCAAAAAGTACTAGTCAAAGAAGTCACGGTACAGAAGGGTTAAAATTTAATCCTATCTATCCTTGTTGGAACAAAATGTGTATTTTTGTAAAAATCAAGTGCAAGCTATTTTCTTTGTTACCCATTTTCCATCATCAAGTGAGGATTTGGACGAATGTGGTTCACCACATGCACATCATTAGACCAAGCCGGTCTTGGAGTTTAAATTTGAGCTTTCACTTGTGTATAATAATTATATTTATTTCAGAGAAAATATTTTTGAAATTTTATTCAACAATAAAATTATTAAAAAGATATTTTGGATTAATTTCAATTTATAGTGATTAGTTTGATTTACTATTTGTGGAAAACCACCTCCAAAATTTTCTCCAAAAATTTTGTTACCTCCCCACGATTTTCTCCCCCCATGATTTTTCTAAGCTAATTGATTGCATGCACTAGAGATGGAATGGATAAGGGCTGTTCTTCAAAAAAAAAATAATAATAATAAAAAATGGCAGTCTCTTCTGGTGTAGAGTTGAAAAAAGAAAACAAAAATGAAAACCATTTGCCTTTTGAAGAATGGATTTTGTTTTCCTCCACTTTCAAAATTTTACTTTCACCTCGGAAAGAATGAAAGTTAGTTGCATATGTCTTCTAGCTCCTTAATTTTTGAGAAACCTATCTCTATTTGATTCCGAGCAAATTTAAGAAGGGTGTTAGCATACCGATTTCCTACGTGTAAAGGAAACTCGAGACAGAGGAAAATTCTGGGCTGTTTTATCATGGGGACGACGTGGCACATTTAGACTGCTAGCTCAAATTCGGGCAGAGTCGCGAAACGTCTTAAAGAGAGCGACCTAGTCTGCGACTCAAACCAAAAAATTCCCATCGATGAAAGCTTGGTATAATTGTTCTTTTTACATAATTTAAATTTTACAGTTTCAGGTAATATTGCTTTAATATTACTCTTTTATTAGTTGTAAAATTTTATCATAATTATATTATACTGACATTGCGATTATGAAGTGATTTTTTGTGTAGAAATTGACAAAGTAGAGACTCACTAGTTTACGCTCTCTCATGCGAGTCGATCTACCTTGAGTTCAAGCACTATTGACGATGGAATTCGATATTGATTATTAAGTTATATATTGTCGGCTAGAATTTTTAGTGCTATGTCATTCACTTATTTAGCATTTGGAGGTTTGATTGTATAATTGTTTTGATTGGTAACCAAAACAATAAATATTGTAGAAACTTTGTTCTATTATATTTGTTTATAATAGAATTATTAATTTTCTGAATTAATGATATCATTATTTTGCAGTGCTAGATTGTGATGTTCCAATAATCTTATACAATAATAATAATAATAATAACAATAATTAAATCAAAAAAATAATAATAATAATAATAATAATAAGTAGTAGTAGCAGCGGCAGCAATCAGTTCGTTACTTTCCAGTTTTTAGGTGGCCACTACTTTGTACGTGTCACCCTTTCTCTCTGCATGGAATGATTCATCATATCTTTGATCCCAAAAAATATTCATCAACTCTATTATATATATTATATATATATATATATATTTGTTTTTCTTCATGAAGATTGTTATTGTAGAAAACTAAAGAGAGAATAAATTGTTCTTGATATTATTCATATGTGTATTTGTTTACAATGGAAATGTCCTGAATATATACAAGAGAAGGAGGAGACATGACAGCCTAAGTCATGAGGGAGACAAGAAGAATAAAGGAAAGGAATGGAATAAAGGGAAAGGAGAAGCTTTACAACAATGGTGCATGCTTTACAATAATGGATATACAACTCATTTCTAATATACAACTAATTTCTAATCTAACACCCCCCCTCAAACTCAAGGTGGTAAATGTGAGGTCAGCTTGAGTTTGGAAAGCAAATTCTGAAAGCGACCTGTCGGATGAACTTTAGTGAATATGTCCGCTGGTTGATCAATGGATGAGATGGGATGAGACGAATAGTGTTGCTGGATATATGCTGGCGAATGAAGTGACAGTCAATCTCAATATGCTTTGTTCGTTCATGGAACACATCATTGTGAGCAATCTGAATAGCGCTTTGATTATCACATTTAAGCACCGTCGGGAGATGTTGAGGAACTCCCATGTCCGAGAGGAGCCAACGGAGCCAAACAATTTCTTGAGCGGTGTCAGCCAGAGCACGATATTCTGCCTCTGTACTAGAGCGAGAAACTAGTGTTTGTTTCTTACTACGCCAAGATATAAGCGAGTCTCCTAAGAATATGCAATAACCGGTAGTTGATCGTCTGTCAGTTGGATCACCAGCCCAATCAGAATCTGAATACGCACGTAGTTCAAAGGAGGATGTAGATGAGAACTGCAAGCCATGAAACATTGTTCCTTTAATATACCTGAGAATTCGAAGAACGGCAGTATAATGAGTGGATCGTGGAGCAGCCATAAATTGACTGACGATGTGGACGGCATGGGCAATGTCCGGACGAGTGACAGTGAGGTAGACCAGGCTGCCAACAAGTTGTCGATACAAAGTTGCATCACTAAGAGGAGTACCATCAAGAGGAGTAAGTTTGGTACTTGTTTCCAACGGAGTAGACGCAGTTTTGCAGTCGGTGATACCCGCACGACTGAGAAGATCAGAAGCATATTTGGCTTGGGAGAGATAGTAACCAGCAGAATCAGATAACACTTCAAGCCCTAAAAAATAGTTTAGACGACCGAGATCTTTCATCTCAAAATGACGACTGAGAGATTGTTTGAGTTCAGAGATACCACTAGTATCATCCCCGTAATAATCATGTCATCTACATACAGAACCAGAAGTGTAATACCTGTAGTCCTCTTTCTGATGAAGAGCCCATAGTCATAAGCACTAGAGGTAAAACCCATTGTTTGAATAGTAGAACTAAACTTTTCAAACCAGGCACGAGGGGCTTGTTTTAGACCATACAAGGCACGGCGGAGTTTGCACACTTGAGTGGAGGAGTGATGAAAACCTGGAGGAGGTTTCATATAAACTTCTTCTGAAAGATCACCATTTAGGAATGCATTCTTTACATCCATCTGAAAAAGTTTCCATTTGCGAATAGCGGCAACAGCGATAAGGCTTCGGACAGAAGTTAGACGAGCTACTGGTGCAAAAGTTTCCTCATAGTCAATGCCGTATTCTTGATTAAAACCCTTTGCAACAAGTCGGGCTTTGTATCGATCGATGGATCCATCTGATTTGGTCTTGATTTTGTACACCCATTTACATCCAACTGCTGTCTTTCCTGGTGGAAGGTTGACTAATTCCCAAGTCTGGGCTTTTTCTAATGCCTGCAATTCCTCAGTCATTGCTTGCTGCCATAGTGGGTTAGAACTAGCCTCTTTATAAGAGGAAGGCTCATGGTGAGAGAAAATAGTGGAATAACAGTGATAGTCACGAAGATGATGAGGAAGTTGTCTTACCCGTGTGGACTGACGAGGAATGGATTGTATGGCCGGATCAGTGGACGAGTCAGTGTCATTAGGATAGTCCGTGGCAGGCCCAGGAGATATGTTGATGGATGAATTAGGGTCAGGTTTGGTGAGGTAGAGTCAGTGGGAAGGGAAATCTCACTTGATGAGGTAGAGTCAGGAGGTTCTGGTTCAGATGTGGCGTAACAGATGTGTGGAGAGGATGGAGATCATCAGTGGAGCTAGTAAAAAAAGGGATAATGGTAGGATTGGAGACGTGAAATTTGGAAATGGATGAGAACATTTTGTGTTCCCAAAATATGACATGGCGAGACACACGAAGTCGTTTTGAAACAGGATCCCAGCACCGATAGCCTTTATGTTCTATCCCATACCCTAGGAAGCAACATAGTCGAGACCGAGGTTCTAGTTTTGAATGTTCATGAGGCTGGAGTAAGACAAAACAGGCACATCCAAAAACTTTGAGAGGATTATAGTCAGGAGTATTGCCATACAACCTCTCATAAGGTGATTGATTGTGGAAGGTAGGAATAGGATGGCGATTAATGGTATATACTGCAGTAAGAGCCGCTTCCCCCCAGAAGCGTTCAGGACATCTACTAGATATGAGAAGTGTGCGGACAGTGTCAAGAATATGACGGTGTTTACGTTCAGCACGGCCGTTTTGTTGGGATGTACCAGGACAAGAATACTGAGAAATGGTGCCTTGCTGACGTAAAAAATTTAAAAAGTTAGATTCTTTGTATTCCATAGCATTGTCAGCACGCAAAATTTTTATTGGTCGAGAAAACTGAGTTTGGATCATTTGAGCAAAATGGAATATAGCTGTGGTAGTTCAGAGCGATTTTTCATGAGAAATATCCATGTAAAACGGGTGTAGTCATCTATAAAAACAACAAAATATTTTGATCCTCCCATAGTATCGTGAGGAGAAGGTCCCCATACATCAGAATGAATAAGATCAAAAGCTGCGGAAGAAAGAGAAGTACTTTTATTGAAAGATAAAGCTGGTTGTTTTCCCAGTTGACATGACAAACATGAAATATTTTCCGACTTAACAGTTCCTAATCGACCAGTGGAAATAAGAGTTCTGAGCTTATCAATAGACATATGGCCTAACCGAGAGTGCCAAAGATCCATGGATGAAGTGGGAATGGTGGGAGCAGCAGCAAGAGTAGAGATGGGAACAGGTGGTGGTGTGCGAAGATGGATAAGCTCGAACATGCGACCAACTTTACGGCCTATCCCAATAACCTGTCCCGTCCGTGGATCCTGCACATGACAACCAGAAGAGGAGAATAAAATAGTAAGGCCAAGATCACAGAGTTGCCCAACAGATATGAGATTAATAGTCAATTTTGGTATGTGAAAAGTAGAGGGAAGAGATAACGTGGATGTTGATATATGGCCAATGTGGTGACAGGTAAAGAAGAGCCATCAGCAGTTTGTAATAGGAGATATGTGTGTGGTAGAATTTTTGGAGAGAAAAATTGTGGAATCAGAAGTCATGTGATTGCAGCAACCGGAGTCAAAATACCAAGAGGTACCTGGAGTTACAGACATTGCATTAGCCGAACCAGATAAAACCTGTTTTAACATATCAGCAAGATCATTATTGGTGACGACTGGATTTGGATTGGATGGCTGTAAATTGGAGGCGGCAGCAGTAACAGACTTGGCATTAGATTTTCTGCCAGGATTCTTGTAGCAATCAGAACCCCAATGTTTTGGTCCACGCTTATGACAATACTTGCACACTCGTTTAGGACAATAGAGTAATACGTGGGTTGTTTCATGGCAATAGGTGCAGACATCGGATGATTTCGTGGATTTAGATTGTGTGACAGCAAGTACTTCGGATGAAATTTGAGAATTTGTACCAAGTCGAGTTTCTTCAAAATGGAGTGCGGTAACAACATCATCAAGAGTTGGTAGTGGGTGGCGATGCAAGAGAGACGCTCGGACAGTCTCAAACTTGTTATGAAGTGCCATGAGAAGAGTCATCACTTGCTGTTGATCTCTGTAAGCAATGAATTTGGAGGCATCGGTGGGACATGACCAGACGGGTTCTGAAGAGGCCAATTGATCCCAAAGGATTTGCATTTCAGATAGAAATTCATCAATGGTTTGACCAGGTTGTTGACGTTTGGCATGGAGAGAAGTCAACAGTTGATACTGGTGAGCAAGATCCTTGGTTGTGTATCTAATTTTCAAGAAGTCCCAAACTTCCTTTCCGGTTGAGAAGCGTCCAAATTGTTGACTGATGGTAGGAATTGAAGTATTGCGGCACCAAGTGATAATATCACCATTTTTGGCAATCCAGTCATCTTGTCTTGTAGCATATTTGTCATCCGATTCATCTTGCTGTTGGGTTGGTGTGGTAACCTCTCCAGTAATGAGACGCCATACTCGACGTGCTTGAAGGAAACTAGTCATGGCTTGAGACCAGTGAATATAGTTGGGCCCATTGAGAATGATGGAAATTGGGCGAGAGATTTCAGTGCGTTCCATTGGCTTGGGTAAGAGGTTGCTGGAGAATGTGAAAGAAAATGAGTAGGACTGGATTTTTTTTTTTTTTTTTTTTTTTTTTTTTTTTTTTTAGAGAGATAACACAAGTCCAGAAGATTTAGGGGCTACAATAACGGAACCAGAAAGTTTGAGGGCTAAAATATAAAAAATTAGAAGGTTTACGGGCTAAAACAGAAGGTTTAGAAAGTTTTAGGGGCTAAAACAGAAATATCAGAAAAGGTTTAGGGGTTAAAATAAGAAATCAGAAGGTGTACGGGCTAAAACAAAAGGTTTAAAAAGTTTAAGGGCTAAAAACAGAAATATCAGAAAGTTTAGAGGCTAAAACAGAAATATCAGAAAGTTTAGGGGCTAAAAAACAGAAATATCAGAACGTTTAGGGTTAAATTGTAAATAGATCTGACGGAATCTGGAATATTCCGTTAACATCTAACGGCAAACAAACGGCGTTAACAGATGATGTGGTGCTGACGTGGCGTTGACCGTGCTGACGTGGCGTTGACTGGATGCCACGTGTCGCTGACGTGGCGTTGACTGGGATGACACGTGTCGCTGACGTGGATGCCACGTGGCGCTGACGTGGATGCCACGTGGCAGTGAACGACTGCTGATTTGGATGACACGTGGCGCTAGGGCTGACGTGGTAGCCACGTGTCTTTCTTCTTCACTGAGAGGCGCGTGAGAATGACGCTGTTTCTGGCCGTGGCTGTTGGTGGCGCGTGAGAGCGCGTGCGGTGGTCAAAGCTGTTGATTAAAACGCGGTTTGGATCGATTTCTCAGTAGGATCATTATTATGCGATTATTTATGGATTTGGATATATATACGGGATGAACGAAGCTGTTGCAGGTCTGTATGTGGTGTATGTGGTGTTTAAGGTGGTTATTGGGTGTAGGGGTTGGTTAGGAGAATGCTGTGGTTTTGGAGACGGCAGAGTAGCAATAAGTGGAGGTGGTGAAGAATTAGGATTCCTCTGATACCATGTAGAAAACTAAAGAGAGAATAAATTGTTCTTGATATTATTCATATGTGTATTTGTTTACAATGGAAATGTCCTGAATATATACAAGAGAAGGAGGAGACATGACAGCCTAAGTCATGAGGGAGACAAGAAGAATAAAGGAAAGGAATGGAATAAAGGGAAAGGAGAAGCTTTACAACAATGGTGCATGCTTTACAATAATGGATATACAACTCATTTCTAATATACAACTAATTTCTAATCTAACAGTTATGTAGAGTTGAATTTGATTTAAATTTCGTTTTCTATATATAGACATACCAATTCCAAGTTAATGATTAATTGAATTTTATTACTTTGGTATTGTGAGATTTTTAGTACAATGATTTTGTCTTAAAAAAATATTTAGATTTTTAAAATTAGAACTTATCAAAAAATAATTTTAGAGTGGAAGAATTATTATTAATGAATTGAAAAAAATAAACTCTCTTCATTGTTAATATTACAAACGAAGGAGATCGAAGGAGAGAAATAATCTATAACTTTACAAGTAAATTAAAATAAGTGCAAATTACACACTTGACTAGAATTCTTGATTGACTTTTAGATGGACGATACATAGCATAGATGTTTTGGACTTTGCTCGATCGAGATGTAAAATTTTTATTCCTAAAAGAAAGAGTGCACCGGTTCAAACTATGCTTAGAGCTAGATAAAGGTGGACTTAAGAATTTCTCAAAGAGTGGACTAACAGTAATAGATAAAAAAAATAAAAAAATATCGAAAGTATAATTATATAGTGAAAAAAAAATTAATAGCATAATTTAAATATTTGAATTTATACATAATGAAAAGTATTTAACAAAGTTGAACTCGACGAGTTATTAATGATTTGAATTAATCTATTACATACTCTAACTAATATATATTTGAGCTAGGCTAAGAGGTGGATTACAACTTAGCAAAGGGGTAGGCTAAAACTTAGTAAATGGGTGGGCTTAAACTAAATTTTTTTTTTTACAAGTTCTAGTAATTTTTTCAAAATTTTCTCTTGTGCTAAAGCTCGCTCTGTTTCTCCTAGATCCGTTCTTGGAGCTAGATCGACAAGTTTAGTAATCAAAAAGCATGTGAAGACTCGAGATCTCAGCTTACAATAAAAATGTGAATTTACTCACTACATCAAAATCGACAATAGGTAATGATCACACTTATAATTTTTTTTGTTTACCGCATGCACTTTTACGTACATGACAATATTTTAGAAGTAAAAATTAAAAAAATAATATTTTTCTAACGTAAGTCTTATTTTTTCAGAACTTTTCTTGGATACAGTCTATAATTCACAATTTTATTTTAAAATGATCGGTTTGACAACTAGTATGACAAAATTAATTATTCTTTTTTTATATTGATAATTATATTCTTATTAAACATTTTTCTTCTTCTATCTTTTTTATTATTTCTTATTATAATAATCGTTAGATTTCACTTACCACCATCACATAATATTAACCGTTATCGTTAGTCATCGCCGGCAATTATTAACCATCTTATGCATTATGCAACTATTTTAAAATAAGTGAACTCTACAATATATCTTTTAAATCTTGCAGTGAATCCCGTAAATAGGGTCCCTCCATGATAATGAAAGCTTAGTCAATACTAAACAACTCTTAAACCCCGTTTGATTGGTGGATGTGTAGTACGTGTTCGCGTTTATTTCTATGTTAAATTAAGTGGGTTGGATTTCAATTGTGTTCGAGTGTTCATATTATTATATGTCATAGTAATAAAATGCTCAATGTTTTGTTCGAATTTGGTTTTATCCCTTTATTTTAGTCAAACAAATATGTGCGATAACATTTTCTTCAAAAAATATATTCTTTGTCAAATTTGCTGATGCTTTACATAAATAAACATAACTTTTGTTAGTGATTTTATAATACAATGATAATACTAATTATTTATATAGAGACCATGACAAAGGAGTTAAAATTTCTATCACCCCAATGTAAGTAAAGAAAAAAGGGAAAAAAAAATAGGGTAGCTTTCTTTAATTCCTTTGAAAGATTTAAATTTAGAGTAAATACCATATTTGGTTACTAAACTATTCTAAAACTTTAAAAACAGTCATCTAATTAAAGTTGGTTCCGTCTGACCTACTAAATTATTTAAATGGTTCCATTTTGCCCACTCCGTCTAAATTGACCGTTAGTCAATGACATAACTGGAGGTAATTTGGTCAAAATACCCAAAATTCACTGTTTATCATCCCCTACAGCGAGCACCACCACGTTGGAAGCCCATAGCCGGCACCGCCTACCTTTTCTTCCGTGAGATCCCAAATGGAGTAATAAACACTAGTTACTTAGTGATAGTAAAATTATTCATAAGTGAGTTAATAAACATGTATGTATATATATTTAGAGAGAGAGTGTGTATGTGTGTGTGTGTGTTTTTAATTACAGGCATGAATTCGATCTTTGGGATGGCCAGACTTGATAAGGGCTTGGAGGTCGAGAGTGAGACCAACCATGAGACCCGCAAAGGCTACCAATCCTATTATTATCAGTACATACAGCGAGAATATAGTCCTGCAGTAACTTACCTTCGCTGCCATCTTCTCTTTCTCTACCTCCGCTGCCATCTCATATTTGTCCCTCTGTCTCTCTCTTCTTCAAAATGATTTATCTCTAGTGATTGAGGTTTCTCCATCTAAGCCAGGCTTTGTTTTTTATGAGATAATTATTTTTTTTATTGTGCTAATAAGTTTGGCTGGTTTGTACAGTGGTTGAGGTTTCTCCATCTAAGGCTCTATTTTTGTTGAGAGAAAGAGAGATTATGAGGTGAGAGACTTAGATGGAATTAATGGATTTATGAGCAAATAATGTTGTAGAGAAGAGAGAGGGGGAAATGGGAGGATCTAAGAGGTGGGTGTGGAAGAAATGGTAGGCGGCGCTGGCCATGGGGCTTCGGTGTGATGGTGAATTGGTGATGGCCGGAAAGGATGATGAACAGTGAATTTTTGGGTATTTTGGCCAAAACAACCCCGCTTTTATTATTAACTAATGGTCAATTTAGACGGAGTTGGTAAAATGAAACTATTTAAATAATTTAGTGGATCAGATGAAACTAACTTTAATTAGGTGACAATTTTTAAAATAGTTTAGTGACTAAATATGATATTTACTCTTAAATTTATTTATGGCACGATTTGATCCTTTATATTGTAACTTTTACTAAATTTATTTGAATTATTTCTATGAGTGATTGTTAGAACTCATTAACCACTTCCGTGATTACTATGCATTGCTACCACTTAACACAGGAGCACTAACTAAGATTTCTAAAAAGTGCAAAATGAGATTTGTACTAAAGTTTATATCTTAAGTTGATTTGGGATTTACTGTAAAAACAAATTTGCATAGTAATATATATCTTAAATTGCTCACAAATTTAGTACAAAAATAAATTTGTATTGCCAACGATCCAGCATTAGAGCAACGGCGGTGGCATGTTGCCGGTGCTTTAATAGTTAGCAAGTTATGATTAAAATATATATATATAGACATTTCTCATCTCAATTATGGACTAGAATTTTAGTGGCTGTTTTTCGGTACTAAAAAAATATCTGTTTAATGTTTTAGTTATGAAAAAACATTGCTAAAGGTTTTAGTTTGTACGGACTGATCCACATATGAAATGTAATCGGTATATATTTACTTTAAAAACAAAAATAAAGGAAATTTTCAAGTAAGGGGGAAAAAAATCCTTATTTTAAAACGAAAAAAGGATGCTATTTCTTAAATAATAGTTATAGAGGATCCTCTTTCTTTGAAATTCATTGGCTAATTAATTAAGATGGGTGCTAATTCTATTCATGAATTTTTAAATATAGCCACAAACTATTGAGAAGATATAACTCGTAGTCTTTTATTTATATCTATATTTATAATATATATAAAAGCACAAATAACTTAAGTGTTTTTCTTTTTTATTTTCTAAATAAACAAGTTAAATCCTTTCTTTACAGTCTTATCTTTTCTAATAAGAAAGCGCTCTTAGTTTAGTTTGGTAGAATTGGGTTTGTATTGAATTAGGCGTTTTATATAAGATTTTTATATAATTTCATAACAAACATCCATAGAATGAAATTATTTAATAGATTATATTAAAATTACAAGACTTTTAGGTAGGTAAAAAAAATCAAATAAATTTTATATTTAATACTATATTTTATTTATTTGTTATTAGAGATAATGGGTTTAAAGGTCTCGCTCCATAATGTTTTATAACTCTAAGGACGGACTCGTGTTTAATAAAGGAAAGTAGTATTAATTTCATAATTTGGTTTTAAAATAAGAACACTTTTCATAATATTAATTTATTTTAAGGAAAATACTAAAGGTTAATGGACAAATATACCCCTAATTAAAAAGTTGACGTGTCCACGCCGTTCTCGTCTTCTTTCTATTACGAGATTGTTTAACTTGTTACGAAAAAATAAAAATTGCAGGTTATTGGTTTCTATTACGTGGAAGGATAGGGGACTTCCTTAGGTAATTGTTATCGCTTCCTTATTTCCATTCATCAACTGTTTCAGCGTGTGACACTACATTAATTACGCTAGACATGGTGGTCAGCCACAACACCCACACAAACACACTCTCTATATATATATACACATATATATGTGTGTGTGTGTGTGCATGTATAGGTGACCAATTTATAGCAGAGAGCACGCAATTGTGTAGAGAAGAAGTGGGTTATCCTCTTTGAGCATAGCAGAGAAAAGCTAAGCAGAACTCTCTCTAATGATGGCGACTACTCTTGTTCTACTGAATTATAAGGTTACGACTGCTCCTTGCATCACTCTTTTATGGATATATATATGTGTGTGTATTGGCAGAAAATGACACTCCATGTTTATTATTTTATAGTTTTATTACTTTTCTGGTTTAATAGCCGTGTGCATAAATAAGCTGAATTGTGGGATTTATATATGTATGATGAAGAAGCATTTCAGGTGTTTGCTGTAATGACTGTCAGAATGCTTGGTAGCTTGGCAATGGGTAGTTTTCACAACTTTGTAATTTTAGATTCCTATAAGCGCTGCCAAATTCCTAAGTTGGTCCGGGACAAAAACTATGAGAAGTTTTTCAATCTAAATCTATTAATTCAAAAGGTTTTATTTAAAACTTATCGAAAGATTGTATAAAATTCATTAGTGCTAAATCTGATCGCAGTGCTAAATGCATTTAGCACCTTCTGGTTGTTGTTAAGAAGGTGCTAAATGCATTTGGCACCTTCTGATTGGTGCTCAGAAGGTGCTCCAAGTGGTGCTAAATGCATTTAGCACCTTCTGGTTATTGTTCAGAAGGTGTTAAATGCATTTAGCACTTTCTGGTTGGTCCTTAAAAGCATTTTCTGGTTGCTTTCTGGTTGGTCCTTAAAAGCACTTTCTGGTTGCTGTCCAAGTGGTGCTAAATGCATTTAGCACCTTCTGATTGCTGTTCCAGGTGGTACTAAATACATTTAGCGCCTTCTAGTTGGTGTTCAGAAGGTGCTAAATACATTTAGCACCTTCTGGTTGCTGTTAGTGACCATAATGAGACTTGAGATATTATAAGAAAGAGGTATTAGTGTTTTTTTGTACAATATCCTTAATTTACATGGCCAATTTTTAAATGTCTTTTATAATTATATTATTATTAAAATAAGCCCTTATGTTTAATTGCCTTTTGTTATTATTATTATTATTATCTTTTTTTAATAAATTCAATAACTTTTGTCAAATAGTAAAACCACATGCAATGAAACAAAAACTAGTATTAGTAAAAAAACTTGAATGTCCCCACATTTGAGTCGGCTAAGGATTCTTATTTTGTTTGAAAAGAAAAGAAAGCCGTTTCCACGAGAAATCGAAAATCCTACTACTCCCATTAATCTAGTATTTATATTTATTTAGGATTATTATTTGTAATAATCAACGAATAAAAGGAAAGGAAAAAGTGAGAAACAAACACTGCCAAGAAAAGGGCGCGTCATCGAAACGGTTCAAAAATGTCAGCTGGCCCCAATTCCAACTCTCTTAATTCTGAAGAAGGCGCGTGGCATAAACACAGCACAGCCGTCTAACTGAAAAGATGCCATTTGTCCAAAATCCTTTCCTTTTTCTATTTCCTGTCTCTCTCTAAACTCATTCACCCGCCAACACGGCATTTTCCAATTTTCCCCCAATTTTATTTCTTCTCTCTCCCTTCGGTTCTTGTTGTTGTTGAAAATCAGATAGATAAATCCTATCCTATTTATAAAAAAAATAATTAATATATTTTTATAAATAAATGATATGATGGTGGATTCCTCTTCATCATCAACATCATCAACATCGTCATGGGGCAGTAAAGATGGAGAAGTGATAAAGAGTCCGAGTAGTTGTGATTATTCGTTTAAGATACTGTTGATAGGTGATTCAGGTGTGGGGAAGAGTAGTCTACTCCTCAGTTTTCTCTTCTCCAACTCTCTTCACCAACATCTCTCCCCCACCATTGGTATGTAATCTCGATCTATGTATATATGCGCCTTTTTTTTTTTCTTTAATTATATAATATAGTTTTTACAGTATTTGAACGTACGTTGATTTAAGTTTAATGGCTGTTTTCACTCTTTGAGTTGTTAATTCTTAGGTAATATATACTCCCAGGAGTTGCAACTTGACTTTCACACTTTTACCTTCTGTTCCGGAGTTTTGGAGAAAAAATTAAGAAAATACAGAGAAAGTATTAATTGAAGGGAAGGAAAAGGTATAATTGTTTCCTATCCTTACTTTTGGAAAATCGTTGGAAAAACAATATATTTTTGTAAAAATTTGGATAATAAGTGGATAGATAAATGGTGAGATTATTGCTTTTTGACCTCTTTTATGAAAAAATAAATTCTTTATGTGGTGGTGAAGAAATTTTTTCCACAACAAAACACAAAAGAAGATGAAGGACATATACTCACTAAAATAAGAATGAGATGAAGCGCATCTCATAACATCCCTAAACTTATTTTTCATCTTCTCACCCAAATTACTTGTTTTGCTTATCATTTTCCATGTTGTTATCAAATAGAGTCTAACAAGAAGAAAATGTTACTTTGAGTGAAAAGAAATAGAGAGAACATATGAGTTTTTAAAAATCTGTTATGTATTTTGGGAATAAAGTAATACAATATATTTTCATTAAAAAAACTCTTTCTTCCCTCTCATTCTCTCTGATTTGAAGAGACAGAGGAGAGTTTTAATTAATATTCTCACTTTCTCTCGTTTTTTTCTCCATTAAACACTCCCAAACAAGAAAAAGTGTGAACTTTGTCTCTAAATTGAAACTCCCAAACACGGGGTGAGGAATAAAATCTGTGAAATTTTCCAAGATTTGATATATTGATTTTATCCAACATAATCATTTGTTGGAGACTCTCCTTCCAAAATTAAGAATTTGCTCTTTTTTGGGGATGTCCAACTCAAAAATCCACTATCATACTAAAATGGGTAGCGTTAACAGGGGGCACATGTTAAGTATGCTATTAATGGAAAAAAAATAGATCTTGCACGAGAATCTAAGCATCATTTAATGTATGTTGTGCTTTTGTTCTTTTTATATTTATGTTCTTATCATGTGCCCTTCGGACACATGTTAACACTACCCTACTAAAATTTATGATAGGAAACAAGTTTTATTGAAATTAATGCATTCATGAAAAATATGAAAGTTTAGGATCTCAATTAGGGTCGGAGGTTATACTCTGTCCCCATTTTCAGGACCTCTCAAATTAAGATTCCTATGCCCCTGTAGGACATGATTAACGTACCACTTTCTTAACAACTGTTTAGGTTAAAACTTATGTTTTTCTTAAAATGTTTGAAAAGAAACTGGGTACCAATTTCTTAACAATTTAGTATAATAGCATTATACTTAATATTGGAATAATTAGCGCCTACAGCACTACTTGTGCTTACACTGGATGGCGTTTTCTAGAGTTATAATTGTAAGTAAACTGAATTATTCACGCATACAGCCTTGCCCGTGCACACACCAGTGTTCTAGAAATTTAGGTTGCCAAACTGTCCCTTGAAATTTTTTGGTGAAACTGAACTAAAATTCATTTCATCCTAAATTAGGAGGCTCCATTTCATTGCTTGTTTCTTTCATGGAATTCCTGTCCCGTATTCTTATTAAATCTTAAGTTTGCCGCATTAATGAGGTCCATGACTTGATTATTTTTGTTTCTTGGTACTAACTTGGATATTGGACGCCAAATGAATAACAAAATTGGTTTAATTTAAATCCTTACACAAACAAACACTGACCTGTTTTTATATATGTTTGTGTGTGCGTGTGCACCCACGCTGTATATATCAGAATTGTATTCCAAATATTAAAATGGATAATGATGGTTTTCTACGAGATGGTCTGCTAATCTTAATTAGGAAGTTGAAGCGAGTAGCTCTTCGCTTTGGGGTATTCAAACTCTTTGATATATGGTTCTTGGAAATGTAAATTCTAAAATTCATTTAATGTTTGTTTATAGTAAGCAACTAATCAAAGAGGGTTATCACTTATCAGTTATCAGATATTGCAATAGGTTTCAGTTGGAAAATTCAATATTTGAGGATCCATGCTTTTGATTGTAATACAGTGAGAGTGATTCACGGGAGTGGTTGCTTGAATTACTCCATAAATTCCAATTTAATATGTTTCAGTTTTTTCATTTATTATATCCCATGATCATTTTAGTTACAAAATATGAGAGACTAGTAATCTATGCAATTGGACCCTGTTACTTGGGTGTTTTTTACTATATGCTGAGGTTTGGTGTTACATTTACTGAAAATTCATTTTCTTTCTTACTTGCAACTTATCCTATGCCGTTCTTGCATATGTGATGTATGTGGGCAATTCAATCTCTCGCTTTTATTGAACTTCAAGTCGACGTTGCGATGCCAGCCTAAGCTTTATTTTCTTTTTTATTAGTTGATATATGTTAAGTTGTATTATTGAGCCCGTGGCTGTTCTATCAACTGCCTCTAGGCGTGGATTTCAAGATAAAGCTGCTTACAATTGGTGGGAAGAGACTGAAATTGACAATTTGGGATACAGGTTGGCTGTCCCTCAAAATTACTGTGACTTAGTGAAAGAGATTGTCTTATTTTCCATTGCAATGTATTTATCAAAATTTGTGTTGTACTGCAGCTGGACAGGAAAGATTTGGTATCTTGACGAGCTCTTACTACAGAGATGCACATGGAATAATTCTTGGTATGCCAGTACCTATATATTATATCTTTTCTTGGTATTTTTGGTACCCTTTTTGTATCTATATGAACTGCAAAATCTACTTGGCATTTATAATAGTACTTTACCTCGTAAAACTATATTGGTGTGATTCCATATTAGTATTTCTGCATATTTCAGGTGCTCCCTTTAAGACGCATTACTTGATCCGCAACTGTTTTTACTTCACATACTCAACAGTTTCTAATGGACCAGAGCCATAGTATAAGTTAAAGTCACTCATCAAGATAATTTTACTATATTAGGCTCCGTTTGATGACAAGATGGAAAATAGCAGGAAAAACAATGTATTTTTGTGAAAATTTGGAAAATAAGTTGAGAGATGTGATGTGATTTCTCTTGCTTTTTTGTTTTTCCATGGAGAAAATTTCTTTGGGTGGTGGTGAAGAAAAATTTTCCACAAAAAATAGAGGATGGAGGACATCTACTCATTAAAATGAGCATGAGATGGAGAGCATCTCACCACATCCCTCAACTTATTTTCCAACTTCTCACACAAATCAATTGTTTTTGCTATCATTTTCCATTTTGTTTTCAAACGGGCCCTTATAGTTTACAATATTTGCGTCTTATGTACTGGAAATAAAGAGGATACCTCTGATTTTCTTTAGAATGTATACTTCTTAATTAACATACGCAGTTAGTTCTTTTAATATTTTCCTGTGCTTTACTTAGAGGTATAATAGAAATTTGTTCATTCTTTCTGATAATTGAAATTTCTATTTGCTTCTATTTTAGTTTATGACGTAACGAGGAGGGAATCTTTTACAAACTTGTCAGAAATATGGGCCAAGGAAGTAGACCTTTACTGCACAAATCAAGAGTGTATCAAGATACTAGTTGGGAATAAAGTTGATCGGGTAAGTTGTATTGCTTCTCCTTTTATATTTTATCCCAGAACAAAAATACATACACAAATGCGCGTAGACACACACATGGTTGTTCTTGTATGCTTGTAGATACACAATGGTGGAATCAACATTTGGCTCGTCTGACTTGCCCCCATTTTATATGTGAATTAGACTTACCCCACTTTTCATAATCATCGGACCTTGCCCCCTGCTTGCAGAGGAATCTGAAAGAATTACATAGAAACGGGGGGTTAAGTCAGAGGATTACTTTCATTTGTCCCCCATCCTTATGTAATTCTTTCAGATTCCCCAGCATGCAGGGGCAAAGTCTATGATTATGAAAACAGGGGCCAAGTACAATTTTGCATTAAGAATAAATTTTTATGAGAGGATCAATGACACACATGCACAAAACTTCTGCTCCCAAACATCTATATCTT
Source organism: Lonicera japonica (assembly GCA_021464415.1). Lineage (NCBI taxonomy): Eukaryota > Viridiplantae > Streptophyta > Magnoliopsida > Dipsacales > Caprifoliaceae > Lonicera > Lonicera japonica. Next base: position 69,497,316 of record CM038465.1, read on the forward strand.
TGTGTTTGTAGTACTCCTTCCGTCCCAAACTAAAAGTGCAATTTTCTTTTTGGGACATAATCAATGTACTAATTTCACAGTAGTAAATAAATAATGTTATTAACCATTGACGAAGTTAAATTTAGTCTATCTTTATATAATTATAAATGTCATACATGGGCTCTTAATTGGGACAGATGGCGGATATAGAATAAATTTGAATACTATAATGTAACACATTGCGTTAGATGAACACCAAGGTGCATCCTTGAAGTCCATGACATCTTAGTTTTTCTGTGGTGAATACTGGCTATATGATTGCTTAGTAAGTAATATGATTTCACTTCTATGTTCTAGTTTCAAGCTCTATTAAAATTGTAAAAAATGAAACTCTATTATATACATCTTAGTTTTTTGGTGAATATTTTGCTATATGCTTACTTTGCAAGTAATAAACATTAACTCAATCAATACGCTATTTTCAGGATAGTGAAAGAGAAGTGACGATAGAAGAGGGAATGGCTCTGGCACACGAGCATAAATGCTTATTTTATGAATGTAGCGCTAAAACTAGAGCAAATGTGCAACAATGCTTTAAAGACCTCACCTTAAAGGTATAGTCTTTTCGGAGTAATTTTTCCTTTTTAAATTTTTTGGTAAATCTGCACTTGTTTGTATATTTTAATTTTTGGATTTGTGTTTTTCAGCCTTTTCACTTTCGGCTGCAAAAATGAGCATCCTTTATATTGTTCTGTTTGGAGCATATTTAAACTGAATATGAATATTTCTCTCTCAAAAAATTACAAAACCGAATATGAATATTTATCTCTCAAAAAATTACAAAGTATTGAAATAATGTTAACATACTTAGATGACATTTAATTGTCCCTAAAAAACAATTAACTATTTTATAATTTTAAAATTTAGCTTAGATAGTGTAATAGATGAATTTCTTGAATTTTCATGAAATTATTCACAAAATTTTCGAGAATGAATGTTCAATACATAGCTTATACTCAAAAGGAAAGTAAGAGAAATTTAAGCATTGTATTTTCAGGGACAACCAAACGCCCTCTGAAGGGTCCATTTGGTTGCATAAATTGTCTAATTCTAAATTGGCAGATCATAAACTTATTAATTCAATATAAATTTTTGTAGCATGTTTTAAGATATCGATTTGTATATTGCATTATAAATCATGGAATTCCAAGTATATTTGTAAATTGTGTTGTTTATTTTCTTACGGACCAACATAAAGTTTTTACTTCTTATACTTGCTCATCATTGCAACCAAACACTAAAAATATGATAATTCATGGATTAAATACTTCTAAATGATCCGATTTGTAAATTGAGGAATTACCATGCTGGACATAAACAAATTGGCAGGAAATAACTTCCCTGCTCCTCTAATATTCTAAACCTTGAACTTGATCGTTTTAGTAGGTTTTACACCTTTGATATTGAACATGATAGTATGGGTGCGTTTGATTAAAAGGTTTGAAAATGATTGAAAACACTACTAATTTTACGAGGTGAAAATTAGTGATTTGGTGAGATGTTCTATTACATTTTTTTTTTAATGTTTTTCCGTGGAATCAAATTCTTTAAGTCTATGGGTATGGAAAAATTTCCATGAAAAAAAAGGAGATGGAGAATATCACCAAATCACAGATCTCCTTCTCCAACTTAAATATACATTGTTTATCTGATTTGTTTGTTTTCGTATGTATGCGTTCTAACAACTCTATATAACTTACAGATACTAGAGAGACCTAGCCTAATGGAAAAAGGATCTGTAGCTGTGAAGAGAAAAATCTTGAGACAGAAGCAAGTGGGACTAGAAAGACGTCACGGTAGTTGCTGCTCCTAATTCAAATGCTTGGAGTTAGATCTCTAGCTGCTCTTGTCCAATGCCATCAGATGGTTAGATCCTCCTTACATCATGATGATCAGAGGGTGATGATACGTTCTTCTTAGAACTTGGTGGATCCATAGTTGTTCTTTTTGTGTAATCTCTGTTAAGTTCATATATAAATTTGGTTCGTTCTTTTATTCGTTGAATCTTTACCCTCTTCGTGTTAGGATTAGATTAAGATAAAACAAAAAATGAAAAAAAAATAGTTGTGTACCAAGGTTTTGTAATTTATATGTTCAAACTTCAAACACAATATATAAATTTTTGTGCTCAAAAATTGAATGTGGATTATATGTAGATTCTGCTCGTATGCGTGTAATAAAGATATTCCCATATTTCCTATAGACTTTTTGTGATGTTAGGTAGAGGCCATAGAATAGGCCATAGGGGTTAGAATTTGAAATGCAACCATGCTTCTTTTGAGCTATAAGGGTGCATTTTTTGATTGCCAAGTTGGAAAATGATTGAAAAGACAGATAATTTTTATGAGAAGTTGAAAATGACATGTGTGGTTTGGTGAGATGTATTACTTTTTCAGTTTTCCGTGGAGTACAATTCTACGGACAGAGGCTGAGAATTTTTTTCCATGAAATATAAGAGAAAATGGAGAACACCTTTACCAAATCACTCTTCTTCCATCTTCTCAAAAAATTTAATTGTTTTTTCAATTATTTTCTAACTCTGCAATCAAACGGATCCTAAAAGATACTCCCACCGTCCTAAATTAGAAGTCTACTATTCCTTTTTGGGATTTCCCAAATTAAGAGGCCCATTTCCTTTATAGGACATAATCAACATTCCAAAACACACAATAGAAACAAGTTGTGTTTTTAAACCATTGCTTCTGATGAAATTAGAGCATTCTTAGAAGATGTGAAAGTCTGACATGGACTCTTAATTAGGGACGGGGGAAATACATCTTTATAGTAAAACCAGCTGAAAGAATCTATACATAATTCACCTTTTGGATATAGTTTAACAGCTAATCTTTTAGTTTAAGGTGAAAATTTCATGGATACAATTTTGTGTGCATTGTAATTTCCTTACGTCATTGGAATTGCCGAGTCTTCAAAGAAAATGTGAAAAATTCAGTTCTGTTGCCACTTGTTAAAAGAAAGATATTTGCTGTTTCGATCAATTTGAGCGGGATCATGACGGTTATTACATGACAGAAGACAGTTTGGCTGCCATTGCCAAGTCAACGAGGCTGAAAATTTGGTTAAAACAAGGTAGTGTGAAGAGAGGACATCTTGTTCTTTTCTGAATTAAGCTGCCGACTTATCAAATTACAGCACAAAATGCTCTTGTTATTGACCTTTTCTTGTTGCGTATTATATTCAGTTCCTTGGTAGTCCCCTCCCCCTCCCCCTTCTCTTCTCTCTCTCTCTCTCTCTCTCTCACACACACACACACACAAAAGCATGGCTTATGTTCTCCAAACAAATAACAGCACAAAATGCTCTTGTTATTGAGCTTTTCTGGTTGTTTTTTTGTGCAGTTCCTTAGTAGTTCCTCTCTCTCTCTCTCTCTCTCTCTCACGCACACACACAAGCAGAGTAATGTTCGCCAAACAAATGACAGCACAAAATGCTCTTGCTATTGACCTTTTCCTGTTGTTTCTTGTATTCGACCAGTTCCTTAGTAGCTCTCTCTCTCTCTCTACACACACGCACACAAAAAAAAAGAAGAAAGATGAAGAAGCACATGGTCTGTTTACACGCACAAAAGACAGTCTCCGTTGCTATATACATACGATCACCTTTTCTGGTCTGGGGACAAGAGGGAAGGAAAAAAGGAGCCTCATTTAACTTTCACACTTTGCAATGGCACCCTTTGGCCCCTCAAGATTGTGTGCAATACTGTTCACAGTGCTCGTTGCTAGTGCCAATGGCATTGATATCTATCTGGAATGGCTTGTGTCAGTTGATACCAGCATTGAACCCGTTTCATTTCCTCAGCCTGTAAGCAACTAAGTTTCTTCTTTTGCTTTGATAAGAATGGGGAATTGTTTTATGACTCATTGATGTGATTTATCTTTACACCATGTAAAATATTGGTTGTGTTGACAGGTTATCACAATCAATGGAATGTTCCCGGGACCGCTCATCAATACCACAACAAATGATTTTGTCCACGTGAACGTGTTCAACGATTTGGACGAGCCGCTACTAATTACTTGGTATGACTATTTGCCAAGTATCTTTTGTTTTTTTTAGCATTTTTGCTTTGTACTCCTCTCACATATCCCCAATTAATTAAGAGTCCACTTTATTTTTCAGAAGAATCAGAACATAATCAACACACCAAAACTCGCAACAGGAAACAAACTTTGTTCTCAACTATTGATTGTGATGAAATTAGTGCGTTCTTAAAATATGTGGAAGTCAAATATACACTCTTAATTAGGGACGGAAGGAGTATATGTCTTGTTAGGAGATGAGTAAAATGTTAAGCTTTAGCACTCGTTTGGTTAAAGTTTGGATGATTATACTATGCGTATTTATTCATAATCAAAATCTATCCAAAATAGGTGAAGGAATTTTTACCATTTTATTATTTACCTAGATGGAACAAAATATTTCACTGCGAGCCAAGCGGTTCCTCAGAGTTCTTCTCGTTTATATTTCAATTGGTTAGTAAGTACTGAACAAACGAAGGGGGCTTTTGGTTGTCCCCCAAAAGTGAAACTGCAGGTTTTTTCCTATTTTAATATAAATTAGATGGATTTTTTGACTTTTTATGAATTTGATCGACTAGTTGAACTAGTTACATTCATAAAAGTTAAAAAAGGAACATTGTCCACTACTTGGTGTATGTTCAAATCCAAAATGAGAAGAATACGGTCATTTTATGTTTTGGAGCATGTTTTTAATTCAAAATTCACATTTAAACAATAAATCGAATTTATACAAAGCCTTGGGACTGGACTCTTTGGCAGGTTTTTCCTTTTTTGGGTTGGGGAGAAGGAAGAGAGGGGGAGGGAGAGGGGGGGGGGGGGTGATTCAGGTCAAGCACGCTTATTTTTTTATCAACCATCAGGTATTTTGTTTTTAATAAAATAACTTCAGCGATTTTAATCAGTGATATTCTTTAAAAAGCAATAAATGTTATATAAATATAGCACATTCAACACATTTAAAGTTAAAAAAGAAATGGTGTTGTGCTTGTGTAGGAATGGCATACAACAAAGGCTTAATTCATGGCAAGATGGAGTATCTGGCACAAACTGCCCGATTCAACCTGGCACAAATTGGACTTATGTTTTTCAAACCAAAGACCAGATTGGCACTTTCACTTACTTCCCTTCAATCAACTATCACAAGGTTGCTGGAGGATTTGGACCTATTCGAGTTAACAACCGAAATGTCATTGCTGTTCCTTTCCCAAAACCCGAAGCCGAGTATGATCTTCTCATCGGTGACTGGTTTCAGAGTAATTACAAGGTTAAACATAACGAGAATCTGTTAACTTTATACTAACCAGAATCTGTAGACACGCGTACGCAGTAGTGTGGCCATTTTTTTTTATTTTTTTTGGTGGGGTCATTTAACAAACTGTTATTTATTGGTACTTTGTTAAGGGCACTCCAGTTATTATTAAACACTAAATACATGCTCAAAATGATTGTACTTCAAAATTTTCATTAATATAGACCTTGTTTGACCCCACTATTTTTTATTTTTTTTTGAAAATTTTAGCAGGGTCAATTACTCATTACTTCATACATTCTTATTATACTATGTATGTTTTTTAGACGTTTTAAATTAAGTGGTGCCATTGGACCCCACATGTCCCTTCTTAGCCATGCCCCTGCGCGTGCACCACCCTGTGCTACACGCGGGACAATGGTGACGTTCCATGTGGCACCATCCCTAAGTAGAGGAGACACATGCAGATGCGGTGGTGTCTTAATGGTGCATTACCATTGGCCCAGGAATACTTCCCTATGGTATACTAGGCATATTATAAATTATCTCCTATTCAAATGCTTTTATCTAATTTGTTATGCTTACCCTCTCTCTCTCCTCTTTGGTCTCTAACTATGATAGGTCGTTAGGTCCTTGGTGGAGAACACGATGTTGGACGTTGGCAACATGCCTGATGTGATCTTGATGAACGGAAAAGGCCCTTATGGTTATTCAATGTCAAAATCCTATGAAGTCTTCACTGTCGCAAAAGGTAACTTACACTCTTAGTCATGATATGATTCTTACTCAAGTACTTCGAAATTTAGGCCCGTCCTAGTTTGTTGTGGTAAAATAGTTTCCAGTTGAGCGAAAGTAAAATATTTTTCAACATATGCAAGTCCAAATTTTTTTCCTGTTCGCATAGATAAGAAAAAAACATTTCGCCTGTTTCAGGTATTCTTTTCATATAAAATTGGGTATTTTTTACTTTGCCCCTTGTACTTAAATGTAAAATTAGACTTGCCCCATATTTTCACAATCGTTACGTTAAAAAAATTGAGATCATCCTCCATTTGTACACAATTCTGTGAGATTCTCCCATATGCAGGGGCAAAGTCTAATTATATGAAAATGGTTTAAGTCTATTTTCGCATTTAAGTCACTGTCCAAAAAGCCCTATAAAATTAGTGATAAACAAACAAAAAGTTTATCCGAAACAATCAATAGATTATGCAAACCAAAGGGACTTACGTACGAGTAAGTGGACTAGCCTAGTTGGTAAATGGTAAATAAAGGTGCCCACCTTGGCTTAGGAGATCCGGGGTTGAAGTCTCACCTATGGTTGGATTTTTTCTTTGTTGTTCTAGTAAAAAGGAAGAAACTTAGAACTTCTTTTAAAAAAAAAAAAAAAAAGTATGGAACAAAAAGACAGCTATAATCAAGTTGAAACATTTCACCTCCAGGTAAGAAATATTTCACCCTGAACCAAACGTGCTTTCAGCGCTAAATAGGAATTTCCATTTGTCTTAACTCTTGTGCCTCTATGGGTGCAGGAAAAACTTACCGATTTCGGATATCAAACGTGGGCACTGCATTGAGTTTTAACTTCAAAATACAGAACCACAAGATGGTGTTAGTTGAAACCGAAGGTTCTTATACTAACCAGATCACACTCGATTCTCTTGATGTTCATGTTGGCCAGTCCTACTCTGTTCTTGTTATGGCCGATCAAGACGATGCCGAGTACTTCATGATAGCTACTCCTAAATTGGTCAATACTACAGATGGTAGCAGCCTATTGGGTAAAGGTGTTCTACGTTATGCCAATGCCATCGGATTACCTAGTGGCTCATTGCCAAGTGGCCCTGATCCGTTCGATGTGGATTTTTCAGTAGATCAAGCTAAATCTGTAAGGTAAGTCTACTTTCTGTCTACCTCGGTCGTGTGATTTAGTTTAGGCCCTGTTTGGTTCAAGGTGGAATATTGTCATCTGGTGAAAGTAAAATACTTTTGATTAGTCATGTTGATGTTGTTTGGAAACTCTAGGCTTTAGAAAGCATTCTATATAACCTTCAAACAAGGGTGGGTTAAATGTCCCTCTTCTGGTTCATATTAAGCTTCATATGAGACATTTTTTTCTGTTTATTCTTCCAGAGCTATATGAGCCATTTTGACTTTGTCCTCTTGAAACTATAGAAGTGAACATAAAATCTATCTCAAAGAGACTTCATCTCTTTCGTTTTTACACTCAAACAAACTGAGTCGAAAATGTTAGCAAAACAACATTTTTGCATAAGTTGGGAGGGTTTGCAAGAGATTTTGGTAAAATTTGTTAAATTTATTGACTTCGTGATATAAAATTGTTGAATCTTTTATGAAAATTGGTTCAAATGTTGAAGGATTTTGGACAAGAAGAGGTTATGTGTACAAGTTTATGAGTTAAAGGAGGTATTAATTCATTTTTTTAGCTTTTATGGTCAAAGTAAAAAATGAGCTTTTTATTTTTTAAAGGGGAAGGTCTAAGTCTATTCGACTCGAACTCAGGACCTCTCCTGACTTTGGGCCGGTGCCTTAACAACTAGGCTAGCCCACTCGCTCAAGTGAAAAATGAGCTTTAGTTCAAAGGGATTTACTATAATTTACCTGTAATAGCAGATCAAAAGAACCGCCCAAAAAAAAATAATTGCATTCTAAGGGACATCCAAACTCCGCGTAAAAGGTTTCATGTAGCATCCTGGAAGTAGAAATGTTTTTGTTCGAAGAGTTCCATAAAAAAGTTCCATACAAAATCCATTTCTGAATTCAAAAATCCCCACAATTTCTTCATGAGTAGGTGGAACATGACAGCAGGAGCAGCAAGGCCGAACCCGCAAGGAACCTTCAATGTAACAAATGTGACTCTCTCACAGACCTTTATCCTTCATGGTTCAGCATCTCAGATCAATGGTACACCACGCTACCTAGTTAACAATGTGTCGTATCTCACTCCCAACACCCCATTGAAACTCGCCGATCATTTCATCAACGGCTCAGGTGTTTACCAACTTGATGCATTTCCCCTTCACTCTATCAATGCTGCTGCTGCATATGGAGTTTCTGTTGTTACCGGAATTCACAAGGGGTGGCATGAGTTTGTATTTCAAAATGATTTGGATGTTATGGATGCTTGGCATTTGGATGGTTTCGGGTTCTATGTGGTGGGGTAAGCTTGTCTTGAAAATAGCTTTATTTTAGTGCCATGTGTTAGATTATGAACTATAATATATATGAAATACCTCGTGTTGTTCACTGAAACAAATACTAATTCATTTCTCAATATTTAGGTTTGGTGAAGGAGAATGGAGCCCAGAATCACGGAATACTTACAATCTTTTTGACCCCGTTGTCCGTTCCACTGTCCAAGTGTACCCCAGAAGATGGACCGCAGTTTACTCGTTCCTCGATAACCCAGGAATGTGGAACTTGAGGTCACAACACATGAAACATTGGTACTTGGGCCAAGAACTCTACGTTAGGGTTCATGATGACGATCCAAACCCTGCCAAGGAGCGACCACCGCCAGAAAACCTCCTTTTATGTGGTGGGTGCCAATCCATATTAGCTTTATCTTCCTCTTGTTGATATATTTTACCCTGTGCAGTACTCCTGGAGTACCTCTAGACCTAATGAGTGAGTGCTTAATAAGCAAAGTCATTCTTTATATATTTATTTACCCCCTTGCATGCATGGTGGATCCTACTTGGAGCATCGCCATCGGATTGGAGTACGGTCATGTTGTACTCCATTATTACTAAATATCTTCTCGTTCAGAAAAAATGAGTCCACTTTTGTTTTTCACTCGCAATCAGTGGGTTGGAACAAATTTTTTTTCCTATCGTGAGATTTTGTAAATTGATTATACTCGGGAAAGGAAAGTGAACTATTAATTTGGCAATCTCAAAAAAGAATACTGGACTCTTAATTTTGTGATGGGAGGGGTACTTTGTTGAATTGAACTTGTCAAAATTATTAGTGCGTGTGAATTCCAATTCCAAGCTAGAATTCAAGTTGAGATAAATGTTAGTTTCAAATGTGACTTGTATCAGTTTTATTGCATTTTCGGTTTTCTCATTGCATGCTTTTGGTTGCCTATTTACAGGAATTTTTGATGAGTCGCTTGCTCCAGCTAGCGCGCCAGCTCCCCAGGCTGGTTGGTGATAGTTGACGCGTTAATTGCACTAATCATGATGTTATACCTCTTCGTGTTCTTGATTTTGCCCTTCTCTTAATTTTTTTCATTTGTGGGCATCAACCTACATTGTAATAATTTCTTTACAGAGTGCAAATATATTCTAAAGGTTAATAAGTAACCCATATTCTATATTGCATTAGCTTGGGTTGAAGTTGGTTTTTGTTTTTGTTTAAAAAAAGAAAGTCTTAAGTTTTTTTTTCCCGCAACATGTTAATAACTTGAAGGGGGATTAAACTCATTGCCTCGTGAAATTCTCCATGTCGTGAGAAAATCCAAATTGAAAATGGTTTTTTTGCTTTTTAAACTTGATCTCTTCAAAGCATATATATATATATATATGGGAAAGGATATTAAGAAAATCAATTGTTTTGGCTTTTAAATGTGGACCTGTCATTTTAAAGAGGCAAATTGATGAAATTTTTTTATAAAACTTGGTGAAAATGATTTTAAAGATTGGTAGATCATTTCTTTCAAATTTTATCGAAAAATTCAATTGAAAAGTGGGTTAGTTAAAAAATTAATATATATGCTTCTTTCTAGCCGTTAAATTTTATAGAAATCATCTTCATTAAATTTTATTAAAAAAATCATCTGTTTTACTTCCTTAAAATTGTTGATTCGCATTTAAAAATTTAAAAAATGATCCTATTTAGATCATTTTCATATATGTATATATATACACACATATACGATCAAGTTGAATAGCCTTATATTATTAGTGAAATCACCTCCCCGTTTAATTCTTACTCCCACTAGGAGGCGGGACTTTCTTCATCTCCTTACCGTTCATTTTAGGTATTGATGTTCTTCGAAACTTGGAGTTTAATGTAAATAAAACTAGTACTGCAATAAACCTCCAAAAATTGCACATGATTGTATTATCTTTTCCTTTTCAACGAATATTAAAGAAGACTATATTCAGCTGTTGTATTGTGTCACTTGTCTACTTTATTTATTTTTATTTAGAAGTAATAGAATAAATTCTAATGCTTATTTAGTTTGAGTGAAATCAAATAATTTATAATATATAAAACATGAGCAAAAGTTAAGTTAAAACCATATAACACCCTTGAAGTTTACACCGAATTGCACTTCTATTCATGAAGTTTCATTTAGCTCACATAAAAACACAAAGTTAAGATCGTGTTTCACTTATATTCACAGTTTAACATTCCGTCCAAAATGTTAACGGAAAGCCTTATGTGCGCGCCACGTGAGCGGTAAAATGGGTAACCCAGCCCCTAATTTCCTTTTCCTTCCCATTTTTTCTCCAGAAAAAACAGAGTATATATCATCTTCCTCCCTTCTCTCTCCTTTGACCAAAACTCTTCCATCCTAATCAAACCCCTTCCCTCACCCTTCAATTATTCATCTCTTTCATCACTCGAACCCTAGTCCTCCGCTCCTCTCACTCCGATCTTTACTACTACCACTCCCACATCAACTCTTACATCCGATACGCCGTCGCTCACAATGCCAAAAGCTTAACTATCGCTTTTCATTCCAAGTGCATTCGATGGTTTCGATGAATAAGGCGGTGGAGTTGTCTAGGGTTATAGCGGAGAAGAAGGTCAAAGAGGCTGTGATGACGAGGAAGAAAACTAAGGAGGCATTGGAGCGATTGGCTAACCTAAGTTCTAAAGAGAAAATTGAAACAAAGTTAATGGTATCGACGACGTAGAGTTCATTAGAAAAAAGATGTCAGAATGAGGTTTTTAGGGTTTGGAACAATGGTGAATCTATTAAATCAGGAGAGAAAATGAGATGAATGTGCTGCCTTCTGTTACCAGACAATAGCTAAAGCCATAATCTGAAAGTATTATGGAAGAATCTATACAGGGAATCGGTGGCAAATGGGAAGCAAAAAGCTCTTTGTGAGTTGATACTTACTATTTATTTTAGGTTTCTTTATTGGGCGCTTGAACTAAAGAGTTGTGTTGTCCATGTTTCAAATGTAGAGTTGGTCTTTTTTCTTTTCTTTTTTGTAATGTGATTATCTGGTTCAATTTGTACCTTGGAAATAGGAAGTTGGTTCTTTGATTTTCTTTGACTAATGAAATCTGGCAATTGCTCTATAAAGGAGAGAGATGGGAGGAAGATGATATATACTCTGTTTTTTCTGGAAAAAAAATGGGAAGGAAGGAGGAAAATGGGAGGGAAAAAGATATTAGGGCTGGATTACCCATTTTACCCCTCATGTGACGTGCACGTGGGGCTTTCCGTTAACATTTTGTACGGAATGTTAAACTGTGGATAAAAGTGAAATGCGATCTTAACTTTGTGTTTTTATATGAGCTAAATGAAACTTCATGGATAGAAATGCAATTCGGTGTAAACTTCAAGGGTGTTATATGCTTTTAACTCGCAAAAGTTTATGGTATGCAATGAAGCACATATGTGGGTACGGCATTTGAGAATGACGCAATTGGATTGCAGCGGGTAATAAAATAATAATATAAATTTATATTAGTTAATTATATTGCAGGTTTAAGAATTCCATGTTATTAACAATGAAATAAGAAGATAATAAAAAGTAACAATCTATTATAAGTTTCAAACAAAAGTAGTACAGTATGGTTATATATATTAGTTTAAAGAGGGGTACAACATCATAAGCCAATTATTTTCACTTCCAATGACATTACTATAACACCTACGTAGTATGTCATATTGTTCTTGCTTCATCAATTCAACTTCATGAATTATTATAAAAAGTACTAAGAGTTTAATTCATGAGTTATAACAAAAAACACAAAATAACAGCACCACAGGACCATAACCCTCTCTTTAATCATCTCCAATAATCACATTACATATATATATGTATAATGTTAAAAGAATAAAACTTAAAAGTTAAAAATACTTTTCTTTTTTCCTTTTTTTTCAAAAAGTCAATTAAAATATATATATTTTTTAAAAAAGTCAATTTTAATTAAAAAAAGGAAAAATGATTCTTCTTGAATCCCTCACGAATCTTGACCGAATCCTCGACGAATCTTAAACGAATCGAAAATTAAAATTAAACAATTAATTTCAATTCTCATCAGGTGAGAATCGGGACCGCACCAGATTCACATCCAGTTGGATTCGCTGACCCTTTAGAAAAATTTGTGCTTTATAAACGGTATGAAATGTCTAAAATACACTTAGATAGATCATTTTCAATAAAAAAAAATGAGTACATTAGAGTGATTTTACAGCCATCTGAACCAAATTTAAGAATCTTATCACTAAGAAACATTAATTTTTGTAATTCGTTTCACATAACTATTCTTGAACAGATATTAAGTGTGCTACAATTTTAATAGTAATAATTGGGTGGTTATAAAGAAGCGGACGTACAATATTTGTTACAACAGTGTTGGGTATTAAGTGATAATGTTATTGGTATAATAAATTTCGTTGCTTTTTTTATTTAATAAAACATAGAACTGTTCTTAACTCTCCATTTCCAAAGATCATTTATATCCAAGTAAATTTCTATGTTAGAAAATAAAAAAGGAAAAAAATACTCCAATAATTATTTCTATATGAGGTGGAAGGTGAGTCATATAGAGAATTTTATAAGGTCATTTCTATCCAAGCAAATTTCTAAGTTAGAAAAGAGAAAAGGGAAAAACGTGATCCAATTGTCATTTCTATAGTTATTTCTATATGAGGTGGAATGTGAGTCATATATGGAATTTCTAAAATCATTTATACATGTAGAAATTATGATAGAAATTTTCAATGTGATATGGCACATTCTCATTGGATATAAGAAATCCACTAGTTTTCTCTCATTTTTAAATAAATGCTAAGTAAGATAGAAATAACACCATTGGAGAAACTTTATTTGAGACTTTTCTATCTATACAATTATATTGTCAAATAGATATATAAATGTATTAAAAGCACCATGACACATAGGATATAAATGAATTCATAGAAAATTCGTTAGAGATGGCCTAAGCATTTCTACATGTAAAAATTGTGATAGAAATTTTTAATGTGATATGCCACATCCTCATTAGATATAAGAAACCCAATAATTCTCTCTCATTTTTAAATAAAGGACGATTTTATTTACACCCACCATTTCTGTCACAAACACCCCTTGTCTCAAACACCCCCCCAAAAAAAAGTAAATTTCTAATCACTAACATCCCTCTAAGACTCGCTTAATGAGAGATGAATGCAGATGCACATACTAGCCCCACTTGGGAAAAGTTTGTTTGCAATAACTTGCCTAATATCAGCAATGGATTACTAAAGTGTTTTTCATATAAGGCCCGCCTAATGAAAGGTGAGTCCACTTACATAAACTCGACTTACATGAGAAGAGTGTGTTGCTAAGCATTCACCTAATATCAAGCAATTGAGGGGGGTGTTTGTGACAAATAAAGTGGTGTTAAAATGTGTTTTTAGTTAAATTTTGGAGGGAGTGTTTATGATAGATTTGGAGGGTGTAAATAACACCACCCTAAATAAATGCCAAGTAAGATAGAAATGGCATCATTGGAGAAACTTTAATTGAAACTTTTATATCTATACAATTATATAGCCAAATAGATATATAAATGTATTAAAAGCACTATGATACATAAAATAGAAATGAACTTATAGAAAATACCATTGGAAATGGTTTATGTGGGAGCATAATTTTGGGATCATTATATGGCCTGAATAAGTCAAGAACAAGCCCATGAAGCAAACCCATGAGAGGAGAAGTGAGCCATGGAAGAGAAAAATAGTCACAGCGACCAGCCGGTTATATAATTGAGATCGGCAAAGACCAAAACGCCGAGATGGGCGTACCAACTAATGGGAAGGGGACACCTGTACTAAAGGGGACAACCAGTGTCCATTGCCGATATAAGTGTCTGGACGAATGGGAGCTTGACACATGTAGAGTGCAATTTTGCCTGCAGATAAGGGCACGCAGCACACGTGAAAAGAATATAATTGTTGAGCAAGTAATACCCTTTATGGTCATTTCGCTTTTAACTTAACATAGGTTTGTAACCCTTATTCTATACATATAAATAGAAAGGGATGGCAGAGGAGTGAGGGGTATCTTTTTTGGAAGGCAGGAAACACTCACTCCCAGAGACAACTATTTTTTTCTTTGTAAACAACCATCACCATTGTAAAAGTTATTACAGTTTAGTGAAGAACACATCACACACTCAGGGAGGATGTACTGCTGGACTGGGAATTCGAGCCACCGGGGGAACCTACCCACACCAACAAAAATCTCATTCTCGTTATCATCACTTTACTGTTCATTAGCTAACTCTGTTAATTCGGGTCGATTTTATCTTCTTTGGGCTTGGTCAGATTTATACAACGCACAGTTTATTTTCAAATGTCCCAATAACATTTATCTATCGGTATTACTAAGAAAACTAGAATAGAATTTTTTTTAATGATCTATTTGAGTCCAGTCTCATTCATAACGATCTATTTGGAAAACCCCCAAAACCTGCGCTAATTTAGTTTTATCTTTATTTATGTATGTTTATGATAATTTTTTAACCTTGGAAAGAAACTCAGATTTAAATTAGATCGAGTAAATGACTAATTTACACCTCAAATTTTGCTTATGATTTTAAATTGTTCCCTAAACCCTATTTTGTTCTAATTGTACCTCAAACTTAAGTAAGTGTCTTTAAGTGCACACTATGTTTACATTCCGTCCAAATTCTAACCGAACCTATTTGATTAATTATATAAAGAACCTCAAAGTTAGGCTTGTTTTCAATCTTAACCTCGTAATTTATTTTTTGCAAATTAAACCTTAAAGTAGTGATTTTGTATTAATTCAAATCTTAAAACATCACTTCAAGTAATGGACTCCGTCCGCTCAGAAAGTGCGAAATATTACACCCAAGTGCAGGTGGTCAAGTTATAATATATTTGAAAAAGTCCAAGTCGAACCACAAGAAAGGTAAGGAACTTATATTTCTTCTAGTTATCTCTCTCAGAGGAAAAAGGGAAAAGAAAAGAAAAGATGATTAAAATGGGGAATAGGAAAGGAAAAATGAAACTAAATTAAACAACTAACTAAATTAAACTCAAACTAAAAGCAAATCAAATCCTATGGTGCAAAATAAAAGAAAATCCACAAGCGCAAGTTCTTTACCTAAAAAACTTCCTAAATGCACTAGGGGAACATACAACTGAACTAAAAATAAATAAATTAATTAAAACATCACATAAACTAAAAAAATAGATTATTAAGTGAACTTAAACCAACAAAAAACAAACGTTAGGGGTATCCGTAGTTAGGGAGTACGAAACTGGTCCAATCGGGTAATCCAAATATAAGTTTAAATAAGATTTTTCATTATGATCAAGCTCTTAGACCTTCCAACCATCCAATTGTATTGCTACTACAAGTATATCATAGCACATGCGTGACAAAGACTATAAAAACTAGTTTTAAGCAATAAAATTCGATAGTGAAGCTTTTTGACTTTGAAAAAGTGTAATTTGAAACCTAGTACTACTAGTGCATGAAAAAAATAATTCAAGTTGATTAAACTTCCTAAAAATCAGTATCTTAACATTCTCATAAGGTTTGAATATGTTTGAACGTGATTTAAATCAAATCTGTCTTAAAAAGAAAGCCGAACGTCAAAATTATCACTTTTTTGTCACTTACGTGAATAAATACCAAGTCAATTCACTTAAGAAACTAACCTAACTAATTAAGAACATCCTCAAATCAGCCACGTTAGGATTTCGGTGCGAAAATCCGTGAATTGACATTTTACGGTTCTTAATCAAAAGGAATTTCTGAACTAACTTATGGAAACATGTTTTCTAGGCATGCAAAGATAAGAAAACACTAATATATTCAGTAAGTGATCTATAACTAATGAAAAAATTAAATTCAAATCTAAATTGGATTACATTCAAAGATTAAGTTTACATCTTTCACCATAACCCTTAACTAACGATTTAGTTAGACATATTCAAAGTAAACATGAAACCAAGCTTATAAATTATGAAAAATAGTAGACAAATACCTAATAATATAAAAAATTAAATTTGAAAACTTTTGGCTTTGGAATTTCTTAATTCCAATTTAAAACGAAGATTTTATGCTTAAAACGGTAAACAGACTCAAAACAGACATAAACTGAAGAAATTTGACTAAAACCCTAAAAATTCTGAAAAATAAGATTCTTTATGATGAAAAATGAATCACATATGAATAACATTGAAAAACAATAAACTATTTGAATATAGAACGAGAAACAAGCATAAATCGATGAAAAACCAAAAAAACGACAAAACGAATCTATAAACCCTAGAACCAGCCCCTAAAATGAGGGTTTAGGTTAATTCCAAAATATATAAGACCCTTAACAACTAATCTATGAATAACTAAGTAAAAAAATGATTAAAAACAATTAAATTATAAGAAATTAAAAAATTAGGGCTTACCAGGATGAAGAACAACAATTACAATTGAAACTTGAATTGATTGATGAATAATAGTAATATATACATATGTTCCAGCCTTCAAATATGATAAATTAACTACTCTAACAATTGTTTTGAAGAAAAAAAAATCACTCAAGGTTTGATCAACAGACAAGGGCAAAAACTACCAGAAAGTTACGGTGCTCTCAGCCTCTTTGTTCTATCAATTTTAAACTATGGTGTACCTTAAAATATGACATATATGGTCTTTTATATGTCCCACAAGTGTTGTTGGTCGTGGGTTGGATGATCTTCACCATGTGGGAATCGATCCTGGTGTGGGGATCTATCTTCACATTGGGATCGATCCTCATATTTTTTTTCTTTTGACTGCTTCTTCTTTTACTTATAACTTTTTGCTCTGAATTTCGATTGATGCACCGTTTTTGCCACGCGTAGGAAATCTAATTATTTATAATTTCTATTTTTAGAGATTTTTTCAAATTTCCATTGTAGAAAAACTTTTATCAATTACAACTTCGGACTTTTTACAGCAGTTCTCGGTTTTGCTTGGAAAATTCTGGAATTGATTCAATTGAGCTTCTTTCCTCTTGGGATCATTCTTGGACACTTGCATTCACTTCATTCATGCATTGGGGACTTTTTTTTCTTTTCTTGCTAGCTCTTTGGGGGCAATTTGAGGAGTTTTTCTCGCCTTGGGCCTCGGAATGGATACCGACTTGTTCTTCGGGCCTTTTTTTGCACTTTTCCGCTTTCAACCTTCTATTTTGCATACAACTTTAATTTCTTAACCAATTTAGGCCTGCAAAATGGCTTAGTAACACAGAAATACAACGCAGTGCCTTCTTTTCATGCTTAAACTGAATTTACATGCAATTTCCAGTTTTACATGGTAATTAGAAGTTAATTAAACCTTATTTAAGGGATTAAAAATGCAAGATCTGGGCTCAATTAGTAATAAGAAAATTAAATTAATTTTTTGGTCTTGAATAATTTTTTAATATTTAAGGGTCTAATAATGTAATTTTATAAACTGATCAAAGTTTAAATTGCTACGATTTAGATACTTTAAGGTTTGATTTGCGAAAGTTAAAATTTTGATATTTAAGATTGAGAACTAAGCCTATCTTTGAAGTTCTTTATGTAATTAATCAAATATGTACGGTTAAAATTTAGACAAAATGTAAATGGAATGTATACTTAAAAACACTTACTTAAATTTAAGGTACAAGCAGAAACAAAATAAAATTTGGGGTACAACTTAAGATTATGAGGAATGTTTGGGGTGCAAATAGATTATTTATTCATTTAAGGTACGGTGAGGAAGGAGAACACCGGCGACAGTAAAGATGCGCAGGCAGAGAAAGTGCAGGTCACTGGCAAACTAGAGAGAAAGAGAGAGGAGATGCATCGACCAGAAGAGAGAGCCCAATGGCGAGAGTTAGGGTTTGTGGAGGATGAAGTGTGTGCTTGAGCAATGAGGATGAAGGAAATTTTGGGGCTTCTAAGTGTGAGCGGGATGAATGCGAGTTAGCGTGTAAAATTTGGGGCTTCTAAGTTTAACCAAAATATAGCGGGATGAGTAAAAAAATAAGCGGGATAAGTAAGTAACGGATTAGTAACGGATAGGCTATTATTAAAAAATATTTAGTCCTTTATTATGTATTAAAATAGGGGAAAATAATATTAGCTTGTATTAGTAATGGATAATTTCACTTAGTAACGGACATATCATGTTACACCTTTGTAACGGACTTTATATGTTAGAAACACTAAAATTTGTCTGTTACTAAACCCGCGAAATGGTGTAGTGGATGATGAGATCAATCATTTTCTGATCAATTACTGTTCAAATCCCAACCAGATATGTAGACCAGAAGGTGAATATTATCGATTTTGGATTCGTAGCTCGGGAATATCTGTGGGCAAAAAGAAGCTTATGCCAACCATTGTTGAAAAGTTAGATTAACGACACAAACTATATAGCCTTCTGACGAACCTGTAAGTACAGTACACATACAAAAATTATATGCCTTTGGAAAAAAAATAGTTTTCCTCCTTTTATAGAGAGTTTTTAAATGCACCCATAATAACATTCTTTTCACCCCACTTTAGGAAACTTAAAACTTACCTCACCATAATTTATCAATTCCTTTTACCTCGATCACCTCGTATGCTTTTCAAAAGCCAAACACCCCTTAAGACACCCTCGTTTATCCTCTCTCTTTCTCTCTCCCAGCAAATTAATAGACATATTAGATGCAAAAATTATAAGAAGAAATTGAATGCAAATCAAATTTCTAGATCACTTGCAATAGCATCAATGTCAAATAAGAATCCTTCTCTTGTTGTATTTAGATCGGGTTCCTTGGCAATCTAGTTTTTCTATTGATTTTTTTTATAGAGATATTTCAGCTCTAAATTGAAATAAGCTTTTGGTTAGTTTTGTTTGACCAATTGTTGCACATGTTTGATGGGATCAAGAACATTTTTATTGTTTAAAGTGGCTTGCTATTTCATTAAAGTGAAAAAATTGCCAAGATATCTCCATTTTTAATTTGTTGTCCTTTTTTTTAATGAAAAAAGGGGAAAATTGATGCAAGGGCCTCCCATTTACGGATGTGAAAATTGTACTAGCAACATAGCAAGGCTTTTCATCAATCATAATAAAGTTTATTAATTCATTAAATAAGCCAAATTTACAGATGAGTCAAAGTTAAAAATAAAAAACGGGGTTTAATTTAAAAATTCCTAAAAGATATTTGAAATTAACCAAATCATGCTTAGATTTGCAAACTCCAAATGAATACGATGCTTAATCATTACTTTCGATGTGCAAATGAAGGCGTAGTTTTAAAAGTGGGTTTTATCGATTAGTTAACCTTAGATTCTCGTCGTTTGCTCCATTTCCCCGATGATCTCTCCTATCTTTCTTCCGGTGACTTTTATGATTGACCATCTTAATAATAGTTGACTGACACTCACCAAAGTTTCATGCTGATTGAAAGGGTGATGGGTGATTTGGTTTGGTAAAAATGAATAGATTTAAGGGCTTGTTTGGTAACAAAATATGTGTCTTTATAATTAATTTTTAGAATTTTAGTGGGGTGAGTTTCTAGATTTGGTGGGTGTAAACAAGAATTCCCTTTATAAACTAAAGAGTATTGTGATTTGATAAAGTGCGATGGTGGAAAAGGTAGCCAAACATAGCAATGGAAATAATACCCACAAATTTCAATTTTTTAATTGATTTTTCCATGGGGAATGGAAGCCAAGACCAAGTTCAAGTGTCTTGGACAAAATCTAACTTTGAACCTTGAGCATTTTACGCTCAAAGTTTACCGCTAAGTCCTCACTCACTTTTGTTAAAACTTAAAACTTTCTCATGAAAGTTTATACATGGAACTAGCATATGTATAATGCGTGCGGATATTTCAGTATATATGGCACCGCTAAGTCATGTTTTTTTTTGTAGCGAACTGATATTACCAATAGAGTAGACATGAATATCAACTAACGGGTCTATAATTAGTGAGTATATATGGAGGTTCGAGTTATTAAAAGATTGATTTATTAGGTACACGATTATACTGAAGATGACACTTAAACATGCTCCTAGAGGCGGAGCCAAATCAAGGGGTCAAAATTAAGAGCACACAAAAACGTTGTTTGAAAAAATGGTATAAAAATTATTTTTATCAACCCATTTTGATGGTAATTTTGAGTAGAACTTTATACTCAATTGTCAAAGATTATCGTAAATTTGTGTTTTCCTCTGTGAGTATATTGAAATCGTATATTTAGTTTTCCACTTGAGATGAAAAAATAAAATGAAAGAATGAGAAAAAGGTAAGTCCCACATGGGAACTCTATTGAAATATTGATATGTTTATAATGAATCGCCTCTTATAAGCTTGATAAGCAATCAACAAAAATAAGGTACTCTCTCGTGCATGCAGAGGTTGTAAATCATAGGTCAACGAAAAATTCATTTGCAAGGGGCTCTATTTTGCACCTGATGAAATTTTTAAAAACATATGCCCAAAGGTTTGCATGTGTTAATTAATCATATGTACGTGATGCATGCATGCTGGAATTTTTGTGTCTAATTTGTCACCCTTTTAGTTAACGACTCAAATAGTAATTCTTGATCCATTTATATATAACGTACCAATAATTTCATTTCAAAATTAAAGCTTTTTAATTTGTCATATGTATGATTGAATGGTAATGTCGTCATATATATGAGCTACCAGAGTTTGATTCCTTCCTCGATATCAACCCGGCCCCTTCATTCTTCTCCACAGTAAACCTCGTATATATATATCTATCACTTTTATTAGAAAATCATTATTATTATTATTATTCAATTGTAATTACAGTCGTTTGATATTATCTTAATCTTTAAAGAAATCAATGAGGGTTCATCTATTGTATATAACGTCCATGCATTGATACATGCCCTAGCCTAGCTAAGTCACAGCTGGCATGGTCATATATATATATATATATATATATATATATATTGTGTGCTTAAGAAAACAAGGTTATTTATATATATAAACATTAATTATATTATATGTATACATAGCCAATAAGAAGCCAAGACGTACATCTGTTTGCTTTGTCCTAAGCAAAAGCTATTCTCGATCTCTTGCTCTTCGATCATTCTTTTCTTGTTGGTCCCTTTATGTGATTAATTTACTATGAAAGCTTCACCACTTGTTCCCTTTGTCCTCACCATGCATACCCAAACTTCACCATTAAACAATTAACTTGAACCATCCCCCACCACCCCACCCAATATTGAGGAGGAAGAAGAATGTAAACTAACCAAAACTATTAAATTAAAAGGCCCACAATTAGTATATATGGCTATGCCCAGTGACCGCTCGTGGTTAATATTTTTAGCAACATCTTCTCTATTCGTGTTTGTGGTTGTGAAATCCGATGATTTTTTTCTCGAGTGGCACGTTACAATTAACACGACAATCAAACCGTTATCTGTGGATCAACCGGTATGGGATCGATGGAATATTATATATATATATATATATACTAAGCGCAAGGTACTACTGTTGATGACAGTTTTTTTGTTTCTGGGCTAGCTGTACTCATGAACAAATGTTTTTTGTGTGTTGTTTTGTTCAAAAATAGGTTATTACTATTAATGGGATGTTCCCGGGGCCACTTATAAATGTGACAACAAATGATAACGTTCAAGTCAATGTGTTCAACCATTTGGATGAGCCTTTTCTTTTGACATGGTAAAAGCAAGTAATTAAACTCTCTCTCTCTCTCTCTCTCTCTCTCTCTCTCTCTCTCGCATACAAATTAATTAGTTGGATCTTTTAGAGTACTATATATTGTCATAGCAATATATTACGTGCATATTATAAAAATGCATGGTACAACTTTACAGCAGTTCAGCATTTTGGTAAAGCCATAATTTGATTTAATTTGGTTATAGATTTAGCCTTCTTTGGTTACTGGTTTGAAAATAATAATAATTTTAGGCCGGTAGACATAAAAATTGACATATTAATTGTGACCATCATATATAAAAGAATCATATCACATTTCATTTTATCAACTGAATGACATTAATATATTAGATTTTTATGTCTGTGTAAAAAAAAAGCTAGATAATTAAGTTTTCAAGTCATATGTTGTATAATAAGTAGATTGTTTATGAAAATGGGTAGTATAATATATATATATATATATATAGGCTCTTTATAATATAATAATAACATTTATGAGGGCGGGGATAATGGTGCAGGAATGGAATAGAACAAAGGCTAAATTCATGGCAAGATGGAGTTTCGGGTACAAATTGCCCCATCCAACCCAACCAAAATTGGACCTATGTGTTCCAGCCCAAGGATCAAATTGGAACCTTTTCATACTTCCCTTCCATCAATTTTCACAAGGCGGGTGGCGGGTTTGGCCCGATTCGAGTTAATAACCGGATCGTTATCAGTGTACCCTTTGACAAGCCCGAAGCTGAATTTGATCTACTTATTGGTGATTGGTACAACCGCAGTTTTACGGTAAACTGTATTTAATTTGCTTGTCTTCACAAATGATTTCCTAAAATCTGTGTGTCCCAAAATAAAATTTTAATTTTTTTCTGAGATTTTCAAAATTCATATTCTAATTTTCTTTTCTTTTTTTAACATAATCAATATATGCACGAAATCACACCAAGTCATTGCAAGAATCAAGATTTATTTTTAATTATTGATAATAATTAAGTTATTGTATCATCAAAATTGCGTGAAAGTTAAACTGGGTCATGATACGTAGGTAATTTAAAACAGGAAAATACTTTTAGTAAATTTATGATGCGGGAGAATTAAAGTCACTTGCATAAGTATTAGCCTAGAGTATTTTATATTGTAATTTGCCTCTTTGAGGCTTTTACTCACAAAAGAAAAGAGAAAAGTACTTTATCAATACCCAATTTTACTTACAAAACAATTTTAATCCTCTTAAAAAACAAATTTTGCAACCAAAAATTATATACAATAATACTTCTACAATCAGTTATACATACAAGAAAAAAAAATTAATTCAATTTTCTCTCAGGATGTTAGGGTGGACTTGATTACCACATTCATGGCATATCATAGCCCTCCTGATAGGATGCTTATTAATGGAAAGGGCCCATATTTGGACCCATCAGCAAAAGCCCATGAATCCCTCACTGTCACACAAGGTAAACAATAACATTTATTTTTCTAAACAAATGTACGGAAAATTTTCTACATTGGTGAAATAAAACATAATTATGTAATGCATTTTGGTATTTATTTGATACACAAATTTTCTTACAGGTAGCACTGTAAATAAATGTATTTATATTTTTGCAGGCAGGGGCGGTCCTACACTAGGGCAAATGGGGGCAATTGCCCCCAGTTGGCTTTTAATTTTTTTTAATAGATATAGGGTATTTTTTAAAAAAATAAAATTATAAGGACTTATGTGCATAAATTTATATTTGAGGGTACCTAAGTGTAATAACAACAAAATTATCAAACCCCACCCACTTGCCAGTTTCCACTGCCGAGATCAGATTTCATTTAATTATCAAACTTCTTTTAGTTCCTTTGTTCCTTTCTTTCTTTCTTTCTTTTTGTTCTCTTCCTCTTCAATAATATTAATAAGAAGCACATGCTATAATACTTTCAAAATATAAAATCTCGTAAAATTTTATTGTAATTTGTAAGTATTAAATATTTTAAGACTTTTAATTGTATCAAGTATTATTATTAATGCGATTATGTTTGTGGTTAAATTTGTTCTCGGTTATTGATGTGTTTTAAATATATTTTTGTTTGTTTTGAATTTCGCCCCCAGTTGATTAAATTTCTGGGTCCGCCACTGTTTGCAGGTAAAACATATCTATTAAGGATATCCAACGTTGGTATCGCTTGGAGTATCAATTTTAGGATCCAAAATCATAGGATGGTTTTGGTTGAAACCGAAGGTTCTTACACCAATCAAATAACGTTGGATTCTCTTGATATGCATGTTGGACAGTCCTACTCTGTTCTTGTCACAGCGGATCAAAATGCCAGTGATTATTTCATCGTGGCAAGCCCTAAAATGGTTAATAACACTCACTTTAGATCTCTTGTAGCAGTTGGTGTGCTACATTATCAAAACTCGACCACAACTCCAAATGGGCCTCTCCCAAATGGGCCCGATCCATTTGATCTCCAGTTTTCGATCCAACAAGCTAGATCCATCAGGTAAATTTTGTTAACTTAAAAAAAAATCAATTCCTAATATGTTTGACTTTCAAAAGTTAGACTCTTGATCCAAGAAGACAGACAGAGATAAAAATCATCAATTTTTAACATACAGGTGGAACCTAACAACAGGTGCAGCGAGGCCAAACCCACAGGGAACATTTAACGTAACGAATGTGACATTGTCACAAACCTTCATTCTTGAAGGTTCCATAGCTGAAATTGGCGGCGCTCCTCGTTACACAGTCAACAATGTCTCCTACATCACCCCACAAACCCCACTGAAGCTTGCCGATCAATTTGCCAATGGCTCAGGCGTGTTCGAGCTCGACAAATTCCCAGTTAATTCCTCCATTCCGGTTCCTGTCAATGGCACTTTTGTTGCGACAGGGAACCACAAGGGGTGGCTTGAGATTGTGTTCAAGAATGATATGCAAGTCATGGATTCTTGGCATTTGGATGGGTTTGGGTTTTTCGTTGTAGGGTAAATATATCACTCATCAATTTATTTCTTGCACACCATTTATATGGGTGATACTATTCCCAAACTTAATAGAAAATGATTACAAGTACAACTGTGAAATATATGGTACAATTTTTCAAGACAATACTGTGTTTTCAGAAAATCAAGGCAGCAAAAATTCTTTACCCACCTTTAAACTTGAGTAGTTTTATTCCCAAGCTTTTGCCAGAGCAAAAGTGCATTGAGTGACAGTGCATCGCACTTTAAAATTAACATATTAATCTGCCGGAAACTAAACATGTTTTTGCGATTAATACTCTTTTTCATAGACTTAATTCTATATATATTTACAAATGTTGTTATTGAATGTGTTAGGCATGTAGGAGATTTGTATCATAACTCATTCTTACTTAACAAATGGTCATCACATTCATGTCGCATTATGTCAAGTATTTGTGTCTCAAAAATCTTATTTTAGCTAATATAACTCCTCTTTTCTGTTATATACATACCAATTGTAACAAGTATCTTTACTAACAACTTTGCGTATATATACTAACTTGCCTAATCAAAAATAGTCTCTGTTACAAAATGCGTTGTTATATATGGCATGGGGTCTTGAAAGATAGTGATCCATCTATCTCTCAAACTATTTTCTCATCAATCTCTGTAATGTTCAGGTTTGGTAATAGAGAGTGGACGCCCGAATCGCGTTCAACGTATAATCTGTATGATCCAGTTGTCCGCTCCACTGTTCAAGTAATTAATCTCTTTCTCTCCATCCCTCTACATATGTATATATATTTAAGGATAAAGTTAATATATATATATATTTGAAATGAAAATAAAAATGTAAACGTACATGCAGGTGTACCCAAGAGGATGGAGTGCAGTGTATGTATATTTGGACAACCCGGGAATGTGGAATTTGAGGTCACAACACTTGAAAAACTGGTACTTAGGCCAAGAGCTCTATGTTAGGGTTTTTGATCCTGACCCTAACCCTACCAAAGAGAGACCACCCCCATTAAACCTACTCTTTTGTGGTTAGTATATCCATACCCCCTTCCACTTAATTTCCTCCTTCACACATTATGCATTCATGCCTTTATACATGCTAATGCGAATTTCAATTTTCAATTTTAATGATTTTCCATAGGTTTGATCAATCCACCTCCGCCTCCGGCATCTCCACAACCTCCGGCGGCACAACCACCGCCAGCTCCTCCTCCCAATTCAGCAACGACGACACAAATAACTTGGTGACCATATATATATATATATAGTTTATTTTAATTATTTATGCATATATGAATTGATATAAATTGCAATACACCCTAGATCGAGTACATCTCAAATTGTAGACCATGTATATCAATCAGTTCACATGGGTTTGATTGATAGACCGTAGTTGTAATCCATGCGAAAGGCATGCATTATCCACTTTTAAATAGTATCTTGGAATACAATCACATAATCTTTTATATCTTATACATTTTTAGGACCTAAAAACTATTGCCCCTGATTTACATTAATTAAATTAGGGGGCAACACCATTGTTGACAATATCAATTTGATCTTAAAGATCGATGTTACTTGTTTGCTTGAATCATATACTTACGTAGATTTTTTTAAATATATTAAGTATATGTAGGATTATATTAAATTGATCAAGTGTTGATGCCATCACATGTTCTTGCTATGTTTTTAAAATATACACAATGTGAGAAATTACTAGGTATAATACAATATTGCACACATATCAACAAGTTTGTCAAAAGTTAAAATGTATAGTAATAGATGAACTGCCTGCATGATGGATCATGTCATCACCACTAGAACAAATCTCATTATGTGTTTATTGTGTTTCATAAAAATTTACATATATAATATTAATTAAGAATTATTGAGAAATAATATTGCATACATATTGTGAATGCCACGAATTCTAGTTATTATTATTGGGGTACTCTGCTAGTTGCATTAATATACTTTCATTTATTTATTTTAGTCCATTTTATCTAATTAGATCTCTTGTTTGTGTTGTTTAGGTTCCATTTCATCTTCATCTGCACTCTTAATATTATACTTCTTTAAATTGGTGGCCGAATACTAGATGGTGATGTACTCATGTTCCGGACACTCCTCATATATACTATATATATATATGTATATATATGTGTATGTATGTATGAAATCAACGGTGCAATTTTATGCCAAAAAAAGGGAGGGGGAAGACGAAGAAGTCAAGTTTAATTTATAGAGTTCCACAATTGGTATTTTGAGGTTTTTTGGAGCTGTATATTATTTTGAATTACGGAGCCTCCTCAGGATGGTTGAGTGGTTCTTAAAATGGTGATTTTGAATCTATATAATATATGTATCCAATATTATGCATCTTTTAACTAAATTTATTTCAGCTATATTGCACGTTATATTTGTTAACTCTTGATTAATTTATTTTTGAAATATTTTAGATAATGTTTGATCAAGTATTAAATTGCACGTTATTAATTAAAAGTCAAAGAGATTAAATTGCAAATTATTAAAAGGCTATTTTAATAATTCAATAGCCGCACCAAAACCTTCCCTGCGTTTATAATATGATCGATCATGATATATATAGATAAATAATGAAAAGAAAAAACACAACACTGGTGGAATGCCATTTTAATGGCAGGCAAACACCTCATAAAAGGTAAAATCATTGCCTAAATCTTCAACTAAATGCGCTTCTTCATGTCACTATATATTTGCCATCATATATATATATAATATATATAATTCTACTTTAGAATCCCCCGTGGACCACAGACCGACAGTAAAAGCAACATAGTTATATATAATATGAATTGAAGCATAAACTTAATTTGCTTCAGTTGTTACTAATTAATGATCTCCCTTGTTTATGACCATAAAGGCCCACTGCACAACAGCAGAATCTACAAAGATACACTTTGGATTTAGCAAAGATAATGTCTTCGATCATATAATTAAACTTTTCCACTTCATCCTAGCTAGTAAATTAATATGAAAGTAGTCATCATCAAACATACAAGCTCGAAGGTCTTTAATTGTCCTAGAAATAATAGAAACGCAAAAACTAAATAAAATGTTTACTCTACAAATTGAATGTGAAGGTACTATTTAATAGACCGGGAATATAATCAATTGTAAGTATGAAATATTTCTTAAACCATTAAAAATTGTTACATCAGTTTGTCATTTTTTTTTTGTTTTTGTGTCTATGCATGTCAGACCGCTCTTTCTTAGTAGTTAGGATGTCACTTTAATTGTTTAGGCAAACTATTGAACAAAATGTGAAACAACTTAATGGTAGCAATCCCTATCATGCTTTTAGTAGTATTAGCTAGATGTTTGTCAATAATGACAGGTGAACAACTTTTTGATTCTTTTTGAGAGGGGAATAATCAGATGCTTTGGAGTACTCCACTAAATCCCTCTTCTTAATGAAACTAGTATTTTTTGTAGTAATACAAGAAGAGTCTTGATCTCGAAGTTGTGGGGTCGGCGGTGGTGGTGGGATTGTCACTGGCGGGATCTCAGTGGCATTGAGTTTCGGAGGCGGGTGTTGCCACTGAGGAAGTGGTCCCGCCAGGAGGAGTGTCTGGAGGAGTGGCCCTGCTTCCATCACTGCCTGCAAGAACTTTCCGTTTTCAGGTAATGCTTTATCGACTACTTCTGGTAGTGGTTGTGGGATTTGTTCTGTACTTGGTGATCCTGCAGTGATGGTTTCATGACTAGTGCATCCTGAGGAGGAAATTCCAGTATTGGAATCTCCGCCTCCAATGGGTTGGTTATTTTCTAATAATTGTTGGTGTGTTGGTGTTGGTGTGGGAGTAGGAGGTTGTCATACATTATTAGGGCCAGGCTACGACATTTGGTTTGGGCTTCATCTCTCTCTTTTATAGTCTTTGACAATAGCCCTTTTAGATGCGCCAATTCAATATCTTTTCTCGCTAGTTCCTCATTGGCATATAAAATTGTTGTCTCTAGCTCCATACTTGCGCACCAAAGAGAATGCTTCAACTCTTGTATCCCCTGTTACAAAATGTACATTACTCCAATATATATAATCAAATAATAATAAAAAGAAAACAGTCAAAGACCCAAAAATCAAACACTTTATTTGAAAGAGCTAGGATCTGAACTTAATTGTCTGTTTTGGAAAATATAAATTAACAATTTTACACGTAAAATTTTTAAGTTTTTGGCGAGATTCAGAAATTACACTTTTTACCAGAGAATTTGCACTAACACCTTTTACTTATATATATATATATATATCATATTACCATACCTCTTCTTGGTAGTAACAACCCCAGCCTTGAGGGCTACATTGATCCTCCATTTTCTTGAGAGAGAGAGAGAGAGAGAGAGTTTGAATGTGGTTGTTGGAGTTGTTGATGCATAAGGTTTTTAAGTGGTTGCTTTACTCTTCTTATGAGAAGAGGAAGGAATACGTTGGAGAAAATTAAGAAGACAAATTAAGAAAAGCAAATAGAGAAAAAGGCGTGGAAAAGGGGAAAAAAAAAGTTTTCTTAGTGGATATCTTTATATTGTTATTCAGATGCATAGTACAGCTGGACCAAATTATTCATACTGTTAATATTATTATTATATACGAAATAGGGAGGTAGTGTGAATTCGGCCGTGGAAGTTTTCGGGGTGGACTAAAATCCTGTTCGTTCGTGCGGCTAAAAAAAGTACCACCCATCCCTACTCTTGTAATCAAGCTCAGTTTGAATTGTGGCTCGTCTCTTTGACCAGGTGCGCGTGCATTATCTTTTACATTCTTTAAAACTTTTTTTATTTTTTTTACTAAAGTTAATTCTATTTTTTCATTTATCATATTACTATCAAATAGAGTATAACTGTCGCAAGTAATATATATTATGCCGTTTAATTCATGGGTTATTTGAAATTTAGCCCATATTTATTAAATATGCTATAACTAGCTTTGGGAGAATTGACAATTTTAACCCTAAAGTTTGGGAGTAGTTACAACTTAGACCTTGATGTTTCAATTTTAGCAATTTAAATTTTGATATACATTAATTGTTGCAATCCTCACCTTCCATCCACAACCGTTTGAAATGGAGTAACGGCGTCTGACGTGGCACCTACGTGGCATGCTGACGTGGCATTTGAATTAAGGAGTTTCGACAATTTTAACCTAAAGTTTGGGATAGTTGCAACTTAAACCTTGATGTTTCAATTTTAGCAATTAAAATCTTCGATGTACATTAATTGTTGTAATCTCCACCTTCAATTTTGCCTATGTGGAATGTGAGAAATAATTAGGGCACAAAAATCATAATTATTCTCCGATAGTTTTCTATCTGCCGTCGGCCGGAGCATCTGGCCAGATCTGACGGATGTATCTCTCAGATCTTAAACTTCCATTCCAAAATCGGATCACCTTTCCTCATAAATGCTCACCCGTTCTTAGCATACATGGCGAATTCGAAGAAGATTTTAATTGATTTCGTTATATTTCAGCAAAATACAAGCGTCGTAGATCCGATCTTGAATCTTCACTACGATAACATCTTGTTCGCTCATATCTACATTGTTTACTCTGCTCTAGGTTCGTTAGGGGATCAAAATGAAGTCGGAGCTACGCCGGAGAATGCTAAAAAGTATAATGGTAATTTGATGAAATTGATGGCTCAAAAAAATTACCATTGTACTTTTTAGCATTCTCCGGTCAGATTTGACCAGATGCTCTGGCCTACGGCGGATAGAAAACTATTAGAGAATAATTATGAATCTTCTGCCCTAATTATTTCTCACATTCCACGTAGGCAAAATAAGATATTGGATTTATAACGCTTGTATTTTGTTGAAATATAACGAAATCAATTAGAATTTTCTTCGAATTCGCCATGTATGCTAAGAACGGGTAAGCATATATGAGGAAAGGAGATCCTGTTTTGGAATGGAAGTTTAAGATCTGAGAGATACATCCGGTCAGATCTGGCCAGATGCTCCGGCTGACGGCATATAGAAAATTATCAGAGAATAATTATAATTTTTGTGCCCTAATTATTTCTCACATTCCACATAGGCAAAATTGAAGGGGGGGTTGCAAC
The DNA here is from genome assembly GCA_021464415.1 of Lonicera japonica. Taxonomy (NCBI): domain Eukaryota; kingdom Viridiplantae; phylum Streptophyta; class Magnoliopsida; order Dipsacales; family Caprifoliaceae; genus Lonicera; species Lonicera japonica. Next base: position 69,528,621 of record CM038465.1, read on the forward strand.
AATTAATGTACATCGAGGTTTAAATTGTCAAAATTGAAACATCAAGGTTTAAGTTGCAACTACCCCAAACTTTAGGGTTAAAATTGTCGATTCTCCTTAATTCAAATTCCACATAAGCGCCACGTCAGCATGCCACATTAAACGCCGTTACTCCATTTCAAACTGTTGTGGATGAAAGGTGAGGATTGCAACAATTAATGTACATCGAAGTTTAAATTGCAAAAATTAAAACATCAAAGTTTAATTTACAATTACCCCCAAATTTTAGGGTTAAAATTGTCAATTCCCCCTAGCTTTGAAACCAAAGTTTATACTTTATCGCATTGTAACTTTACTCAGTCAAACCGTTACCATCATGTTTTCCTTAATATTGTTCATCCCCACCCTCTCTCCCCCTTTCATTCAATTAGAATTTTGCAGATTTACAACTACTTTGCAAACAAGATCCAATATATATGTGTATATATATATATATATAAATAAGATATATCTACGTGAATATAGGAAATTGAAAAAAAAAAGGTAAAAAGGTACCGAAAACCCATAATCATTCTCTCCTTCAATCCTTCTTCTATCTCCTCCTCTTTTTTATGGAGAAGCGCTTGAGATTTAGGGTTCTTAGTTTTTTCTTCTTTGACATTAAAGAAAACTACCCTTCTTTCGGGAAATTAAATTTCGTTACAATTATTTTACCCACTAATATATATACATATAAAGAGAGGGTTTTGGAGCGGGTAGAGATCACGATCATGCCGCCGACTCTGATTGAACCGATATTGGCCTAGAGCTAGTTATGACAGAGGCCAAATTCTAAAAATTCTAAAATTAATTATATTTGTTATTATTTTTTTATTTATTATCAAACCATTTCAAACTGACACTTCGTATTATATAAATGAGACCCGTAATATATTTATATACTAGCTTAATGCATGCGTAGTGTTTTAACATAAAACTTTGTACATCAATTATTTTATATAGTACTTATTAAATTTGAGAAATTTTATGTCTGAAATTAATAAATGTTTTCATTTTGACTTTAATATTTTTTAAGAGAATTCTAATTTAACATAATCAATAGTAAATATAAATTATTTCAATTGTGAAATTTAAATTTTGATTTCATTAACAAAAGAAAAAAATAACTATACTATTAATTTAATAAATCACAAATAAAAAGTGAAATAATTATTTAAGATGAAGAGTACTTCCTTAATGCAATCCACACTTGCTCGTGTACATCTAATGATTAAAAAAAAGTTCATGAGAGGATTAACACTTACATATGTGACTAACACAAAATTAGAGGAGGGTTTTAAAAACAAAAAATGTAACACAAAGTTTGAGGAGTTAGATAGAAATTAATATATATATATATATATATATACATGATAAAGAACAACCTCTCTTTAAATCTTGATATTGGAATGAAGTAACAAATCTTTTGGCTACATATTCATCTATTTATAGGTAAATTATTGTACCAAATGAATCAACTAATTTGAAGAGTATGCAAAGGTATAAGAATGAATGAATGTATCTATATATATATTATGATATTAAGGAGAGAAAAAGCTGAGATGAAAAATTAAAAATAGGAAAACATAGTTAATTGAATAACATTAATTAAAAAAAAATCTTTCATAATACTATTATAATTATAATATAGTATAAAATATACTCCTGGTCAGATTTAAAGACAAAGTTCACCTTGATGGAATGATTAAAGCCACCTGATCAGCCACATTTTTCCTTTGAGAGTACATGCTTGGATTTTCCTTTTGACTCTTCAAAAGGGAGATAGGATTGAGTAGCCGTACGACATATAAATTATAATCTATTTCCCCTTCACATTATAAACTTTTATAGATGGTCTATTTTTTAATATATTGTTGAAATAAGGGGCTTGTTTCCGTAAATACGAGATTCGTCACAAAATAAAAGATTTAAAAATTTTAGAGAGATTCTAGATAAACCAATTACAGTTAAAACTTGATTAATTATTAATCTCTCTTAAATAATACTTTTGGTCAGTCTCGACTTGGAGACAACGTGCTTAAATTTATAAGATAATACATATATGATTACTTCATAGAGACTCATGCATTATATAAATTAATAACTCTTTATATATTACATCATACATTAGTGATTAATGAAAACTTCATAAAAAATGATTCGATTGACTTTTGTTTTTTGTTGAAATTGATGTCACCTTGAATCTCATCTCTGATTTTTCTTATCATTGTAAGAACTTCTGGTGTAATTTTTTCATAGCTCAACAAAAAATTATTCAATGTGATCGCCGTTGTCAGAGCTTCATTTCGCGAAGGGGGCTGTATTGTAGAACTTTCATCTTCATCTTCATCATCATTATTAGTTCCCATGACGCTCTCAATTATTTCCTCATCAGTCAACATCTCTGCAAATGCATTTTCTTCTAGGAAGTTCAAGACATACAAGTTCGGCATCCATTGAATTACGATAATAAATTAAATGGTAGATTGAAAGACACATAGTAAATTGTGTACTTCATTTAAAGAAATAGTTACTTGATAAATTAATAAAGTATTAATTAATCTATAAATTAATAAAGTATTAATTAGTGTATAAATTATTAATTATAATTTATCGATTAATTAATATCTCGTTAAATTAATAATATTTGCTTATCGCAAGGACATTAATTTATAGAGTATTAACTGTAACTTTTTTTTATTATTTTTAGGTGCAAGTTTTAGCTAAGTGAAGCAAATTTCTTTTTTATTTAAAAAAAAAACACTTTTATTTATTTTGTTAGAAGGGAAAAAATGCCTTTATGAGTAACTAACATATCTTAAAGTCTTCTCTCTCCTTTTTTTGAATTAAGGCGAATGTTAAGTAGGAGTCACTACACCAGATTTCGCTAACAGGCACGCGCGTTTGGAACGGTTTTAAGCCGTTCCAGATTTATGGAGACTTGACACGAATTTGGCAGGGGTACAAGCCGTGCCTTATGTGGAACGGTTCCTAGCGGTGCCAAAACGGATCCTATCTTCTTTTCCTTCCCCCCCCCCCCCCCCCCCCCGTTGACCACATCTCCCGCCCTCTTTTTTTTCTTTGGATCTTAATCTCCCGCCTTTAAATTCCTCATATTCTAATTTCGGGATATTCAATTTTATTTAAAAAAATATAATAAAGTATTTTTTTTTCACTCTTTCTAACAATATAATAGAAATATAAATTGTGACTAAATAATCATATCTCATTTTTTTTCTCAAAATATAAACTATTTTTACTTTTTAAAATTTTATATTTTTTATATTTTTAAATCAATTAATTTTATTTTTTTAAAACCTACATATTGTATAGTTAAATATTTTTATAATTAATATTCTATAACTTAATGATTCTTAGATTAAATATTTTTTTAAGGAACAAATTTTGTAATTAATATTTTTTGTATTAGTATTTTTATTTGCAAATCCTTTGCTTAGATTACATGTGCTTTTTTTTAATCTTTAAGTATTATACTAAAAATAAATTTAAAATTAGTTGTACTAAAATTAAATAGATGGTCTGCATCTTAAGTAAACATATAGTTTTTTCATAGTTAAGAAATTAATAAAGCTCGAAATACATTTTATCTAAATGTAGGATTTCATGAATTAATTTAGTAAAAGATTATTGTACGTTATACTTAGAGCATTTCCAACAGTTTTCTATATTTTTGTTTTGTATAAAATATTACATAATTTGTAAATTTTTTTGTCTTAGAGCATATTTAATTGTGTTTGGTTTTGAAAAATGAATATGATAATTTCATTTCATTCATCAAAATTTATATAATTGATTCTAAGTTAAAAACTAGATATTGCCCAATTCTAAAACTAGGGAATTCACTTTTAACATGTATATATTTGTAAAATAACTAGTGCTTATACTTAATATTAATGTCTATGGACAAAATTAACAAAGGATTTTAAATATGGGGTTCGAACCACTGGGGGGGAGGGCTGAGGAATGATATCTATACATTAATTTCACGACAACACGCCCTTAAGCCTACTTATACCTTAATTAGATCACTTAATTTTAGGCTTATGGATTATAACACACATTAGTAATACACGTGTGGTCCCAATATAGATCAATAAAAAATTTCCAATAGTGGTTATATAACTTCAGATCTTGCCCATGTAAAGCTAATTAGGTATTACCACGTACCATATTAGCTTATTGAATTTTAAAATTAATACATTCTTAAAAACAAATGTAAAACCTTTTTATTTTTGTTTATCAAGCATACAAACAAAAAGAAGAATTGTGTTTATCCACTTTTTATATAATCACTATATTTATTTTTATTTTTGTAAAGTTCATAATTTAATATAAAACAAGATAGTATCAAATAAACACAACTCTTCTTTTTGTTTGTTTTTTTTACGTATACAAAACTTCACAATATCTTTAGTATTTGTTTCACAATAATAGTATAAGATACTGTAATAATACTATGATGATGAATTATAGTAAGAGATCTCGTCTATTATAGTAAGAATAACTATATGAAAATATATTAGAAGTATATGTAAGTTACACTAAGAGTATCAATTGATTATACTAACGATATCTATAATTATAAATTATATTAAGAATATCTTTGACTTAGTTTAGGAGTTCACATATTAGTTTAGTAAAACATCATTGTTATACTTATGGCTCATTTGGTTGCACCTTGTGAAATTATAGATTACTATATTTATAATAGATCGGGTCAAGTAATATTATTAACTGAACTGGATGTACTATTGTTAGTAAGAATAACTATATGGAACCATAATAGATAGACAATATCTCAACGTGAATGACAAATATAATTCATTATTTCTATTGCACTGAGGCTAGTCATTGGTTAAGTTGTTGTCCACTGATCATGGCTAGTCATTAGCTATAACACACATTAATAATATACATGTCTGGATAATTCTTCATAAATTCCGATATTATCATTATTAATCTTTCTTGATTTGCTTTGTACTTATCATGGCTACCCAAGAAATATGAAGATTTTGTGGTCATTGAGGCTAAGAAGCCAAGGTTGTAGCTTCTTAAAACGCAAAATGTGAAGTCGGTCACTTATTAATGTGAATGATACAATTAAGTTAACGAACAAGAAACCGACTTTGTAATGAATTTAATGAGTAATGCAAGTTAATATAAAGTAATTGTCATTGTTTTAGTTTAAGATGTCTGAATTTGTTCAGTCCTTGTAAATTTATATGTTTCTTAAATATGTATACATGGTTACTCAGTTAGCGAAGAAATTATATTTTTAGTAAATATGTATGTATGTTTACTAAGTTACGAGAATAATATTTTTGTATATATATCAAGAAGGCTTTGCTAGTATTATGGTTTTTCTTTTTTTCTTTGTTTATTTGTTAATAGACATTAATCCACTTTTTTATAATTAAGTTATAACTTTATATAATAGCAAAAATAGAAAAATATATATATAAGGATCTATATAATAGATATTTTATATAATTAAAAAAACATGATTTTTTTTAATCTTAAAATATTTCACTTTTATAAAGAATCAGGGTATACTCCTGCCATTTGGCATTATGAAATAAATAAAATTTGATAATAAGATAAAAAAGAGTAACGTGTGATGATAATTGGTGTATGTATAAAATTAATCCAATAATATAAAACTAATGTATACTATAATATATATATTTTTAATCATTAAATTTTTATATTTTTTTTAAGAAAAAATTAATCAAAAATATTGTTTTGTAATATAAATTATAAAAAGTTAGCGGTAAAAAAAATTTCGCACAAAAGTTAAACTCAAATTATTTGGTGAAATAAAATTTTCCCCTCTTTCCCTCTTCTAAACCCTAAACAAACCTCTGCCTCTCATCTCAAAAGAGAAAATATCAGCCGCCTCTTGCCCTCTTCACTCTCCCCTCTCTCTAGCACATGACCAGTCCACCACCGGCCACTGCACCACCGGCGACTCCACCAACAGTCCACCACCGTCGAATCTGGTAAGTTTCAACCCCTCTCTTGCTTTTATTTCTTCTCTCTCTCTGTCCCTCTCCCTCTCCTAATTCATTATATACACGTAGATACATATATACACCCACGGGCTACGGAATTGCAGATCCAACCATCCACTGCAAGGCACAAACTCTTGATCTATTTCCCTCCGCAAAACATGACCGCTCTCTTTGGTATGTTCATTTCTTCTCTCCTACTCTTTTTACTACTCTCCTTTCGCTACTCTCATATCCGATTTAGGGCTTTTTCAAATTTGGGGTGTTCACTAATTTGGGGTTTTTTCAGTTGCAGTGATAGAGTGGATAGTTTCAGGGCTTTGAATTTTATGGTTAAAACATATAATTTATACTATATAATGGGGTTGGGTGGTAAAGTAACGGTGATTCAACACACTCCTATTCGGATCAGTTTCAGTTTGGTTATTTAATTTTGTGACTGTTTGGTTGTAGTTGTGTCTGTGTCTGAGTGTTGGGCTTGGGGAGAGTGGAATCCTATTCGTGATGGGGATACAGGTTGGGTCACTGTCTAATGTATCTTTCTCGTAAACCCCAATATTTTCTTGACATTTGCTTTTTCTCTGCTTCTTACAGGTGAGGTGCTGATTATCTTTGCTTTTTCATATTCAAGAGACCCATCCACCAGGTATAAATGTTAGGTGTGTATATATATATTTTAACCCTTAAGTTTTGGCTTTTCCTTTTCGTTATTTGGCAGTTACTTCACAGTTTTTCTTTCTTTAATTGTTTTTAAGTTTTTTGATTTCGTTATAACTCTCTTATTTTACTTTTGTGATGATATTTGCACATTTTAGTTTTCATTTAATAGAAGAAACAAAGAGAGGTGAGAATGGGCTTTTTATTTTACTCATGTCTCAAATTAATTTTAAGTGTCCTACTTTAATTTTAGTTATCTTTTAAGAAAAATGCTAATTTTAACTTAATTAATGGTAAAAAATATAACTTATTTTTTACATCTCGAAAAAGAAAGTGGCTCCCTTAGCTCGTGAAAGGAGTATCATTAAGTCACTACAAGGTGTTTAGAATTATTGTATCCTTTAATTGTGTATATTTTCAGCCAAAAGAAAACAAATGTAATAAAAGAAAAAGGAGGAAGTAGAAAGAGAAGGCAAAAATTAGGAATAAGAGAATGAGGAAGTGAAAAGTTGGAGAAATGAGATGGTAGGCAAACTTCTAATTTCAACTTGTAGAGGAATCTTAATCTGTGAATTATTATATAATATAATATAACATGTTTTTTCCGTCTCTGTATGAGAGTTGCATTTTTCTCTTTAAACCTTCAAGGAAAGAAATTAGGTTCCAAAATTCGAACAGTAATGAAAGTGGGCATGAGGCCATCCCACAGGATGTCGGATTTTTCTCTCACACGAACAACTGATCCCTTTCAATATATATACATATATATTTTAAATTGATGATGAGTTGTACACTATTTAAAATGAGGAAGGGCTGGAGTAGGAAGGAGGGCTCAGAGTAGGCTGAAGGTGGGTTAGATGCATGTCATTCAAAAGTTTTTAAATAATTGCTTAAAGAACAATATTATAATGTGAGGATATTTTTCTTTTGGAAACAAAAATCATGGCCCAAAGCTTTGTACAAGAATTCTTGTCAAAGAGACAGAGATTCAAAGAAGAAGTGGGACCAGAAGCAGTGCAGCAATTAATTGGTGGCTTTGCTTGGAGCTACATTTACCCAAAATAATTTTCCCACTTTGTTTGGTGTTCTGCTTTATTCTTACTATAGTTCTCCTTATCAATCTGTGCTGTTGATGAAGTGAAGTTAATTAGTTTAGTTATCTTGATAATTCCTTTTCTAATTTAAGTGCCCATCCATCCATTCGGTATGTTATTTTATGTTATGCATATATCCTTGTTTATGATAATTTGCACCTTAATTCTTTCATTTCCTTATTCCTCGATCTGGTACTCAATTACTTCACTGCTATTTTTCTTTCTGCAATATGTAACTGGTTTATATATGCTAAACAATATAGCCTTAATTATAATAATTTGTAAATGTGTACAATTGAATGCAAGAATAATTTGAATAGCCAGCTTATAATACTTTCTCATAATCCCCATTATTTTTCCTTTCAGATTTGTTTGTGCTTTGTTTCTTCTTATATATGGTGCGTTGGTGCCGATTATCTCAGCTGTTGAACAAGTGAAGTTTAATTCATTATCTCATCTCTGCTTCTTTTTCTTTCTAATTTAAGAGACCCATCCATCCACCAGGTATGTTATGTATATATGCTTTGTTTTTTTTTTTTTTGATGATTTTATTCAATTATCTTCTCAATTTCTTATTCCCGGTCGAGCTACTTCACTATACTATTTTTCTTTTAAAATAGCAATAAATTTTTTGATTCAGATGTAACTCTATCGTTTAATTTTTGTAAGAATATATCATTTAGCCCCTCCGTACAAATAAGACTCATAATGGAACTTTACTAGATTTTAGGAATACACTAAGTAGTAGTCAAGAATATATGAACTCGTCTTAAATTAAATGTCCCAATTGATTGCTTTGATACTTTTTAATAATAAAATACTAATTTCTCTCTAACCACTGTCAAGATTCAATTATTTTATTTGGAAGATATATGTTTTCACTGATCATATTTTCGTGAAACTTTTAGCAGCTAGGAGATGGTATGATGAGGGCATTCAATAGAAGTGAAATAATTGAAGAAGAGCAAGTGGTTAGATGATGATGATGCCTGAAGAACTCAAGGTATTAGAAGAGGGAATTCAACCGCTCTTTCTGGGTTGATTCAAGCATATAGCAAGGAAGGTAAATATGTATAATCTTCTTATTTTGTTATACAACTACTTCAACACATGAATAACTTGTTTTCTACTATTTTCTTCATGTTTTGTTGAGTGCCCTTAAATTGAAAGCTTATTTCTGTTTATTGGGTCGGTCTTCACCTTGTACGCTACTAACATCTTCGCTTCAGGTTGGGAATATTGGCTTTTCTATAGGGACATTAAAACGAGAACATTTTATCTTTAGTAATTTGGCCTGGTGCTGGATACAACTTGGTGAGTTATCCAGCCAACTAATATAATACAGGCCAATAATTTTTGGAAAAACATTGATTTCTGAAAAAAAAACAATTACCATCGAAGTTGTCTAATCGCAAAGTTTCCTTTTGGATTTTGTTGCTAAGCAGAAATCCAATCCTTTACCAGAAGAGACAACATCAACAGTAGCTCGTTATAATGCCGAGTCAAAGAGGCAAAACATATTCCAAGAACAAATTCGAGCGGAGAAATAGTCTTCTAAAGCTGGTGCAATACTGAATCAATAGGGGTCGTCCTGGAAGACAAATAGGAGATACAAACACCCCTTCCCTTACAAAAAAAGAAGAATTGGTGGCTTTTTAAGCTCTCACTTATTTTCATAATTGTTGCAATTTTGTAGCTTTTATTTTTCCATTTGGTGGTAGTTGTATTGTGTATGGGGAAAGTAAACATAAGTTGTTCCTAGCTCTTGTATTGTAAATTTTTTATTATGCAATAAAAAAGTATATCAATCTTTTTAATTGAAATATATTTGATGGTGTTAGATTGGACTAGATTGTGAGATTTTATTTGAGATTTGATATTAAGAGGTATGTGGCTGGAACAGGATGAAAAAAGTCAAAAATGTGGCTGGAAAAATAAAAATAAAATAGGCGTCAAATTTTCTTTTACATAGTTGCACGGTTTTGGAATGGCTAAAAACCGTTCCAAATAAGTAACAAAAATAAAATAGCTGGCACAAAATTAATTAAAAATGACACGTGGCAAATGAATGGGAAATTGGCCCCAAGAGGAAGAACGGATCTGACACGGTTTTGGACCGTTCCAAAACTGTTCCAGTTTTACTGAAAAAAGAGTACGGTTTGACCAAAATATAACACGGAATGGGAACGGAAATAGCCGTTCCAAAAAAAATACCACGCCTGTTTTGGGCACGGTTCAGAGCCGTTCCAGATTCGTTTTGGCACGGTTTAGGGCAGTGCCTGTTTGACATTTCTGGTGTAGTGAGTGTTTTCGGTTTTAGTTGATGTGATCAAAATTAGGGGACCTAAATCACAAAAAAAATAAAATTAAGTTCGATTTTGGTTTGTTTTTAGTTTCTAAATCTTTCAAACTCATATCCAAACCAAATTTTTCACTTCAATTTTATTCGGTTTTCATAATATATTTTTTATAAAAATAAATAAATTGTAAGGCAACACTTATTTTAGTCAAAAGAAAAATAACTATATGCTTGTTCCTACTTATTTTGCACATAAAAAATACTAACTCTTACATTTATACTATAACTCTAATATTTATGATAGCTCAAAAAGTTAGGTTCTTTTTAGAGTTTGTAAATCTTAAAAATATAAAATTTTAGATGGTGAAGTAATTTTATTTTTGAATTATATATGCAATGATTCAGTTTGGTTGAATTCGGTATGTCCAATCTTGCACTGACACATTCCAATCCCGAACCAAACATATTCGGCTTTAGTTTGGTTTCCTTATTTCGATTTTGATTTTTTTTTGATTTGGTTGTTCAATTTTTGAAGTCAACACAACACTCCTAATACTAACAGTGGTGGACGTAAGTAAACTCTAAAGTGAGGCCATGCAACCCCTGATATTTTGCTAAACCTTAGGGTATATTTAGTAAGTTTAGGTTTAAGTATATATGTTGTAAACTAGAAGGGCATATCATGTATTATGATAATTGATCCTTTATGCCCTTGAATTTTACCTGTTATTACTTTTTGATTTCGTTTTCAACATTTGGTCTTCCAAGCCTCAACCGAGTCTCGCCAATTTTTTTGAACGAAAAGTCTATGTTCCACATTTTCTATATTTTAATTCTCGAAAATTTTCATAGGCTCATTTTCCTAGCCTCTTGAGAAATAAAGGGCCATTTTCACTCAAAATCTCCGATCAATTTAATTTGTTTATCTCTTCTCCACCTCTCTCTACAGTGAATTGACTCTCTCTCTCTCTCTCTCTCTCTCTCTCTCTCTCTCTCTCTCTCTCTCGGTTCTACGATTTATTTCTCTATATAAGATGTGTGTTTTTGTCATTGTGTCTAGACTAACTTGTCAAAAAAAACATTTGTTATTAATTTGACCTCTTCTCACTCTAATTCGTGACTCTTCCACTAAATACTAACATATCATAAAATATTATATAAATTAACCTAGATATTCACTTTTATATATAACATATGCAACCATCTATGAACTTGCACTAAGAGAAAACTAATTTTTTTAATATTTGATTTATTTATTGTGACTCTAGAGTTAATAATGTGAATTTTCGGAATGTTAATTTAATATATTTATAACATGTAAACTTTTTATAAATTATATTTTATATAAAGAGGGAACGATTGTCTATAATTTTTGTTTTCTTGATATAAGTAATATATGAATACATTCAGAATTTGAACTACAGAAGGAGGGGAAGAGATGAGTATAAAACTTTTAATATTTTACTAATTAATTAACTCACTGAAGTAATATTTGTTTACGGTTGTCTTGTCTGGCGAGTGTGAGTTGAAAAACAAATTTAGAAAAAGAGAAAAAACTAAATTATGTGAATATGTTTAAGAACTTTTATGTATTACCATTTCTTTCTCAATTGAACTTTTTGAAAAGTGAAAAGAAAAAGGTTTATTATATTTAATAGAGTATATCGTTTTACTTCGTGGAATAACGCGGTTTCGTTACGAGATGAATGGGATAGATAGTGTGAAGATAGTGCAATCCTTTTTCACCTGCATGTGGAATGGAAAGGCTGATTGTGATAGATTTGTGGACCCCTCCCCGCTCTTCTTGATTTAACCATCCACGATCACGAATCACGATATAGGTCCAACGAATTATTCGATGTTTGTTTATGAGTTAAGTTATTGTAAATGTAACATAACAATAACAAAGTAATTATTTTTACATTATTTACTACACAATTGATTTATATATATAGTTAAAGAGTTTCATAGTGGATATATAGATATAATGTGCCACTAGTTAAATGCGACTCATAACTTTATGTATTTTCTCTTTTTATTATATACAGAAATTTGTATGTATATTGATCTTTAAACATATAAAATAACTATTGGAAAATATATTTTTTTTAGATGATGTCTATAGATATAATAAATGTGCCAATTAAATGCAAATCATGTCTAAAATTTACTTGACACATGATAGAAAAAATATTTATAGACAAATCATTGGAGAGGATCTAAGGTCTTGTATACGAGAGTGTAGATGATAGAGAGTTTAATACAAAAAACAATTTTTAATATGTTGCCAAATTAAAATTAATTTTGATTTTTAAAACTCTTTTTTTTTAATTGAAATTAAAATTAAATAATTCTTGATTATCGATTCACAAGAGAGATTAACCAAATATTAATAGAGATCAAGAGTTAAGAATTCACCACCAATTACTTTGACTTAACTATTTACATTATTATATGTATGTACCCATGATAAAATATAAATACTAACTTAATTAAAAACTTAAAAGTCACGTATGGGTGTGTAGCGTAATCCTAGTATTAAAGTAAACTAGTAATTTCAAGATATAACAATAAAACCAATGTATCTTTTAAATCTTATGTAAAATCAAATTTTATTATTTCATAAAAATAATAACATGAATTAAAATAAGCTTCCAATGAATCGCTACTTAAGAAAAACACAAATATTCAACCTTCATTCATATTAACAATCAAAGTTTTAAAAGATAATTTAGTGAGTAAATTAACTCAAGAATATTCTATAGCGTGAATTTGTTCTTTAAGGTAATAGTAACTAGTGCTAGTATCTTTTGGTTATTGAACCGAATGATTGATTTTGTAACCGAACTGTCCATGTCAGTTGATAAAAATTACAAACTATTACTGGACTGATGTGATCGGTAATGGAGTTAGTGTTTAACCGAATTCATCGGCAGTTCGGTTTACAATTTATATTAATCAACCAAATAACAAAGACCAAAGTCAATCATCAAATCGCTAGTCGCATATGCACTTCTACGGCAACGGTCGCCAACCTGTCCACTGAGGAAGTATATTTTTTTGGATAACGGGCCAATGGGAGGGCTTTGGTTAATGAGCTAGGATTTAGTGTATAATGATCCTAGTGATGGGCTTTAATGGTGGAATTGAATGGGCTGCTGAAAGTGGAAGAAGCCTGGGGCTAAAGCTATGGTCAATGGGCTAAATAGAGGGCCCATAAGAGAGAGGCATTGTACACATTTTAGTGACTGCGCACACGTTGTAAGTTTGGAGCCCCTTTTCACCATCAAGATGCCAAAATATGAAGATCGTCAAAACACAAAAGTTGTAGCCCTTTGAATATTCTTTCCAACTATATACAGCACGCAAAATTTTGAGCTCTGAGCACAAACTTATAATCGAAATACCGAATTAGCACTAAAATTATCAAAAGTTGATTTTTCGTGCACTTAAGTTTAAATGAACTTCTTGGATTTGAACTTCTACACCACTTAGAGTATGATCAATCACGACTATTAAGTTTGCCTAGCCACCCATTGTCAATTGGTTTTGAGTTGGATACTCCAAAATCTAACATAGTGTATAATTTCATTTTGTGTAAAATTTACACAATTTATAAAAAAAAATATCTCCAACAGTCTTTTAACACATGAGTTTTGTGTAAAATAAAAGTATAAAATACACCATTCATTTATGATGCCACATCAGCTTTCTCACTCCTCAAATTTTATTATAAACCTTTAAAATATAAATAACTTTTAATACAAAACATGAATTTCAATAAAAACTAGGGCTTTTAGTAATAAGAACGGTAATCTCACTATCTATCTACTCAAAGACAAGTATTTTAGGCCAATTGTTTAAAGGCGTAATGTCTTATTTAAGGACGAAATTTTGCATGGAGGACAAAACATTTAAAATATATATATGAAAATAAATTAGATAAAATTACAAGAAAATTGTCAATGCTGCCCTTTATTTACAATAAATTCAAACATAAACAAATTCAATTCAAAAATTAAATTTACTACAATCACACAATACCAGAGTTCTATTAGATTAGTCAACCCACATTTTGAAAATTTTCAAACATTAACTAATTAATCCAAAGAATATTCAAATTTAATAAGAGTATGCAATAAAAAAAAACTAAAGCAGACAACATACATTTTATACAATAAAGAACACACATTACATCAAACACATATAGACATTACAAAATCAAAATATATTATAAATCAAACATGCATTTTTTCTCTAAAGCAAAAATTATATCAGAAATTATAAATTTAAAGATATTTACACAGATGAAAAACCAAAATTACGAAATTTTTTAGAAAATCAAATCAAAACAAAGGTGAAAAATATTCAATTTTTTTTTACCTCGAGTACCACAAAATTTATCTATTTGGAGCTTCCAAATCAAATCAAACTAAGGAAAGGGTGAAAAACATTAAAAAAAAAATTATCTCAAATGCCACAAAATTCATCTGTTTGGAGCTTCCAAAATTCATCCCCCACAAACCATTCAAATCCTCCCCCACCACGGCGAACCCTCTAAAACCTAAAAAAATACCCTAAAACTTACCTGATTGCTTTAGATTTGTTTACTCTGTTCGGTGGGGACTTCGAATCCAACACCTTATCTTGTCTCATTGCTGTCTACAACCAAACATATATAGAAAGACCCACTAAAAAAGCAGAGCATGATTGAAGCCCAAATCACATGCGCTTTGATTCATGTCCTCTCCGGCATAGATCATGGATTATCCGGCTCCAACATTTGGCTTTTTATCCATGTAAATATATATATATTTCACCATGGAGAAAGAAAAGGGAGAGATGGTGAAGCTGATTTGATGGATCCCCCAATGGATTAGTGTCCTACCATATATGTTTGGGTTTCGATTGAATTGTAGAGAAAGTGGATTTGAACGGAGAGAAAGAGAATACATACGGAGATGGTGGAGGTGGCCATATATTATGGAGGTGGCCGACGAGTGATTTAATATATAAGAAGGGTAACAATGACAAACTACATGAAAATAATAATATTGTTAATTAAAATTATCAAAAAATAAAATTCCTTTAAGTATAAAATCGTTCTTATTCTAAAAGATTGGATCTCAAACAATAGTTATTCCTTGGCCTTGAGTAGATTGGTTAAAAAAATATTGGACATGTGACTAATTTTTTATAAAAATTATATATTTGAAATCTACTCATCAAAATCTATAAATCAAGATCCATTGTGATTATATAATTATGTATATATAATTCCAAGAAAAAAATGATATTTTTTTATAAAATAACATATAACATTTATTCGTATGGTTCTTTTCAATTTTACACAGAAGTTTACAAAATTCCAATTATAGCATATTTTTTGTAGACTTCAAGTTTTGTGTAAAAATTGTTTGACGCATAAGATATACACATCAATTTTTATACAACCATTGAAAATGCTCTTTAGTTTTCACCGCCACATTATCTTTCTGTCTCTTTAATTATTTTATAAAATTTTAAAATATAATAACTTTTAATATAAAATATAAATTTTAACAAAAATTATATATTTGAAATCTACTCATTGAGAGTTACAAAAAAAGATGCATTGTGGGTATAAAATTATGTACTAAATTTTTTAAGAAACAAATATAAAATAATATTTAACATGTGTTGATATCTCATTGATTATTTTAAATTTGAACAAAAGATTAGAGCATTTTGTGTATAACTTAAACTTCAAAATTTTGTGTAAAAAAATGGTTAATGTATAGGATTTACATCTTAATTTTTACACAAGGGGCATTTGTTTTCCTAATCTGAAGTCTGAATGGCTTTCATTTAAACTTCAAATGTGCAAATGTTTGTTTAGAAAAAAAATAAATTAAAATCAGACATAAAGCATTAACATGGGTTTGAACCTCTCAAACCCAATAACACATCTGAACGTCATTAAAGACAATGGATACATATTTCTAAATTTGTCCCTTTACAGCCTTGTTCATCTCCTCCCCCCCCCCCTCTATGTCTTGCACCGCCATAATGGAGGGTGAAACCCTAATTGCACAGCCTCTATCTTGCCCTCCTCCACCAATGGTGGAGGGAGGATTTAAGATTAGTGGGGGCTTGGTAAATAATTTTTTTAATTACAAGAAAGAATCAAAGTAAAAAATTGTATATTAAACATCAATCATTATATAAGTAGATATATAAAAAACGCAAATTGTGAAAAGTTTTGACATTTAAGGTTTCATATATTAAACACATTGAAAGATATCTTTAATTTCAATGTTTTTTATTGTAACTTTCTTAATGTTAAGAATTTGTTTTCAGACAAATATATACATTTCATGCATTTTCTCTAGGAGGTTGGGATATTTTCGTTGTTTGTAGTTATGAGGAAAACACTTAAACATTTCTTTTATTTAGTTAAAAGATGAAATAGGATAAAAGAAAATAAAATATATTTAAAAAATAGAATATAGGTTTATGATCATTCAATTTAAAAATATATATCACTCCAAATATATAATTATTTGTTTAATTATTAAATTGATAAAAATCATCTTATATGAGGGGCAAACCTACAATATCTAAAATTTTAAAAGTTTATATATGTTTTCGTATAATTAATCGAGTCCAAGATAAAGATTAACCTCTTTTACACCAAACATAAATCAAACCCTAGAATTTTAAAAAAATTACAAAAACAACCTCATAATTTTGAACTTCAAAAAAAATGCCTATTAAAATATAAAAATATCATACATACTGTAATTATTTTCCAAAGTCAAGTGGGGGCTTAAGCCCTCACTGTTAGGGGTGTGCACGGTTCGGTTAACCGAACCGTGCGGGTATAGCGTAAACCGAACCGACATGTCAGTTTTGTTATAATGATCAACCGAACTGAACCGAACCGGTGAAAGCTTAAAACCGGTCGGGGTCGATTTTTTCGGTTCGGTCGAAATCGGTTTTTTCGGTTTTGGGAATGTGCAGCTTGTTTGTGTTAAATATTAGGGTTTTAATTTTAACTCATATATATTTTTATTTTATATATTTTTTAAATGGAATAAACTTATACATCGAACCAATAGATGAATGACACATGTGTTGTCGGTTCGGTTCGGTTTTCACCGGTTATGTAACACCGGTAACCGATAACCGAACTGACCCTTTTTCGGTTTTCATTTTACCTAACCGAACCGAGATCGAAAACCTTAAAAACTGGTTAATTCGGTTCGGTTCGGGCCGATTTTTCGGTTTTTTTGCACACCCCTACCCACTGTGCCCTTCTTCTTTCCGCATTTCCAACCATCGGTATAAAGGTGAAGTACTCCAGTTTGTGTTTTGATTTTTCAGTTGTTCCAATGTCTATTAACCCATTTTTAAAGAGAAAAAGTTAGTCATAAAAAGTTGTGTTTTTATCTTCGCCGGAGTTGGCCATCGTTGTTGTCAGAATAGAGATGGTCGATAAGAAAAATGAGAGGAAGAGATTATACTTGGCTATTTGGGGGTTGAGGAGAAGAAGATGAAGCCAAAGTGGGCCAATAGGGTGAAGATTAATGGCGATAAAGGTGCTATTGGGTTTATAGGGAGGCTGGGAGAGAAAAAAAGAGTTGTCAGTGACGGTGTAGAAGAATAGTGGTGGGTCATGGACTTGAATCCATTAGAAAGAGAAGTTTTTTTTCTTTTTTATTCTAATTAATATATTGCTCAAAGTAAAATGGAATGGGTAATATATTTAGGAGTTGCAATTGACGCATATTAATTCATTCTTTAATGCTCTTTTAAAAAAAAGTTGATTATTCTATTAACACACACCACTTTTTTATTTTTAATTAATGGTTAAAACATTAAACTTAAATTAACAATAATTAATAACTTTAAATCACTTAAACCCTAATTAATTATTAATTCCATTAATTAAAAACTTTTTTCTTCTTCATCGTCACTCATCTCCACCACCGCCATTGTCACCACTACCGCTACTACCACCACCATCATCATCACTCTTTGAAAGAAATGAGATATTTATATTTTTGTTACTCATTTACGTTTTATTTCATTTATACATCATTTGATACAAACAAAAGCAAAATAAATAAATAAAAACATAAACAAAATACGAATAATGTTTACTCGGTTCTTAAGAATTGAGTGTTCTTCATCATACTCGGCCCAAAGAAACTGAATAAAGTATAGGTTAACCGGTCCTAAGGAACCAAGTTAGGCTTAGTACTTTACTCAGTTCCCTTGGCAAAATATGATGAATAACATTCGGTTCCAAGGAACCGAGTAAACATTCATCCACTTGAATAATCTCTCTCTCTCACAGGTGAATAATCATCCCCTTGAATAATTTGAATTTTGAACATGAATAAATGTAAACCCAAAAATAAAAAAAATAAATGAATATATACGTATAAATATACATATATGTGTATGTAGCAGTGGGTGGGCTAAAGCTATTACAGCTGGCTGGGACTAGGTAGGAGTGGGCTTGGGTTAATGGGTAGTACAGAGTGAGAGAAAGAGATAGAGGATAATGTTTTTAGATTAATATTAATTAAACTTAAAATTATATGAAGCATTAGGAAGAGCGGATATGTACTTATGAAGTGTTAGAGAGATGGAGTGTGAGGGAGTCAAATGGTATCTGTCAATAGTAGTCTCTTATATTTAAAATCCAATTTTCATTTGGATAAAAGACAAAAAAAAATAATAATTTATTTTTCAAACTTTAAAACTAAATTTCAGTATTCAAATTTAGACAATAAAACAAGGGTGATTATATTCCACCCTTAATAATTTTTGGTTTCACTCTCACATTTCATTCAGTTCTTAAACACTGAATAATATCATATTCTTCGGTCTTGGAGCATCGAGTAATGGCATGTTATTCAATCTTTAACGACCGAATATAAGCATATTACTTGGTACTCAACCCTCAAGAACCGAATGGCAAGTCCTTATTCGGTACTCAAGGATTGAATGAAAAGTAAGAGTTAAACTAAGGATAGTGTATTCAAATCAGATTTTTATAGACTTTTTAAAATCCTTGGATTCTTCTAAATTCATAGATTATTTTAAATCTATATAGAGTCTAATGGATTTTAATAAATCTATATAGAATATAACATATTTTAAGGCATAGACTCTTTAATATTTCTATAAATTTTAATAAATTCATTGATTCTTCTAATTACAATAAATAAAATCAAAGGATAAATAATAAAAAAAATTTGATTACGAGTTTAAAGTAATAAACAAATTATAAATTCGTCTCAAACGATTCGGATCGAGTCTAAAAACTCATCGAGATGAGATTTTTTGTCCTTTATATTTGAATTTTATCTTTTGTCTAAAAAAATCACAAAAGAGGAGAAAAAAATCAAGGAGTAACATCTCCATAGTTTAATAAGATTATAGGGACATAAAATAAATAATGCATAGGGTTTGGGATAAAGATAGAAGAGAAAATCATACAAAATATTCCGTTTGAAGAAAAAATTTATTAGTAAATTTGTTATTCATATAAAAAATCTCAAATCTATCAAAATTTATCGTTTTATAAAATTAATTCTAATCGAATACTATAAAACTTTTTAAAAACTTAATTGAATACATGTAAATTTTAAAAAATATTTAAAAAAATTACAATTTTTAAATTAAATACACCACTCTAAATATCATTAGAATGAAAATATAATCATCCTAAAACAAACGCATCATAAATCTAGGGTGGCGTTATTTCCACCCGAATATATACTCACTACCACTACCACTCCCACTCTCAATACCACTCCCACCAACTTTCTTTTACTCATCAACACTCCCACTACTTCCTTTACCACTCACATTTTAATATGCATAGATTAATCATTAATTATATTTAACCATTAATCATTAATCTTCCTCCTCCTCCTCCTCCTTATTATTCTTCTTCTTGTTCTTCTTCTTCTTCTTCTTCTTCTTCTTCTCAACAATGGTTTCTAAAAATTTATATTCATTTAACCCTTAATGCAACACAAACTAATTATAATTAATCATTAATTCTTTTTCTTCTTCTTCTCAACAATGATTTTTAAATTTTTGCATCCATCTACTCCTTGGTCCCTTACAATTGTGGCCTCATCGTATTATATTTTAGCTCTCGTGACCTTACATCGGCCTCTAACAACCGAGTATTAAGAATAATTTCGGTTCTCTATGACCAGGGTTCATCCACTTCCTCGGTCCCTCACAACCGAAGTATTTTGGACTATATTTTCAGCTCTCGGGACCTTACATCGGTCCATAACAACCGAGTATTTTGGATAATTTCGATTTTCTATGACTAAAGTTCATCAAATTGCTCTGTCTCCTAAGATCGAAATTGTTTGAAATATAATCAAATTACACATTCGGTTACCGAAAATCGAACAAGTGCTCCAATTTCGGTTTCCCGTAATCAAGGTAACCAGCTCTGATGCTCTAATTCGTTTTGTTTGTACAATTTTTTTAATATTAACTAAAGA
This sequence comes from Lonicera japonica, assembly GCA_021464415.1. NCBI lineage: Eukaryota > Viridiplantae > Streptophyta > Magnoliopsida > Dipsacales > Caprifoliaceae > Lonicera > Lonicera japonica. The sequence continues at coordinate 69,549,241 of CM038465.1, forward strand.
AAATAAACACTAAACATAATAAAAACAAACATATCTCTCATTCGTTAGGTTTTTCTACCTTGATAATCCTTGATTCGCTCTTCTCTACCATTCTCTGCAACTTAAGTGTTTTTTTTTTGTGTGACATCAATGGAGATTTTGTGTGTTTTTGTGAGTTACTTTTGAATTTTTGTTGGCTTTTGAAATGAATTGAATGAGACAGAATGTGTTAATTAAATCTAAATTTTTGTTAATTATTAACCATTGAGTAAAAATTATAGAGAAGAAGAAGAAGAAAAGAAAGATGATGATAAATAGTAATTAATATTAATGAGTAATTAATTAGTTAAAAATAATTAATTAAGTGAAATGAAAATAAAAATTTATAACTATTTTTTTTTAGTGAAAGTGAAAACAAATAGTTTACAGGGTGATAACCCTAAATATAATTTTCACTTTTTTGTAATACAATTTTTAACATTCACATAATGTTACTCACCTGTCACCCTTTTAACAGGCCAGAAAAGATGCGATTGGTAGCGAGTGAGCGAGCAGTATTAGAGGGAGAAAAAACTCTCTTTCTCTCTCTCTCGCGTTGAGTGACCTTCGCAGTCACCTTCACTCTCCTCTTTTTCTTCTCGTCAAAATTCACAAAAGATCTTCCACAAGAAAGCAACACATTTTTTCAGTATTAATTGCTTAATTATTATACTTTTAACCATTGTTATTATTATATGAACATCACATTTTCCAAAATTTAGTATGCTTCCTAAAAGAGAGCATTCAAGTTGAAAAACATCTCTCTTAAAACCGATGCAAACATAAACAACCATTCCATTATTTATCCTTCTTCAAGGATGCTTCTTAATACCTGCATTCTCTTGTTCTGCATCTTAACCTCACTATCCCCTGTTATTAGAGCTACTTTCAACCTCACCCTCCCTCATCAGCACCCTAAACCTGAAGCTGTGGTTCAAGAAGTACAGAGGTTAGCACACAAATTCCTTTCTTGGTTTTGCCCATTATAGCATTTTCTCTTTTGGGTCTCTCTCTTTTGACAAGAAAACAAACAAAAGGTGAAGTTATAGTACCAAAAATAAACCCATTTTGGTCTGAGTGAGAATAAATTAGGGTTCACTGCTAGTAAAGAAGAATTAAATCAAAAATAAAAAAAATTCCACATCTGGTTTGCTTATTATAGCATTTCCTCTCTTGGGTCTCTTAAATTTTGACAAGAATTTGAACAAAAAATGAAGTTGAAGTCTCAAAATTAGACCCATTGTGGTTTGAGTGTGTGTAAAATAGGGTTAACTGCTAGTACATTGTTTTCTTTCAAACCAAAAGAAACTACAAAATCCCCATCTGGGTATTGTGCAATTTGGTTCTAGATATTTTAAGAGACAGCAAACAACGCAAAGAAGATCTGGATCTCAAGATATGAAACCATCTGGATTGCTTTGCTCCTCTAGTACACACAAAAACTCTGTTTTATGTACTGAAGGATTCACAATATGTATCTGCGTGGAGAAAAATTACAAAAATCCCCATCTGGGTTGTGCTCTTACTAGCATTGTGAGATTTGGGTCTTTGCTATTTTAGCAAAATTCTCCCCATAAACTCATGACTCATCCCCTTCTTACTTGTATTGTTTTCCTATCTGAGTTTCTCAGATTTTTTTTTTCCTTATGACCTAAATTCAAAAGGTTGAAAAATAAAGTAAAATGAAAGTGTCTGTTTATTTAGCAGAAATATAGTATCTATACAAGAAAATCTCTTTGATATTCAAGGGCTTTAAATTTGATTAAAAAAAATTGTTCTGTTTTTATACTACAGGAGGCTAAATGTATCAATATCCAGAAGACAAATGATCGCCACCTCAACCACCACCGCTGACAACAATGCAGATTCAAAAGACCAACGCTCATCATGCCTCACCGGCAACCCAATAGACGATTGCTGGAGATGCGACCCAAACTGGGCCAAAAACCGCCAACGCCTCGCCGACTGTGCCATTGGCTTCGGCTCAGGCGCCGGTGGCGGCAAGGGTGGCCAGATCTACGTTGTGACTGACTCCTCCGACAATGACCCAGTAATCATACGTGCCCAAATTTGTTAATTTGGATAAATAGGGTTATTATTGTTTAATTTAGTTTGTTAGGATAGCTTAGTTAGATAGTACAATAATTCTAGGGTAACACGTATTGGAGACACAATGGTGTGTTAACCATGTGGTAGTCAACAGTAGACTCTGCGTAGAGTTCACTTACCACTCACTGTATTAGCAACACATCATAGTGTACGTAGAATGTAGATGTATCCTCAAAGTGTGTCGCTTTAGAAGTACTTATTACTCTGGTTCTTATCAGGTGACCCCAACTCCAGGGACCCTCCGATACGCTGTCATCCAGACGGAGCCGCTATGGATTGTTTTCTCAGCTGACATGATGATCAAGCTCAAGCACGAGCTCATTGTCAACAGCTACAAGACGATCGATGGCCGTGGTGCTAACGTGCACATCACCGGTGGTGGGTGCATTACGCTCCAGTACGTCAGCAACGTCATTATACATAATGTACATGTTCACCACTGTGTGCCATCTGGGAATGTTAATGTGCGTTCGAGTCCAACGCATGTTGGGTGGAGAGGCAAATCGGACGGGGATGGGATCTCCATCTTTGGGTCGAGGAATGTGTGGATTGATCACTGTGCTCTTTCTCACTGTACGGACGGGTTGGTCGATGCTATAATGGGGTCCACAGCTATTACTATTTCGAATAATTATTTGTCTCATCACAATGAAGTTATGCTTTTGGGACATGATGATCGCTACTCACCTGATTCTGGAATGCAGGTAAACATACCAACTAATTAAGTTTATTCATATTTTTAGAAATATTATCGCTACATGTAATTTTTGTAATTTGTGAATATGTTTTTGGAGATACTCGAAGTAATTTTTATATTCGCTACACGTAATGGAAAAAAACAGTGGACTTAATCTAGGATAGACAAGTACATGCCTAAAAAACCTGCAGTAATCTATTTTCTGATCTACCTTTAGTATCAGTACAACAGTCAACAATACATGTTATGCCATGAGCGTATTTTTAGTGAGAGATATGTATATTGCCAGAAATATTTTGACTTCTGTCAAAGCAATGTACTTTTGTTGTTTATTTGTTTCAAATTAAGAAGTTAGTTTGACTTTCATATGCTTTGATTAGCTAATTTCAATGTAATCAATGGGTGAACTTGTTTACAATTGTGAAACATGTTACATTTGATTATGTTAAAAAAACAGAACTCTTCACTTGAGGCATTCTAAAAAAGTATTAGTGGTTCTTGATTTGGGACGTAGTGAATACTATAAATGTGGATATGCAGATGTCAAAGTGAGGTATTAGAACCAATCATTTTAGTTTAGTATTGAGGTATAAATTGAAGTTCTTAACAAAACGAATGCACACTTTCTTCTATCTTAATTATGAAAGTGTTTTATTTTATTTTTAGGTAACTATAGCATTCAATCACTTTGGCGAGGGACTAGTGCAGCGTATGCCACGGTGCAGACGAGGGTATTTCCATGTGGTGAACAATGATTTCACGGAGTGGCAAATGTATGCTATTGGTGGTAGCGCTAACCCAACCATCAACAGCCAAGGCAATCGCTACACTGCCCCATTAAACCCCGATTCCAAGGAGGTATATTTCATTTTCTTATTTCTACTACTCTTTAATTTATATGAAACCCTCATCTCTAAATTGGCACATTATGTTAGAAATGTCTTTCCTCTTGTTTTAAATTTTAATTTATTTATTATCTTTTTGCTGTAGATATTACCCATTTTTCAAGTGTTGATTTTCGGTAACACCTGCAAAATTTGAAAAGGGAAAAAATGCATACGTGATTCAAGTGGTACTTGGTGCGTTTGTTTTCTTGTTTGAATTTGAGTCTAAATATAATTTTTGATAGCTAAATCTGAAGACTGCCTGTTTTCCATTTGAATGCAACATGTATTTACTAAATATATGTTAGGTTGACTATTTTGCCCTCAATATGTTTAAGAATTCAAAGCGCATGAGTAGTTTTGAAATTTCACAATCCATTGAGAGGTAGACTTCCAATTTCAGAAGTAAGAATACCTCTGAATAGATTCAGAGACAATATGACCTTTTAGCCTCCTAACATTTTAACAAACTAAACAACTTTATACTTTTATCATATCTTGTGTCTTTATAATGTTTTGGCTAAATGACAAAAAATGACAAAATGAATTTTACCACTTCTAGCACTTTGGTCATCCAACTTTTTTTGCGGTCAATTGTGGAAAGCAACTTTTAAATTATTGTCACTGTAGTCCATCCATTAGTAACCATTACATCTCTTATGACTTCTTCGATGCAAGCCCAATGGTTATCTGATGGGGAAGCAAAAAGTTTTTAATGAGTTTCAGATAAAGACAAAAAGAGCAGAATCACATTAAAAAAAGAGATTTAAGTGGTTGAGCTTTACTAGTAGCATACAATTCATTGCCATGGGTGAATCTGCTATTCAATAGAGCAATTCCAATGTAAACTTGAAGCTCTTTACCAATTGCTACTTTTTGTCTTACCAAATGGAAAAAAAAAAAAAAAAAGAAGTATTTCTTAGTACTTGCTCTCCAATTCTCTCATCGTCACTTTATGAAAATGTGAATGAAAGATATTGACTACTAGAGAAGTACCACGTGACTTTACACCTACTAAAATGATCGCTTTCCACGATAGATTTTTGGGTCCCACTTGATCTTTTTGAGAGGAGCAAGGGGGAGTAACATAACTGACCTTAACTGAGTTAGATGGCCTACTCCCGTTATAAGGATTAAGGGATAGATTATTCCTCATCAAGAACAATGGACGGATCCCCGTGATGGCTCCTAGGTGGAGTGAGCCACCATTTTGAGGGGTCCATGCTTGTTATCAGCCTTTTATATTGGGGCAGTGCTATTTACACATAAGTATCTTATGCAATGTATTATCCTCGAAACATGATGTACGACAATGCAATGCAGCATTGCTTTAGCAGAAACTAAAATTGCTTTGGTATTATTCTCTCTCTCACATTGACATTAGAGTTAGGAACACAAAAGAGCATGTGCTTAAAGGTGTCACACTGTCGCCTATCATCAAATCTACTTACGTTTGAAATTATAATGACGGAAAGATTATTTCAAAATTTTAGGAACCATGAAACAAAATTATTTTGTTAATGCTGCTGTGGTAGTGTATCCTATTGTTCCTTTGAGTGTGTTTCAATATTCATTCTTCCCCAAATTAATTATCGTTATTACTAAAGCAAAAGCAAATTTTATCGCAAAAAGGTGTAAACAAAATTAAAGGATTTAGTGGTCTAAAAGTACAAAACAACTTGCATTAGCAAGCAAGTGGTATGGAAGTGCTGCCAGGCAGGCCATTGTGTTGGTACTACTGGTACAGCTGTATCTGGTCTTATACTTCATTATGATATAACTTTATGTACATGCACCTTGGCCCGTTTGGTAGGTGTAAAATTGTTTTCTTTTTCACATTTTCTGTTTTCTTGGCGCTGATTTAGTCATTTTTTTTTTTAAAATATTGCTTAATTGTAGTTTTTTATATACACATAATTTGTACAAAACGTATGATTCAACTAAAACAGTTAAATATACTTTTCTTGTTGGCCGACAGAGCCAGCCTTTACTGTTTTGCATTTCACCTGGTAAAATGTATTCTTGAACCAAACAATCCGTTAGACACAGGAATGACAATCAACACAATGGGTTTTCTTTTGCATACGGGCAGGTGACAAAGCGTGTGGACACAGATGAAGGGGATTGGTCCGGGTGGAACTGGAGGACGGATGGTGACGTAATGGTAAATGGAGCATTCTTTGTGGCCTCTGGTGCCGGGATGACCACCCAGTATTCCAAGGCATCCAGCGTCGAGCCCAAGTCCGCTTCCTTCATTGACCGGCTCACCAGCACCGCCGGTGTCATTGGCGGACCCAGGTACATGCCCTGCTGGTCCCACCTTTTCTGCTGCTTTTACATTGGCCATGCATGTCAGTTTAATAGTTATTCTCCTTAAGGGTACTTTTGTCGTTTCATGCTAATTTCTCCATGGACGTTAAATTACTACAGTGTCCCTTTTGGCCTTTTCGCTTTTTTGAATCCCTTTCGCTTCTTCCCACTGGGATTTTGCACATATTCCCAACAGCTACACTTCACCAATTCCATTCGATGTATGGAAATTGATTCATTGGGGAAAAGAATTCCTAGAACATAGAAAGTAAGGAAAACTACATTATAATTTGATTTGCAGGTTATGAAAAAGTGATGCAAAAAGTTTATGTCGTTTAGGTAGTGCCATTGTCAAAGCAGAAATGGTGTATGCGAAAGCAATGTATTATACTTTAAGCATAATATACAATAACTTAATGCATCAGTTACTTTGGTGCCCATAATTCCTCTCATTTTCCCCTTTTCTTTTCTTTCATTGAAAAAAACTTGAAGCAAAGTTGAAATAATTAAAAAAGGGGGTGGAATTAATCAAAGAAGTTTGTATACTTGCACACTAGATGGTATATTCATGCATGTGATTGTGTGGTCTTTGTGAGTAGGACAGGCCAGCTGTTTTACAGTTGAGAGTTGTCTCTTCAGAAACTATTCACTTCAGTTTCTAGTATTTTACACGAATAGTGTTGTTCGTCAAAACACATATGGCTTTTGACATAGCAATACATTCCGCTTAAAGCGTAACATACAATAATCTAAGGCACTAATAGCTTCGGTAATTAATGCACTAATGGCTTAGCAGTGTCCCTTTTAGCATTGACAATATCATTTCTCTTTTTATGAAGTGCTCTTTAACATTGCAACCTCTATAGTCAAAGCAATTAGGGTTTTATCAGATCATAGCACTCTTCGAGCAGTGCAATATATTATTACACCTTAAATGTAATGTACAATAATTTAATGCACTAACTGCTTTGGCAGTACACAATTTAGCTTGGGCAATATCATTTGCTTTTTGTACAAAGTGCTTTTAAGATTGCTACCTCTATAGTCAAAACAATTAGGGTTTGTGAAATGTGTGAAACCAAGGTGGTAAGTTGTGTTTTAGCCTTTTTGCTTATGGGGGGCATTAATGCTGGAATGAATATTTGGGGTTAGTAGTTTTTTCAATTATTTTCTTATGGAATACCCTTACCACCAGGCTAAAAAGTCTCTCACTTTAGTAGTAGGATTTTCATAGCCATGTGGTAGGAGACCCCACCTAAAAGACTTTCAAGGACATGTTTGATGTTTTCTTTGTATGGGTAACGTGAATTTTACAATATTCTCTTTATAACTTTAATAATATCACCATGCTTTCCAGCCCATAAATGTGGGGTCCGCATCTTTTATTGGAAGATTGTGGGACCCTTTCTTCTGAATTCCTGTTCTTTGCTGAAAAAGATCCCTTCACAATGGCCCAATTACTAGGACCACATTCACCCCTGATGAAATTCCAATTCTAGCCTGGACCACATTCACCCGGATGAAATTCCAATTCTAGCCTTTTTATTTATTGGTTACAGCAATACACATATTAGTAGGTAAAGAGAAGGGACTCGAACTCGTGACTTGCCCATATATTAGTAAGTCCTTAACCGATCTACCAAACCTCCGCCTTCGGATTGCTCTTGACCATTAGCAAATAGCAATAGTAAGATTAACATTTTCTTAAAAGTTAAATCAATCGAATAGCTACTATTAATTTGTGATTGTGAAGTAAGCTTTTGCTAAGTTAGTATAGAATCCTACCATATAATTTAAATACAACTGCTAAATACACTAAAAGTTGCTTCGCAAATACACTTTCCACTGATGTTATTATCTGCGACCCTCACTAATTATATTCCTTTAACCAAAACAGTGCCAAATGCGTTTGCAATCAATTTTTTGCGGAGCATGTTGTGTGTTTAGCATGTCTCCTTTATTCATTTTCTGCACATATATATTTATATATTGTCACTATTGTTTTGCTTTTTGGTGCATCTACTAATGTTATTTATGTTTGGTATACCTGTTGCTACAGGGACAACACCGTGAGCATGTCTTCTTACCCCGGATTCAGTGGCGGTGGTGGGACCAGCACTGGTGACGGTGGTTCAGGCGGCTCAGGTGGCTCAGGCAGCGACGGTGACTTCTTCGGCATGATATTTGGGAGTGGTGCACGGCCACAGGCGCCACCTTCTACCACCACCACCATTTTTTCGTCTCTTTCGATTATTTCAATTTTGTACATTACCACCAACCATTGTGCTCTATTATCATTACCACTATTCTTACTATAACATCTCTATGAGAAAAAATATTAAAGTGGGAAAAGATCTGGGGATTCAATCAATTTATTGGTGTGGGTCCAATACTCGTTTTTTCCTTTGTTTTTCCTTTTGGGCTTTTCGCATGTAATTTTGGGGAATATATGGAATGCAAGGATGTATGATTAAAAAAAATTACTCCCTCCAATTCAAATTTCTAAGAGTCAAGTTTCATTTTCACAGCTTTTTTAGGATATAGTAGTTTTACTAGAAAGTACCAAAATCCGTATTCATTAAAAATGGGGGGAGTAATTGTTTTATCTTAGTGATGTTGATTGCATATTTTTTAATTGAATTAATTTTCATGGTACAAGTTAATTTAGTTAATTTTTTATTTTTCATTTTTCTACGTTATCGGTTATTCAAAACCTCATAGACGTTATTTCAATGTAAATCACTTTTAAAATTAATTGCTTTTCATATAAGTTACGAAACGCACCCTTTGGAATGGAATTATGTTTTATAATTAACTATGAGATTAATAAAATAGATCAATTAAATAAGTATAATATCATTATTTAGTATGAATTATATCGTCTATACTGAAATATCAACATTTGTTGCACTTAATAATAAAATTTAAAATCATAGTTCAATAAATAAATAACAATACAATCTTACAATATACGAAATATATTAAATGTAAGTCAATTAAGTTTAGTATAACAATATAGTTTACTCCAAGACTCCAGTGATGAAGAATAAAGATATAAAATAAATTGAGAATTGATACTTGTGGAGTAAGGATAAAATGAATGGCTAGATGACCATAATTGATAAAATTTGGTTGGCCATGGTGAATTGGTGATGATAATACCTAAATCGTTGATATTCACTGTTACCTAAAGATCCATCATGAAATGTTTCATCAATATCGGAGAAATACCGATGAAAAATCAACATCTCGATGCAATTTCAGTGAAATATCTCCGATTCAATAAAATACCGATGTTCACCCATATTGTATCACAGCTAGCTTCATTCTAACTTGGTATCCTCCAATACTTTGAACCATAGTTTAAAAGCACACCCCAAATGTCATATGGGGATTTATTTATTTTTCCTTCCCCCTCTAAATTACAGAAAAAAATTAAGATAATTACACCTTATCAATTTGTAACATGAAGACCGCCAAGGAAGATAAATAGTTATTTAATTTTCAAGATATATTAAACACACCCGAGATGCATTTTATTTCCAATGGCATCAAAATAAAATAATATTTTTTGTCCCTAAGAAACTAAATTTCAAATGCAACGCAATCACATATATAAAAACTTATCAGACCCAAACTTTTTTATTATTATTTATTTTTAAGATTTCCAACTTAATTTGATTGATAGCGAATATAGAATATCCCAAGAGCTATCGAGAATATGATGCATCCACCCCTACGTATTGAATCATCAAAAGCAAAGACGTTAAAGAAGATCAAACCATTGCAGGAAATTAAAATGCTGATACAAAATTAGTCTCAAATCCAACACACCTACACAGAGATTCTACATACTAAATCAAAGGAAACTGACCTTTACTTGAAAGGTGGCCAGCCATACAAACAGGTCTCCAAAAATCTAAAAAGGTTCAACGTTGACAAACTCAAAACTGTCTAGGCAGGCAGAAGCAAAAACAGAAGAACCAAGGGGTGAAGGTAAAAGATAGATAAAACATATCCATCCCTCTATCATATTTTTTAATTTAGTTGTTGGAGTCGGGGCACTCCCGAGCAAAATGCCCGTCCTGCCCGCACTTGTAGCAGCCACCACCCCTTCCACTTCCGCCCCTTCCACCGCCGCCGCCGCCTCCTCCCCTTCCGCCACCGCCGCCTCCATTAGGACACTCTCGGGCAAAATGCCCATCCTCACCACACTTGTAGCAACCCCCACCACCACCACCACCACCACCACCACCACCACCTGCACTAGGGCACTCTCGGGCAAAATGGCCATCTTCCCCACACTTATAGCAGCCCCCACCACCGCGGCCCCTTCCTCCTCCGCCACCTCCGCCGCTGGGACACTCCCTAGACATATGCCCTTCCTCTCCACATTTAAAACAACCACGACCACCACCTCCTCTTCCTCTACCACCACCACCACCTGAACCAAAGCCCCCATCATCTTTACTACCCCAAGAAGAACCACTGCCTTGTTTACTCCACGAAGATCCCCCACTGTCAGCTGGTTTACCCCACAAAAACCCCCCACCGTCAGCCTGTTTACCCCACGATGATCCACCAGTGTCAGATGGTTCAGATGGTTTAGCCCACGAAGATCCACCACCATCGGCCGGCTTACCCCAAGCAGATCCACCACCATCAGACGGTTTACCCCATGACAATCCCCCACTGTCGGATGTTTTACTCCAAGAAGCAGCCCCACCATTGGATGGCTTACCCCACGAAGATCCACCCATGTCCGGGGGCTTGCCCAACAAGGATCCCTCACCATCTGATAGCTTAACGTACGAAGATCCACCACCATCAGATGGCTTACTCCACGAAGAACCTCCACCATCAGCAGCACCACCAGAGGCCTCCGATTTGCTACCCCAACCGCCAGATGCTTGACCACTACTCCAACTTGGTGCATTGCCTGTTTCTTTTTTGCCTTCATCAGAGGCGTCCGTTTTGCTGCCCCAACCACCTGCTGCTTGACTACTACTCCAACCACCAGCTGCTGGACTGCTACTCCAACCACCTGATGCTTGACCACCACTACTCCCATAGTTATCTTTACCACCACCACCACTGCTCGGGCACTCTCTGGCAAAATGCCCATCCTCCCCGCACTTGTAGCAGCCACCACCACCCCTTCCACCACCTCCCCCACCTCTTCCACCCCAGCACCACTGCTAGGACACTCTCGAGCAAAATGCCCTTCCTCCCCACACTTGTAGCAGCTTCCACCGCCACCACCACCTCTTCCTCCGCCTCCAGCACTAGGGCACTCCCGGGAGAAGTGCCCTTCCTCCCCGCACTTGTAGCAACTCCCACCACCCCCACCCCTTCCTCCTCCACTTCCGCCGCTGTTAGGGCATTCTCGTGAAAAATGCCCTTCCTCACCGCACTTGTAGCAGCTCCCACCGCCACCACCCCTTCCTCCACCCCTTCCACTACCATTAGGGCACTCCCTAGACATATGCCCATCCTCTCCACACTTGAAACAACCACTTCCTCTGCCCCCTCCTCCTCTGCCTCTCCCCCTTCCCCCACCACCTTGTTGATCAGTAGTATCATCTGCACCCCAAGAAGACCCACCACTTGGTTTACCCCATGAAGACCCCCCACCACCACCACCATCTTTATTCCAAGAAGATCCACCACCTTGGTTCTCAGATCCACCCCCGGCACTAGTACCCCAGCCACCACTTTGAGTTGCCAGTGCAGCTGTAGAATTATTACAACTGGAACTAGCCTTCCCCCAACCTCCTGCTGAAGCTTCCTCGTCCTTTTTCGGGTTACCCCAACCCTCGGATTTACTTTCGTTCCCAGCATCTATTGACCCCACAGCTTTACCCCAAGTGGATTCGCTGTTACCGTCATTTGCAGCATTACCCCAGCTGCTTGTGGAGTTCTCAACAACACTCTTCCCCTTTTCCCCCCATGATGGTGGTTCCTCAGATTTTTTCACTGCTCCCCAGCTATCAGATGCATTGCTACCAAAACCAGTGGAAGTACTTTGCCCCCAGCCTCCAGCTTGTTCGGAGATGGCAGCAGGTTTCTCATCAGCTACAGCTTTACCCCATGATGAATTATCACTTGGTGCTGCCATTTTGGTATCCCATGCAGAAGAACCTCCCGCATCTTCATCATATAATAATGGACAAGGCAATAATAAGTATCAGTACACATTAGTAACGGTTTGCACAGCGTTCATAAAATAATTTCTGGGTTTTGAAACAGTTCTTTGCTTAAGTAGCTAATTGGCATGGGTTTTTCTTAACCATGTTTAAATCCTTCGAGTTCAAAATAAACACTTAACTGATGCGATCGAGTTATTTCAGCATTTTTAAAATAGTTTTTTAGGGACACCCACGACACCAAGCACCCATAGAAAGCGCTCTTTCAACAAGTACAAGTCAAAAGTTTTAAAAGAGAAACCAAATGGGAAAGTTTTAAATGGATGATTGAAATGCATTTTACAGAACTGACATGTTGAACGTACCTTTTGTCAGATCATTATCCCCAGAGTTAAGGGGATTAGCTGAACCCCATCCACCAGACTGAAGCAGTAACAAGAATAGACTCGTCAAAATGTGAAGTGTTTCTTCAATTAAAAAAAATCATCCCCAGGGAAGCAAGGTGTACTGTGATGGCCTTCTTTCCATTTATAAATCTATACGTAAATCTATAATACTGTCCCTTTTTGGGTACGTGTGCATGTGTGCGGGGGGGATATGCAACCCAAAAATATGAATAGAGGAATGAATAATTAGGGAAGGTTTGAACTAACCGAGATGCTCGTGGAAGAAAAGGCAGGCCAAGAGCCCCTGCACAAGTGCTAATGCTATCAGCTACATGTCATGATGTCAACAATATAGAAGAGAAGTAAGCAAGCAAATGTTTACATGGCTAACAACTAATGAGAGGTGTACATATAACAGACATTATTCAAACCATCATTCAGCACAGATCTAATAATAGTATGAAAACTCGTTATTCACAGTTCTTTTTGAGTTATTCATGAACTCATAATATTTACTCTTCCAATACAAGATAAGGAAAGCCATAAATATTTACTCTTCCAATACGGTAATGATGGCCTTACGAATTTCTTGTGGGAACTGCCAACTTAACTTTCTTACAGCATAAAACTTCATATTCAAGCTCAGTTGTCAATAAAATTAGGAAAAGTAACTTTGTAACATAAAGTAGAAGAAAAGGCAACGAATATCAAGTCAACGATAAAAACACCAAGAAAAAGCAGTAAACTTTGAAAAAGAAAAATCACAAGGTCAAACTTGATTATAGGAAGTTGGGAACTAAAAAGGTAAATCTTAATTTATGACTTTTAGCAAATATAGGTGCTCCACCATTGGTGACAATGTAAAACCAAGCAGGCATGTAAACTAATATCAACACCAAGCATGATTATAACCTTTCTGTGGACAGCCCTCCAGCATTCCACCCACCATCAGCTGATGTCCCGGCTCCACTCCAATCTGCAAAATATAGTCTCCATATTTATTTTTCACAAAAAAATGAACATTTCAGAAACCCAAACTCTTTTCTCAAAAATAATAAGGGATTTTTTTCTTTGCCCCTAGTGTTATTAAATTAGAGTTGCCCCTTATTTTCATAATCGTTGGATTTTGCCCCTGCATGCAGGGCAAACTCTGAGTATTAAGTAAAAATGGGGGACAATGTCAATTTTTTTTATTTTTCTTTAATGTAATACTTTGACTTGACCACCATCCCCGGCCCGTTTTTACGTAATTTTTCTAGATTTCCCCTCATGTAAGGGGTAAAGTATAAAGAACATAGTTGTCAAATCGTGAATCGTATCGCGAATCGAAAACCTAGGAATCGCGTATCGCGAATCGTATCGAGAATCGTTTCGTAAGATTCAGTGCAAAACTTTTAGAAAAGACTTAAATAACTAATTAATGTATATAAAACTCTATTGAGTAAATATCAAACATAACTAGAAAATAAAACTCTATTGGCAAAATCTGTGACTGGAATCTTAGAATGGTGATTGAATTCCTGGAATGGAATGAAAGATAAGATAGGAAGAAAGGTGAAGAGAAAAGAGGAAGAAGATGAAACAAAGAGAGTAGAGGACCCACTGGCCACTGTGCTATACGGATATTATATACCTGAAGTTCTGATTGTTTGTGGCGTGAAGAGATGAAAAAGCATCATCGAAAGGGTGGAACAGGGTTTGGCTTCTTGATCGTCGACTGAGGAGTGAGGAGGGTTTTTGATGATCGGTTTTGGCTTTTGGGAAGTCGTTTGGTTTCCAATATAAGCACGTTAAAAGTTTACGTGGAAAAGTAAAAAAAAAAAAAAGTTAAAAAGGCTTTATTTGTCAACGGATCCAATTACACCCACACCCTATATTTTGTGAATCGTTTAGAATCTCGATTCTACCGATTCACCGATTCGATTCAAACCAACCGATTCTAACCGATTCATGAGCAATTTCGATTCAGTCCACGCTATATCTATTTCATCATGAATGCTAGATTCGACGTGAATCATGATTGATGATGCATGCCTCCCAAATAATAACAAACAATGCAAAAAACAGTGGCACACAAAAACTTCACCATCATCTGCTAATACCTGCAAGTGTTCACTACGTATGTTTTTTTTTTTATCCGCACTAAACTAGAAACTACAGTTTCTAATTATGGTGAAACATGAGAAGAAGGTGACAAGACATGCTAAAAGGAAATTGATACTACCTTACATAATTAAAAAAAAATGCATTGGAAGTTAAAATTAAAACAAAATGGCAGTTGAAGTTAAAATAATAACAATAGTTCAAACTAAGTGAATTAAAAGTTTTTTTTTTTTTACCTCCGGTGCCATCTTGAGTTCCAAGCAAATCAAATGGTTTCGCTGAATTTGGATCCTCACTTTAAAAAAAAAAAAGGCAAACAACACAGAGATGCGTAATTAAGACGCTATCACAAACTATAACTAAAAGGTATTGATCAGCTCTGGCTCAAAGTTTTATAAACATAATACCCCGTGGACAAGGCAGAACTCTTTGCACGAACCTCAGAAAGAAGATCACTTTTCACTACACAAAACAACATTAAAAAAAATAACTTGCCATTTTAGATACCACTAGGAATTGAAGTGAGCCGAGCCGAGCCGAGCCGAGCCGAGCTTTCAAATGTTCAAGCTTATCAGTTAAAATCTAATTAAGCTCATGACCGGCTAAAACGAACTCATGGTAAAAAAAGATCACCGAGTTTGGCTCGAGCTTTGGCTCAAATAAATAAAAAGGCGCAAGGCCATAAACAAGATATTTCGAGCTCAGCCTAAGTTTCACAAAAGTCAAGCTGGGTCTGTTTACGACTATATGAGTTCAAGCTGTTTGTTAACAGCTTAGTTTTTTTGCAGCCCTAAATACCATAAATGATCATCATACCTGTAAGAATCTTATGCTGGGAATCAAGCTTCACCGTGACATCAGAACGTCGAATTGCCAAGACCCGACACAGGTATCCCTTTAAAGGGCCCACTCGGATCCTCAATGATTGACCAACAGAGAACATTTCATCTTTATTATCATCCCG
This sequence comes from Lonicera japonica, assembly GCA_021464415.1. Lineage (NCBI taxonomy): Eukaryota > Viridiplantae > Streptophyta > Magnoliopsida > Dipsacales > Caprifoliaceae > Lonicera > Lonicera japonica. The sequence continues at coordinate 69,564,858 of CM038465.1, forward strand.
GTTGACTGCATTTATAACAATAATATTGTGGTTAGAACTTAAAGCTGACAGTTGTAATTTCAGACAATTAAAAGTTCAGACCGTACAGCTGCGAATATTATCCCTTGCTTGGGATTTTGGAGATGACACAGGATCTTCTTCTAAATCTGGAAAGCCTGATGATTCACCACCCTGGAAAAAATAAATAAATTACATTAATAATTCTTCTGAAAATGTGCAGTTGAGTGACTGTTTGGAGGAAGAGCCCGATTTCTCAATTTGAGTTGGCAGACAAACAAACCTTATCTTTAGATGCATCCCCAGAGTGTTTAACTTTTTCACACATTTGAGCTTTAGAACAGAAATAACCACCATTTTCCTGTTCATTTTCATCATATAAAAAGATGGTCCCTCTGTAAATTTGCTTCACAATCCCTTGTCTATCCTGAAAAGGAGAGAACATAATTTTAGATGCATACTATCAAAATCATCATAAACACAGAGATGATGCATGTAAAAAGATACCAGAAACCCAACATGATCAAGAATAGGGTGATTAAATAAAATAAACAGCCTCCGTCTAAAATTAAGTGGGCTTCAGTACTTTTTAATAAAATTTCTGTTTTAACCTAATTTGAAGTCAAGAATAGGACTTACTACTGCTTGTTTTGGTACACTGACTATGCGAGGAAAAGGTAAAGGTTTTAAATAGCGTAACTTCGCGCGCTACATAGCGCGCTATTGCGTATTTTCCCCCAAACGCTAATAGCGTGTTGCAAATGGCGTATGGAACAAAAAACGTGGGTGTTTTGGTGACGTGGCACGCTAAGCGTGCAAAGGAGGCTATTTACTTTTTTGCATATACTTACGCTATTTGGGAAAGGGGAAATCTAGGTCAAATAAAGCAAGTGCAAAACTTAGTGTTGCTGCTCTATTGCATCGTCTCTCCCAGCCATCGTCTCTCCTCTTCTGTCCGTTTTATCCATAATTCGTCGTTGCTGCTTCTCCATGACGTTGTCGTCGTTGCTGCTTCTCCTCTCGAGTCGTGTTATCGTTTCTCTCCTTCTTCACTGACGTCTTCTCACCTTCTCCTCATATAAGTATTCCTTGAGTTCAAGTGTGGAATGAGTGCCGCCAATGAAAAGGAGAAAAACTTTACGGAGAGAGAGACGGTAGAAACCGAGAGAAAGAAGACAAAAGAAAGGAACAAAAAGAACTGAAGATGTCGGCACATCACTTGGTAGAAAAGATTCAATTTAATGACCCTAAACTTTTGTCTTTTACACTTAGGTACCTTCAAGTTAAATTTATACACATAAGTCCTTAAACTTTTGTCTTGTGGGACTTTCTTTAGCATAACATTATTTTTATTTTTTTTAATTATTACGCTAATTGAGTCTAGCTTACGCTATACGCTACGATTTTGCGCTACGCGCTTCCGGAACCAAAACGCTATTGCTCGCGCTATCGCTATTTAAAACATTGATGAATTCCCAAAATGGAAAATGGGACTCTTAATTTGAAATGGAGCATGAATTATGTTATTATGCATACATTTTTCATGATAATTTTGAAGTAAGGTAATGTAAAAAAGCTTAAAACTATGGAAGAGAAAACTTTACTAAGCTGCCTTTTATAGGTGGCTCAAGAGCTTTATATATATTTAAACTTAACCATTTAACTTTTTAAAAGTGACCATTAAAACCCTTTTCTAGAAAAACAAAATAGAAAAACAACCCTAGGTTGTATCCATGATGTATGACGTATCCATGTTGTAGCCAGAAGTCAAGGTTGTCAAATAAGTACCAAATACTGATTTGGACTTTGAAGTAACCATATCTAAACTTTTTGACGTAACCATATCTGTATATGGGGTACATCCATATCTGTATCAGACAATCCATATCTAAACTTTTTGAAGTAACCATGCTAGAACTATTAATTGAGAACTACTTTCAAACCTCTAATGGGCCCTCCAAGACCCTGACAGTATCATTAAGGGATATGGTCTTCTTGTGCTGATCAAATGCAGTGAACTTTTTTATCAAAGGTCGCCTTCTTTAGTTCACGCTGTTTAACACTCACTACCACTGGCCCTTTAGTACCTTCCTTCAAAACCTGGAAGAAAGAAAATGTTACACTCAAAGCTGACAACATTGACACATAGGGATGAAGTCAAACCAATTCAATTGTACCCTGAAGCTGTCATCTTTTTCCGTGCCTATAATAACACCAAAACCCTTCCGACTGCAATGACAAAAGAAAAAAGCTCAGCAAATTTAACAGTATAAAAGGCTTTTATTATTTTGCCCCTATTATTAATTCAAAGTTAGACCTAACCCTCTTTCATAACCATTTAACTCTGCCCCTTCCATGCGGAGTTATCCAAAAGGACTACATAAAAACAGGGGTAAATGTCCAATCATGTTAACTTAATTTTGTGACTTGCACCCTGTAATTTAGTTTAATCATTCAAGACAGCTCCTCAAAGTCAAATGATGATAAAAATAGGTGATCAAGTAATTTGAATTAGGAACTGGGTGTACAGATCTCTAAGCCAAGTATATCTCTCTGTATATACAGTTGGTATAGATCGCCAACTGAGAATGCACACTTACCCATGAAGGACAAGATCGTGCACTTCCAAACTATTTTCCATGCTAGAGCTTGATGAACCCTCTCCTTTTCCACCGCCCTTATCACTCATTATGGGGCGTGTCTTCTTCTCTTCACCATAGAGCTGGGAAAGCCACTCTAGATCATTAGATTCATCATTTTTTGCAGGTGTTTCAAACTTGAGAAGCTCATCTTCAGTAGGTATAACACCCCACAAGTTTAACGAGTCAATGGGAACTTTTTTGTATAAATAACCATCTTTGAGCAACATCCCATCAAGGACCTCAAAATCTTTTCCAGTATCTCGGTCCCGTCTATACTGAATGAGGGGTCGGAACTCCCTACACAAAGATGAAATATAGAACAAATATATCACAAACTGGGGCAATAAGAACAGGATATTGAAATATAAGAGCATTAATATTACTCAAGTTCACTAGAGCTGATCAATCGCGGCGCAGGTGTACCATTCTTCTTGACAGTAGCTCCACCACCCTGTAGCCAAGTATAACCAACCTCACATGATGATGTACGAAATGACCCAAATAAGACATTCATAAAAGTTGCAAAGAAGATAGCATGACCCCATCTATTGTACCGTAGGAATAAATAAAAGGTTTGCAACAGATATATCAAATTGTAAAAATCATTCCCATGGTAAAATAGCATACACTTGGTTTCTTTTATAATTAGAACTGAGAATTTCATTAATTTATTTGGCTATAAATTGGGGCCAAGAAGTCCTTCAAGGTAGAAAAAGTAACATGCAACTTCTCAGTTAACTATATTAGAGGAGAGTGTTAGCCTCATTCAGTGGACACTTGTTACTTAACACAAAAACATTGACTCGCCTACGCATTAAAATGTAGAAACCCAGATTGAGGTGATACAAAACCGCACAATGAATAGGTTTGATCCCCTTGAAAAGGAGATAAGGCCTCCTCGTATTTGCAAGATCTAACTAGAAACAGAGACTCCAAAAAAGTTCAAACTTTCATGATTGGATCATAAGGTTCGCAAAATTAACTGATAATTTTCCGCATGAGATTGCTAAGCCAGTCAACTCAAGCTGGTACCAAAAGCTCTTATTAAAGAAGTAGTTCGTGGAGTACAGAATTGTATCAAGGAACTTAATCCTTAAGGACATTTTACAATGTGGAGATCCATGCTTTTTTGTCTCCATCAATGACGGGGAGAGGGAAGACTTCCTAAACTAGCTTTTCCCCTGACAGCACAAGCAATGCAAATAAAGATTATAACATAATCACATTACAAGAGAAATAAACATATATCAAATTAGGAATATAAATGACAAGTAATTTCATTACAAATTTTTGAGCCATGGCTTGTAGATCTATTCTTGGGATCAGCTTCACTGTAGCTTTTTTCCTCACATCATTTACAGCAAATATCTGCATAGATAATTGAATGAGTCAAGAAGATATTAAATCGGCTATAAAATCGAAAGTTTCATTCACGAAAATTAATCAAGAGTAATAGTCACTTGTAAAAAGTTATCGAGTTGCTATGTCAACAGAGGAACCCAAGTACCTGTGCCAGGTCCCCCTTATATTTCCCACTCTTCACACGGGCCCAAGTGCCCACAGAAATTTCAGTGCTCTTGTTTCGGACAGAGAGCAAATGAGAAACGTCATTCTTTGGAACAGGAACTGCTCGGCTAAAATATATACTACATATCCCAGTACATGCCTAGATTTAGAAAATCAAAGAAAAAATATACAGCATATTACTTTATGCACAATATCATTGACTAGAAATAATAATGTTATTAAAAAAAATCCAGTCTCCATAACAAATAAAAAAATGTAATAAGGTACCTCATTAAGATCACATTGCTTGTAAGCTTCAATAAAGATAAAACCCTTTACATGATCGAGAGCAAAAGCAGAAATTATGTGCAGCTTAGTTCCCATAGAGTGCAAGTCAACATACTTCTGCATAAGGCAAAAGGCTGAATGCCTTTCACGTCCAACCTGCAGCCAAAAAGTTGCTCATGATGACAAAAAAAAAAGGATAAAAAAGAGCACCAAAGAGCCTCTGTTTGAGTAAAAGTGAAAACAAAAAAGTAACCAATAGAATTGCTACACAAAATTACCGTGCATTTGACTTTCCAGATGGTAGGATCCTCAGCAGAAGGAATAATTGTATTTCTTTCAATCGTTCTCTTGTCATATCTATCTTCTGCAAATGTAACAAAACCAGCACCCGGCTTGTACCGTTCTTCCATCATTTTATCAAGTTCATCCTCACTCATCTGTTCCTCTTTGGGAAAAACTGGAAGCTGAGGGGCTTTTCCAAGATCGCTTTCCATTTTAATTTCTGCACCAAACTCTTCTTCCAAAAAATCTGTTTTCAGCAATGTAAATAATGAAGTAATCAGCCGAGACACAAGCTTACTTGGTGACATCATCCTATTTTCCAGACCAAAGTGATACGAATATAATCTCCAAGCCTTAGAACCATCTCCCAAAGCACAAGGAGACACCAAACATAGAGTTGATGAGCACTCAAAAGAGCAGAGAAAAGGTAAAATGGATTGCTGAACACATGGTTGCATGGATTAACACGGATTAATATAATAGTAAATCTGACCAAGATAAAAAACATGAAAGGAAACAGCATTATTCACACCTTCGGTTAACTTGAGGGAAAATGGAGGGATTTCAGTTAATTATTGGTGTGGGAAGAAGCAGAGTCGATAGCTTAGTGGAGATAACAGAAAATCCTAAAAATATGCAAATTGTCTTGCTCGTGGTATTTAGGTAAAACACATACATACATATACAGAATTACGTATACATATTATACTGGGAAACAATGGGAACCAGACCTTCTAGGATTTCAACATCTCAACCATAGCTATAAACTCCACAACATGTGTACTGGGGCTGAGGGACTAAAGAGGGGGGGGCGCCAATTATATTTAAATTTTTTTAGTTTTAAAGTGTTAATTTATCTTTAGAAACTAAAAAAAGGGGCTTATACTAGCTTATTTTCCAACTATAATATATATATATATATAATATACTAGGGGTAACCCGTGCCTACGGTACTTCAATGTAATTGAGTAGTCCGATCTTTGGGATAGTGTGTGAGAGCGAAGTGAGAAGGTTTGAGAAAGAGAGAAGTAATGAAGGTGAGAAGAGAAATATATATATTTACCTATAGTAGAGAGAGAATGAGGGTTAATTTGAAATTTGAACTAAAGACCACATATCTACCATTCAAATTAGAGTAATCAATCTGAGCCTTACAAAGTTTTATCCCTTATACTTTTCCCTTCTACTTTATTATATAGAATATAAAAAAAAATACTACAAGTACTAATTTTTCCCAGTTAATTAGGAAAATCGGTGCTAAATTTGCACCGCTTCAGTAAAATTCCTAGCTCCGCCCCTGAATACCACTAAGTCCACTACCACATATACCTCTGTTATAAAGCCACCATAATCCTAACACCAAAAATGTACTTAAAATAGTAAACGAAGCAAAAAAAAAAAAAACTATATACATCATTTAACAAATATATATATACTAGATTGTAACTCGTGCCAAAGGCACTATCAACAATCCAAATCGCATCTTAAATCTTAGCCACACAATTTTTAATCCCTTATACATTTTTAAGATTCAAAAAACATTGCTCCTTATTATATAGATATGTTCAAACGTCCCCTTCAAAGAGTGTACCAGACTAGCACCACATACAACTATAGAAACCCCAAGATGTCTTAACAGCTGCAAGTAAAACCTACTTCGTTCTATTTTCCATAAATTAGCTCAAAAACCACAATGAAAACCCTAAATCAACAAAAAGAACACAGTGAAAACCTTAAATCATACCAACAAAAGCCGTAGTCCACGCCACATTTCCCTAGACACCGAACATGCAACCCATAACAAGCCTCAATCAAAACCAACGAACCCTCATTTCTTCAATTAACCCCAAAACATACGCATATAAAACATGAAAACAAACTTATAAAACGTAAAACAAGAACAACAAAATCCAAAAGGCAAGACGTTTTAATTTTATACCATCGTCGAAACCACTGTCGTCACTGGAGTCGCTGCTCTCGTCGATTTCGTAAGCAGCATCGTCGAAGAACTGGAGGACGCCGGGGTTCTTCCTCCGGCGGCCGGCTTTGTCGCTGTCATCGCGTTTTCTCTTTCCGGCAGATCCGTAATCGTCGGCGATTCCCTTTCCCTTCGACGCCATTTTCAGATGAGAAGAGAGCGAGGGTTTCAAAAGGATCCCCTAATACCATCAGAGAGAGAGCGAGTGCGTGAGAGTTGCGAGCGTGACATTAGGCAACTGAAAGGGTGATTTTATACCAGCTGTGTTTTCGATTTCAGTCGGGTCACAAAAAATAAATTTAAACTTAACTCAAATTTAAAAGTTTAGTTATAATTTTTATATTTTTTTAACCTAAACTTGAATTAAATCTATATTTTTATTTAATTTTATTGGTTTTAAAAAAATAATAATAAATTATAAAATAATACTTATTTTGTTCAAAAAATAACAACCATATAATTGCTCCTATTTATTTTAAATAAAAAATAATTATTATTATATTTATAAAATAATTCTAATATTCACTATAACTTAAATAGTGATTTATTATTAAATATTGTAAATTTTAAGAATATAAAATTTTAGATATTAAAACAATATTAGTTTCGAGCCTATAATTTGATTTGGTTCGGTTCGGTTTTGCAATATCACACTCCAAATCCAAACCAAACATATTCGGTTTTTATAGATCGGTTAGGACTTTTACAAATTGATTCAACTCGGTACAATTCGGTCATTTGAGTTAGTCACAACACCCCTAATTCATACAGATCTGGGAATATTTTTGCACAACAAACCCTTATGTTGGGTTGTTACAAACACGGTCATATAGTTTTATACTTGAAATTTGTTGGTTTCGTAATAAATCTTAACTCGAATGCAAACAATTTTTGTTTTCGCTAAGGGTGGGAATCAATCGATTTCACTTAGTAATTGACTTGTACGAAAACCAAAACCATAATGTTCAGTGTTTTTTACTTTTAGTATTTTCAATTTTGGTATTTTAAAACATGAAACCAAAACCATATCACGTAGGTTTTCGAAATTTCCCCATTTATCTTTCTTGTGTATTTTTATTTTTAGTCTTTACATATTTCGATTTTTCAATATATAATTAATTTTATTTTTAACATGTTATTATTCGATGCAAAGAATACGGTTATTTTATTTCATATATTTAGCTATGGATTATAATGACCGTGACATAAAAATTTCAAAATATAATATATTTTTTTCAACCAATGAGATACAATTTTAAAGAATTAAAATATAAATATATTAATAATCTTATAATATCTTGCGTATTTGTATCTCTTTAGATAAATTTATAGATATTATCACCCATATAGCATTTGACTAATAAACTTTAAAGTATACATATAACATATATAAAGCCAAAGATGTTCCATACTATAGTAATGTATATATATACAAATCGTTTTAAAGTAATATAGTTGATTTACAATAATTAAATATTTTTTGAAACATTAAAACCACAATCAACCATCAAAAATTAGGTATTTTCGGTTTTGGTATCTAAATATGTGTAATCAAAACAAATTTTTTTGGATTAGTTTTGATGGAATTTGATTTTGACCATACCAATTCTCACCCTTAGTTTTTACCTCATAATTCGAAAATTTTCGTGTTATTGTTCTCCAAATTACCCACTAAATTACTAGATTTCTTGTGCACATGCAATTCATGTATAATTATTTTAAAGAAAAATAATTAAAAAGCTAACAGGTAACATTTGACTTAGTGTCAAAGGTATTTTACTCTTACCAAGAGTTCGAATCATGTTACCTGCGCTATATACAAATATTTTTTTAATGAAATAAAAGGTTATAAGAATAAAACAGGAAACTAAAACCTTACTCTTTTTTTTATTATTATTAATTAGTCATATCAAAGATAATTATATAGAGTCAGATATATAATTTTTTTGATTAGGTATTCATATCAAAGATATTTATACAAAGAGGACATGATACAAACTTTTTCAACAAAAACTTCTTTATTGCCAAATGTAATAATGTATATTGTTATGGACAAAAATGCTCATTTAGTATTATTTTCAAAATTTGAAATCCAACATGTAACATTTATTGCATCGTCTATATTATAAAACAAGGATTTTTGCAATAAAATAATAAATTAATCAAATGTTCCATATTAATTCTTAATGGTGTCAACACTTTTAGACCATTATATCACTTTTATACTCACAATAAGATGGCAAACCAATTCAACATTTACTCACACACTAAATATATACAAAAACATAACTATTACATCTTTTTACTTTTTTACAACACTTATATCTTGTAAATTTTTTAAATCACTTTTAAATGCCATAACTTTAAATATTACACAATATTGATTAGAAGATACAGTGATAAAATAAAAATTACTAAAATAGTTTAAGCGATTTTCAGGTTTAATTGTGCAATTAAGACCTATCTCAGTGTCTCGATGAGGACGGGTATATTTTTAAATGGACGGGGTTTCTTTTTTGTAAGACTTGAGCCGTTTTCATCCTTAGGTAATATTCAGTCATACACATTTTTGATCCTCTTAATTTTCACATAATTATATTTTATCCGATTATTATTTTTTGCTAGTTTTATATTGCCGGATGGCAGAGTTATACCCTATTTATTTAATAAAAAAGAATTTACATAGAACGCTACAATCAAATCTTTTTTAGAATACTTAAAATTTTATAATTTTATAATCAAGATGTATATAAATCCAAAATTTGAAATAGTTGACTACACTACATTTCACATATTCAAATTTTTTTTCAATTATACTCGTAATTTTCCCTGCAAATCATATTTTTTGCTGTTAAATTTTTAATTTTCAATACAACATTTTTGTAAAACTTGTAGCAAACTTTTAAATTATTTTTTTTATCTTCTTTTTTTTTTCAATTTCCAATGAAACTTTTAAATTTCACTTCAAGTTTGTAGTGAAACTTGTAAACTTCAGTTAAAGTTTTGTAACCAAATCTTCAAAAGAAATCAATTTTTTTAAAAGAAATTTTGTGTTATCCAATGAATCTAATCAAGATAAAAAAATATATAATTATCAAATTAAGAAACAAGACATGGTAAGAAACAATTTGTATCCCAAATACATGTATATACACTAAACTATGTGCACAAGTGATGCATATGCTACTCAGATACATCTATTTCAAACCAAATTACAAAACAAATATGTCAAGTGATCAAGTGGTGAAACAACATATTACTTTGTGAAATGTTCAAAATTCAAACCCTTTTTTTTAATGAAAAAAAAACCATAAGGATAAAGAATGAATTACAAAAAGTTTGACACAGCTTGAGGTGGTTGAATTTAGGCTTGTATTTATAATATATAATATATTATAATATATATTGACTAGGGTATATCCGTGCCAAACGGCATGACAAAATTGAAAAAGTTAATAGTCGGTCAAAAGATAATAACATAAAAAATTGCATGTGAAGTTTTGAAGTGTATTTAATCATAATGTCGTTGCTTAAACATTGATACAATGCATTGAGTTTTTCATTTTTGTGTACCATCAATGTATCATTTATTTTTTACATTATTTATACTAGCTGTTTTTGTTTTAGCATATTGTCTTAAAAAAGAAGTCTTACTATTTTTTTTTCTTTCTCAAAATAGGATTCAATTAATACGTTTAAGTAATTTTATGATACGGTACAAATAGTATCTCCAAATACTATGTCAGATACTCTGGTGTTACCCAATGACAAAATAGACAAAAATATAATTAGCAAATTAAGAAACAAGGCATGGTAAGAAACAATTTGTATGTAATATATATATTAATATATATTGACTAGGGTATATCCCTGTCGAATGGCATGACAAAATTGAAAAAGTTAATAATCGAACAAATATAATAATATAATAATAAAGCTATCATCAATGTATCATTTATTTTTTACATTATCTCCACTACCCGTTTTTGTTTTAGCACGTCGTCTCAAATAAGAAGTCTTAATCTTTTTTAGTTTCTCAAAATATGATTTGATTCATACGTTCAAGTGATTTTAGGATATACTCCAAATAATATCTCCAAACACTGTGCCAAATACTGCGGGGGGATATATATATCATGAACAATATTATTTAAAATTTTAATTAATGATTGAATATTAAAAGCACAAAATATATATATATATATAAATTTAAACATTTGAACATAGGACTTAGAAACAATTCACAATTATTTGAAAACAAATAAAGAATAAATCAACTTCATTTTATTTTTCTTTTCATGTACAAATAAGTTGACATATTAAAATTTTGCAATGTGTAGGTGGGTGTAATAGTGCATGTGTGAGTGAAGAGCTTATTTCGAGTCTATATTATTATTGTAAGTGGTTTATTAATAATTTGATATCTTAATGTGTCTATAAAACTCATCTAAGGGTTTAGAAATAACTCACACCATTACACATATTTTTTTTTGACCATTGGATAACTAGACTTTTAGATATGAGTGTGTATGTCAAATCTCATAAAATTAATTACAATTTTGTATTTGTTATTATTTATGATAATAAAACATGTCCTTATCGTATTACAATATCTTATTTTGGGCCTTTAGTCAAAAATTAATCATATAAATAATTTTTCCCCATTATCCATTCATATTTTAGGTTATATAACTCACATGTGTTGCTACTAAAAATAATATTTAATTTTTTTGTCAATTTTTGAAAACTAACTTTTGTTTATGCTGAACCGACACATTAAGTGGTTGTTTGGTTTGAATTTTGGTTTGTTCCTAGAATCTTAAAGTGGTAAATTCATAACAGGAGCCTTGATGTTGAATTATAAGTTAACAAGTTCTAAACTTTTAATTTTAAATTGGAGAAACTAACATAAACTCAAACTAAATGAACACTAAGATAAATAAATGTCGACATTTGAGAAATAAATTTTAAGGGGATGTCAAACTAATTTTTTGTTTTTTTTATCATAAAGTAACAGGAATTGGTGCTTATACAATTATGTTTTCATTACATAGGTGCTCGTAGATTTAAGGTGATTGGCACACCAACTTTTTTTATTATATATATATATATATATTAGAAGCTAAACCATGGCTTGTCTTTCATCCAACAGGGGAGGGATTAATCGATGTGTGTGTAAGTTGGTTATGACACCCTTATTGTTGAACCGAAAAAAAAAACAAATTAAACCCAAAGCTATCGTTGATAGTTGTAACACCAAATTTATAGAACGAATAAAACTAAAATACAAGTTACATAGGGTACGGATTCTCACACATTGGGTTATTCTTTCAATTTATAATATGTTTAGTGTGTGTGCCTTTAGGTTGCGCTTGAAGTATAGGATAAAAGGGTGGGATATGATAACTCCATTCTATCCCATGTTGATATTCGTTATGATTGAATATCATAGTGGATTATTTATCCCACAAAACTTTTCATATCGAAAGAGGGATTAACAAATCCCACATAAAAAGAGGGATTGTTTTATCCTATCCGGATAGGATCGGATTAAATAATTCTATCTTACCTGGTGCGTCAAACACACCAAAGGTACAATATAATATTTTCAAATGATATATTTCTAACAGTATTAAAGTTAAATGAAACTCTACGTTTAATTAAGTATATTTTACTTTGTCTTAGAATAAAGGTTTCTTCCCTGTAAACACAACAAATTCAAGATGATTATTCCTTTTTTGAATAAGATTGGCGTGAAGCCTATTACGACAAACAACCTAAACAAAACCAGAACAAGAGGAATATTACCTTTTACCTATTGCTATTTAGAAACTTATCACGAATTCAGTATATTTTTTTATACAAGCACATGTGATGCTTGTTTAATATTGTATATAGTAATTCTTGACATCATTTAAAGTTTTGTAAAATAAAATAAACAATACGCTGTGCCGTCAAATAAAAATGACTTATGTTTATCATTTATAAGATTACCAGTTTGAGTTTTCCTTCAGGTTTTATTTTATTATAATTTATAAAGTGCGAAGGAATTTTAATCCTTTTATATACATTAAAAAACCTTTATACTCACACTTAACTAAAATATATACACCTTAAAGTAAAAAAAAAATATCATTCAAATCGAGCTGTATATATCAGACTTTAATAACAAATTTTCATTCCAAAAAATATCTCCCGAATATAGTAGCGAGGGAAGACTGTTAAAAGTTAGGGTTCTTGTGATAATACTATATGTCTATAAGTATGTACTAATTTATTTAGTTATTTATATCTTTTTGTAAAACATCAATATTCTTGTAAATATTGATATATGGATGTCAATATGTAATATTTAAAGATACAATTTGCCTCACATTGAATTTATGGTATAAATGATAAGATTATCTCATATTATATATAGTGAAACTTGTACCACATTGATTCTGTAGAGAAGTAAGGATGTTAGTTCTTAATATAAATAGAGCTAACCCAGACCTATATTATATATTAACTGAAAAAAAAATCTCTTATTTATCTGTTATTTTAACACATTATCAGCACGACTATTCTACAGTCAATTGAAGGTCATTGCGAAAGCATGTTACTATAGTTAAAAATTTTCCTTCTTTTTGAAGGTTGGTCATGCAAAAGCATGCTACCATAATTTAAAATTTATCTTTCTTCTTCTTCGAAACCAGCACGAAATCAGGCATCGTAACTTTTCAATTTCTTCAGACAGGTCAGATCAATAATTTTATTTTCTTTTATAATATTACGATTTATTTTGTTATATCTTCTATTATTATTATAGATTTAAAATATTATATTTTCTAAATAATCTGGACTTGAAGTTTCAAGATTTATACTTTTGGGACTTAAAATTCATAATCATTATTATATTAGATCCGAAATTCCACAATCTGTATTTTTTTTTGACCTAAAATTTCCTATTAATTATTCTGGACCTGAAAAACCATAGTTTATTTTTAGGACCTGAAGTTCCGTATTTATTATTTTAAACCCGAAAATTAATAATTTATTTTTGAGACCTGAAATTTTCTATTCGTTATTCCGGACACAAAGATTCATAATCTGTATTTGGAATCTAAAGTTTTCTATTTATTATTCTGAACCTAAAAATCCATAATTTATATTTAAGATATAATGTTCCCTATTCATTATTCTAGACTAAAAAATCCATGATTTATATTTTGAGCAAAAAGTTTCTATTTTATTTAGAGACCTGAAGTTCTCTAATTAAAAATTTGGACCTAAAGTTTCATAATAATTATTTTGGAGTTGAAGTTCCATAACCATTATTCTGACATGAAACTCTGTAGCCATAAATTTCGACTTGAAGTTCAAATGACAATATGCCTCAATAATCAAATATGAAGTTTTGATATAATATGATATTAAATTAAAGTCCATGAATTTGATAACATAAATTTGGGCCTGAAGTCCCATATAACTATTAAATTATTATTTAGTTAAAATTATATGTAATTTTATATATAAACATGCCGTTGTTATATTATTTACTATATGAACTTAATAATCGTCTTATTATACCCCTTATTTATAATTGCTTTAAATAGTTGAATAAATTATTACAAACGTGATAGATCAGTATACAAGGTCATAAGTTTCAGGCCTGAAGTTTTTGATAAAATTAAAAGTTTTATTATTTCTTATGAACCGAAAATTTCATATTTATTTTAATCAATGACAAGTAGTTCATTGTTTTTTACGAGCATGAAGTCTCATAAGACATACTATCAGCTCTCAACATTCTACTTCATCAATTTATACATACTTAAGAAATAATTATTAGGTCTTTGGCAGTTCCTGAATAATGGATATAACCACCAGAAAATGGTTATCATGCCAACACTAATCATAATTGCAACTAAGAGTTTTTTTCTTCTTCTCATTTTTGGCTTCAATACCCAGCTTATTTTCAGTTATTTCATTTTTTCTGTGCATACGCTGGGTTTGACCGCTTATCCCCTACTTTCTAAATAGGAACGTAATCTTCTTCAAGTTTTCAATTACTGTTTATGTACAAGCGATCGCATTATATAAACTTTTTACACACGGAAATTGCTGAAAAAAATTAGAGTGATAGTCCAGTGCTTATATCTAAATGCTTGAATAAGTGGTTCATGTTTCGTTCAAATTGATTAACATGCGTGTGAACTTCCAATGGAACGCGATTGGAGGAAAATCTTTAATGTCATGATTTTGTCTTATCGGATAAAACATTGGGATTTTAACCATGCTCGATATTTTCGTTATCAAAATAAAGCTGAATCATAATTTTATTTTCAAATAATGATTAATTTATTAAAGAACAATATATTTTTTTGAAATAATGTGATTTCATAGGGGTGAATTTGGTACAATATCATACCAAGTATACCGTGTACCATACAAAAAATTCGGTACACCAAAATTCATTACTATTGCTTTACCAAATTTTTGGTATACCAAAATATTGATATGGTATGGTGTGGTACGATACACTACCAAAAAATCAATCTTAAAAAAATTGAAAGAGAACGGTCAATAGTGAGCATTTTTTGTTAAAACAAAATCGTTACATTATTTTTACTTACTTTTAATTAAGTTTTTGTAATCGATTGTTCAAAAAATACTAAATCATGTATAAATATTGTTGGATTATAAATTATAATCAATATATACACATCTATCAGATAGTTGGAAGCCGAATGATTGAAGTTTAATACGATTAAAAAAATAAAGATAAATATTTGATATTTGGAATTTAATAGGATTAGCGTTTGATTGATTAAAGGAGGCCGAATAATAGGTGAATATGTTATTTAAATTGCTAAATCATCATCACATGTTAGTATGGTAATAATGGTATAAAAATCCACCAATAACTTATTCTTAAGCAAGCAATCATGATAAATTTAGCAGCCAATGGTGATCATTTTAGTATGCACCAAAACCTAAAATGCAATCTCATAGAGAAATCAATTTAAAATCCAGATGCAGCAATTACCAGAGACAATATCTGCATATTAGATACAATAAATACGCATTTAAAAAAACCAAAGTTACAATTTGACATTTTTTCGCAAGCACTAAATGAAAATTACGTACTTTTAATATTCTTTTGCCACTGGAAATAAAACATCCACATAGCACTGAATAGTTCAGGCGCAAACTAAACTACTGGAGATATAAAATTTAATAATTTTAATGAAAGGAACTTACAATAATTCTGTAGAACTCAGGCTCCCGGACTCCAAACAAGTATGCAAAATAACTCTGATGTCTATAAATAAAGTGGGCCACCATTAGTATTCAAATTAATCATCTTTTTGAAAATACATTTAAGTACAAGTCAATAATTCTCACGGATGTGACTCTTACAAAATATATAACAATGTCGATAATTAATCATTCCTTTAAGGATAACACAAAAATGTCTTAATTATTCAGAACCATAATATTGTGCTTCTGATGCTGATAAACTAATCACACACAGTTCAGAATTTGGTAATTTTGTATTTTTTTTATTTGGTACAAATAATATTGATACAATACGGTATATCGTGGTAATACCAAATTATTGTTACGGTACAGTATACCGTCGGTAACGATTTGGAGTACCAGTACCGTGCCAAAATAATTTGGTATGGTACAATACCGATTAGTATCGGACCATTACCAAATTTTGGTACAAATGGTCTTTTTTTCCACCCCAATGATTTAATACAAATAAATGTCCTTTATTTTTTAAATAAAATGAATAGTATAACACCTCTGAAACGTGCAAAAGAAAATATACAGTTTGTACAAAAGTCTTTTATTTATGTAATAATTTTATCTTTTACCTTAATGTCAAAATTATGAAATATCGGATGGACTGGTGGAGGTTTACAAAACAGGAAATCTATAAGTTTATTTTGTCGTGTGTAGGCCGTGGGGATGAAATCTTGATTGAAATTTGATATGACTTTTCAATGGCATGGTTTCATAATATACACAGAATGTGTGTATGAATGACCATTTGATATGACCTAAATGTATATGGATTGGCCTTTATGGCGTCGATTCACTAAATACTTTACATTCAGAATAATGATTCATACGCGTGGCGCTTAATCCGATATACACAAAGTATTGTAACAAGTCCCACGATATACCTCCCACCCTTTCAAGGTGATTGTTCGTACTATGTTTGATGGTTACGATATACTCAAAGGGTATGTGACCGAGAAGAAGTAAGGGCTTCTGCTTCAGCGTTTGCCAATCCGTCAAGTTGGCATGCTTTTACATTCGGCCATCGGGTGAGTAAAGGTGTGATATATGTATGCTATGCAGATGTGCTTCAGTGTCAGCAATTTTTATTCGATTATATTTCAAAAAGGGGAAAGGGATTTATTTTTCTTATGCACAAAAACATTTACATGGAATCAATCAAATATGCTTCTATGTTCTCGGAGAATATTAGCATGTATCTAAGTTGTCATAAAAAATGCCAAAATCGGTACATAGCATGCAAAAACAAGTTATAGCATGCGTGTGTGATAAATAGAAAACATATAAAGAATGATAGCAATTATATTCATATTATATAATTTAGTTCACTTAAATAGTTCTCAGCGGAATCGCCACTGTGAGAATCCTGATGGAACCCATCATCGCCCCGATGAGCGGCGCATGCGTTTAACGCGTGTAATTAATGACCAGAGTCGCCAGTATATTTTCCGAGAAAATGGTAAAAAAGTAAATGAATATATACTGGGAACAAATACGATCTACATAACCAGAGTGAGATCGGGGACTATGTAATGATAGGGGAAGGTGTTAGACACCCATATCACCATTTCAGCTTAAAAATGAACATGCATATTTTTATTTTTTACATATTTTCCTACTGTTTTTGGCCATATATATATACATATATATATGAGTTGCTAAATACCATACAATAAACCTATTGTATTCGGCATGCAAAAATGGCATTTTGGACAGAAAGCCCATATGGGCAATCAGATTGACTGTGCAGTTTATCAGATAAACCGTACAGTTAATTTGACATTCTTCAATTTTTTTTAGTTATTATAAAAACAATGCATACATGGAGTTTTAATACATACTGGAAAAGTTTTGAGTTCATACAGTACAGATTATCAGTATGAGTTTCCCATAACAGTCCCAATTTACCAAGTTCTTCACATAATTTATGCGAAAATGAATGAAGTATAGTGACAGAGAGCAGTTTAGGCATATGTCCAATTTAATGCAAGTTTTAATCCGATTTCGTGCGTATAACATGTTTCGTTTAGGCTTGATTAAGATAGTTATGCATATGCCAACATATGCAGATACATATTTATGACATATGTACAGTATTTACATACAAATATGAAAGTAAAAAAAAAAAGTCATAAAAATAAAAGATTAACATAATATAAAATGAGTTATATACCTTTGTATACTTTGATTTGTTTCGAAACTAATATTGTATTACAAACTCTTTTACTAATTCAGTAAAGTCTTAAGTACAAATACCTATTATATATATATGAATATTTATTTTTTTATTTATATTTTTGTTGTTTTATATCTGTTTTGAGGCTTAAATTCTGAACCTTGATCTTTAAACTTGCTTTGGCTTATGTAACAACTGCCACTGCCTTCGACATCAGATTGTCCGTACGGGTTATCTAATAGCCCGTACGACATTTTGGTAAACTGTTTTCGTCATTATTCCTATCACTTATGGCAAACCTTGCCATGACTTCCCGGCTTGAAAATGTACTGTTGACTTATTGGCCGTATGGACTATTGGATAACCTGCATGGTTAATCCGTTTAGCCGCTTCGCTCTCCCTCATTTTTTTGGGGTTTTGGCTCACTTACTTGGTTCTGCAAATTCTGTAATGGTTAAGTCATATTTGAGCCTTTAACTGGAAACAATATTGTATGGAAATAAGGGTCACATAATGAGGTATCCACACATGTGCTAGTTATAAATGCATATACCATAATTAATGTCGTTGTAGGACAAATTCAAAATATGGCAGTTAATGAATCTACATCACGCCATAAGCATGGTAGACATATAGGTTCTAAAGATTCAGCTCCCTATATGAGGAAATATGAGTAATCATTTCATAAGAACACTTCTAAAGAGGTTCTCCATTTCACTCAATAAGTGGTAACGGAAAAATCTATTATCTCTAAGGTACCAAGGGATGCCATCGTCTTGAAAAAGACGCAAATCCCTGAAGAGACTACAGAAGCCCCTGAAGAGGCATTGATAACAAATAATAAAAATATCTCTATGTTTAATAAAAGAGATGTGGAATAAAAAATAAAATGTCATTAATGACTTATTTTCATATATAGTAGCTATTTAAATATCAAAGGGTAGTGATAATAATGATACATAATCATGTATAATAAATAATTGTTGACAAAGAAAAAATTGGCCAAATGAGAAATTGCCATATAGGTAGAATTGAAGTCTCTAAATAAACGTGGTATATTTAGACATATAGTACAAACCCCAAAAGGTATTAACATTTTTTTGTTATAAATAAGTGTTTATGAGAAAGATAAATGAGAATAATAAAATAACGACAAATAAGGCACGACTTGTGGCACAAAGTTTATTGCAGAAACTTGGGATTTATTATGAGCATTATGTTCACCCAATTATGGATACAATATATAAATTTCAAATATTTAATAATGAGCTTAACAATAGTTGAAATACTATGAGATTTAAAGATGTTTAAACTGCTAATTCTATACAGGGGCTTAGACTATAACAATTATTTGAAAATCCCAAAAAGTTTAATTTTGCCTGAAGCAAAGTTGAAGAGTACGTACTCGATATAACTAAGACGCTAATTGTATAGACTCATACATTTCAAAAGAATGAGGTACAATTGTCTTAACAAATATTTGGCTAAATAAATAAATAGAAACAATCCCACATGCCATGTATATTTACAAATGAATCCTAAAAAATAATTTTTGATAGTAGCAGTTTATTTGGATACATTAGTTGAGACTTTTAAAGAGTTCGAGAAAACTGTTAACTGTTTGATCAAGGAATTTAAAATGAAATACATTAGGAAAATGAATTTTTGTCTCGACTTGTAGATCGAGAAATGCTTTAATTGGGATTAGTCCATTAATCTAAATATAAATAATCTATTGAAATATTTTATTGATAAAGTACAACTACCGAGCACTCCCATGGTTGTTGGGTCTTTATACATAAATGAAGATCCATACCGTTCTAAAAAGAAAGATGAAGAAGTATTGGTTCCGAAGTACCATATTTAATTGTAATTGGTATTTATTATTACAATGCACTTAACCATACATTTTCTTCCTTTTTAACTTGCTCAATATATATAGTTTAATACTAACTAAATGACACCAGATACGTATCAAACATATCATTGGATATCCACGAGAGACCACTAATTTTATTTTATTCATATAAATCTTATGATTATAAGTTGATGGGTTATGCTGATCTTGGGTATCTTTTTATTTATTATAAGGTATGATCTCAATTTCATTCAATATTTGTTAGTGGTAATGCTGTTATTTATATTTATCATAATGTTATTTCTTAATGATATAATGCTATTATTTCTTAATCCAAAATTAGCATATTCGTAACTCTTGTTAGTTATCTTCTATAGATGTTTCGAGCATTATTTACGAAGACAATGCAACGCGTGTAGTACTTTTTTAAGAAAGTTTAAAGGAGACATGTATAACACATGTTTCACATAAGTATTAGAAGAACACAAAAAATAAAGTCAAGTAAATATGCTTTAATGACACCTTAATAAAGTTTGCCCGCGAGGTGATTGTCGAAGGCGATATTCCAAAAATAAGTTTACGAGATTGTTATAATTTAATTTCATTATCAAATTAAATATAATTGCTATCATGAAGGGGGGTAAATAACCAGGGAAAGTATTTTGAAGTATGTTATTTAATATTTGCACGTTGTACTATTTTTTCTTTAATTAGGTTTTGTCCCATTGAGTTTTTATAGTAAAAGTTTTAACGAGGCAACATATTGTGCATTTGATGTCAATTCAATGATCCATAAGAATATTGTACTATTTTTTCCTTTACTTTGATTTTTTTTCACTAGATTTTTCTTTAAAAATGTCTGAATGGGATAACTGTCATTTAATTGTGGTATAATGGATATCAAAGAGGAGTGCTGTAAACTATTGATATATGGATGCCCATATATAATATTTAGAGATACAAATTATCTCACATTTAAATTGTGGTACAAATGAAAAGATTACCTCATGTTATATATAGTGTAAGTTGTCCTACATCGATTTTTTTAGAGAGGTAAGGATGTTAGCTTTTAATATAAATTGAGCTATCTCCTACTCATACTATACATCAGTTGAATAAAAAGTTTTATCTTATTTTTTTTATTTCTCTTTATTATTTTAACAAGAGCGTCAGTAAAAGCATCCTTAATTTTCATTTTTAGCACCCATCGTTTAAAGCATCCATATTTAATTTTAAATTTCTCAAAAGCACCCTATAAGTAAGAGCACTCTAGTTAGAAAAGCAAAAAAATGAATAACAGGGAATCAACATAAGGAGAAAAGTGATCCAAACCAAACCAAACCAAACCAAATTAACATTGTTATTTCCTATTAATTTAGAAACAACTTATTCTAAATAACGATATTTGGTAAGAATGTCTTCCTGTACAAACCTTTTTTTCCCTACATCTTAGACAACTCATATGTAATAATATAATGAAAGTTTAGATTTATAAAAGTTTAGGATTAAAAATTACTAAAATTTAACTATCTAGCAAAAACATAATCTATACTAGTTCACATATTGTTGATATTATGTAGCTCAGTTTCTTATACTTGAGAAATGTTTATTTATACAATGATTTTTTTTAAGTACCAATTTCCTCTGTTTTTTATATTATTTATTTTTCTACAAACATGGCAAAATATTGAACAAGGAAAATGTGCAGTTAGGCTAACCAAAATTTTGAACTGTATGAGATGCACTATCCTCAATTGCTTAATACAAGTATAATTGAAAAAAAGAATAATAAATACTTTAAATATAAGTGTATTTAAAATAAACTATTAAAAAGAAAAGGCTTGTTTGGTGGGCAACTATTTTCCAAATTTTAAAAATTCAACTTAAAATCAACTTTACTTTCACACTTTCCAAAATTTATTTCACTTTACTTTATCTCTTTAAATTTTTTTTAAAACATCATAACTTTAAATCCAAAAATTAAAATTAGAAAAAAAATATATATTTGAAACCTAGTCGTCAAGATCTATAAAATAAGATCCATTGTGACTATTTTTTGAAATTTTTTTATAAGATTTTTTAGTTGATTTGAAAAAAACTCAAACAAAAACCAAATTAACTTTTCAACATACTTTCAAATTCTACCGAACACTAAATTTTAAAAACTCAACTCAAAATATCAACAAAACATCAGGGGTTAGAAACTGATTTTTAAGACCGCTTTTACTATCACTTTTTTTAACAAATATCAATTTTTTTTTTCTTTTTGTAAAAATGTAGGAAAATAGGCGCGACCCTCTCGAGTTGGGACTTGGCCGGGCCTGCTAGCCCTGCAAAATTGCAAAAACCTAATTCACTCTCTAGGGTACCTCATAAAACTGTAACTGCAAATATATCTTTCAATTTTCTAGACTAGCCGTGTCGTTCGAAGAAAATCGGAAGGTATGCACACAAATTCTTCTAGTGTTTGTAATTGTTACCTGTGAATTGTGATAGATTTTCTATTAAGGGTGTCAGTCAGGTTTTATAAAGTATAATTGTGGCTGATTTTTCTTATGTTGTGTTTGTCTAATTAGGGTTGATTGTGATTGGTGTTGAATGGCTGGGAAGGATCGTGATGAAGATTACAGAATCTTTGTGGGAGGGTTGTCATGGGAAGTCAGCGAGCGTCAACTCGAAGACGCCTTTGCTCGTTACGGCAAAATTCTCGACGCCCAGGTTCCTTTTTTTTTGTTTTTTTATTATGGATGATGGTGATAATATTTTCTTTTCTTCCTTTTGTTGGTTGCTGAGAAAGTCGAAGGTAGTAAAGGCCATTTATTGGATAGAACAATGGCAACTTATTTACTTAGGGTTTGTTTGATTGGTTTATGTTGGAGAGAATTGATTCGTTTGTAAATTAAGGGTCTGTTTGCTAACAAAGATGGAGAATGCTTGGAAAAACAATTGATTCTGATGAAAAGTTGGAGAAAGGTGGGGAGTGATTAGATGAGATGTTCTATTACTAGATTTCTGTGGAATAAAGTTATTTTGAGGGGGGATAAGAATTTATGTATGCAAAAACTGAAAAAGTAATAGAACATATCACCAAATCAATCATATCCTTTTCCAACTATTTTCATACAAATTAGCTGTGTTTTCAATAATTTTGCAACCTTCTTATCAGATGCATCCTAATGAAATCAAACACAACTAAAGATGTATGGAAATTTGGGTATTTTTCCCTTGCAAATAAGTGTAGTCAAAAGACCACTAGGCTTTCTCGGCCACCATATTTTTAATTTATTCCTTTCAGTTAGGTAAAGTTTTTGCAAAAGTTACAGTGGTAAGTAATTTGAAAAATATCTGCCCTCCTCCTCATCGTTGTATTAATAAACTTTCTTTCTTTTTGGTTTTTCCTGGAATGCTCTGGTTGTAATCTTTGATATGCCTTGGATTGTGCGAGGAATTTTTGGCACAGTTGCACTTCTCGGCTGAAGATCCGTGATTCGTGTGCTTTTGTTCAGTTGGTTGTTTTGGGATTGTGATCTTAGCGATGGTATCCAAATGTGTAGCAGGGATTTGTGTAATTGATTTGAATTTAAATGCTTGAACTGCTGTTTGTTGGGAGGGGTTGTTTGAAGTTTAATATGCATCAGTTAAATAGTTCTGTAGATGCCTCATGGGTTGTGCTTAATGGAGAAAAAAGGTGAATCTTGAGCATGACACATTCAGAGTTTTGGCCATCCGAGATGTGGATCAGTATTGAGAATTATGAAGTGCTTTCCCTTGCTCTAGGAATTTAAGCAGGTTTTTGAATTACTGTTAAGGTTTCATGTGTTGCAAACCACTAATAGCATGATTAGCATCTTCTTTGAGGCTGCTACATCATTAACATGTTGCAGAAAATCTTCTGGCATGATGCCTGATTGGTCAATCTGTAAATGCACGGATAAGATGACCCACAGAATATTGTTTGCTCTGATGCCAACTTGCGAAGGCTCGCTGAAGCTTTTGATTATTCATAGACTTAATGAAGCTTCTGATAGTTTGTAAATGAGAAATGCACCGTTTCCACGGGAAGGGAGCTTATGTGTGTTTTGAAGGTTTTCGGATTCAGTTTCCACATATAGGCTCATCTGTCTGCTTGCTAGTTTAGATTGCTGAGGTTTATGGGTTTTTCCCCTGTGGTGTATGCATATTTGAGTGCTTCATTGGGCAGCTATCCCCAAAATTTGATGGGGAAAAAGATAGATTGCTCACTGCTCAGTGATTCTTGGGTATATTGCATTGCTGCTTTAAGAAGTGTGATTTGCATGTATATCTAGATGGGTCCTATCTTTTCTTCGAAAGTAGAAATGCTGGAATCACTTGGACAGTTTTCAGTTCTATTGAAGTGGGTGTCGTAGGACCGTTTTCATCGGACATCTTCATAAGCGGGAGCATTTAGGTTTTGTAATTGTGGGTGGGCTGGTAACACAGTTTAGAAGTTATGGTAGGTATGTCATTGGATGTTCCTCTGTGCCAGAGTTCTGATTTTTGTGGTACTGATCAACCTGTAAGCACTTTCTATGGTAATTGTCTTCAATTGTCGTGTTCTGAAAATTGCTGCTGGCAGATGGTTGGCCTAATAATACGAATTTGTAGTGGAAAAGTTTTGCTGTGGCCCCAGGATGTCCTATCAGTCAATATGGAGCCTTTCTTTTTAAACTGGTCATATTTTTTTGTCCCCTTCCTTATGATGTTTTAAGGGTGTTCTTCCCTTGCGAGAGACGATAATCATTGGCAAGTGCGCCTCGTAGTTGCTAATGCCTAATAGTACTCCCTATGGGTATCTGAGTGATAAATTTTGCAATGGTATTGTTGTTTAGCAAGCTCTGTGAGCCGCTTTGGTGGTTGGTCTGCCCCAGTAAATGTATGTGAGCTGCTCCCACCCCGAAAGAATAATTTCTGTCCTCAGCTTTGTGCTTTCCAACATGTGAGCTGACGTTGCTGAGCATGTGAAGACGTGCCTCGCGTATCAACCAGTCAAGATTGATTGGGATAAAACTCTAGAGTCTGGTTCAAAATTTTCTTGATTTTGCTTCGCTGGTGCAATATGATTTAGTCGATATAGATGTGTATAATAAGGATGCTTGCAAGCCAAGTTAGTGTTGGGAGTTTTCTTTGTTACTTGTTTTGTGCATACACCATGCCCGAGTGCCTAAATGAGCAAAGTTGTCATTGGCTGCATTTATTTCCGTTTTTCTGGCTATTCCATTCAAACTGGTGTGATGAGCCGTTGTGTAAGTAACAAAATTTTAGAGATTTTGGGAATAATATGTGAAATGAACAGGAGCATGACGATAGGCCATCAACTCTTTAGGCATCGTGGAAATTTGGATTTGGAAAATATATTGGCAACAGCAAGTTTGTTGAGATTTCTTTTGGCGAGGATCCCCATTATGAGTTTCTTCTCTAGCATTGGCCACAACGTTTTATTTTACAGTTTGCTGCTTGAGATATAGTAGCTTACTGGCAATGATTTGGTTGAACTGAATATGGTATGTGAATATGTGCACTGGAAAATTAGATCAAGCAGCATCTTATAGTTATTTTCGAAGAGATTAAAAGAACATTATCGTGTTGTGTTTGCTCGGTTTATGCGGGAAATGATCTTGAATTCATGGAAATCGAGGTTAGAGGTAAACTTGTTTTGTCAAATGATAAAAATCTGCAGTTTTGCGGATTCTTCTGTTGCGAGTAAGAATTATTGAGTTATTAAGAGCATTTTCATCTTGAAAAAAAAAATTCTTATTTGTAAAGCTTCACCCAACTGTAACGCCTTAAGGCTGTTTAAATGAATGAATAACCGAAGAGATCAACACCCTGCTTCTCTTTTATATTGCAATAATTTTATTTTACTATTTGGATGTTCCCACTCCATCAATTTTGAACATGTTGTGTGGTAACTGCCACTTTACATTCAGTATCAACAAAGCTGTTTAACATAAAATCGCGAGGACTTATTTTTCTCAACACTGCTTGTTATTCATTTTGTGATGAATACCCCTTGGGGAAAAAATGCAAATGATATAAGTGACATTTTCATATGGATGTAGCTACTTAGCCTCAATTTTCTCATGACCAATTTTTTGCTTCACAGCTTCATTTTCTTCCCATCAACTAATATCGTAAACTATTGGACGTTTTTCAACTGTTATCATAACCAACTCATAGTATTATTTTACTTAATATTAGTCTATGCACTAGAGAATTAAGACAAATTTTTAATATTATTTCATAGCATTTCCTATTCGAAACATGCTTGTGTCTGTTCTAGTTAATGATGTTGGGTGAACTACTTATTGGTGTTGTATAGAATAGTTTATAACCTAATATCTTGATTAGGTTATTGTGGAGTCCTAAATAAATAATGGCTTCACTTTAATTATATTCTTGTCACCATATAGATTGGGTTAAGTTCATGGCTTGTTGTTTAGTCAATATGTTCAGTCCATAGCATTCAAAATGAAGTGAGAATTACCATTGAAATTGGAATTGCATATGATTTAGCACTTTTAACATAGTTTCAGAGTTTATCATCAGCGACATTTGTATCCCATGATTCTAGAGTTGCCTTAGAAGAGGCAGAACTTGTTTGCCTGTTTGGTTCTCATTATTATATTATTATGTTTCACAAGTTTATTTTTGCTATTTTTTTTGTCCTTTGGAGTGCTTGTTTAGATTCACCATTACGATTAAAAGAACATCTTTAATATAACTTTAACAAAACAGCCTCTTTAATTGCATACATTTATGGTATTTTTTCTATATAATTTATCAATTTTGATGTTCATGTAGGTCATGGTGGAAAGAGATACAGGGCGTCCTCGTGGATTTGGGTTTTTGACATTTGCAGATCGTCGAGGAATGGATGAAGCAATCAGGGAAATGGATGGTCGGGAGCTTGGTGATCGGGCCATCTCGGTCAACAGGGCGAAACCAAAGAACGGAGGCGAGGATCTAGGCCATGGTTATGGTAGTGGGGGTTACTCCTCCGGTGGCAGGGGGAGCAGCTATGGGGGAGGAGATAGGTCTCTTGGGCAAGACGATTGCTTCAAGTGTGGGAGACCCGGCCATTGGGCCCGAGACTGCCCTTCAGCCGGAGGTGGCAGCGGCGGCGGCCGAGGTGGTGGTGGATTCTTGTCTCGCTCTAGGTTTGGTGGGGTTGGCGGTGGACGTGGGGACCGCTATGCAGATCGGGACCGCTTCTTTGATGATAGATATGACAGGGGAGGGCACTATGGTGACAGAGACCGCTATGATAGCAGAGACAAATATGGGGGCCGTGATCGCTATGTTAGTGACAGGTATCACTTTTTGGAACTAATGATTTAAAAATTACATTTTTAGGTATTTTTATACGGAATCAGATGCTTCCTTGTCAATTTTGGACTCCCATTTTTTTAAGAAAACACTAATTTCAACATAATTAATGGTCAATAACGCCAGCTTATTTATTTACTATCGTTAAATATGGTAAGTTGATTACATCCCAAAAGGAAACGGGACTCCTAATTTGAGACATCCCGACAATTAATTGAAGCTCTCAATTTGAGACAGTGGTTGTATATATGTAGTCACACTTTTTTCGGAATTCTTCAACTTTGTAACGTTTTAATATTTTTCTTGAACTAAGGGTCCATGGGATAAAAAAGTTGGAAACTGATTGACAGCACTACTAAGTTTTATGAGAAGTTGGAAAAATGGAAGCGCATTTTGGTGAAAGGTTCACTATCTTTTCCTTATTTTTGATGGAAAAAATTTATTACCCACTGCTATAGAGTTTTATTCCATGGAAACCAAAAAGTAGTAGAACATTTCACCCAATCTTTTTCCAACTTTTAAAATTCAGTAGCGTTTTCAATCAATTTTTTTTTCCAACTTTCTTATCTAATGTACCCTAAATGTTTAATTATTAATAATATCACTAACAGTAGTATAATTAGTGTATCAGTGGTGGTGTAAACTGAATTTGTAATGCAGGTGATTTTAGCCACATCAACTTTTCCGTCCATTTTTTTTAACTTTAATATCGAATAAGCTATATTTTATAGAAGTATTGCTGAAAACTTTTTGTCAAGTTCTATCTAAAGAAGATCCATGTGAATCCAATCATGTGAAAAACCAAGCGGCCATCAGGAATTGTGACAATCTTTTCACGTTTTTGTGCCTATCTTGTTTGCATTATCAAACATAATAATATCCATTAGAAAGAAATTATTGGACCATATAATGAAGCTATGTACTTCATCTCAAATTAGTACTCCCACTTTCCCTTTCGGGATGTCTCAAATTGATAGTTCCATTTCCTTTTAGGGACATCATCAATGTGCCAAAATATAAAATAGAGTTGAGAAAGAAATATGTTATATGCTTGACAATTGATTAGATTGAATATTAGCGTGTTATTAAAAAGGATTAAAGTCAAAGTGGGACTATCAATTTGAGACGATAAGAGAGGACAATATTTAATCTTCAGTTTACACTTTACACAAGAATTTTGCATAGATTTATATACTTAAGTACCAAACAAATTAAGAGTCAAGTTTTCTTTCTGGGAAATCATCAATTTACCAAATATTACCCTCGTAAACAAGTTCTGTTTGTAATCATTGATTATGTTGTCGTTATGAGAAAGTTAAACATGGACTCTTAATTTGGGACATGTGAACTTCAACAATTTTTAGATACTGAAATATACACTAATAGGGGGTAGATGTTTAAAGAGAAAATGGTTTGTAAGGCCTCGTTCCACAATTATAGTCAAGGGAAGGACACCTTACTTTTCTGAAACATATTGGGTGCTTCGTCTACAATTTGATTTAGCCAGCAGGACAATTTTCATTGCTTGTCCATAATTTTGAATGGTCAAGTATACGCTCTTACCTATCCTTTTTTATTTCCTCATCATCGCTAGTGGTTGCTAGGCTTCATCGCCCACCTATGAAGTACGGACACTCTCTTTGAGGCCACATGCCCAACACTTGTCCGACACTTGGCCGACACCATTCGGGGAGTGTTGTTTATTTTATTATTATTTTTTAATCCAGACACGTTGGGGTTATTTTAAACAATAAAACCTAAAAATGGGTCAAATTTGAAATAACAAAAAATATTGAGGGTTTAAACAATAATAGAAAAACCTAATAATAAAAGAAGTGAAATATAAATCTCATATCTCCCGTAAAACCCTAGTCCCCAACTTCCTCATTGTTTTTGACTCTTCTCTCCCGTAAGAATGTACACTACTCTCTCCCCCTCCCCCTCCCTCTACATATACATATGTATGTATAAATAAATCTATACATATCTTCTTGAATTGATAATACTACTGTTTTATCTCTCTCTACACATGTATGTATTTTTTTTTTTTGATAAGAAACAAGATTCCATTCATAATAAAGATTAAAAGTACAAATATAGAGGGGACAAGGAGTCCACCAACCAAATATATAACCTATGAAGCACGGACACGGGACGGGATAAGAAACAAGATTCCATTAAAATTTAACATAATAAAGATTAAAAGTACAAATATAGAGGGGACAAATTTTTGAATTTTCCCTTAATTTTTGAGTCCTTTACCAACCAAACATATAACCCACAAAAAGAAAATAAAAGAAATATAATCCTGCCAAAACCTATAGCCAACAATGCACCCTTAGAACATAACTCAAATATAATACAATGGAACACTATTCAAGAATCCAAGCTCTCCAATTGTTCTTGATGTCTTCTACTCTATAATTTTTGAAAGGCTTGGTGTTGGAAGTCCACAACGAAGCCATGAATTTGACTCTTTCCCACAGCCACTCCTTTTCTTCTATCTTTCCTTCAAAAATTCTATAATTCCTCTCCATCCATAATAGCCAAAAGGAAGCGACTTTAACACATCTTCATAGCTCCCTGCCTTTAGATTTGTCTCGATAGCTATTGATTTCCAACATAAGAAGACTCGTGCCATCTTTGGGAATGGCCCAACTAAACCCAAATTCTGCACAAGCTTTGTCCCATATGAAATATGAATAAGGGCAATGTAACAACAAGTGGTTCAAAGATTCTGCATCGCTCTTGCATAGTACACACCAAGATGGGGAAAGGCAATAATTCGGTCTTCTCTTTTGCAACAGATCATAGGTATTAACCCTCCCGTGAGCAACTAACCAATAGAACACCTTCACTTTTGTGGGAATACCAGCTGCCCAAATGACTTTTGAAGGAGCAAATTGTGGATGCGTTGGAGAATCGATAAGAGATTTGTAAAAAGAAGAGCAAGAGAAACCCTCCCCTTTCAACAACCATCGCCTATAGTCCAAACTCCCTGGAGACAATCTAACACCCTCAATGACTCTCAACAAAGAAAGATACTCCTCCAACTCTCTCTCGTTCAAGTTTCTGGAAAAAGATAAATTCCAAGACACAATACAGTTCGAATTTAAAGAGGCTAAAGAAGCAATGGAATTTCCTTTGTTCACGGAGAGTCTATTCAAACGCGAAAACAAAGAATCAAAGGTTGTCTCGCCCCTCCATTTATCCTCCCAAAATCTAACTGTGGAACCCCCACCCACTTCAAGTTTTGTGTGCTCCAAGAATGATTCAAGACCATGAGAAATATATTTCCAAGGGTTTCTATAAGTCCCACTACTCACAACTTTGGAGTCCCACCCATTGTCGCTTAATCCATATTTGCTTCTAATGATGGAATACCATAGGGAATTTTGACTACGGGGGAATCTCCACAACCATTTTCCCAACAAAGCTTTATTTCGATTCACCAAATTACCAATGTCCAACCCCCCTTTATTTTTTGCTTTAGACACTATATCCCAATTTGTTAAATGATCTTTTCTATTATTATCGCACCCATCCCACAGGAAGTCTCTCATTCTTTTTTCCAAAACATTTTTAACCTTCATAGGAATACGAAAAATGGACAAAAAATAAGTTGGAAGGCTTGCTAGAACAGATTCAATCAAGATAAGTCTCCCACCTCTTGACAAGCAACCACCTTTCCATTCATCAAGTTTCTTCTTAACTTTTTCCAACACCAGATTCCAAAATTCCAAAGAATTTGGATTACCTCCAAGAGGCAACCCCAAGTACTTTAATGGCCAATTCTCAATCTCACAACCTGATCTAGTAGCCCACTCCTCTAACTTCTCCACCTCCAAGAGAAAATGTGGTATGCACAAGAATTGATAGATTCATATTTTCGAGTGAGTGGGAGGAAAGCTTCTCTAGAGTAAGGATGGAGGCGCTTTTTAGAAATGTGTTTGATCATTGTCCGCTTTTTAGAAATTCTATAATTCCTCTAACTTCTCCACCTCCAAGGGTAACAAAGAGCATGAAGGATTTTGACTCATTCATAAGGGAAACAAAATTGAGAGACATTAGAATGAATAATGGACGTTTCACATGGTCTACACATGTATGTATAAATAAATCAATTTCGAAAATGAACAGTTGGTGCTTCTGCATCATCAATTGAAGATGATATAACTAAGCCACTTTGGTTATTTGGATTACTAATCCAATCTAGTTTCATTTTATTAAATTCTTAAATATCTGTAATATTTATTGCATAATTATATATAATTAAGAACGTGTCCTCCCACATGTCGTGTCCTACATTTTGGAAAAATTGCGTGTCGCGTGTTGTCTCTATGCTTCATAGCAGCCCACCACCCACAGCTGCTGCCACCGGCTGCCCTCTGCTGGACCTCCAGAGACCTCCGTCAGAGTTCTGGCAGTGGTTACTAGAGGACTGGTGGAGGGCGGGGGTGGCAACAACTGTCAGGCGGTGATTATATATTTATTTTTCTAATTAAGGAAAATGAAGGGTATAGGAAAAGGAGCATCCTTATCTTGAATTTGAAAAGTAACGTGTCCTTCCCTCAGATATAAAAGGACCTCTTTAAACCCGTTACCTCAATTTTTAAAAGAGTGCTTTAACTGTTATTGGGAGCTCTTCTCAGAATTTTTTTTTGTTGAGAGCCGTTCTGTAAATATATATGCAGGTACCTGCCCAGTGGAGATCGCTTTGGTGGTGACAGGTATGGTGGTTCGGACCGTTACCCGGCAAATGGGTATGGCAAGGACAGAGACTACGAGCGGGATGTGGGCCCGGGACGGGTTAATGACAGGTATGGAGGGGGAGGGCCCGTACGTTTCGAAGGAAAAGGTCACAGGGACAGAGCCGGTCCTTATGACCGCCCCAAGCGGGGAGCTGGGCGTCCATCTTCCTTCGATCGCTATTGAAGTTTGTTAACCTATGCAGTAACCTAGACCTTTTGTACATGTGATGGGGTATCTACGTTGATTTTTGTTGTTGGAATTCGGTTTTAATTTAGGTTCATATCCTTGCGTTTATAATACTCTTGCAGTTGTATTTTTTATTTTTATTATGAGATTTTTTTTTTAATTGTGAGAATCAAGTCCATGACACTCCCCTCAGATATTTTGTACTCGTAGATATTTTTTACATTTTTTGGTTGCATGGAAGGAAACAGTAACAGTGACCCTCTGGATAATGAACTCCCTGGACATCCGTCTTCAGCAGCTTTGTTAGCTCCTCATCTAGTACCTTCACATTTGCTTTCTTTGTTTGCATCCAAGTCTAGCTAGCAGATTCACCCATTTGTTTCCTTCCCTCAGGGTGATTTTCCACATTTTTGCTCTTGATATCCATCCATTCTTTTTGGCCAGTTAAGCCTGTGCTTGATTCCCAGTGATGGTGACGGCGTAATGGATAAGCCTGCAGAAACCTTCCATCGTCCTTGATCATCTCTAGCTAGGCCTCCAAAGCTTGCCAAAGCTGCTGCTATTTGTGTTTATCTTGATTGTACCTACAATGGGGAAGTTACACTTTATAAGCTTTATTCTTGCTATTATTTCTCATACACAGAAGACCCGAAAGGAAAGTGAATTCTCAAAGAAATTCTGAGCTTCCAAAGCCATACAAGTATGCATGTTGGGAGGAATAAGCTCCTTGAGTTTATTCATGTGTCAACCACCCCGATCATCAACAAAATTGTTCACTGTATTATCTTACCCGTTAGGATTGGAATTTGGGTGTCAAAGACTCAAGCCATTATCACCACACCACCAATCTTGCCAGACTATATTTTTCCCATTTTCAGTAAATCTATTTCACATTTTTGAGGTGGTTATATTTATGTTTATTAATGCACTTCGAAATGTGAGATGAAATCCCCCCCACCCCCAACCACTGTGTTCTTAGTGATCTTATATTTAGCTTTAAGAACTCTAAACCATATAGATTGTTGGGTCATATTATTCTCTTGAGATTTTTGTATACCAAGTCCCCCGTGTTTCTTGGAGGCGCACACAATTCTCCACTTGACAAGATGGACTCTTTAGGCCTCCTTGATGTCTCCCTGCAAGAAATCACTCTTGATTTTGTCAATTTTCTTGCCTATATATTCTAGTATTCTCGTAGATTGCATATAATTAGTGATTGTAGTAGAGACAATTCGGACAAGGGCCTACCTTCTGCGAAGGAAATAAATTTTTACTTTCCAACCACAATGGGGACTCCCATGTGGTTACCTAGGTTATCCAAAATATGCATATACCAAAAATGGACATGGAATGAGATTCAATACTAAATTACCTTCTCTATATCAGTAGTTTTTAACGGATCAAATCATACATAAGGATCATTTATTGAGCCAATTCTCCTTTTTGAGTTTATTGTGCCAATTGTTACATATGAACTTAAGATAAATGGTGAGTACACCTCTCATAAGCAAGAAGTCGAGGGTCACAAAGAACTGGTCCCAAAACTAACCAGCAAATTCGAAAGCATCTCCATATTATATACAAGTGAAATGTTTATTTGACAATTCCATAAAAAGGAAGAAGAAATGAAGGCAGTGACTACTAAATTCCATGAAATATACGACAATGGATACATAATTTACATGACTGTACATTTAAGTAGGGAAATGTTTTCAACCAAAGGTTGAAATAAATAATGTGCTACAAGTGGAGAGAAAGACTTTGTTGAGAGCAGCAGCTACTACTCAGGCAAAATAGGCAGCTTAGCAACAGTAATACCATTGCCCCCAATTAGTGAAGTAGAAAACGACTTGAAAGCTTTCCTGTCAAGTTTTTGGGGAAGAATTTGCAGCCTGGGGTTCAGCTCAGTTCCTGAATTCTGGGCTGCTAGCCTGTAGCTCTCCACGAGCTCAAGTTGTCGGGCAACTATCTCTGAGGGTCTGGGGAGTAGTTCTACGGGCTCACCCCCAGGTATCACAATATACTCGATTGCTAGCCGTACCTCCTGTAGAGAACCAAAAATACAGATCGTTGGTCATTTGTGCACAAGTCTTGTGGGAAATTTTTTATTTCGAATATACTTTTCCTTCTTTTGTGTGTGCATCTGTGTGTGTGTGTTGGGGGGTGGGTTAATTACAGCGACTTCTCCGTAGCGCTATATTTCTCACACTTATGTTCCCTGTGTTTCGACAAATTACATGAACTCTCCCGTCTACAAATTTTTTAAAATTCCAACGCATGAAGCTTGATCTAAATTACTAACAGTGTCGCTAGGTTGACATTATAAATGAAAAGACAGTGGGTTAGTTTTACATCATTTTTCACATTTTGATGCAACTGAACCATCAAAAGGTAGTACAATCTTTTCTTTTGAATTATAACGACGTGTTTTGAATGCCTCCCCTCTTGGTCCTTGATGCGAGCCAGCACTACCAATCTACCAGTATATGCTATAAGGCTATTGGCCAAAAAGTAGTACAGATATAATCTTCCTCTGCCTCTAATCAATGAAGTTAGTGAAACCATCTAAGTCGAAGTGTTAATATCTTATCTTTCCTAGACTTCTAACATTCTCAATCACTTAGTTTATTCTCGTGCGGAGGTCACTGTAATTGAGTTCCTTTTTAACATAACACACCCGAAGCTTTCCTCCACAACCATCCTGCTTGAGGGTTTACATCTCCCTCTATCTCCCCATCTTCTTGTATAATGGAGTACTTAAACCGTAATACATTATCCCCAACTCAGTAGTAGTGCTTACTTGCTAGTATTCTGTCTTACCTATAATTATTTCCACCTTCCCATTTAGCTCTTCTCTGGATAATGGACAATATCATCTGGCTATCGCGGTGCTGGCTCTTGAGGCCTGAGTACTTTGGGCTCACACCCTTGGTGTAGTCCTATAGGACTGTGGACCCACTTGTGTTCCTAGTCATGCTCCTTCAAAGGTAACACGAATGGCAATGTTTCCACGGGTACCCTATCGTGCCTTCTCCAAGTCACCCCGCCCTCCGATGCTCCACGGACACTTCCATGGTCGACCTTCCGGGCATAAAACCAAATTGATTATCTAAAATGTGGTTTCTTTTCTTAGTATCACCCTTTCCCATAACTTCATAGTATGCCATGAGTTTAATCACGAATTTTGTATTTCTAATACTTCTTCCATTCTTCCGTGACCTCAATATCTTGTTGAAAAACACACCAATGCCTTTATACCTAGTCTCAATAGGTATACTATCTGGCCCAACTTTCCTAAATAATGCTAAAGGCTAAATTCAGATATAATCGTTAGTGAGAAGTGTTAATAGACTCTAGGCCAAAGGGTGGGAGTGTAATAACTATACTTACGATTTATGAAACATTACTTGATTATGCCAACGTGCAACCCCGCATACACAGGTCGTATGGCCCACGAAATTTCTAATACTTTAGTGCAAGCGTACCATGATACTATGATTTATAAACATTACTTGATTATAACGTTACACAGACATTGAGTGTACCATGATAGCTAATATCCAGAGTAAAGAAATGAAATATAAAGACGACGAAAGAGAAGGTAAAAGGAGTAGGCACCTCCAAGGCATCAATCTCCTCCAATGATGGTTTTCTTTTTGGCGCATCGTCTTCGATTTCAATGTCAACAGAACTTTTACGGGGTCGCTTCGACACCGAGTCCATCCCAAGAATCATGCGGACTGCCTTCACCATTTGTGCCATTGTATTTGACTGCATTTTCCAATCCAATTAGTCCGATTGAGAGTACATATATAAAAAGCTCCCTAATTAAGAGGCTTGAACACGGACTGAGACACTCCATACTGCATTGATTTACTTTTCTCCGAATCCTCATTCAAATCATTATTATTGATGTAACGACTGTAAAATTCTGCCCAAAAATGAATTAATTCATTTTTTTCTTCACACTTTGACTTTCACATTTTTCAAGAATGCACTAATTTCATCAAAATCAATGGTTTAGAACAAAACTCGTTTCCTATCATGAGTTTTGGTACATCGATTATGTTCTGAAAAGAAAGTGGATTCTTAATTTACCTTAATAACAAATACGGGCAAGTGGTGATATTTCGCTACACCGCGGATCCAAGGGTTCTGCTTTAGTTCAGAAGTGGAGGCAAGAATGGCATCAGCGGTGCCAATATCGACAGTTATGTCTATCTCATCCTCAAGCCCCATCACCTTTGCTACTTGTTGTAGATCTGCTTCCAAGATCTATAAACATATATAATCCACTCAAATTATATAGCCTTGTTGATGAGTACAAACCCTATATTTGCCAGTGGAGCACAAATAAATCCAAACACAAATAGAAAAGGCTATGAAGCAAAAATATGAATACCGGATTGAAAAAGATTATGGTTTTCTCAAAAAGGAGGATACGGTCATACGGATACAGTGAGGATGCATTAAATATTACACCTGTTACAGAGCATTGTGTACATAATTGGCCTTTTGGTGCAGATAAGTTTCTAACATGGTATGAGAGCTCAGGTTTGTAGCTAGGTCTCGAGTTTGAAACCTGTCGTTTGCATTTGTGTCCCCCTTTGCATGTGCACTTGTTGCACCTTGGTTTGTCTCTCCATGTGTGAGAGGGGGTCGCACGTGAGGGTAAGTGTTGCAGAGCATGGTATACATAGTTGGCCCACTACCTAATAGCTTAAGCTTCTGGGGCATATGGTTCCTAACTGTGAAGCACGGGTACTTCATTTTTTTCTGGATACCCGTTTGGACACGGCTCGGGTACGGGTACGGGTACGAGTATGGGTGGGACACGGCTGGGACACGCCACGTGGCATGTCCAATAAAAATAATATTAAATTTTGTTGGACACGGCTAAAACGGGTGTGGGTATGGGTGTGAGTACGGGTACGGCTGGGATGAAAAAATAAAAATTAAGGGGTCAATTTACAATATGCAATAAACTTTGTGGGTTTTGTTTAATTAATTTTATAAATAGTATATTAAGTTATTAAGAGATGAGATGTCCCAAATATCAATCGACAAAAAATTAGGTCACGCTCAAACCCATTCTCACATCTCTCCTCTCTTCTCAACGGCCCTCTCTCATCTCAACGGCCCTATCATCATCGTCAAGTTCTTGTCGTCCAGTCCTCGCCGTCGAGTCCTTCTCACTCACGGCCTAGACTCATCGTCGACCTTCTCTCTTCTACTCTTCTCACTCACGGCGGTTCGACTCTGTTTCGTCAGTCTTCTTCTTTTCTCACTCACGGCCTGGGCTTGTCGTGGACCTTCTATTTGATGCAATCTTTTCTCTTGTGGATATGACTTGTTTATTTTAAGTGATGTTAAATTTTATTTGTTTGTAGTGTTCTTTGGATACGAGTTTACATAATGCATATTATTATATAAATATATTTATTTATTTATTAAACGTGTCCCTCGCCGTACCCGTGTCCAAGTTTTTTAAGATTTGCCGTACTCGTACCGGTACCGGGTACGACACCCGTACCTGTGTCTGTGCTTCATAGGTTCCTAATAACATCTATTTCTATGCAATCTTTTATTGGTGAGTGTCCATAAAGTGTCAAACAAGTATAAGAAACTAAAATTTCCTTCTTTAAATTATTCGTATCCCCGAAGACAGATACATAATCTTCATAGTAAGTATCTGCGATTCCTAATACCATGCCATGGGTGATCCAAGATCTCTAGCGTTTTCTTTCTTTCTTTTTCGGGGGTGGTTAAGAAGCTTTGGAGATGTTTAACTCAAAATGTTCAAAAAGAACTGAAGGAAGAGTAATCAACATTTCCACTTGAATAATTTCCTCCTCTCTTTTTTCCTTTCTTGAACTTATAACTGGATCATCATTAAAAAAAATAGACTAGCAAAATAGATAATACTCCCTTTGTCCCAAATTAAGACTCCAGTATTCCTTTCTGGGATATTCCAAATTAAGAGTTTAATTTCTTTTTCGAGACATAATTAATGCACCAAATTCAGGACAGCACACAAATTTTGTTTTCCTACCATCGATTGTGTTGAAGTTAGTGTATCTCAGAAAGTCAAACTAGACTCTTAATTTGGGACGGAGGAAGTAAAAATTAGCAAGTTAATCAATCATACTTTTGCTTCAACACAAGTAGCATAATGTCACGTATAACTCATGAATTGATGAAATTGATAATTTCAAACTACTGAAACCTAGCATTTTCATTTGTGCATGCAAAATAAGTTGTATATAGAAAGTTGAAGAAAATATTTTAAAAAAATTACTGTGAATTGGAAGTTTTAGTAAGTTGTACCTTGTAAGTATAAACAAAAACCGGGAAGCTGCTGTTTTTCGTAAATCTATTTGTCCTCAATTCCTTGGAATAGGAAGAATATTCTTCCTCCTCATCGGGCATAAGTTTGTTCCCTCTCTCTTTGTCATCAGCCCAGTCAGAGCCTTCTAGAAGCTTTATCTCAGGTGTTGGAGATTTCACAGCATTACAAGTTTCAGAATCCACGCAACGTATTTCAAACAGAGGAGATTTCCCTAGTTTCCATAAAAGATTCTTATCATTAACTGTCGTGAAAAAAATTAAAATTTTAAACAACTACGGAGAGACTATATTTAACAAAATATATTTCAAAGATTAGGGAACCGGATTCCTCATGCCCATAAAATGTTTTACATCCTTAGGTCCATGGGGTGAAATATTCTTCACCTAGGTGAACAATGCAATTGTAAGAAGTATTATCACCTATGTAAAAAGATGCATAATTCTAGAAACTTGACTTCTTACCCTACCCCAAGGAAAATGAATTCTAAGTAAGGTGGAAAAGAGCGCAAAGGCAAAAAAGTTCAATTGTAGGTAAAAAGTGTGCAATCAAATACCAACTGTTGGAAAAAATGTCATCGTTGCATGGAAGAAGTACATATTTTCCACCGTGAACATAAATACAAATCAGATCCTACGGGATTAGCCTAGTGGTTTACTAGGTCCCTGTGAGGGACGATCTATTTAGCCGGAGATCTCATGTTTGAATCCCTCTAGGTAC
Source organism: Lonicera japonica (assembly GCA_021464415.1). Classification (NCBI taxonomy): domain Eukaryota; kingdom Viridiplantae; phylum Streptophyta; class Magnoliopsida; order Dipsacales; family Caprifoliaceae; genus Lonicera; species Lonicera japonica. The sequence goes on from CM038465.1 coordinate 69,604,233, forward strand.
AATTGCTCAAAAAAAAAAAAAAACATAAATACAAATCAAACACTTTTAAATTGTTTTCCATGGTATTCAACATGCTTGCTATTAAAAACACCCTAAGACTGAAGGAAGTTCAATGGAGAGTGAAAATATTTCTCACCAAATAAAAGAAATGCTAATTTTTTTTTTACCTATTCACCGTAAATTTTATATCCGTATAAAATTACAAAGAACAAAATTCGTGAAAAGTTCAATGATGAATAGGTAAGAATGTCTTTTCATCATTTTATGTTTGACCTTGGGGAAGATTATTTCACTCCGGACCAAATGGGCCGTTAGAAAGCGGCAAAAATCTTTGATTTTCAAAAAAATATGGAGAGATTATATAATAAATCAGAAAGTCAAACATTCGGGAGGTTAAAAAAACCTGCAAGTAAAGCATCTACAGTTGCATCCAATCGGTGATGAACATGACACTGAGTTCTAGATATCATTTCAACAGCACATGTAAATGTAGGAGGCCCTTTTCTCTCAAGAATTGTTTTCTGCACTTTCCTTTTCCGTGCTTCCTCGTCACCGAGTGTAACACTCTGTTTTTCAAATGAATCAAACCAGTTTCAGTCAATCACCACTTCGCATGAGAGAGATACTTTTAGTTGACAAGATTCTAACACTCTAAATAAAGTGTTTCTTCTTTTTCATTTTTGGGACTTTTTCACTTTGCCCTGTTTTTAATGTGAAATTAGCCTTACCCCTTTGATTTCATAATTATTTGACTTCTCCCCCTGCTTGCAAGGGTATGTCAAAAGATTCCGAAGAAAGGGGGCTAAGTCAAAAGATTACATAAACGTAACTAAACATTGTCCCCTATTTTTAGTTACACTATTGAGATACCCCCTTCGGCAGGAGCAAGGTCAAAAAACCACTTCCCCCTTTCTTAGGAAAAATATCAAAGGAAAAGGGAACTTTCGTTCATAAACTAAAAATTAACCCTACCATAGCTTAAAGGGATTTAGGAGACATTTCCTAACAAGAGTAGAACCTTCCGCAATGCAATCCTATTTTAATTCGAACATAAGGCATATATAATCTAAATAGGAAACAGTAAAATTCATACATAAATTACAGAAACAAAAACCATTAATGTGATATTATGGCCGCTCAGACACATTTTGTGGATAGGGCTAGGATGTAAACGTACTTTGTAAGGTGCATAATATATAACTATACTATAAAAGCACTTCGCTCTTTCATATTCTGATTGTAGGTACTCAATATAGTTTTCATGTAATGCTTTTGATGGATTTAAGACTCGGGACTTGAGGTTTACCCGCATGTATGATATATCTGACTTGTGAGATAACTTTTTATGTGCATAATATATATAATTATAACTATACATATAAGAATAATGGAAAAAGTATTTATCTCCGTGTCCATGTCTTCATGCAACCTAATTTACTGAACTTTTAGTGTCAGCATATCAACAACCCATCCTAAGTAATAAGAGGAAACTGAAATATAAAATAAAAATAAGGACTCCTAATTAGGATAGTCATCAATAAAAATGAGAAATGAAAGTGAAGAAAGCATAAACTTGCACTGTAACAAAAAATCATACAGAAATATCAACCCATACAAGTAACTACAGACTGAGAGGGAGATGAAATTTTCTTAACCTCTATGCCGCCAACGAGGATTTGTAGGTGGGGATTTTTAACTATGTTTTCTACAGTTACTCCATGTGCAGTTCCAACAAGCTGAACTCCTCTTTGTGCAATTGTACTGGCAGCTAATGCTTCGAGCTCTGTTCCAATTTCATCAATTATTATGGTTTCAGGCATATGATTTTCCACTGCTTCAATCATCACCTGCTCAGTGATTAAACCAGAAAAAAGAATACTCAATGAAATATAGTTGGAACTTACTGAAAAATATGCCACCTTATAAAAAGTTAAAAACAGTAGGATTTGAGTTCATTACTTACATTGTGCTGCATATTAACATTTGGAACTTGCATCCTTCTAGCTAGGCCTATTCCCGAATGAGGAACATCTCCATCACCTCCAATTTCGTTGGATGTATCTACTATAATGACACGCTTCTTCAGTTCATCTGCCAGCATTCTAGCTATTTCTCTGAATAAAGGCAAGTCAGATTCGACAATTTAGGACAATGTTTAATGATAACGGCGTTTTATGGAAGGAGGTGTAAGGTACTCCAAGAGTGCCGCATCTTGTGTCCATGTGGTGCTTTGCACTATTTGAAGATGTAAAGCGGTCCTATGTGGGCAGGGGTGGCAAAATGGCCCAAGCCAGTGGGTTTTGACCTGACTCAACCCTAATGAGGTGTGTTTGGGGTGGATTTTTTTGAGACCTAGGCGGTATGGGTTTTAGGATAAAAACTTGGCACGGGTTTGCATCGAGTTTGCACAAATTTAACCCCTCAGACCCGACCTGACCCGAATATAATATAGTTTTCTTTAAATATCCTTAGAATATCATATAATTATAATGGGTTGGGCCAGGTCAAGGTGGGGCTTGTTCGGGTTTTCCAAAACAAAACCTGCACTGGGACGGGTTAGGTTCGCCCAAAGCCCATCCCAAACCCAACCCGTTGCCATCCCTAACTGTGGAGCCCACATATATTCATCATAGGAAGAAAATGGACAGAGAGAGCCCCACATTGCCTCCGTGTCATGTCCTCATTAGAGCGTGAGCACAAGGTGTTGTGATCATGCGGTGTACTACTGAAGGATTTAATATTTTCTCAAATGGAAGAATAACATCCAAATCTTGCCAAACATACTGCAAAGATTTTGAAAATAAACACAAATACAATATTTAGAATGCATTGATTGCTCATAGCTTGAAAATATACGTTAGAACTTACACTAAAAGTATGCTGATAAGCACACATATGGATACATATATGACATGACAGACATTTGATGACACAATTTTCAAAACATAATGCTACAAATTCGGAGGCAATAACAAGGAATCAATCCAAACAGTCACTCCCTCTCTCTCAAATTGATAGTCCCACTTTGCTTTAGCACTTTTTAAAATACATCTTATTTCAACCTAGTCAATGGCAAAGGATACATCTTATTTTCTCTTGTGATATTTGGTACATTGATTATGTCCCCAAAAGACTATAAATTTGAGACGGTGGGAGTATATCAGTATGCCAATGTCATCCGTACACCACTCTTTCAACATTCACATTCACCCAGGAACAACTCCCATATTCCAGTAAATTTTTTTTTTTAATCAGAAAGAGGAAATATTATTAATAAAAAATAAAGAATTACATCAGTGGACCAGCAGTACACCGATAACAAAAAATACAAACAGCTAACCCTAAGAGACCAAACCGAACAAGACAACACCAACAACCAAATCGGTACAATAAAAACTAAACAATAAGAATTAATTTATAATCATAGTTAATAACCCATAATTACTTTTCACTGTCACTCATCAAAGTCCTAGTTTTTCCTCCAAAAACAAGGTATATGAATTAATGTATAATCATAAATAATGTCACTCATCAAAGTCCTAGTTTTTCAACTCCAAAACAAGATATGACAACAAAATAATGGATACAAGTCCAAAAATTCGCACCAAGTATGAGTATTGATACGCCTATTTTCTTAAAATATTTGGGCTTCTCAGATAATACGTCAACAGTATATATGCTCCAGTAACACTGCCAAGGGGGGATCTTTCATGCAAGGAACTTAAAATTTAGAACTATGTGTACCTGATTAAGGTTGTTTTTCCAACTCCAGGAGGTCCTATAACCAAGATCGAACCTCCTCCTTCAACCAAGTCGCGTACAATTTCAGCACTTCCAGAAATAGATCGACCTACCCGGCAAGTGAGGCCAATAATTTGCTTTTTCCGGTTCCTAATAGCACTTATTCGGTGTAGGGAATGGTCAATCCCCGAACGGTTGTCATCGGAAAACTCACCAACCTATATAGGAGAGTAAAGAAACTTCATTATAAAATCCAGAAAACCTGATAAATTGTGCCTGGGCGGCCCAGCAAGTGAATGACTATCTTTCTTAGGGTCCCCTATTTTACCTTCTTAATGTTGAACTCTGAATGCCTAACGAAACTTTTAAAAGAAGCGTTTGAGTTTATTTAATGAATACTAAACACATGATAATTTATAATCTTTACCGTTATTATTACCGCGTACATCAATATGTAATGAATAAAAAGAATAGGAGTACCATCAAAATAAAATTTTATTAAAATTAAATTAAGTACTTGCTCTTAATGGTGAATGTTGAACTTTAACCCAATTCACCATTGAGGTAAGAAAACAAACCCATTTCTCTCTCTCAATGATTTTCATTCAGTGTTAATAAAAGTTAAAAGACAAACACAATCTTTCTCTGATATCATTGTTAGATGAAACGTCTGACATTTTTTATGAATATAATTGACTATTTTACTGAATAAAGTTCACAAAAAGGTCAAAACACATGATTAATACATGTAAATAGTCCAAAGTAAAATGAGGAAATATACAATCATCAAAAATTTTTGGGACAACCAATTGCTTGTAGTATGAATATATTTCAATATAGCCTGCAACTATTTATTATTATTGAGCCTCCATCAATCATCCATATTAATCTAACAAACAATTCAACTATATAAATATATATATATTATATGCGCGCACATATTCCAGGCAGAATCTAATGATCCAGTGAATTATATAAACACATGTTTTTAGGATCAGTAAGATAACCTTTGAAATTGCGTGGTGTAGATCCTCAATCTTCACAGGCAAATCTGAGATCACCAAATCACCAGAAGGGAACCTAGCTAGTGGCTTTCTCCCCAAATCCATCACCACCTCAATCAAATCCCCAATCTCTGCATGCTTAAACAGCTCCTTTCTCATTCTCAAGGGCACCAATTCAAGAAACAAGTCCAATTCAGGTACATCGGATCGAGAAGTTGAAGCCGAATTTGAAGAAACAGATGAGAACCCATTTCCCTTAGTGGTCCAATCACGTGGTCTACGAATTCCCGGGGACCGAATCGAGGGGATGGATGATCCAGAAGATGAGATTTTACTATGCCTACGACGTGTTCGATGAAATGCCTGAGAGAAAGAAGAAGTGGAGTAGCTGCAACTTTGGATGTAAGAAAGGGTAGACGTGGGGATTTGGTTAGCTGAGTGCCATGATCTATAGAGGTCAATGACACAAAAGTGGGATTGGGAATTCAAAGCTCTCATTTTCACACTAGATTTAGAGTGTTTCTGCGTGTATGTATGTGTTTTTAATGCATATGGGGTTTGTGATTTTTTTGTCGAGTGAAGCAATGGTGAAGGAGGAAGGAAGAAGATGAAGAGGGTGATGGTATTATTCGGTGGGATCTTCGTTCGGATTGGAGGAAGAAGTGGACCCAAACAGCAACTGCTAACTACCGTCAAACCAGCCAAGTGCTGCGGGCCACATAAAATTGGGTTTGTATTAGCGTATTTCCCCGAACCGTTTTGGAATGCATTTCCAACTTCGCTTCTCGCTTGCCAAAAATCAATGAAATCACTTGAGTCCGTTTAATAACCAAAAAGGTTAAGTTGCGTGAGAAAGTGATTTTTGAAAAAATTGAAGAATAATGAAGATTTCTTTTTCTTTTATTTTTAGTATATATTTTTTTTTTAAACAGAAAGGGAGAATTTAGTACTTCTTGTACGAGTTAAAATAAGAAAAATATATAAATAAAATTTGTTCTCTCTAGGTGGGAGTTTTCTCTTTTGTAAAGCCATTCTTAGGTCTTTTTCAGCCATTTTCTTGTCCCCTTCGCTTATTCCATATTCTTAGTGGTATTTCTTCCACCATCAGTTTAGATAATTCTGCTGTCGAATTGTGTTATCTTGTTGTTTTGGGGATGGGAATGGAAGATTGCCTATGTTTGGAAGACAATAATGGGGTCGTTTTAAATTTAACCAACAAATGTCTGGTAGGGAAAGTGCTAACCCCCAGAGATTGATCAATACATGCATTAACAACCTTCTACTGTCTTTCTAGAAGACTTCAGGGAAATTTTAAAATTTCAAATTGGAGTGATAATATCTTTTAAGCATCTTTTGAGTTTGTAGAGGACGCTGATAAAGTTTTGAGAGAGGGCCTTGATCAGTGATGGGGAATACGATAGTAATGGAGAAATGAGATGTTTTAGTTTCAATTAACGAGATTTTTTTCGTTTTCTATAAGTTTTGGATTCAAATTCATAATTTATTTATCGAAAAAAGGTTAGTACGTAAAGTTAGGAAGATTGCTAATTTAGTAGGAGAAGTTGTCAAGATTGAAGATCTAAGCCCATGTTCTATTACAAGGTGGATGTATATTTGAGCTCGGGTTACTATGGATGTAGGAAAACCTTTGAAGAGGGGTTTTAAACTGTTAAAGGAAGTTTATATTTGGATTCCTTTTAAATATGAGAGACTCAATAATTTTTGTTACTTATGTGGAAGACTGGGATATAAAAAAGATACTTACATCCTGTCAAAAAAAAAAAAAAAAAAAATACTTACAAGGAGTTAATATCATCAATCGATGCATCGGATTACTTTGGGTCATGGATGAAAAGTATTCTCTTTAAAAGAACAGGGGTGGGGAAAGAAAGTTCCTCCAGAAAATCTCATTGGAATCAAGTACGCGTAGCCTGGACGTGGCGCGTGAAACTACGCAAAAGGGTAGTGCAGGAGAATCCTTGAGGTTTATTCAGGATACGGCTGATTCTGTATAAAGCCATCTCCAATGGTCATTTATATCCATACAAATTTCTATGATAGAAAATAAAAATAAAAAAAATATGCTTCGATGGAGATTTCTATAACCATTTCTAAATGAGGTGGAAGTTAAGTTACATGAAAAATTTCTGTCACCATGGTGATAGAGATTTTTAGTGTGACATGGCACATCCTCATTGAATATTATAAACCCATTAATTCTCTCTCATTCTTAAATATATGTCAAGTAAGATAGAAATGGCACAATTGGAGAAACTTTATTTGAGACTTTTTTATCTACACAACTATATTGCCAAATAGATATATAAATGTATTAAAAGTATCAAGATATATAAGATATAAATGAATTTATAGAAAATATCATTAGAGATGGCTTAAGGTGACGGCCTGCAAGGTAGTAACAACATGTCTGTAAAGGAAAAAAGTGTGGTGGTGAAGAGAGGCCTTGTTCTGTAGACTCGGATCCTGATGGGAAAGTTACCTAGCTTGCAAGGAGGTAAATTATTTTTTACCAACAAGAATATCCGAGAATTAAATTATTTCTGGTTGATTAAAAAGTGGGCCAATCGAAAACCTAATAGTTAGGCTAAGAGAAAATCCCAATTCCAAATCAAATCACAGGCTATTTTATTATGTTACTGAACCATCAGAAGGGGAGTTAGGCCTATCGATTAACCTAAAAAATCTTATCCCAAAAGATAATTGGATTTTTTTTTGAAGATCTAAAATTATGCCTTTCCCTAGACCGTAATGTGTTGCTATGTGATTCTGTGTTAGCTATTAATTCAGTGAGCTATCTTTGAAGAAAAAAAACTTTAAGGAAAAAGCAAAGAACAAGGGTATAGAAAGATACTATGTAGAGAAATGGATTTTTCAACTTTTAATAGAGAATTATTAACTCCCTTCCTTTCTGAAACGCGCAGGTTTCAAGCGAGGTAATTTTAGTTCATGATTTTGTTCTTAGGGTTTCAGAAAGGGGTATAATTACTGGTAGACATAAATTGAAATTTGAAGCTCACAAAGGTCGATTAGATAAAGAAGTTCAAGATGGTTTTTCAGGAACTAATTTGCTAAAAGTATTATCGTTTCAACAGAGTTAAATGGAATTGAAATGGATTCAGCAGATTAGGTTATGGTGGTTGATCCTTATCCACCACAAGCCTTATGTTGGCTCTGGTGTGGAACTGTCAGGCAGTCAAGTGACCCTAGACAGTTCTTCGTTTGAAGGATTTGATAAACTCTTATTGCTCCTCGTAATTTGTTTGAAAGAGACAAAGAAAAAATAATCAAAGCTGGAAAAAAAATTCTGTTATGTGAACCCGATTGAAATTTTCGAAAGATTATCACTTTAGTGGAAAAATAGCATTGATATATTGATTTAAGATAAAAATAACTTTTGGATTTTAGCTTATGTTTCATCAAATCTGAAGACATCCAATTTTTTGGCATCGTTCACTCACAACTTAACTGGAGTTAAAGATAGAAAGCCAATGTGAAGTCACTTAAAAATTTTAGCATGGAATACTAATTACCCTTGGGCCATCATCGGTGACCATAATGTTATCGAGGCTCTTTGGGAGAAGAATGAAATGAGGGATTAGGGCCATCTAAAATGAAAGAACTTCAAGAGTCTTTGGCTTGATTCTACGATGTTAGAAATTAGTTTTCAAGACAATACGTTTACTTGGTTAAATAAGAGGTTTAATGTCATCTTAGTAAATAAATGATCAATAAAGTGCTGGTGAACATCTAGTGGTTAAAAACTTTTCCTCATTCGATTGTTATTCATGAGTTCCTTAGGGCATTAGACCACTGCCTGATCATTCTTGATTTTGGGCTTTTAAAAAGAAGAATAAAGGCCCCGTTTTGCTTTGAGGCAGGGTGGATCGAGTTAGAAGGGTGTAAATATGCCATCCGCAAGGCGTGGAATTTTGTGTTTACTGGTTCAAAAATATTTCAAATGGTTTATAAATTGAAGTTTTGTAGAGCTGAGATTTTACAATATAAAAATGAAGTTAGAAGGAATAGTCGAGTGGAGCTAAAAGACTTAAATGATAAACTTATTAGAGGTTAAATAATAAATTTTGATGCAGGTGGAACAAGATATCATTAATGAGCTTGAAGAATCAAAGAACTTTACTAGCTTCAAATATCTCAAATTAAATGGCTGAAAGAGGAAGATAAAAACACAATTTTTTTTCATTATTCAACTCTCCAACGATGACAAGTCAATAGAATTTTGAGGTTGAAGTATTGTGAAGGGTGGATCATCGAAGAATCTTCATTAAGAGATCATATTTCATATATCTTTTTTTGACAATAGGGAATATAAACTTCGAGGACATTATAAAAGTTTTCCCTACTTGTATCACCCCCAAAATGAATCTTAAGTTATTAAAGCTGTTGAAGAATAAGGAAATTTACAAAGCTCTTTTCAATTAGGCGATCTTAAAACTCTGGGTTGGATGGGTTTTTGGGTTATTTTTTCCATAAGAATTAGGACAATGTCGGGAGTAATGTATGTTAGGCAGTCAAAAGAAAGAGGTAAACTAATATTCTTTCATTGTTCTTATCACAAAGTGCAAAATCCGACTGATAACTTTCAATTTCGACCTAAGGGTCTGTTTATATTTTTTTATAAAATCATTACTAAATGTTAGTTAATCGTATGAAGCTTATTTTAAGAAGTATTATCTCACTTTACCAAACAGCTTTTGTTCCGGGTCATATGATTCAAGATAACATTGTTCTTACTTATGAGGCATTTCATTTTTAAATCTTAAAAAGAGAGGTAATCAAAAAGACATGGCTTACAAAATTTGTCTTGATAAAGCTTATAATCGAATTGAATAGGATTCTTGGGACTTATTTTTTGCTACAATGTCTATATTAGGCTTTGATAAAAAATGGATAGACCTTATTTCCTAATGCATTAGTACGAAAACGTTTTCCGTTTTAGCTGATGAGGAACCTTCTTCGATGATTGGGGGGTGTGTGTTAAGGAATGGTTTGTTTAAGGGCGTCCAAGTTAAGAGAAACTGCCGGTTTTGTTTCATATCTTCTTTGTGGACGACTCTATTTTTTTTCTCAAAATTGGAAGATCATAGCTTGGAGTTCCTTTAGGCATCATTGCAAGACTTTATCAAGGCATTGGGTCAACTCATCAATCTCTCTAAATCGAGTATTTTTCTGTCGGCCAATGTTAGTGAGGAAAATTGTAATTGGGTGTGTGATAAGATGGGGGTCAGTTTTATGCAGAAAAACGTTAAGTATTTATGGTTTCCTTCATTTTGGGGTAGATTAAAAGGTGAAATTCTCAACTTTATCCTAGATAGAGTGGTTAATAAATTAAAAGGATGGAAGCAATGATGCATTTCCCAAGTAAAGATGTCTTGATTAAAGCCGTGGTTCAAGCTATTTTCGTTTTCGCTATGTCCTATTTTTTTTCTTTTTCTATCTAACTATTTTTGCGAGAAATTAGATGTTCTTATGAGATCCTTTTGGTGGGGCGGTTCGTTAGAGAAACCAAAAATTTGTTGGAAAAAATAGGAAGAAATGGTTAAGCCTAAAGTTTGTGGTGGATTGGGTTTTGAGATTTTAAATGCTTCAATCAAGCTTTGTTAGCTAAACAAAGTTGGAGATTGTTGAATGATCCAGATGCCTATTGGGCCAAGTTTTTAAAAGCTTTTTTATTTTCCTAATTTCCCATGTAGTTGTTTATTGAAGCCAAGAAAGGTGGTCGGCTGTCGTGGATTTGGTCTAGTTTTTTGGAGGGTAGAGATTTAATTCGGTAATGAGCTAGATGGAACATTTTGAACGGTGATAAAGTTAGAATATGGGAGAACCCTTGGCTCTTGAAGTCCCCATTTTTCTTGTGGCCTCAAGAAAATCGGTTGAAGTGAATCTTCTTAAAGTGGCGGACCTTATTGAGTCAAAGAAGGGTTCTTGGAAAGTCTTTGTTGAAAAAGACATTTTTGTAGAAGAAAAAGCTAATTTAATTATTAAAATCCAAGTTGCGGCTCTTGGTCAAGATTATTGGGTGTGGCGCATCTCCAGCTCGGGCTTATTTCCTGTAAAGTCTGTGTATTGGGATGCCTTCTCCTTTGAAGGCTAATCCTTCTCTATTTTGACGTCCTCTTTGTAACACCCCCGCCTAATTCTCGTGATTACACCCGTAATTAAGGCTCAAAGTGTTATTAACCCACCGTAGACTAGCTAAAATGGGTTTAATACGAATAAGAAATTATATAATACCTGCCAATCAATCATTATACTCATTCAGGTGATAACAATGTAAAGTAGATGCATTTAGGTAAACAACATAACACATATGTATACATAACCAAATGTTATACAAGGTCGTATCAACAGGTGGCTAAGCATGTACAGTAAACTATGTTAGCTGTGGCTTACCTTAGGAACATATGAATAATAAAATAAGTCCGTCTCAGAGCCATCTACTTCGTCCTTGAACCCGTCGTCTCGTTAACCTCACTCGTCCCCTTGTGTACTTGTATTAGTTTAATAAAAACGGGGTGAGCTCAAGGCTCAGTAGGGAGGGATAGGGGATAATGCATTTGAAAACATAGTTAACAATTGAATAATAAATTATGCTTCAATCAGTAATGTAATTAAAAATCATCATCTTATAAAACAATGCATGCTTATGCAAATGCAGGTTACTTCCCTTGTGTCAACCGTTATGTCAAGTCACCTGAACATAATATGGGCCACATTGCCAAGAGAATAATAATAATAATAGTGTTAACACCGTTGCATTATATCACCAAGAAGATACTAAAAGGAGCCGAATCATAATCATAATAATAATATTGGGTCTGACCGCCAAAAGATTAGTCCGCAAATAATTATAACATGGCCTTGCGGTCTCGGGTGAATATTAATATATAACAAATAATTGGACCGTAGTCCAACAATGCCACATCAACAGAACATTGTCACATCAACTGAATTATTACTATCTTACCGTTGTCTAGATTTTTGAACTTCTCACCACTCGCTTTAGACAGCTGATGAATTAATGTCGCTCCGAAAGTTTAGGAATTTTCAACCCAAGGGTACCGAGTCCTGCATATTTTCATACCGGTAAGCACTAACCACATTCATTCCCCTTCACTGACGAAAGGCCATAATAGATACAAATAATCGTAGAAAACATCCCATCATATAACATAGCCGAGAATTGATCCAACAAAAATGACAAATTCTCAAGAATAATAATCAACAATTTCAGGAATGTTGATATGAGCATAGAAAGCTCTCTATCATCACAGATATGAGATATTAGCCTTCCAAGAAACAGATAACTTGCCATGTGCCATCAGAGTACTCCGAGCTTGTCAAGAACATCGCTAAGAATATGGGTTGACACAATAATAATGCATAACATGCAATTCATGCTTCAAATGAAATTAGAAACAACACATGTCGTACAAACCCCATTAAACATCATCTTTGTCCCTTGGTATATACAAAAATCATTTGCAAATTCATTTTCATCAACCATCATTTATACACACGAAGGACATCCCGTAAAAATCAATTATTACGTGGGTATTGAGTTTATATGCCATATCTCGCTTCACTTCATGGAATCATAGTTCAAAGATGTATGACTCATGAATTTTAATTAATAAGGGTTTCATATCAAATACATGTATAAAATCATTCATTTCTCATTGAATAAAATCATACTATCGAGTTTGAAAACATTTAGACCCCTACCTCGAAGATTCAAGTTCGAAAGAAAAGAGAAGAGTGATAATCAAAGCCTCGTCCGATGAAATCCAGAAATCTTTATGTCACTTCGATCCTCTCGACACATAGAACAACATTTTTTAAGGCTGAATCGAAAATCGAAATTCCGATATTAGCATAAATATAGACAGATAAATGATAAAGAATAAGAAGTTTTCAAGAAGGGTATAAGGTGGTGATGAAATGGCTAAGGAAAGCTTTAGAACCCTTTTAAAACACTTAAATTGACATAGCAACAGGCGCCTGCTGTGTAACAAAAATATGAAAATATGGCTCAATATCTAACATATGGCTTTGGATTCGCTTAAAAAGGAGTTAAAATGAATTTTTGGTGAATTTTGCAAGTTTGGTCGAGGATATTAGTTTCTACACGGGAACATGAAATTTTTTCCATTTATAGTCACCATTCACAACAATTTTCCACCTTAAGCAAGCCAAATGGACCTTAATTACATTAATATAAACACTGGATGTTACAATCTTCCTTTTCTCCTTGCCCTCGATTTGGAAAAATTTGTGGAGTTTGCAAGTTCCTCGTAAAATTAAATGTTTCTGGAGGAAGGTGTGTACCAACACAGTGGCTACAAAAGAGAATACGTGGAAGTGGAAGTGAAAGTGTGGTCCCTCCTCGATATGCTCTCACTGTGAGAAGGAAATTGAATCCATCGATCATATTATCCTTAGATGCTCATTTGCACGTAACGTTTGGCCCCTTTCGCTAATGTGGATAATAGTAATTTCTATAAGGTGGTGTCGGCTCTCAAATAATATAAAGATCAGTTTGATAGTGGGTCATCTGTTGCTGGAGTTGATAATAGGTTTCGGATTTTGGCTTGTGTTGGTTGGCTCATTTTGAAGGCGAGAAATTCGCTAATTTTTAAGGAAGTGGAGTTGTTTCCGAGCTCTGTGGCAGCCTCTACTTGTAGGCTGATCTCATACCGTGTTGGCTCCTCCCCAATTTCATCTCTTAGTACTCCAGTCCCGAATGTGCATGTTATTTCTCTTTAGGGCTTACGAGATCGAGGCCTTTTTTTGCTATGTGAATATGATAACTCGGGCACTCAATTTTTAACTCGGATATCGGTATCGATTTCGGTTTCAGCGATATGGACCGATTTATTATTTAAAAGGCCCAAAAAATTACAAAAAAAATATAAAAAAAATTCTAAAGTATAAGATTAATAAGATGGATCAATTAGATAAGCATAATAACATTATCTAGTACAAATTACATATCCTACACCAAAATACAATTATCTGTTGCACTTGGTAATAAAATATTACATCATAATTTAATAAATATATAACAATACAATTTTATAAAGTACAAATATTTTAAATATAAGTTCAATTAAGCCTAGAATAATGATATATATTATCATTATCATCATTACTTAAGGACTCCAGTGATAGGATATAAAGGAGGTTGAGAATTGGCACTTGTGAGGTAAGGATGAGAATAATGACTAGATGACCCATAACCAGAAAAATTTGGTTGGCCATGGTGATAATAGTACCCGAATCCTCGATAATCGTTGTTACTTGAAGATCCATCATGGTATGTTCCATGACCACTTCCATAATAACCACCGCGAGCAGCAATACTATTATTTGATCATCCACTACTAGCATAATTTTGTTCAGAACTTCCAAAACCAGTGCCAAAATCATAACTAGATATTCTACCTCCGAAAATGCTATATCTACGACTATCATAATCATAATCGTATTCATATCCACCGAAATAGTGTTGACCTAAGTTTAAGCTCTGTAATTGATTATCAATAAGCCGATAGCTTTGTGAATGAAGATCATAATCACTAGAATACTCATTATAACTAGGAAACTTAGTTAGATCTACTAGATGCCTACATTTTTTTTGCTTTGTTTTTTTTCTTGCTTATTTTCAGCTTATTTTCCTTCCTTCTTCTAATCTTCTTTTTTTAGGATTAAACCAATTTAATTAAGCAAAGATTAATAAATTACTTTGGAACAATTGATCAAATCAATATTTTTTTTAATAGTTACTAATTTAATTAAACAAAGATTAACAAATTATTTTAGAACAAATCAACATTTTTTTTTCAATAAATACCAATTTACAATTCAAGTCTCTAAAGTCTAACATTGAGTAACTTTTTTTTTTCTTTTTTTAACTTTAGTCACTTTATTTAATTATTTAATATGGAGTGAAATATCGGCGACTCGGTGTGATTTTGGTAAAATATCGGTGATATTTCAAAATACGGCGATTTTAATCATATCGGGTCATAATAACGGTTCGGCACCCCCTATTCTAACTCGGTATCGGCCATCTCAGATCGGTTTCGGCCGATACTTTGAACCATGCATGTATGCATGGTTCAAAGTCGCGGTTTCGGAGATTAACTCGGGCACTCAATTTTTAACTTGGATATCGGTATCGGTTTCGATTTCGGCGATATGGACCGATTTATTATTTAAAAGGCCCAAAAAATTATTAAAAAAATATGAAATTTTTTTAAAGTATGAGATTAATAAAATAGATCAATTAGATAAGTATAATAACATTATCTAGTACAAATTTCATATCCTACATTAAAATACAATCATATGTCGCACTTGGTAGTAAAATATTACATCATTATTCAATAAATATATAACAATACAATCTTATAAAGTATAAATATCTTAAATATAAGTTCAATTAGGCCTAGAATAATGATATAGATTATAATTATCATCATTACTCAAGGACTCTAGTGATAGGATATAAAGGAGGTTGAGAATTGACACTTGTGGGGTAAGGATGAGAAGAATGACTAGATGACCCATAATCAAGAAAATTTAGTTGGCCATGGTGATGATAGTACCCAAATTCCCGATAATCGCTGCTTCTTGAAGATTCATCATGATACGTTCCACGAAAACCACTTTCATAATAACTACCATGAGTAGTAATACTATTATTTAATTCCCTATTACTAGCATAATTTTGTGCAGAACCTCCATAACTAGTGTTAAAACCATAACTAGATATTCTGCCTTCGAAAATGCTATATCTACGACTATCATAATCATAGTCGTATTCATGTCCACCGTAATAGTGTTGGCCTAAGTTTAAACTCTGCAATTGATCATTAATGCGCCGATAACTTTGTGAATGAGGATCATAGTCACTAGAATACTCATCATAACTAGGGAACCTAGTTAGATCTGCTAGATGCCTACGCTTCTTTTGCTTTATTTTTTTTATTGCTTATTTTTCGTTTCTTTTTCTTTTTTCTTTTCTACATTCTTCTAATATTCTCTTTTTTAAGATTAAACCAATTTAATTAAGCAAAGATTAATAAATTACTTTGGAACAATTGAACAAATCGATATTTTTTTAATAGTTACTAATTTAATTAAACAAAGATTAACAAATTATTTTGGAACAAATTAACATTTTTTTTCAATAAATACCAATTTACAATTCAAGTCTCTAAAGTCCAACATAGAGTAACTTTTTTTTTTTTTTTTTTTTTTTTTTTAACTTTAGTCACTTTATTTAATTATTCAATATGGAGTGAAATATCGGTGAAATATTGGCGACTCAGTGTGATTTCGATAAAATATCGGTGATATTTTGAAATACCGCGATTTTAATCATATCGGGTCATAATAGTGGTTCGGCACTCCCTATTCTAACTCGGTATCGGCCATCTCGGATCGGTTTCGGCCGATACTTTGAACCATGATGTAATAGCGGTTTGACACTCCCTATTCTAACTCGGTATGAGCCATCTCGGATCGGTTTCGGCCGATACTTTGAAGTTTGAACCATGCATGTACGTGATGGTGCTTTTGACCATCTTTCCACCAAAGCGGTAGCGGTGCCTGTGTTCTTTTCAACAATGAGATGTCGATAGTGGATGTAGTACCTAAAAAGATTGTTGTTCCGTCAGCTTTTGTGGCTGAAGGCTTTGCTATTAAGGAAGCCTGCTGGCTGGTAGCGGCGAAAAAGCTTTGTAATGTGGCTATATGCTGCGACTCCAAGTCCGTCATTTCTTTGGCGTCTTCGGATCTTGATCCTCCCCGGGAGGTAGGGGCAGTTTTATTGAACATTCGAAACCTAGCTGCTGAATTACTATGGGTTTTGCTTCTTTCGCATCCCCGGATCTCTTAATTCTGTTGCTAATTGGGTGGTCAAGTCTGCTTCCAGAGGTTCCCTTCTTTTTAATTGGGTGGCTACCCCGCCATTCTGTTAGTAGGTTGTTAGTTAGCTTGATGTAAGTGTAGCATGCTTTGGCTGTTTTGTTTGTTAAAAAAAAATAAAAAAAATCAAAGAAATCACTGATAAAATATATCAATACTATATTAAAAATATAATATTAACAATTAGATTTTTTTTATTAAATTACAAGTATATAAACATAAATAATATTGTTTCAAAAGTCGAAGTTATTTTTTCCAAAACAGTGATAGAAAATTAATAATTTCATATAATATTAACAATTAGATTTCTTTTTATTAAATTGCAACTATATAAACTTAAATAATATTGTTTCAAAAATCGAAGTTATTTTTTTTGAACAGTAATAGGAAAATTAATAATTTCATATAATATTAACAATTAGATTTTTTTTATTAAATTACTAGTATAGAAATATAAATAATATTTTTTCAAAAGTCGAAGTTATTTTTTTTTTAAACAGTATTAAAAAAATAATAATTTCATTGTTTCTATAATTTATATTAGCTATACATATAAATTAGGATATACACATTTGAATATAACACTTATAATCTAGTAATAATTAGTTTTAAAATAATGAGTATATACTAACAATAATTATTTTTTTATATAAAAAAATATTTTTATACATAATTTGCGTAACTTTTGTAACACTCCATATTTTTACAGATAGAAATTATATATGTTTGTGAGATGTGTAGGTGTAAGTATGTGTATGTGTCCACGTGAATCCAATTTCTTGTAGTCTTGGAGAAGAGATTAGAATGTGAGTTGGCTAAAGAAAATGAGAGGAGTCACCTTGGAGGAATTAACGTGGCCGCCCATTTGTCTAATGGGTTCGATCTCCTTTCTCTAAGTTTTGTTTGTTATCACTTTTTCATTAAGACGCGGAGGATGGAAATTTTGTAGGGAGAGCATAGGCTTAGCCAAATATATGGAGAGTTTGTGTTATGTATTATATATATATATAGTTTTAGTGGCGATTGAATATGGGTTTAGTGTTGATTATATTATTAGCATTAGTGGCAATTGCATATGGGCTTAGTACTGATTGCATTGGCTGATTGATGCGCCAAGAATTAGTACTTCGTAACTCACTAATATATATTTTGGAGAGCATATTATTACATTTATTATGTTTTAAGTGTTTTTCAAGTACTTAGAATTAAATAGAGAATATTAGCTTTTGAATAAAGTAGTTTAAAGTTAAAACGAAAAAATTACGGCGAAAAGAGAATTTGAAAAATGGGAAAGCTGGCCATTTTGGGTTTGCAAGAAAAAGGAGTGAAATTAATTTTCAAAGAGTTGCGTAACTTGGCTGGCTAGAGCAGTGGGTGAATGTTTATAAGTTAGATCAGGATTCGACCTTGCTGTGTGCATATTTGTTTTGGTATTTTTCCTAATTCTTGTGAGCCTTCGCAAAGTCAAAGCAATAATTACCAGATGGGCCATGGCCATCTAGCCAAGCCCAATCATCACTAGCGCCCCAATGGCACTAGCACAAAACCAGCGGGCCAAGCCAGTAATGGCCCAACAGCCAAGTGTGCAAAGCTGAAGCCCATTTGATAACATGCCATGAGCTCATCTCAAATATAAAAGGAGAAAAGCAGCCGCAGGCCCGCAGCAATGAAGGGAACTGCAGCTTTAATTTTTTCTCTTCTCCTGTTGCACAATTTTCGATAAAAACAAGCTGCCTTTAATTTTTTTATTTTTTATTTGTTATTTTTTTCTCTTTCGTGGATAAACCGTGCACAGTATTTTTTTAGGCAATTGAGCATAAAGGTTCATTCAAATAATAACATAATTATAAAGAATATTTACAAATTAGCCATGTAAATTAAGGATACTATACAAAAAAGACACTAATACCCATTTTTTATAACATCTCATTAACAGATTTAGCACCATGACAACAACCAGAATGTGCTAAATGAATTTAGCACCACCTGTCAACACACATGGCAACAACAAGAAGGTGCTAATTGTATTTAGCACTACAACTAGAAGGTACTAAATGCATTTACCACCGCCTGTCAACACACACGATAACAACCAGAAGGTGCTACATGCATTTAGCACCACAACCTGAAGGTGCTAAATGTATTTAGGACCACAATCATAAATACTAAATACATTTAACACGATTTGTCAGCACACATAACAACAACCGGAAGGTGCTAAATGTATTTAACATCATTTGTTAACACATATTACAATAACCAAAAGGTGTTAAATGCATTTAGCACTACATGTCAACACATATTAATAGATTTTAACGGACTAATCATTTTAAGGGGGTAAACGGATTAATTTTTTTATGAAACTTGGTGAAGATGATCTCCATGATTAATAGATCATCTCTACCAAATTTTATCAAAAAATTCAACCGAAAAGTAGCTTAGCTAAACATCTTAAATTTTAACGGCCAAAAAAGTACATATATATCAATTTTTTAATTAAACCGCATTGAATTTTTCTAAATAAAATTGGTGGAGGTAATCATTTTCAAAGTTTCATCAAAAAATTCTTCCATTTACCCCCTCAAATTGATTGGTCCGCATTTAAAGACAAAAAAATTGGCCCTTTTAAGATCTTTCCCCAACAAAATTAATGAGATCATCATCTAATCAATTTATTTATATGTATATATATATGGATCGATGCAGGGTTCGTCAAAAAAATAACGAGTTGCGATTAGATATTTTTTTTCAAATCCCGTTGGATAGTCAAAATTAGTCGATTTCGATAGCAAAACGACATCTAATCGTTTTTATTTTTTGCGAAATTATAGTAACTTTGTAGTCCTAACATCATATAAAAAAATCAGCCCAATCCAACGGTTGAATCAAAAGCTATATCTTTTTTATGATTACACTTGCAGAAAAAAGAAGAAGAATAAAAAGATGAGAACGGCGATACGATAGGAGAATCGGAGGGGGGGGGTGGTGGAAGAGGCGAGATTGTTGGTGAGACATAGATGAATATTTGATGGTTGGATGGGAATCTATAGAGAGATATGAGGTATTGGAAGTTTCGGTATTAGAGGAAGAGCAAATTGATTTACCATTACTGTAGTAAGCATTGCCTGTGATAAGAGATGTTTATGTTAGAGGTATTTTTGTCCATCAACATGTATAATTTTTCTTAAAATAAATTAATATTATGAAAAGTGTATTTATTGTAAAACTAAATTATGAAATTAGTACTACTTCCTTTTATCAAACATGAGTTCGTCCTTAGAGTTATAAAACAATACGAAGCGATGCCCTATAATCCATTATCTCTATTATTAATACGAAACTCGACATACCCTCTGTTTTACTAATCCTTTGACTTACTACCCTAACTTTTAACTGTTCTTTAACTCTGTTAAATTTTTGTGCTATTGGACCATTATATCCTAATTTTTAACCTCTAAACCCAGAGATCCCCAAATTGTTTCTCATTCCCATGAGAACCTCATTCTCTCTTTAGAATTGCCTTTGGAGTTTTTTTTCTTAGGGTTTCGTCAAAAGTTAGGGTTATGATGGCATCAGAGGAATGTGAAGACAAGCGGAGATCACCGTTTCGACGATCGTCAATTTGGCAAAAGAAGGGAAGATAGCGGGGGAAGGAGTTAAGGTTACGAGTCTACTCACTTTGCTCAGCATATGTAAATCTCTCATCACCGGTGGAGTGTCAGCTCATACTCTATTTTCTTTGTTTATCTGTTTTCCATTAAATCGTTTGTGAAATTGTGTTTGTTCTGCTCATCTTTTGATTGATTCTTTAATTTTTCTATAAAATTATATTAGAATTTGAACGATTTGTGATTTAGTATATTAGATTACTTTGTCAGTTATTGATTTTAGAACTTTATGGAATCTTGTTATTGTTTTTGAATGACGATTGTGTTTATTTTGCACCATACATAAATCATTTTTTATTTGTGTTATTTTGCTGATCTTTCTTGTTTATTTCATTTGCTGTAAATGGAATCTTGTTATTGTTTCTGAATGATGATAGTTTTTGAATGATGATTGTGGTATGTAAATGGATGATGCATCATACATATGGTGTCCAGGAATTTTGACCGAGGATGAGGGGAAAGTGGCAGGGAAATATTGATTGTTGATGGGGTTAAATACTAATTTAACACTTTTACCTCCAGTAAAATCCTATTTTTACCTCCAGTAAAATACCATTTTTTACCTCCAGTAAAATACCATATTTACCTATGTGACCTAAGCATACACATCATGTATATTCTAGAATACATGTGACCTAAGCATACACATCATGTACATTCTAGAATATATGTGACTAAAATACATGTGACCTAAGCATACACATCATCTACATTCTAGACATTCTAAATACATGTGAGCATACACATCATTGCCCTTCTACATTTACCTTATAAATACCCCCTCATTTCATTCATTCAAAACACAAAAAAAAACTCTCTTCTTTCTCTCCCAATATCCATCCATCTCTCTAAAGCAATATAAAATCATTGGCAGCCAATCTTATACTCTTTTTTTTCATACCCCAAAAAAAATACCAATCCTTATACGAGTTTATTATTTATTCTTATACTCTTTTTTTTCAACCCCAAAAAAATTCCTATACTTTACACAGATTATTTATCTGTTGAGTATACAAAGAATTAAGGAAATTATAAAAAAGAAAGAGAGAGAATTGGTAGCTTGGATTCTGCCGGAGCTGATAAAAGCAAGTACACACAAAAGAGGACATACTGCCGGAATAAGAATAAGGAGAACCTACGGGAATAAAAAACGGTGGTATTTATTTTTAAATTACTGTTCACATATACGGTGGTACTGTCCACAGTCATGTTCACAACCACTGTTCACATATACAGGTTACTTCATAGTCACAGTGGTACTGTTCACAACCACTACATAACGGGTTACAATCCATTATTAAACCTCTAATTCACCATTATTCATTGGTCACAATCTGTTCTAGATTTTGACAATCCAATTGTGAATCTAATTCGTTTTAGAGGTTAAATGAAAGTAGTATAATGGTCCATTAATTTATTGGTCGGTCGTCATTATCAAAAGATTTTGAGTAAAATAGGGGTTTAGTTTTGAGCGTTTAGAGGTTGAAAATGAGAGTATAATGGTCAGTGGGTTTAATTTAGAGAATTAAAAGTGTTTTTAGAATGTCAACATTAATAATAAGGGGCGGTTTATGTTTATGCATGTTTTTAGAATGTCAACCGATCTCAACATTAATATCTATAATATAAAGTATATTATAATCAATATTCATTGAAATGACCACCGTAAAAAACATCCGACAATTTGAAGTACTTTTAGGAGATCTAATGGTCAAGAATTTTCTTCTTTTAACATATATTTTTTTTGTTTTCCTAAAAGCCACGCATGTCTGCCTCTCGATCACCTTATTCTTTCTTTCTCGTTCTCAATCCGATACGGATATATGTCGATCTGATTCGTTTATAATTCGATCTGTTTCAAAAAACACATTTATCCATAAATTTATCATTATTTTTTTACCACCTCATCATTAATATACTTATAAAAAATTTATAACTTAAAAAGCAATAAATAAATTTCTTTTTATAAGAAAACAAGAAATTTAACTAGTGTTAGGCTTAACTTTTATGTTAATTTCATTTATATATATATATATTTACAAACTGATTATAATATAATTAAAGTTTTAAACGGATTGGATATAATCCAATCCAAACAAATTTGGATATTTATCATTGTTTTGGTAATTTGTTATATGATTCGATCTGGATCCAATCCGAAAACTTTTCCATCTATAGATTTATATTCATCTTAATCCAATTAAAATTCGACCCGTTCACAAACCTACCTACTAGCCATGCCCACACTTTCTTACCACCAGAGACGAGTTTCTTTTTCTTTGAGGTGTATTAGTTTTTAAAATTTCTAAAGTGCAAAAGAAGCTGAGAACGTACTTTTTGATCATTTTAACTAGTTTTATTGAGATGGTTTGAAGAAAAATAATAACTTTTAAAATGTGATTTGGCTTTGGATTAATTTATTAAACGGAATGGTGGCTTGAATTTCACTTTAGCCAATACAACGGATTTAGGGGGGATATATTAATAATACGAAGATGGAAAAAAATTATATTTTATTTTTTATATAAATAGTTCATTGATATATTTGGTGATTGACTGAGTGAGAAAGGGAAAGGAAATGAGGCTTATGTGGATCAACCTAGCATGTTGGGTGAGATAACCCACCCCTACCTCAAGTGTCTTAGTACTCCATGTGTTAAAAAAAGAAGTTAAAATCTTAAGTTCAGAAGTTTTAATTTTTAGAATGCGAATTATAACTTCTCCTCTATATTTATTTATTATTTTTTTAAAACTTGCAATACAAGGCATCCTATTATACAGGTGGAGACTTACGTACGTTTTATACTTTATACATTTTTGTTTGAGATAGGGACAGAGCCAGGATTTTAGATTTAGAGGGACGAAAATATAAATGAACTAACGGCAAGAAATAATTATCACAAAAATTATTCAAACTAAATTTTACCATCAAATAATAAAGCAAGTTAACGCAAAAATATAACATATATATATAATATGTCAATATATATAATTTGGATATAAATAATTGAAGAGGCCATACTTAATCTTTTCAAAATAATTTAGGGGGACGAGCATTTATAAATACAAAATTTCTACTATATCTAATCTATTTTTAAAAAAATTTAGGGTGGCGACAGCCCCCCTAGATCCATCACTGGTTTGAGAGATACTTTATAATTAATTTTTTCTTATTTTAATTATCAATCTTACAAAATAATATGGGATAACAATATTCGGGCTTATATCATCGTTTGACAAATTTTTAATTTGTTTCGTTCTATCATGCTGCACAGACATATCCTATTATACATATTAAAGGTCAAAAATATCCAATAAAAAAGATATTAGCACTCTACAAAAGTTCTCCGATACTTCAAAAGTATGTTTAGTGATATTTTATATTAATCTTTTAAAACACTTTTTGTCACTAAAAATAATTTTAAAATGTTAAAATATTTTTTGTAAAATCCTAATATCATTATCCAATAAAAATAATATTTTTTATACTGTGCCGTGGACTTTCTTTTGTTATATATTATCCCAGTGTTATTATAAATCGTTCGCCCATAATGCCGGTTACGTTACTGTTAAGTAAATATAACCGTGGGAGGAGGAGACCTTAGAGCTCGTTAATTTCTTCTATGTTGGGTCAAGCTTTATCGGCTCCACAAAACATGCTGGGCTAAAGCCCAGTTTGGTTCGTCATTTGGGCCAGAATTTAAATGGTTGGTTTCTAATTGAACCCAAACCTGGAGCCCCAACGGAAAAATTAGTAATACTAAGGGGTTGTTTGGTAGATGTTTTGAGTTGAGTTTTTAAAATATGGTGTTTGATAGAATTTAGAAGTATGTTGAAAAGTGGATTCGGTTTTTTTCAACCAAATAAAAATCTCATAAAAAAATTTCAAAAAATAATCAAAATGGATCTTATTTTATAGATCTCGATGAGTATGTTTTAAATATATATTTTTTATTTAATTTTGATTTTTGAATTTAAAGTTATGATGTTTTAAAAGTTATTTTAGAGAGAGAAAGTAAAGTTAAGATTTTTTTGAAAAGTGTAAAAGTAGAGTTGATTTTGAGTTGAGTTTTTAAAATTTGGAGAAAAAAAAAAGAGCCACCAAAGAGGGGCTAGGGCTCCATTTCATAAATAAATAAATAAAATCACTAGATTTGTGTGAGATGTTGAATAATAAGTTGAGTGATGTGATAGAATATTCTCCATCTTATATTCATTTTTAGGAGTTGATGTTTTTCACCTTTTATTAGTTTTTGTGAATTTTTTTTCTTCATCAATCCTCAAAGAAAAATTTTCGATGGAGAAAGTTAAAAAGTAAGAAAACATCTCGCTACATGCTTCAATTTCTTTTCTAACTTCTCACAAAGTCAACTATTTTTCTTGTATATTATTCTCCATATTGTTCTTAGACGAACCCTAGGCATCATATCAGATTGAGTGCCATGGTTTCTAATTGGCTCGTATTTAATAAAAGGCTAGTGCTGTTCATTTTTGTCCATTTTTTTTGTAGAAAATAAAAGGCTTGATAAAACGTAGTGAAATACGTATTAAGGGTGCGATTTGTTTTTTCTCTTTGATCGTTAAATGCCGATTACTAAGTGCAGAGTGCTAAATGCTGAATCCAAACACTAAAAATGCTGTTTGTTTTTTTATTCTGAATGGGGTTCTGAATTTTATGTTTTTGTATAGAACAATGATTTAAATTCAGTATTAAGCATTCAATGAGACTAATGCCTCTTAATGCTTAATCATTAAAAAAAATAGTGGTTAACCTCTTAATGATTAAAAAAAACAAATATCATATTACACATCTGAATACTTAATATTATTTCATTAAGTATTCAAAGGTAAAAGTAAACACCCCTAAAAGTGAATGTAAAATCTTCGACCTTGCATAGTGAAAGACAACAAACTCCATTTTGAATTAATTGAGAGTGACTGTACGAGCAATTTTAATGAAAGGCTAATTTTAACAAATTCTAATGTGGAAACTTACCATTGATTAATTAAGTACACGGAAAGAAAACATATTTCGCGTGTCCCGATTTCAAACACTGGGTTGGTTTAGCTACATAAATTATTTTATTTATAATTGTTTCACTGTAAATTATTTTATTTCAACAAAAAAAAAATTATGGTGTAATTTTTTCGTATGAATTTGTATGATAGTTATATAAGTTATATAATTTTAACTATATTCATACATTTTCTTATTTAATATCTTAGGTATTAATTTAAGTTTTTAACCTTTTTATGTTAGTTCATTTTTATAATCAAACATTCAAATTAGATAATTTATGAATTAAACAATTTTAAATCATTTAATTCATAAATTCAAAAACAACAAATAGGCTCTTAAAAGTGATTGTCCTAGCCTCAGGCGACTAAAATGACACAGGTTCCATGTGAGATGATGAATAACAAGTGTTAATACGTGATAATTATATAGGAAAAGCAACGTGTATCTAATTTCCAATTGACTAGGCGCTAAGGGTGTCGTGGCGAATTAGAAAATCGAACTGCACCGAACCAAATCAATTCATTAGAAATTGAACCGAAGAAAAAATAAAACTAATATATTTGATTCGAGTTTGGGGTGTGCTAGTGCAAAATCAAATCGAACCAAACTGAATCATTGCATATATATATATATAACTCAAAAATAATATTAATTCACTATCTAAAAATATATTTACAAATTCTAATGAGAACTCGACTATTTGAACTATTATGAATATTAGATTCATTTTATAAATATAATAGTGAATATTTTTTCTATCCCAAAATAAATTGGAGTAAGGATAAAGTTAATATTTTTCTAAACAAAAAAGTGTTATGTCATGATATATTTATTAAAAAAAACAAATATGAAAACTGAATAAAATCGAGTAAAAAAGTTTAGTTTGAATTTGGAATCGGAAAATTTAGAAACCGAAACTAACCGAACCAACTTTCGAATTTGGTTTAGGTTGAGTCTCTTTCGACCGAAATTAAAAACACCCTTACTAAATACCTATCATTTCATATATGTTGGATGAATACGGAATATATCTATTGTTGGTCACAAATTAAAGCTATACCATATCGGGAAGATCTACCAATAATTACCACTTAATTTCTTCATAAGCGGTGTAGATGCCGTTATTAGTAGGAAACTATTAACTATATAATTAATCATATCATACAACTATAGGTACGCACGTAGCCTAAACTTTTGAAATTATCACCTGTAGCATAGTCATCCTATAATTTTAGACCTTTTTTAAACAAAGAAGAAAAAAAGGATGTGGGCAAATTAATTACATAGGGTTTCTTAATTAATTATGCCTAACCATTGAGCTTATATTTTATGAGTGGTAGGATAGCCAAGCCAAGCCAAGCTATCCTATATATAATGTTGTTGGCAAAGTGAATCTATTAATTACTATAATAACATTTAGATCGGTCCAAATAATTATCTCAAGTAATTAACGTTACGTTCCCTCTAGGTCAGTCTAAGCACACGTCATTAGTGCATACAAAATTTCGTTTTTTAAGGCGTGAACCAATTACATTGATTAGGTTCTTCATATAATATATTTTAGTTTGAGCCGTTTGACTCCGTTTAGTATATATATAAAAAAAAAAAAAAGACTAAAAAGATAAAACAAAACTCTATTTATAGCTATCTCCTAATTTATATTAATGTCTTTTTTAATAACAACTCATAATTAAAAGAAAAAAAATATAAGTATCTAACAAGGGCATGTATGGAAAGTAGGCTAAATCCTAATTCCCTATTTATTATATACCATGCATAGACATTAATTCTAAAAGCCAAAGCTTTAAAAGCATCTGGAACATGAAATTGCATGTTTACACGTGTTGCGTTTTTAATTATTATGCATAGAACTCAAACCTACCACAGGCAAGTTTTAGGTATTATAAAAGCCAAGGTTCACTCAAGGAAAATGAGGAATATATGCAAGAGCAAATGAAATAGTTTTCTTAATTAATTGGTATAAGCGCGCAGAAAAAAAAAAAAAAAAACCGAATTAAGAAGATCTATTTGCTTAATTTCCTTCAAATTCACGAAAATGATGAGTGTCAAAATTCTTTCTAGTGAAATGATCAAACCATCAACACCAACTCCTCCTCACCTAAGAACCTTCAAATTAAGCTTGATAGACCAACTCACTCCGATAGTATATATCCCAAAGATCCTCTTCTACCCAAATAACACAAGCAACAATATTCTCAACACTCCCCAAACCATGTCTCACCTAAAGAAATCCCTCTCTGAAACCCTAACCCGCTTCTACCCACTAGCTGGTAGAGTCAAAAATTTCACGTCCGTCGATTGTAACGACGAGGGAGTTTTATACAGAGAAGCTAGGGCCAATTTTCGTCTCCCAGAGTACCTTGAAAACCCAAATCTCAACTTGTTGAACAACTTCTTGGCTTCTGACGAAGATAATCACATACCTGTAGACACTGATGTTATGGTTGTTGTGCAAGTGACCACATTTGACTGCGGTGGTATAGTAATCGGATTGAGAATGCTTCATCGGATCGTGGATGCATCGACCATGACCTTATTCCTCAATAGTTGGGCAGAGACCTCCCGAGGCTGCGAAAAAATCACCTATCCTGACTTGACCACAGCATCACATCTCTTTCCTTCTGCAGACTCATTGCCAAGCTCACTTCTATCTTTTGCAGGAGACGTCTACTCCCCAGAATCCGGGTTTCTTACTAGGAGATTTGTATTTGATGCCTCAGCAATCTCCGCTATTAAGGCTAGAGCAACAAGTGAAGCTGTCCCAAACCCTACTCGTGTCGAGGCTCTGACTGGTTTATTCTGGGGCCGGCTAATAGTAGCCCATAAGGCCACAACTGGCGCCTTGAAGAATATATCCTTCGCCACCCATGCAGTGAACCTAAGGAGAAGAATGGAACTACCACTACCCAATCAAACTCTAGGAAACCTTGTTTGGATGGTGGTTGCGATGTTTGCACCCTCCGACTCTGAGCCTGAGCTGCACGAGCTCGTGGAGTCAGTGCACGATACATTTGCAAATCTTAGTAGCGAGGTGATCAAGGAGCTTCAAAGAGAGGAAGGGAGGGAGATTGTTATTAATCAGAGTAAAGAGTTGTTGACTGTATATGAAATAGAAAAGATTGACGTATTTAGGTTTAGTAGCTGGTGTAATATGGGAATTTATGAGAGTGACTTTGGGTGGGGAAAGCCGGTTTGGGTGGGGATAATGGGTGATCATGTTGGGCCGAAAAGCAAGAGGGGAGTGCTGCTTATGGATTCCAGACCTGGTGATGGAGTTGAGGTTTGGATTACTGACAATAAACAAGCGATGGCCTTGCTTGAAAAGGATTCGGAGATTCTTGCTTATGCAACCACGAATCCTCCCATTCCCATTCCTAGTCTTACTCCTACTCCTTGATATTTTATTTATTTTATGTTTGCAGGATTTTCATATTTTTAAAAATAATGATATATGTATGAGTTTTTCTTTAAGAAGTCGAGCCTGCATATTCTTTTTCTCACTTATAAGAGGGGAGAGCATTTGTCATTGTAATAGGTGGTCATGGTGAGTTGAATGACGAGGTTAATTTGTTTAAAATAAAATTTAGTCCTTTTTGTAAAAGGAGAAAAACTTTCTGAAAATTAAGGTACTAATGGAAGGGATCCTCGTTAAATTCTTTCAAATTTTTTTTTTCTCTATTTTACTTCGAATATTCATGACGTACACAACATGAGCCGTTAGCACTTTCACATAACGTTAGAAAAATAAGCGACCAAATAAGCAACTTAAAATAATGCAACTTTGTTACTCGAGGCCATGCGATTGGAAGTAAACCTGCTAAAATTTTGGTTGGCGAATTCTATATAACTTGCTGTATTTTTTTGTTTTTGATACAATTACATGATACAATATTTTGATGCCATGATAATGATACCATAAGCCCATAATCACTGAAATAAAGTTGGACAAACAACTACTCTCATTACGGTACTAAACCCAACAAAAAGTTCGATAACACATCCATGTGAAATATAACTTGCTAAATTAAGAACGGTTTGGTAGTTTATTTTGCCAATCCGATGTGAAACCAAAAATCGATCAACAATGAAAGCTTTTGGATGTATTTGTTAATAGAGATTGACATAATCTTTTAAAAGCAACGAGTTATGATGGACCGTAAAATATGTAGTAGGAATAAATATAAGGAAAAGAAAGTTTTTAATAGTGAACTTGATTAGCCATTAGAATTCGCCCAATGGAACAATTCGCTTAGGTTTATTTTTGGGGTCGATTGAGAGCTCTCAAGCTGAGTCCCGATAGTTGAAAAAAAATATTATATGGCCAGCAGCAAATTAGCACAACTTGTTTAGGAGGATTAGTATAGGCGTGCGAAAGTTAGACCAGACATTGTCTCGCATAAACCAAAAAAAAATCGTGAATTTGATTTGAATGGAAAATTTGACAATATTAATTGCTTTTATGTTAAAAGAGTTCTTTAGGACATTCTATCAAACACCTACTAGGCATCAAAATATACACACACATTATACACTAGAGACATGAACCTTACAAACAGAGACTAGAAGGAGATGGAAGCTTGAATGAAGAACACATATTGATATTCAGTCTAACAATTTAGGGATATTTAGAATTTGCACCTCACTTTTTGACCCATAATATGAGATTGCACCCCCTATTTGAAATCTTTTGACTTTGCACCCTACTATATACGATTTTTGTTAAGTTCCATTAATAAACAAATCACATAACAAAAATGCCCTTTTCCCTTATCCTTTCCCAAAATCTTTCATTTCTTCTTCTCTATCTTCATCTAAACATTAACACTACTCCTCTTTGGCACTAGTGTCTCCACCGTCTAACGGTGGTACATAAACGTCCGTCCTCAAACTTCACTTTCCAATCTATCAGCATTAGAATCCTATCCTTCTCTCTGCTACCTTTCATGGCCGATAAGAAATTATAAGGCACCGTTAATAGAGTCGATGAATTTGGAAGATTGGATTTTAAGCAGCCGTTTTATGCTGATATTCTTCCTCAAAATTTTCATCTTTATTACTGATAGATTAGCACGCTTTGTGCTAATTGTGACATTCCGAATCTTAAATATTTATTAGTATTTACAATCATGTTTATGCATTTGATAATATCAATTGATTACTAATGTGTGGTGAATAGTGGAATTTTGCATTTTTGTCACGTTATTTGATTTTGGAGGAAGAATGTGAGTTAAGTTTGTTTATATTATAAGAACTTATGTTAGAATAATAATTCATGAGGGACTTATTTGAAAATGAATTATGTAAGTGGATTTAGTTGTGTGAACTAGAAGTTGAGGGAGTAGTGTGTAAATGGACCTGGAAAAAAATAATCAAGAGAAGCACGGGGAGAAGGAGAGAAAAACAAAGAGACGAAGAGGAAAAGAGGGAAAAGAAGAGAAAAACAAGGAAAATTAGAGAATTCAATTTTGGTGAAGGAACATATACTTCTAACGCACCGAGAAAATAGAACTTGGAACTACGTTGGTGTGGACTTGAGATGAGTATACTCACTTGAAATTTATATACATTTGAATGTGTAGTTAGAACGTGGGAGACATTATTTCAGGTTGGCACTTGTAGATGTGGATATGGTTTAAAAGATTGTGGGTGGCTATTTATAATTTAGAAGGTGCAGATTCGAGATAATGCATAATTATGTGTATGGTACATCTGATGCCCAGTATATATAGGGCTAGAGGATGTGTATATGGAATGGATGCTTGATGCCTAATAATTAAGGCTATAGAGCGGTTATATATGTGATACATCTGATGCCCAGTATATATAGGGCTAGAGGATGTGTATATGGAATGGATGCTTGATGCCTAATAATTAAGGTTATAGAGTGGTTATGTATGTGATACATCTGATGCCCAGTATATATAGGGCTAGATGATGTCTATATGGAATGGATGCTTGATACTTAATAATTAAGGCTATAGAGCGGTTATGTATGTGATACATCTGATGCCCAGTATATATAGAGTTAGAGGATGTGTATATGAAATGGATGCTTGATACCTAATAATTGAGGGTATAGAGCGGTTATATATGTGATACATCTAATGCCCAGTATATATAGGGCTAGAGAATGTGTATATGGAATGGATGCTTGATGCCTAATAATTGAGGCTATAAAGCGGTTATGTTTGTGATACATCTGATGCCCAATATATATAGGGCTAGATGATGTGTATATGGAATGGATGCTTGATGCCTAATAATTAAGGCTATAGAGCGGTTATGTATGTGATACATCTGATGCGCAGTATATATATGGCTAGAGGATGTGTATATGAAATGGATGCTTGATGCCTAATAATTGAGGTTATAGAGCGGTTATGTTTGTGATACATCTGATGCCCAGTATATATAGGGTTAGAGGATGTGTATATGGAATGGATGCTTGATGCCTAATAATTAAGGCTATAGAGCGGTTATGTATGTGATACATCTGATGCCCAGTATATATAGGGCTAGAGGATGTGTATATGGAATGGATGCTTGATGCCTAATAATTAAGGCTATAGAGCGGTTATGTATGTGATACATCTGATGCCCAGTATATATAGAGCTAGATGATGTGTATATGAAATTGATGCTTGATGCCTAATAATTGAGGCTATAGAGCGGTTACGTGTGTGGTACATTTGATGCTTTATATGATTGCTCGAGGATGAGAATCGAATGTGATTATATATGGTATGTGTGTATATATATATATACTTTTACAGATTACTGATGAGGGAAGTGATGCATTCATTGAGTTATATATACTTTTACATATTACTGATGAGGAAAGTGATGCATTCACTGAGCCTATAGCTCATACTGTTATATATGTTTCTCTTTACAGGTATCAAGAAGGAATGTCCACTGTCAGGTCTAGAATGGGTGAGAAGGTTTATAGAAAAAGACACTACGTTATTTTTGTTCATTGTACTAGTCTTATTTTGTGTATTTGACTAGATATCCTTATGTGTGTGAGTTGTAAATATTTGCTAGTATTATTTTTGTTGTTCGGGTGTGACACTAATATTCTTCCTAAAATTATTCATCTTAATTATTAATACATTATCAAAAAGTTGCTTAAAATCCAATCTACCAAATTCATCGACTTCATCAACGGTAACTCGTAATTTTTTAACGGCCATAAAAGGTTGTAGAGAGAAATAAGGGATATAATATAGTGCCGACATATTGTATAATGAAGTTTGAGGATGAATGTTTACGTATTGTCGTTGCACGATGGAAAGACAAGTGTCGAAAATGAGTAGTGTTACTGTGCATACAAAGATAGAAAAGAAGATGGAAGAAGAAGAAGAAGAAGAAAAAGAAGAAGAAGAAGAAGAAGAAGAAGAAGAAGAAAGAGAGGAGGATGAGGATGAAAAGAGGAAGTAAGATGAGGGGATGTTAAAGGAAAATGGCATTTTCTTATTAGATTTGTTTATTAACGGGACTTGATTGAAATAGTTAATATTTCAAGGGATTTAATATATGAGATGCAATTTCAAATTAAGGATAAAAAAGTGGGGTACAAAGTCCAAATATCCCAACAATTTATTTACCTTTAAACCAATGCTGCACGCAGGGCTTATACGTACATACACCCAAGCTCACAATTGATGCTTAGGATAACAAATTAAATATTATTGAAATCACATATTGCAATAAATTGCTCAAAATTACACAATAAAAGCACACACATTTTGCAATAAATTGTATTTTTTTTGCACATAAAAGGAGAGATACAAATATTGAGAGTTCAAATACAAATGATTTAGGTTTTTACAGAGTTGGATTCTCTCCATTACCCCATTTTCTTAATTTCCTCCAATGCCCTCCATTTCAAGGGTTAAATGAATGAAAATTTTATGAAACTTGGTAAAGATGATCTCTATACTTAGTCGATCGACTCCACAAAATTTTAATAAGAAACTCAAATTATAAGTGGGTACTGTGATAAAATTTAATATATATATATATATATATATTCATTATTATTCGTTGAATTTTAGATGATCATCTTACCCAATTTACATTGAATCTTTTGATGAAATTTATAGAGAAATTCTATAATAAAATCATCTCCACTAAATTTCATAAAAAAATCATCTGTTTAGTCCTCGAATTAGAAGTCATTGAAAAAAATTAAAGAAAATGAGTAATGAGAGAAGCCAAGTTCGATTTATACCTAGCACAATGAAAAGTTAGGGATCATGGTCTCTTCGGATTTTGATGTTAATCCACTTTGAATATGATTTAATTCATTAAAGATTCCATTCGTGTTTTTAATATTACATGATAAAGGTTACATATTGTTACGGATAAAAGTTTGGAAAAATGACCCATAAATACACTTTCCAGCCTATGCCCATTAACTTTTAGCATTTTAAAATTTGACCACTAACTACAAGAGATTGCCCCTTATTTTTCTCATTAATATAATTTCAAAATACCATTTCGATATTACCCTCCTATTTAAACATAGGTAAAAAGGATCTTAATTTGAATTGCCATTCTTGCTCAGCACAATTGATTTTTTTTATCTGCAGCGAATTTTGAAACACGAGCAAGATAAAGGGTGTCGTTTACAATCATCATCTCCATTGATTTTCACAAATTTTTATTATCCACAAACTTCTATTCTTCATCCCCATTCTTCATTCACAAATTTTTATTATCCACAAACTTCTATTCTTCATCTCCATTCTTCATTGCCGTGGTTGACGCCGATATTTCTTGCGTCGGCGCTACTGGTGGAGAAGAAATAGTAAGTGGAGGATAGAGAGAGAAAGTTGAGATTTTGTAATGGGAAAGGAGGGGGAAGGTTTTATAGAGAAAAAGTGGATCTGAGAGAGATGATGTTTAGGGCATCATCTCCATTATGAACATTTTGATTTATGAGGTGAATGATAATCGAGTTTTATCTTTATCTAGATTTAATTTTTTATATCATATTTTTCATTATTTTTTGCGTTTTATTGTAATCCGGATTACTGCTCCCAGTAATCCAACAATAAATCGAAGATGAATAAGGATAGATGAATAAGAAAATTCGGATTATTGCCCCTAATAATCCAACAACAGAGCGAATATGAAGAAAAATGGATGTTATATTTTTATTTTTTTGAGTAATACGGGGATTACTACCCCCGGTAATCCAATAACAAAGCGAAGATGAAGAAGAATGAATATTTTACATTTTTTTTGAGTAATCCGGGGATTACCGCCCCTAGTAATCCAACAACAGAGTGGAGATGATGAATAATGGATGTTTTACTATTATTTTTTTGGCATTGTGTAGGTTTACATTGGTAGTTTTGCGAATTACTGGGTGATAATTTTTAGTAATCTAACTACAGAGTGAAGATGAAGAAGAATTGGACTTCACCTTTATTTAGATTTGATTTGTTGCTTTGGTATTTTTGATTTGGATCTTCGAATTTTTTGAATCTTCTAACTTCAATTCTGATCATTGCGAGTTTGTTTTGTGCCATGGATGATAGTCGAAGATGATAGTCAAACTATATTTTTATTTCGGTTTGATTTTCACAAACTTTCATTCTTTATCGCCATTTTCCATCATGTGGTTGACGCCACTGCTCCGGCGTTACTGGTGAAGAAAAGAGAGAGTGAGTAGAGGATAGAGAGAAAATGGAGATCTCATAATGGGGAGAGATGGTAGGTTTTAAAGAGATAAAGTGGATTTAAGAAAGAAAGTGAATTTAAGAGAGAAAATGAAAGAAAGAGAGAGAAAGTGGAGATCTTGTAATATGGAGAGATAAGAGATTTTAAAGAGAGAAAGTGGATCTAAGAGAGAAAGTGAAGGAAATAGAGAGAAAGTAGAGATCTAATAATGGGTGAGAGATGGTAGTTTTGGCTAAGAGTTCAAAATATGAGTTAGTGGTCATTTTTTAACTAAGTAGGAGTACTTTGTGGACAATATTTATCTTGGGATGTACTTATGGGTCAATGCCCCTTGAATTTTTTATATATTGCGATTTAGGCATTTTGGTGTAGTTTGGGAACGTGTGTTTAATCTACGGTTATTCTCGGTGTAGTTTAAAGTTGGGTTATCTACCCGTATGAATTTGTTTTCTTTTTAAATCTTACATCTAAATAAGTATTGTTAATTTGTTTAAGCATAAATGCTGAATGAATGTTATTTGAGCAATTTTGTTTGTCTTCTTATAATTTTTTATGTAATTTAGTTAAAAGGATAATGGTAAAATTAGTATTTTACATTTTAAAAAATTAACTGTTAAAAGGTAAGGAATACTTTTAATTTTTAAGAGGCAAAATAAGACTTTAAATAAGAATTTTTAAAACTACTAAACAAATTTTAAAATATGCAATGTCTGAATGAATCTCTTATTCAAACCTCATAATGTAACCAAACACCACATAAGATTAAATCCAGTAATGATGGTTTTTTTCCCCCAAATGGTTTTAATTGTAGCTCTTTTCATTATTTCCTTTTTTTGGGTGTGTAGCTCTTTGCCTCTAGCTGTTGTTTACAACATCCTCTTTCTGCACCTTCAACTTTTGCCATGCTACCTTATTAGATAAGCATTGTAAACGTAGTCCTTAAGCATGCAATGAACCTCAAGGTTTCATTAGCACAACTTATTATAAATATTAGGGAGACATTGTCGACATACATTCTAGTTGGTAAGGTATTAACCCGAATTTAAAAGATCCTAAATTCATGTCTCATTCAAAATGGAGATATTTTTATTATAATAAAGATAAGAAATTTATATCCTATGTTTATTTAAAATAAATAAATCATATCATTAATCCCCATTCGTTATTTTGTTAATGCTGCTCAATGTGTACACTTACACAGCTACACTTATGAATATATATAGAGAGAAAAGTTTAAGTTATAGCAATGTAGGATTAAAAAATTCTACATTTATTCATAACTTTTTCTATGATTCATAATTTATCAATTTCACCATGCGTTATATAAGCTATTTTTATTATTTTTTATCCAGTATGCAAAGTTTAAATCAATACGATGTTTTTAACCATATAATAACTATATTTACTTTTACTCCATTTTTGTACTGTTCATAATTCACTATATAAATATGATTACGATAAAGAACTTATGCATTTTTTATTATTTTAATTTTTGCACACATTTTTGTGTGAACACCCTATTTCGCGATCATCGCAAGAGTTTATTTTTCAAAAATGCACTAGCATTCACATTGAGTTCTGATCTCGCTAGAATGTTAGGAAAAGCCCAAAAGACTCATTCATGCATCAAAGAAGTCTACTAAGGAAATCGAGGTCCTTTGTGTGTAACAATTCCTCTCGTGCTTCTGGAGGCTTATCTAGAGCGAATCGGAATGGAACCAACAACAATCAAGCAGTTAAACGTACATATTTCTATACGTCGATCAATCTCAAATTTGGATAGGCGCTACATGATATATTGGGGAGGAACATATCCAAATTCGATTTCGTCAGACATTGGATCATCAAGAATCGATTCGTTTATTGTGCAGTTTTGATCAAAATATCCTTTGTACCAATCAAAGTAAACATAGCTCTTCCCAAACTCCGATCGACATCAAATTTTGAAAAAGCTAGAATACATCTATGAGCAACACATATTCAAAAATTAGTATGATCCAACGGTGGAAAGTCCTTAATACTTACTCACTTGTCTCCCGAAAAATGTCCAAGCCAATCAGATGCTAACACGTGGCACCAGAGCTTATCATAGGACAAGCTCATCAAATTCCAGGTTACAAGCTCTTTTCTTGCTTTCCAAGGACTGTACAACTATATATAGACCACTTCCATTTATATTTTTCATCAACAAAAATTAGGATTTTGTGGTACATACCAGGGGACTCATATTATCTCCTTCTAGAGAGCTCATGTATAATTTTCTCTCTGCTTTTTGATTATTAGTATTTTTTAATTGAAACTCTTGTTTACATAATTA
Organism: Lonicera japonica; assembly: GCA_021464415.1. NCBI lineage: Eukaryota > Viridiplantae > Streptophyta > Magnoliopsida > Dipsacales > Caprifoliaceae > Lonicera > Lonicera japonica. The sequence continues at coordinate 69,641,667 of CM038465.1, forward strand.
TTAGTACTTGATAGCTTTCCAAAATCATTTTTCAAGCTGTTTTCCAAAATCAAAGGCATATTAAAAACCCTAATCCTATTCCAAAATAATGTTAATATTATCTTACTTTTACAAAATTCCGAATTAGCGGTATTGTTATACAAAAAAATCGATAATCACTATATATATAATATAACTCATAGATTGTGGTGTATATATGACGAATACTCGATAAAGAGAACACTAGTACCATCTATATCAGTTTAATCAATGGACTATGATATACGATCGGTCAACTTGCCTCCTACTACATCGAATATAAGATTTTACATTGAATTAGTTTCTAAGAGGCCTAAAGCTTTTCAAAATCAATTGTTTCATCACATCTACTATTATTAAAACATATTTTTCAAATCACGACATACTGAATTTTAACACCATGGGCGAAATTATAAGAAACACATCATTTTCACCTCATCCTCAAAATCCTATTTTCTAAAACAAGTACAGAAAGTTATAAAGTAATAATAATAACACGCAAGAGCTGAATTATAAATACGTGCATATTCTACTCAATAGACCGAAAGGGGGCAAATTGGATGCCTAATATCTTCCCAATTCGTAGCTTAATCTCCGAACCTTCCGAATCAACTACTAGTTTCGCATTATTGTGTAAAAGATGATATTTATTCAATAAATACGTCTCTTTTACACAACTTTTTGTTTGTTTAATAAAACGAACTGGCGATTCTAATTTCTTTCAAAACCAAAATTTCAAAACACAATGAAATCACCGCCCACGAGGAATTTGCATCGAGAACGCGAGTTCTCACTTTAAAATATTATAATAAACTAATTTAACGGTTAGATTAATAAATTATAAAATTAAAAGAAAGTTATTGGTGAGGTATAACTTGAATCTTCCTCTCATATTTATATATACACATATAGAGTATTGCGTACAGCATTGGCGTTATTTAGCACATTGGGCTAGCCGGCTAGCTAGTATTTAGACATGTGGGCAGAGATGTCGGTGCTGGCAATCGAAGATATACACTACTTACTGTTTTTAAATATAATCTAGCTCCACTCTTTCTCAATTACAATCTGCAGGTATCACATGTCGAAATTCTGATTTAGTATAAAGGAACTTAATTAGCGTTAGGTCCACAAATTGACTCGATCTGACTTGTACTCGTAATACAATCGAACTACATTTTTAAATAACTCTTAACAAGCATGTTAGATATAAACAAGAATAAGTTTGGTACCACATTAATGTCCTCTCGAACAACTGATCGCAAACATAGCCAAATATGTACAAAGAAAAACCATAAACCGTAAGACATACTTTTAGGCCATTCGCGTTGTCACCACGGCAGACACCATCGTATTCATTCCGCACATGCCGAGGCCCCTACAAAGGCGGTAGTATCCGTTTTCACCCCATCTCTTTCCCCACGAGTTTTTGATGATCCAATACGGCTTATAACCAAACCTGAGAATAGAGAAACCTTTCGAGCCATAACCGACGAGTAAGACTCCGTGGTTCACCCATTTCTTCCCACAAATAAGTGGACACGAAACCCCACCAATGTAAGTTTGCATGAACACGGCATTTAATCCGACTGCAAGATAATGGTTTCAGTGAAGTTAATTGGTTCACGCAACTTCATGAAATTAAAACCTGCCTCTGATTATTTCTCAAAAACTTTGGAATGTTGTATACATAATCTAGTTCTAACAACTTAATCTATTATCTGAACACTAGCTTTGTATATCAATGGGACATATAATTTCGTATATATTTTCGTTGTAATGAGTACACTTACATATATATAGAACTGTGTTGCCACCCGTGTGGTGCATGTCATGTATATATAGTCCAGTGGCAATCTTAGACGACACTTCAAATTATGAGAAGTTTGAGAACTACAGCTTACTGTTGGGGTGGCGAACCAAATAGTTCTGACAAATTACCACTTACTATTGCTATGTCATGCTTGATAAATTACTCTCTTTGTCCCAAATTAAGAACCTATGTTTTACTTCCGCACATTTTTAAGAATCCACAAATTCCAACATAATCAATTGTTAGAAATGAAACATGTAAATCATCATGAGATTTACTAAATACATTATGTTCAAAAAAGGAAAGTAAGCTCTTAATTTGGGACGACAAAAACAAATAAAAATATTGAACTCTTAATGTGGGACAAGGGAAGTATAACATATTTTAGCAAACTTTCCCCAGCAGTAAACTATTATGAGAAGTTATGTGAATGCACAAAATGCATAAAACAAACCAAGTAAACAGGGAAGTTACCTGCGAGAGGGCCATGATGGACTAAATTGGCTTGAATTTGGTTCTCATCCACAGGAATATTCATGAAATTCGCGATTTTAACTGCCACTTTCTCGGGCCTGAACTTGCATTCACTGCGTTTTCCAGTATAAGGATATGACTCTTCCTCTTCTATCCCTCCCGCCTCATTAATCAAATACTTGTAAGCGTTTGTCATAAGTCCTCCCAAGCATCCATTGTCACATGCATTCTTGTCTCTTGGATCACACTTCACCAAAATATATGTAATAATTTGATCAACTATATGTGCGCAAATTAAATACGGTACGAAATGCATTATTCAGTTTCACTATTTTTTTTTCTTTAAGCAAGGTGCTTTATCTAACACGATAATCCCAGGAGGAGGAGCTAGAAGTTTTACGTTGGTGGTGGTTTTGTTGGGGATTGCAAAATAGCTTATTTCTAAATTTTGTAAAGATATATAAGTTAACATTAAAACATGAATTTTTCAACATTAAAGGGGGACAAAATAAGCTAAAATATGTATATTTTTTAGTTTGAAAAGATAATTTAAGATTAAAAATACCAAATATTCAAAATTAGAGGTGAACAACTGCCCCTACTTGGCAATTTATCTCCCCACCCTTGGATGATGCTATATTTATAAATTATCTGACCAAGTGTTTTGGCAAGTATACCCATCTTTTGATAGTTGTACATTACACTCAATCGCGGAGCCAGGGTTTCAGCTGGGGGGGGGGGGGGGGACTTAAAAAAGCTTTAAAATTTTAACGCAAACACAGTAGCATTGCTAATTAATAGTTCATACAACTCAAATAACAAATGTGAACAATTATGAGAAATTACAATAACATTTGACGGTTTTTCATTTTTTTAAGTATTGCAACACATCCATTTTGTCAATGTTATTGATAATTTCTTGTTCAATGTATGTTACCAAACAATCATTCATAAATTCATCTCAAATTTGGTTGTGTATGCTCTCTTGATGATATTCATTGCCGAGAAAGCTTGTTTAACACTTCAGGTCGTTTTTTATGAACGACAGTGCCACGGAGGTGAAAAAGAGAGGGGCATGTTTCGTTTTAATTCAAACTTTAAGAGTTTTCAATTAACCCTTGAAGTTTTGCCCGTTTTGCACATAAGTCCCTATATATATTTCTTTCCTCAAAAACATCCCATATATAGTAAAAAAAAAAAATCAACCCTGATTACACTGATGACATACAACTATACAAGCAGTGAATTCAATACATAAGTACTTGAGATTCTAACCGTGTGATCACAATCAACGAGTTGTTGTTCACTGAGATTGAGGAGCTTCCCAGTTGCTATGAAATTGGCTCCTTCAATGGCTCCGGTGGTGCTAAAAGCCCAGCATGCCCCACATGAACCCTGCATTATATAACATGAATTAATAATTTCTTAAATTTTCTATTTTTTTTCCGAAATAATTAATTAACATAAAGCAATGAAAAACTTCGTAAAATATACAAATTACTTCTGAAGTTCAATTAAGACGTATGGAGTTTGAACTATGGGAGGAGGGGAAAGGGATGGGGGCACCATGGTTCAAACTTAATGAATATCTTGCCCTTGCATATAAGCGCAAGGCAATACCACCCTACTAGCCTACCGGATGTTCGAACATATATAATACATTGACCATATCAAGTTTGAAACATATAAGATACATATCAGATTACAAGTGGATACTTCTTTTTTTTTTTTTTGAAAAAATGGAGGTCTAAGGCCCCTTTTGATGACAACATCAAAAATGAAAAAAAAAACACTTATTTGTGTGAGAAGTTGGAAAATAATTTTAGGCATGTGATGAGATGCTCTCATTTTTATTCATTATTTTTTGTAGAAATTTCTTTTACTCAACCACCATAAAAAAAATGTCTCAACTTATTTTACAAAATCTTTATTTTTTTTTATTTTTCTTCTTGTTATCAAACACATCCTAAGTCTCTACCTTTTAACTACAATTAAAGAAAACTCATTTTAAATCCTTCTTGATGAGACTCGAACTTGAGATCTTTTCTAAGTTTGAGTGGATGCCTCCCAGACTGAAGTAACCTACTTGGACTTTCAAATTTTAATAATTTTCTTTATAATGTATGTTTCCCATATTTACAAAATCCATTTTTATTCTAAGTGAAGGTATTTTTGAAGCAATTTTTAAGGACCATATACAAAGTTTATTTGCATACTCATAGTTATAGTTACCATATACAACCAAATTAACCGTTCATTGCAACTTATTTGACGGAGTGCAAAACTTGGCGTTAATGATGATTCATTCTGCAAAAGTCATATAACAACTTACTTATTTTGAGCCATAACATTTATTCAGTAACATTTCCCCATGCATCTCAGGTCAAATACTTTCACACTTTTTTACCAAGTTACTCCATCTCATCCTACTTTGGGCTTAATATTTTTAAGAAAATAATAAATTCAAGCCTAATTAATGGATACCAATATAACTTTATTTGTATCGTAAGATTCGACTAATTCATATTTTAATTATGTCCACAAATAAAAATAAGGGGGTAGCTTTTGAATGTTGAATACTAGATAGTAGATACTGAATTATGAATGTTTAATGTTGAACGGAACATTTGAAAAATGTGTTTGGTTAGAATTAGTTTCGAATGCTGAATTCATGGTATATTACAATTTTACCTTTATTAGTGTTTTATAAATCAATGTTTAATAGCTTAAGGTCTCGTTTGATTCGGGTATTAAAAAGTGAAATGGGATTATTAATACCACTTTTTTTATAATTCCTTGTTTGATTCGCACAAATGTGCTGGGATTACTAATATCGGTACTAACTTAATACCACTCTTTGTGTTATAATTTAATACTAGGGGGAGAGGTGGTATTGTTTATCCAGGATTAAAAAAAATGAACCATATATTTTAAAAAATGCCATTACTACTATAATATTTTCAAAAATGCCACTACTACTGTATTATTATTTTTTTAAATTTTTTTTAAAAAAAAAATTGTTAGTCAAAAATATAATTCCGTATACAAGTTGCAGAACCAAACATGGTATTAACATTAGCATGAGATATTCCAGTATTAATACTACATGAATCAAACAGGGTATTGGTATTAAATTAATACCAGGATTAATAGTCTAGTACTATTAACACTGGTATTGTTAATCCCACTAGTCCTAGTACCTGAATCAAACGAGGCCTAAAAGAATAGGAGTACTAATAGAATAAAATTTCATTAAAATTAAATTATGTATTCAGCGCATGAATTACCTCTTAATGCTTAATGCCGAATTTTTAATATAATTCAGCATTAAGAGGTAAGAAAATAAACACCAATTTTATTTCTTAATACTAAATAGCATTAAAAGGTAAAAACAAACACCACCTAAGAGATCAACGTAATTATAACCGCAAAACTTGTTTAAAATGGTAGCGAAAGGCTTAATTTTAACAGAAAAAATCCTAACTACTATATACTCACCTGCATCTTCACATTAGTAACAGCACCTTTTTCTCTCCAGTCAAAACTTTCCGGTAAACCTCCCACCTCCATCATTCTCGCTGCACCCGCAACACCATCCACGTCCAGGCCTCTCTGCAGGCCCATAAACGTGCTCTCAAACTCATCTGCGGTCAGATCAGAGAAGGGCGTGACTCCGTGGACGGCAGTGGGATCAAGGGCCTGGTGTTCGACGGCCCTGATGAGGTTCCTGGCGAAGATACCGAGGCGGTGCAGGTACTCCTCTCTTGTGGAGTATTCTTTCCCGTATTCATGAATGAAGGAGTTGAATTGTTGCTCTGTTTTGGTGCCGAGGAGACGATGCGTGACTTGGAGTATTTTGGGTTCCGGTGGGGATGCAGAAAAGGTGAGGGCGCTGGTTAGGAGGGCGACTACACACGCACACGCCGTGTATGTTAGAATTTCTCCCATTTGTTTCTCTGTCTGTCTACTCTTATCTATCTCCTTAATTAATGAACGCTGGTGCTGCGCGCAGACGGTTAAAGAGTGAGTGAAGAGGACAGAACTGGAAGAATATATATATATATATATATATTTTAATTATTTTTTTCACAACTCGATCTATACTTTTAGTTTGGAGTGTAAAATGTGCGCTAACAAGAGACAAAGGTGGTTGGAATATGACGACATAATTTTTAATTTTAAAGAGCAGTGCTGCCCTTAGGGGGTGTTTATTTTTATTTCTTTATATTTAATGGGAAAGTTTTAAATATTCAGAAGTCTAATATATTTTTTTTTAAATTATTAAAAGGTTAAGTATTAAAAGGCATTATTTATACTGAATGTTTAATATTAAATTTAAATAATTATTTTATACAAATATTTAATATTTAAAGTTTCATTCAAAATAAAAAACAAACCTCATTTTTATAATTTCGATTCAACATTCAGCGTTTGGTTATCAATTTTTTTAAAAAAACAAACGCACCCTTAATGTCTCGTTTAATTCAAATTTTGGTAATGAAATAAACATTTTATCTTCCTGAAAACTTTTTTTCTTGATATTCATGATGTCTTGTTAATATTTAATTCGGATATGAACTATTTTTTCTTAAAATAAGTGAATTACTTCCTTTATGTTTTAGTTCAAACATGAAAAGGAAAAAGAAATTACCAAAAATTTTTCAGTTTATAAAATTAAAATATAAATCCTAACAATTTATAAATTTAAGTTTTTATTGTTAACAATCACAAAAGGCTGTTGTATTTATTTATTTTTTTCTTTTTATAGTTAAATATATTTTTTTTCATTTAAAATTATTATAAAAAAATTAATTTTAATTAAAAGTATTCAAATAAAATATAATCTTTTAAAACTCGAACCATAATAATATTATTATCATATTATTTTGAAAATATATAATAAAATGGATAAGATTAGAACAGAAGCATTTCCCCGTGCAATTAGAAGAGTAGTGTCGAGTCGAAATGAGAGGGATAGTACGAGTTTTTTTTTTTAAAACCAAGTCAATTTTTTAAGTTATTAATTAAATTAAATTAATTTTTAATACATTTTTTAAATTAACACACTTTTTAAAATAGTGATTCGATTTAAAATAATTATTTTTTATTAAAATAATAATTAAAAAATATTATTTTAAAAAATATGCTAATTTATAAATATGTTGAAAAATAATTAAGTTTAACTAATAACTTAAAAAAATAGTTTATTTTCAAAAAAAAAACTCGGATGGTATGGACGTAATTAGATGGTCACATCACATTTAATGCATCCATGCAATCCTTTTTATTGTCCGTGTAACACCTGGATGGAGCCTCTCCTCACGTTCTCCACGTACACAAACTCTATACTTCAAATTTTATTTTATTTTTATCATATTTTCCTTTTTTTTTAGGACTTTTTTTTAAAGAATAAATCTCTTACTCTGTTTTCAATAAAAGACAATTTAATTTTAGAATTAGTTTTAAGTATAATTTTTTAATTAAGAAAAAAATGAATTTAAATGAATTATAAAAATAAATAAACAAATTTTTAATACTGCCCTTACTAAATTTAAAAACGATTTTTATAATTAAAATAATAAATAAATATTTAACAGAAATGGATAATCAAAATAAATATCAACTAACAAATAATTTAAATTTGAAAGTTAGATAACTCTAGATTCAACAAATATGATAATAAAGAAATTTGAAACTTACTAACTACTGTGACCTTATCCAAGTATAATATGTAGTAAGGAACATTACTCTAAAATATCTGATGTGAGTACACGGAGAGGACACAAACATATTGCAAACATGTGAAGAGAAATAACCACAAGAATGAAACATTCTACAAGAACAAAACATGAATCACTAAAAAAAATAAAATTGCATATAAAAACTTAATTTAAATTACATAAAGATGGAGAATAGAAAGGTACGATATGGAGATTCGAAAATGAAGTGGATGGATTGAGGTGCAAATACAAACTAATGAAGAAATAATATATTTGCGATTGAAAAATTAAAATGTAAGATGGGAACATACAAATCAAAATCAATGAAATAATTACACTGGATCCATCGGGAATCTTGCATATACCATTGTTGAACAACTGAAAAAAGAAAAAAATGGTGCTGGCAACGTGTAAAAAAAAAGCCAAAAAAATGAGGCTTTTTGACTTCTGAAGATCAAAAAAGGAGAAATCATATTGTTTCATTAAACATGGGCCTAATAAAATCCGATTGTAGAAAATAAAAATGGGCCATGAAATAAAGGAAAAGACAAAACAAATGAAGCCCAATAAGAGAGAAAATAAAAGCCCACATTTAAACAGATGGATCAAAAAATATTTGCTATGCTCTAAAAAAAACCCCGACCCACCCAAATGTTTGACATAAAGAATTGGAATATATCCTTTTTTAAAAAAAATAAAATAAGAAATACAATCACCAACGTGGTCAAATAAATTATTTTGGATACAACCCACACTGACCTAATTCTTCACTAGACTGACGAATAAAGCAACACGTGTTCCTAATGTAATATGTTTAATATACATATCAACTATCAAGTAAATTCATATGTAGTTAAAAATAATTTAAAAATCCATATGTAGTAAAAAATAATTTAAAATTATATACCTAAAACATGCCTATGAACTATGAACTATGAACTAACATGTTAATTATTTCTTTATTTTTTAGGTCATTTGGGTTTTGGGTACCGTTAATTTATCATATTTGAGCTTTAGGTACTAATATTTCTGTTTATTGAGCTTTAGGTACCATTTCACACTTTTCCGTCAGTCAAGTGTGTTTAACTGTTAAAGGTGTTAATTTTTTTTTTTAAACTTCCTTAATTTCCCTCAACATCTCTCAAACATGCACCATCACCATCACAAACCTGTGTATCTATGATCAAATAGAGAAAAACATAGAGAGAGAAAGGAGAAAAAGTAAAAGAACCCAAGAAAAAAAACCTTAATCAGACAAAATTGATGCCGCTATACGCCATTTTAATTAAAGGAAGGCAAAGATCAAACTGAAGGAGAAGAAATAAAAACCCTAAGCGCCATTTTTTATCATTGAAAGTTTAATTTCTCTACAAGCGAAGTTGTTCTTCATTGAAAGGTACGTCCTCTTTTTTATCCTTCTTTTTTTTATCCATTTTGAAGATATGTTTATATTTGAGGAACATAAAGAATCATGTATTGTAATAATTTAGGGTTTGTGGTCCCAGTTTCGAATAAAGTTTGGGGGTTTTGGTACTTTTTATATGTTTTTATACTATTCATGGACTTTTGTGTCCATATGTATATTAATATACTACTTTTTGTCTTTTGTAATAACTGATGGTTGTTGTTTTGTTTTATATGCATGCAATCGTAAATTTTTGCTAGGGTTTTATCTATTTGATATTTTTTGCTTGTGTATGTATAATATTGACTTATATGATGTATATATATATATATATGGGTGTGTGTGTGTGTTTCTTTTAGGATAATGGGAGACGGTAAAGAGTTCAGTACCCCAAAAAAGAAGAACAAGTCACCCCACCATGCCACATTTATTAAAAGCTCACCTAAGTTGATGGAAAAACGAAAATTACCATTTAGTTGTTCTTCAACCGACCCTATTTCATTATCTGATGATGAGCATGAAACCATGGACTTTGCTAGAAATGAATCACCAATTAGGAATACAAACATGGAACTTATTGTGGAGGAACAAACATAAAGACAGTTCATTATTCCTGACTGTGATTTATTTTTTCCTATGTCTGAGCTGATCAGTGGGGTTTCTCAATTTAATAGTACTGGTGTTTCTGAATTGGCTAGTGTTGGAGTTGATTTTCCTTTAGCTGTTCAATCTCCTTATAGAATTCAAGGGTTTGATAATATTAATGCTAAGGAAGATTACCATAGTGGGGTTGATAGTGATAAAGATAGTGATTGTGGCAGTCTACAATTGTCTGAGAATGAACGTGAATCAGAAAATAGTCGTGTTGACCTTAAAGTCAATTAATCTTATTTTGATAATTACAATAAGTTAATATAGTGTTATTTAACTCGGTTGTTCCAATGATGATAGCCATTAGCCGATATCTTTTCCAACCAAGTGTGATGTCAAACCGATATAGTCAAACTCTCACACAAAGCTCCACAAATGCTTTCACTCACAAGAAATAAACTCAAATGATCTCCATGTGTTTCACAAAGAATCAATACCAAGAAAGAATCAAGATCATCAATCAAATGAAGATACGCACAAAACAATCAAGCATCACGAAAACTCGAATTATCATTAAATTGAGTGAGTGATTAGATTTTATGTAAAGTTACTTTATTGATCAAATCCCTATAGCTCAAACATATTCATGCATCTTTTAAAGATTGATTCAAACTAGCTTGAAATTGAATTTATTTGAAAAACATCATTTTACAAAAACCGAGTTTCAAAATAAATTCATATTAATTTTAAATGATCATATTTTAAGTTATAATAAAAATAGGTATCTTAGAAATATATCTTTGAGGTTCAAAAATTATTAGAATTTTATTTGGAACTAAATTGTTAAATTGCAAAAATATTTTTATTTTACATTTAAAATTCGCTCAATTTTTGCCCAGTTTTGATCTAACGGTAAGATGGAGACCTTCCCCGACTCCGATCATTTTGAAATTTTTACAGTAGTTAGACAACATCTCCTAGAACTTTTGACTAAAATTTGAGCATGATCCAACGGTCAAATTGGGAGAAATTAACAAAAAAAAATTGAATTGTTTTGTTAAAACTAGCTGTTGGAAAGTTTAAAAATGTATACCTTGGAGTCAAAACCTTTCTTAATCATCCCCAACGGCCATATGATTTTGCAAGCTATAAATATGAGTTTTAAGACTCATTTTTAAGAACTTGAATGATCATACAAAACTATTTTTCATATATTCTTATTATTCAAGTATTTGAGCTAAAGCATTGATCAATCTCTTCATTCTTTGAGCTTATATTCATTGATCAATATTGATATCTCTTAGTGTGAGCTTCATTTGTATTTTGTTATACACAAGAGAGATATTGTACATTGGTGTTAGCCACCAAAACTTATTCAAATCATATTTGTGAGAGGTGTATCTCATAGAATAGCAAGAGGGATTTCTTGTGAGGGTATTGAGGGTGTTTCAATACTTGTAAGAGTGTGTGAGAAGAATACATTTGTAGAGGTTTGACCTTCACCTGAAAGGAGATCGGTTATAGTAGAAATTCTCGGAGAACTAATCGAGCACGGAGTAGGGGAACAAGCCGAACCGTGTGGACAAAAAATCTGACTTTGATCGGTTAAATCTTTCTATCTCTTGCTCTATTATATTGTGCTATTTATTCATTGTGTTTGGAATTAACTTTGTTCTTGATTGCTTGATAAATATAGACATCAAATATTTTTAAATTATTTTTAAAAATCCGATTAAGTTTTAAAAACCCTATTCACCCCCCCCCTTTAGGGTATTTTTCGACCTACAAGTGCCTTTGAGAAATGGGATTGGGAGAAATATAATATAGAAGAGGCAGAAGGGAATGTTAAAAATCCAAACAGCAGGGAACAAAATGAAAGGGTTTTACCTTAGTTTAGGGAGTTTGTGGATGAAACAAATGATGTTTCTAGTGAGGCAGATAGTGATAGAGAGGGTCAATGTGCTCCACAAGGTAAACAAACTTATAAAATTCATGAGAATATGGAGTGGTCTACAATGGCAAAATGTAGGACTTACTTAAGGAGTCATGCAATTAATAACAAGTTTAAATTTAGGTAAAAGACAAATAATAACTATAGGACTGACTTGAGATGTAAAGATGTCACTTGCAAATGGAGGGTTTATATGAGGAAGCTCCCTAATGAACTTACGGCTAGGCTAAGAATATATGAGAAACAACATACATGAAAAAGTGATGAGAATTGTAAGAATACAAATGCTAATGCTAGGTGTGTTACAACTGAAATAGAGGATTGGATAAGAAATCACAAAGAATTTGAACCAAAAGATGTTATCACTGAGATTTGGCATAAGTTTGGTGTGAAATTTTCTTATGATTCTGCATATAAATTAAGGATCATTACTCATAAGAATATCTTTGGAAAGTATGAGGAATGATACAAACTGTGTTCAGAGTTATGTAGGCAAATTCTTCTTAAGAATCCTGGTAGTATTGTTGAGTGGACAAACAGTTGTGTGGATAATAAGTTTGTGGGGATGTGTATTGGTTTCAAAGCTTCCTTAGATGGGTTTGTGAATGGTTGTAGGCCACTAATTGGACTTAATGGGTGTTTCTTGAAGGGTAAATATGGGGGGACAGTCCTTTGTGCAATATCTATTGATGAGAATACTGGTTTGTTCCCTATTGCAATGTATATGGCTAGAGGGGAAGATCATGAATCATAGAGGAGTTTCCTTTCAATTCTGAAACGAAATCTTATGAGGCATAAGAATACTGTCACATTTATTTCAGATAGGTGCAAAGGTTTGTTGGAGTCAGTTAGAGAATTATTTTTTAATAGTATACATATGCACTGCATGAGACACTTGTATAAGAATTTTGAAGCTAAGCACAGGGGTGATCACTTGATGCATTTATGTTGGGGGGTTGCTAGAGCATATAGAGTGGAAGACCATGAGAAATGGATGAAACAGCTCTTTAAAGATGAAAGCAGTGCACACAAGTACTTGGTTGATGCAAATCAGTATGCTTGGGCTAAAGCATTCTTTAATACTACTACAAAATGTGAGTACTTGACCAATAATTTTCTCAGAATCATTTAACAACTTGATCATTCAGTTGAGGGACCTACCATTGGTGAAACTTTTTCAAAATTTACAACTTATGGTAATGTCACTGTTGTATAAAAGGAGGCCTAGGGCAGCTCAAAAGATGGGTGATTCAATTGTTGCTCCAAGGGTAGGAAAGTTAATTAAAGAGTACAAAAAGCAATATAAGGACTATACTACCAAAGGCTCAACAGATTGGATGCATGTGGCTATTGATAAGGTTTGGGGTGACTTGGACTGTGGATTTAAAGGCAAATACATGTAACTGCTGTGAATGGAAAGTCTCGGGTGTTCCTTGTGTTCATGCTGTAGTTGTGATATTACCAATGAGGGAATCATGGGAGAAGTAAGTATAATCATATGACTTTTCCATTTTTAATTTTTTGTCCATTTTCATCAATACATATTAATATATTGTAATTCATATTACTTGTCCAATTTTAGGTATTGTAGGCCATACTTAACAGTTAATGCATATAAAGCTACTTATGAAGGTTATGTCCATCCAATTGATGACTCACAATTTTGGAATGAGGCAACTTATACATTTTTATTACTTTTTATTATGCAACTTATACATTTTATTACATTTTCAATTTTAGCATGCAACTTATACAATTTTATTACATTTTTAGTTTTGGCATGCAACTTATACAATTTTATTACATTTTCAGTTTTAATATGCAACTTATACACTTTTTTAACAGCCACGGCACAAAGTCCTTCCTCCCCCTCTCTATAGGCCCCCTGGGAGACCTAAGAACAACAAGTTCAGGAATCGAGATGAAGTAGCTCCAAAGAAGAACAAAAAGAAAAGGTGTAGTAAATGTAGGATTTTAGGTCACAATAAAAGTACTTGCAAGGGGGCACCAGCAACAGATGAGAATGGCAGGAGAGGTAGTTACATTTACTTCATTTACTGCCAAGTATTGATAGCTAATGTGTAAGTGAAAATAGTTAATATGTTGGTGAAATTGTTTAATGCAGTGAGGCCTAGGACTGGACCAACAGAGGGTGCAGCTAGTCCAAGTAGGCCAATACTTATCATCCCACCACCACCACCACCTACAAGGACAACTACTGTAGCAAGCGGGGGAAACAGTGGCAGGGGAAGAGGAAGGGGAAACAGTAGCAGGAGTAGGGGCAGAGGTAGGGGGATGGTTTTTTATCCCCCATCTTCAAGGTCCACTCCTCCATTATCAGCAACACCTGTATCAGGTATTGGTACTCACCATGGATGGGATATTAGTCGTTCACAAAGAAGCTTAGATCAGTGATGTGGCTAGTATAAATATTAGACATTTTTTGGTTGACTTGTTCATCTTTGAAAAACAATCAACTCTTTTTGTAATGCCATTTGCTTTGGCTAGTAATTAGTGCTAATGTTGCTTGTTGTTTAGATATTGCTGGCTGTTTGGTTACTTTTTGGACATAAGCCATGGTTAATGCAAACTTCCTTTATTACAAATTTGCTTTAATTCATTACACATGCATTTAAGTCTCATAGCTATTACATAAATCATCTAAGTTTATTTCTATCTTAACTTTAATATTATTCTTTGAACCTTTAGACATGGCTTTCTCTAACCATTCAAAACTATTACATTTCACACATTTGAGAAATTTTTTGCCAAAACTATGGCTTCTTTTGCTAGTCTACATCTTTCTTGTTCTTTCACAACCATTAGCACAAATAGTTGTTTTCCAAGGGCAGTCCTTTATCCAATAATTGCTTTTTCCACATTGAAAGCAATTTCTTGAATCAGATGATGCATTAGATGTCGATCCAACAGCTTCATTCATGGCATCCTTTAACCAAAGACATGCCCCACAGGTTTGGTATTCACATTGTAAGTATATCTTCCCATAGCTTTCCTTTTGTTGAGATGCATGCATTATCATAAATCCTTGACACATACCTTTCTTACATTTGCTGTATACCCATTTACATTCAATTCCTGAATGCCCATGCCCTTCACACATTTAGCAAATCAAATATTCATCATTCTTGCCTCCTACCATTTTTTTTCTTTTTATTTCTTTAGTTATGCAACTATATAATGGTGTTATTGAGTTTGGATAGTATTTTGTTGTTGTAGGCAGGCTGTTTATATAGGAAAATGTTGGTGAAATTATGCCAACGGGTAAAAAGCAACGGTAATATAGTCTAGTGTTAAATAAGGGTAATATTGTCACAGAAAACATGAACTAACAGTCAAACCCACTTGACTGACAGAAAAGTGTGAAATGGTACCCAAAGCTCAATAAACAGAAATATTGGTACCTAAAGCTCAAATATGATAAATTAACGGTACCCAAAAGCCAAATAACCCTTATTTTTTTGCACGTTATTTATGTCTACATATGTCTACTATTCTATTATATCTACATGTTATTTATACGCCTACTACTCTATTATATTTACATGATATTTATAACTATACATGTCTGTTTCTCTTCTATGTCTACATGCTATTTATATGTTTTACAAATATATCTACTTACTATTATGTCTAGGCACTAAAATATGTTTGCTTGCTATTATGAGATAATTGTGCTTCAGACATATTTATAACTTCAGTCTCATAGCGCTTTTGGTCAGTTTAAAACATTTTATTCCTTTGACTTTTTTTGAATAATTCTTCTGTTTATCTTCGTGTTTGATTTTCATGTGATATGTGTTTGAATTAGTTTGAATTTAATTTTGAATTTAATAATATGTTTATTTTTCTTGTAATATGTTTGCCAAAACTTTAACTAGAATAACATAACTTAATATGTCTGATTGTTATTATAGGAGAATTGTGCTTCAGACATATTTGCAACTTCAGTCTCATATTATGTTCGATTAGTTTTAGCATACAAATCAAACAAACTTTATGTTTTATAGGGATGTTTTTTTATTTACGTTCCAAATTTTTATCACCCATTAGGTAGATCATAAAATTGACAATAATGTTCAAAGATAATTTACCCTTGATTCAAGTTGATCACGCACTAATGTATATCACATGTATCATTATTCTAATATCAGAGAGAAAGAGAACTTTTGTTGGGGAGAAGCATTGAGCTGATTACAAAAGGCATGAATAACATTAGGGGAGCCAACATCATGAAGACCCAAACTCTCATACAAAGGATTGATCATGTGAGGACCCACTAAAATGATCACTCGTATTCCTCCGTTTGCTCTCAATACGGTATAAAGATTAAGCTGATTGGTGGTGATGGAGAAAGCAAAAAGGATTAAGCCAAAGATTAGTTGTTAATGAGATTTTTTATCGATTAAAAATGTTTATCCTTATCTCTCCAAAGTTGTTAGAAATCAAATCCGAAACCAATTTGAATTCAAATTAATTACATAGGGACAAACAATCGAGATAACATGTAAAAATACATAGGGACAAAAAAGTAAAATAACCCATTTAACGAAATAATTAATAAGTAATTAAAATAACGCTAACTTGTCCTTTATTAAAACCATGTCATTTAAACTAAGTCTAAAAATATAATGTCCTTTGTTAAAACCACTAATATACTAATTTTCTCAATTATTATTTTCTATTTTTTTCCCCTTACAATTTTGTACAAGATATTTGTGTTGTTTTAAGAATTTAGTGTGAATTTTTATAAATTAGGAAGTAAAATGTCAAATTGTAAAATTTAGGGAGATTTAATGTATTTTACCCAAAAATCTATACATTATGTAGGGAATTACACTGATTTTATTATTGTAAGATTGTATTTATTTATGTCCGAAAAAAGAAAAAGCACTATAGATTTAGGATATTTTTAAAAAAAAATGTGAGATAATTAATTTAAAAGAAAAAGTCTTTATTTACATAAAAGGTTATAAGTTGAAATTTCATTTCAAATAGTAATTTATTTTTCTAAGGCACTGAAAGTAAATTTGTATGATTACACTGAATTATTACATTTTGTTTATCCTCTATATATTGAATTATTTGAAAAAATATATCGAACATGCTTTTCGTTTGTTGGATCTTGAGGGTTAAAATTCAAATTTCATTAATAATGTTTTATGTAATAAAAATATATGGAATTTTTTTAGAAGATATTACCTCTAGTGCCCGATGATGTGATCTGATAATATCTTTGAGCTGAATCGCTCCTCCTTGGCTTGCAATTTCTTAAACAAAATAAGGACTGTTGGCTCGTTCTTATGCAAAGCCAGGAATGCAGCCAATCTTTCGGGGTTTAATTAAGAGCGACACGAAAACACTGTCATCAAGTAAGATGAAATTGGTCCAAAATTAACACAAAAATTCGTGTTTTTATCCTTTTTGTGTTTAGAGAATTTAATCCAATGTCGTATCGTGTCTAAATTTTGAAACAAAATTAATGTGAAATTATAATTATATTATATTAATCGTGTTTAAATGAGAGAAATTTTTATTTCTATTAGTGTAGAACGTGTTTATTAAGATGAAAAAAATTGTAATCGTGTCTATCGGGTTGAGTCTGTTTACACATGTCATGTTAGCAAAAAATAACACGAGTTTGTGTCATTAATTTTTTTGTCGTGTCAAGCAAAAACACGCATTTTCACCTCTAGGTTTAATCACTCTCCCCTCTTTTCTTTTAAATGAAAATTGGCATGAAGCCTATTATTAAGAATAAGTGAATACATTCGAAAGCAAGAAGTACAAGAGAATCAAGTAAAACAAAACTGAAAAAGCAGTGTCTTTTGGTTTTATTTGAACGCCGCAAGCTTCGATAACATAGAAAATAAAAATATAGATATTTCATTTGTATGAGATGATAAACACTAAGTTGAGATATGTCTCCATCTCATAGTCATTTTAATCAATAAATACCCTCTATCTTTCATTAGTTTTTGTGCATTCTTTTTTTCTTTAGCCCCTAAATAATTTTTTTTCATTAAAGTTACAAAATAAGAAGATATTTTACTACATAACTTATTTTCTAACTTCTCCCAAAAATCAACTGATTTTTAATTTTCATTTTATATGTTGTTATTGAATGGAGCCTAAGAAAAAAAATGGAGTAAACTATCCCAGTGACCCTTAAATTATTGACCTAGTGTCACTTTGGCCACTAAACAAAAAAACATGTTATTTGGGCCCTTGAACTATTAGCGAGTGTCACTTTGGCTATTTCATTCACATTGTTAAGTTGGACGAAAATAGAGGACATTTTTGTCATTTCAATTTTTTTTAAAAAAAATTTAATTATATTTTTTTATTAAAAAAATTATAAAAAAAAAGAAAGAAAGAAAGAAACGAATATCGATATATATATATATATTTGTGTGTATCAATAAAAAATTGCAGGTATATACATGTGTGTGTTCTTTGTTATATATGTATATAGGCTAAATGACCAATAAGCACAACGTACTTTATCACGTTCACTTATGCCAACAAACTCCAATTTCCATCAAAAGTACTAGTGAGCTTTTTTTATTTTTTCACTTAGGTCCAAAACGTAATTTCCATCAAATTCTTCTAACGGAAGTGTGTTGTAGCAACTGACATGGCCTTTTATTTTGATGTGGCTAATGAGTTGGCATTTTAATACGATGTGGCAACTATCTCTCCTCTTTATATCATCTCTTTCTCTTTCTAAAAAATTCTCTTTTTAATCTTTTCTTCTTCTTTCCAATCCATTCTCTCTCTTCATTAAACAACCATTTACGTCGGTGGTTGAGAGAAGAAGAGTTTACCCCCTTGATGATGGTAGCTCGGTGGTGGTGATGGTTAGTGGAATCGGCTGTGAGGAAGAGAGAAATGAAGGTACTAATGGTGATGAAGATGATGTATGGATGAAGTTTAAGGAAAAATGGAAGTGAAAAGGTAGAGCTATGTGAAGATGATGAAAATGTGGAGCTATTGTGATGATTAAAGAAGAAATAGGAAAAAATGGAGATGGCCGAAAAAAATGGTGGTGGACGGAATTAAAGGAAGTGAAAAGGTAGAGCTATGATGATGATTAAAAAAGAACAAGAAAAAATGGAGATGGCTGAAAAAATTAGAGATGGTCGGAAAAAATGGTGGTGATTGTCGAAATCAATAGAGGTGAAAAGGTGGAGCTATGGTAATGATTAATGAAGAAAATAAGAAAATAAGAAAAAATAGAAATGGCCTGAGAAAATTGTGGTGATAGCCATAATCAATAGAGGTGGCCGGAGAAAATGGAGATATTTGCCATGTCAGCATCCATGTCAAATTTTTAGGCCATGTCATTTGCCATATCACACTTTCGTTAGAAGAATTTGATAAAAGTTTCGTTTTGGACCTAAGTGAAAAAAATTAGCAAAGTTCACAAGTATTTTTGATTGAACATGGAATTCGTTAGCATAAGTGAAAAACGCGATAAAATACGCTATACTTATTGGTCATTTAGCCATGTACATATATATAAAAAACTTAGAACTTTAGATTTCGGGTAGGGAGTTCGGATATCAAAGCATTTTTTTATTTGCAAAATTGGATTTGTTTGGGGTGGGGTAGGGGGGGTGTTTGATTTTGAGTTTTCATTCACTAGAAATTTAGGGATTTGTGTGTAAGAGGAGAACAGTAGAAAATGGTTAGATTTGTGGTGAAAAGGTGGTAGAAATGAAGATAGAGAAAGAAGATGGCTATATCCTTCGCTTTCTTTCTTTATAAATTTTTAGTAAAAAATCTAATTAAATTTAAAAAAAAATTAATTAAATTTTTAAAAAAATTGAAATAACAAAAATGCTCCTTATTTCTGCCCAACTTAACAAAAAATGTGGATGAAAGGGATACTTGTTAATAGTTAGAAGGGTCAAAATAACGCATTTTTTAGTTTAGTGGCCAAAATAACACTAATCCAATAAGTAGGCAAGCATAGCTATATCTACACTCAACATTTTAACTTACAATAACACCTTTTATACCATAAAAATGAAATGCTGATCCATTGCACTTAAAATTACAGATAATATACAACACAAAAAAAAAATGAATTGTTGATCCATTGTACTCAAAATTACAGTTAATATACAACACCACAAAAGAAGAAGAAAAAGAAGAAGAAGAAGGAGGAGGAGGAGGAGGAAAGAGAAAAACCCTACAATTTTGATATCTTTCAACCTTCAATTATCTGATCTGCATGTCTGATGACTAACCCATTGGTCTTGTAGACTACAATGAAATTGAAAATACCATTACAGTAAGATAATTCCAGATGGTTAATGTAAGGGTGGGGCTATTGCCACCTACCATATCTCTCCGTAACACTCCCGCTTCGATTTGGTGCAATAGGACCGAGCATGTGCACATTGATTCAGTACAATAGGGCCGAATATGTGCATATTATTCGGTGCTATAGGGCCGAGTCAATATATTTTTTTTATTCTTAACAATAATTCAGCTCCTTTGCACCAAGTAAATGATCATATACTCGACCCAAATATACCGAGTCAAATATAGGGAGTTTTACAGAGAGATATGGGGTAAGGCAATAGCCCCACCCTCAATGTAAAGACTTGTCCATCTCAAAGCATGAACATCTCCAACAATACTTTCTCTCTAAAGAACATAATTTTTAAAATAAAGAGCACAACTTAATGACCAACTCCAACAGCACTCTTTACTTGCAATAATTTACCAATTTTTTATCATTTTTTCTTCTTCAATAAAATTATTTGGATGAGCAAGATTAAATGAGGAAAAATAGGAACCACAAATATATTATAAATTTATTAAGTAGAGAGCCAAAGAGGCTAGCTAAATTTGGAGAGACAAATGACGCTCTATTTTTATTAGCTATTATGGCTAATCTCTTAAAGCATTAATTTAATCATTTCACTCTTTATAATAGAGAGTATGAGAGCAATAAAGAATCTGTTAAAGATGCTCTAAGAGTACCACTTCTTTCTGCTATACCTCAAATTAAGAATCTCAATCTCTAATAAGTGAAATTCATCGTTAGTCCTTGTTACTTTTTTGTGTTTAGAACCTTGAAAAATTTTTTGTTGCGTTATAACTGTTCTATTTTTTATCCTTCTTTCTAAAAGGTGTATATTCAGTGGGTCCTCATTGGAGGGATGAGTTATAACTATAATTCCCGGTCATTTTTTGTGCATAAAACGTGTCACGTAAGTCGACGCGAGTAGGAGGACTGAAAGGATAAGACAATTAATATTATAATTTTCCTGGTGTATTAATGTCCGTAACTCACTTTTTCCTTTCTTTTTTTTTTGACACATAACAATGAGTACATGGATAGACCAGGGGCTTTGGGGAGATTCAAACCAAAAACCATCTTAAGACAACATCTTTTACCACTTGAGTTAAGACAACATCTTTTACCACTTGAGCTACGAGCCAGGTCTCCTTGAATCAAATTGCTAGTCTCAAAAGGTAGGCTGCTGAAAAGTGTGACACAGCAAAATTACCTTTTATTACAATCCAATTAACATGACTACCAACTAACATAATTCTGATGACACAGGGAGCAGAAGTTGGCAAAGGATTCGCCTCATGCCCACCCCCAGCACAGTTCAAACCATAAGAACCCCGGTTCCCTCCCACCACCCCACACGCACCCCCCAAGGTCAAACACTGGGCATATCCATGTACAGGAAAACAATAATAATAACCTAATTATGACATTTATAGAGAGCATTTTTGAATTTTAGAATATTATTAGTATGTTCGACATTCAAGCTCGGACTCTTAATTTGAAATGGAGAGAGCATATGGCAGCAAGAAGAATACCATCATTTCATGGTCGCCCATGATCTCTTCAATCACCTCTTGTAACGGTTTATTGGCACTGTTGGGAACAAGTGCTGCAAAAACAGCAGGTTCTAATCCTGCTTGCAAAAAATGAATCAAACACTGATTTCCCACTTTGTCTTGTACATTTTCTGGCCACCCATTGTCATTTAGACCTTTGAAATACTATTTTTCCCTTTTGGCACATACCCTTTTACCTCAAAACAACGACGAAACAACAAGATTTAGGGAAATTTTTCTTTTAGGGAGAAATAACCATGTTGGCCACCTTGTCACACAACGAAGAGCCTAAGAATTTGAACTAGGAAGACTCAAAATCCTCAGTAATCAAAATTCAGCGATGTAGTGCTTAGGTGATAATAGAATTCTAGTGCCTAGTGAGTTTGGTAATTACCAGCTTCTGGAAAGGCATCAATGAACATCATCATCTCCTCCCCTGTAAGACCTGATAAGAAGCAAATTCTTGGCAGCGACTTTGCAATCTAAAAAACAGACTATGCTTATTAGATCTAGGGTACATTTGATTGGACCTTTTTTTGGTTTCTAACCAAAAAAAAATCCATATTCTTCAACATTCTGAGTGCATGGTCCCCCCCCCCCCCCCCCCAAAATGATCAAATCTACACTTTTCAATCAATGAAGGTACAAGACTTCAAAAGTTTATGGTTCAAAAGAAAAGGGTGTTTATGCAGCTGGGAAAAACCCATTAATAGGTGGTGCATACTTCGCATATACCCATGGAGTTATCAGCAAAATCATAAAATGCTACTAACAATAAAAATATATGTCTCCAATTTATGTAGCAAATACTATATTTCACACACATAAATGCATTCCTCTTGAAATGAGTACAAGAAAAAGACAGCAGGGACTTAGAAACAACCTTTGAAGCTTCCAAATTGGGCTGTTTTGTATTGATAGCATCCCAGAGTGATCCAGTAATCATGCCTTCAGTACAAAAAATAAGCTGCAATGTAAATTGAATAATGAAATTACTATGGTATATGATTTTCATTTCATTAAAGTAAGGTTAACATAAGAAAATGTAATTGGAGTAATAAAACAACAAATACTTCCCTAGTATGAAAAAGTCAAGAAATGGAAAGGTTTACCAAAAATGGCAGGGTGCACAATATGAATAGACTGTTAAAAAGAAATAACAAAGACATTCCAGAAGATAACTTTAACTGTTCTACTCATCTAATAAGGTCCTGGCCAAACTACTTACCACTATATTTTTCCTCCATACAAACTTCTTAATTTGTTTGAGTCAAGAGCTATGAAGCACAAACACGCAATTTTTCCAAAATGTAGGGCATGACACGTGGGAGGACACGTTCTTAATTATAAATATATGCAATAAACATTATAGATATTTAAGAATTTAACAAAATGAAACTAGATTGCATTAATAATCCAAATAACCAAAGTGGCTTAGTTATATCATCTTCAACTGATGATGCAGAAGCACCAACTGTTCATTTTCGAAATTGATTTATTTATACATACATGTGGAGGGGGAGAGAGAGAGAGAGAGAGAGAGAGAGAGCAGTAGTAAATTAATTCAAGACGATGTGTATAGATTTATTTATACATATGTCATATGTGTATATGAGAGTAGCATACATTTTACGGGAGAGAAGAGTCGAAGACGATTGGGAAGTTGGGGGCTGGAGTTTTACAAGAGATATGAGATTTGTATTTCACTTCTTCTATTATTAAGTTTTTCTATTACTGTTTGAACCCTCAATATTTTTTGTTATTCCAGATTTGACCCATTTTTAGGTTTTAATGTTTAAAATACCCCCAACGTGTCGGGATTAAAAAATAATAATAAAATAAACAACACTCCCCAACTCGCATGTCGGCCAGGTGTCGGACAAGTGTCGGGCCCAACACATGGCCTCAAAGAGAGCGTCCGTGTTTCATAGGTCAAGAGAGAGCAGGTCAAAGGAATAATTTCCATAAGAGGAAAATGCCAAATGAATCATCAAAATAACATTCTTCATTGGGTTTTAGTTGTTGAAAACTGAAGCACAGCACAAAATTGTTCAATTTTTTTTGTTTTTTTTTTTAAAATAAGATCAACTGAATGAGGTTCAACAAAGATGAGAAAAAAGGAGTGGGGTGGGGGGTGGAGTTGATAATTCTCTGCAGCCTATCTTTACAGTGTTACAAAACACAAATGTCTTTTGATTGGGTTTCAGCTAATTTTCCCATATAAGCACAAAAGCAAAAGAGAAAAACCAAATGGAACGAAAGAAACCAACAACGGATACAAAAACTAAACTATCCAACAGAAAAGAAGTGCAGTGCATAGCTACAATAAGGAAAAATTACCTCTAAGAATTCACCATCCAATTCTTTCAACAGCTGTTGTAACTGCAACAAGAAAAGACAGACCTTGGTGAACAAGTATTTGGCGCACATCATTATATATTCTTTACAGAGAATTTAGCCAGATTCTGCTTGATTTAAATGAAGGCCAAATGAAAACGAAGACAACTAGAAGGGAAAAGGGGGAAAGAAGAAGACAAGATGACACATTCACCAAATAATGACGAGGTGCAATTTAATTCACAAGGAAACAGAACCTATTCGGGTCACTAAAGAGATGGTATATTGTCAACACCAATCGCAGTTAAAAGAAACAAATCTCAATTGCCGGCCTATATGAAAAGCAGAAAAGGTCATAGATGGAATACAAGAAGCTACCTTCACCACTTCCTCAACTTCAAATCCCAATAATAATAGAGCCTGCAAAAAGGAAAGTACGCGAGATTCTTATTTATTAAAATGTCATATGGTTCTAAAGTAGCTCTATATCAGCTCTTACACAGGTCAACATTGAGAAGGAAAAAAAAATGAAATTCATTCTTTGAGAAGTTGGAATTTATCAAGTTGGCAACTCGATAGGTATATTGGGGACTAATGTTTATTTATTCTCTGTAACATTTGTTACATAGCTTAGGCAGACAAATCGAGTATGATGACTCAAAGCATCAGAAATTGAGGCATGATGTAGGATATGGAACTATAACCTAACTGTCAATGTTTGCCTAGTTTTGTACAGCAACAACTCTGAAATTTTTTGTATCAACATAGAATGCTTATAAAATTGGTTGTAAAGAGTGTCATTTTTTTTTCTTTTCAGACAGAGTAAAGAGTGTCATTGAATAATAATAATTAGTAGTATTACTATAATAAAAATTACTGCTGTAATAATTGTAATCATAATAACAAGTCAACATCAAACAATAAAAATAATACATGAGTTGTAATAAACTTGGGATTTTTGTTCAACTTCGTCTCGTATTCTGATAAAAATAGCGCATGGTATGCCTGGTACAGGAGAGAGTTTGGCTGAATTGAGGATATTTCTGTTTGCTGTGAATATAAAATTTGGAACCATGTTTGGAGAGATTACAGTCCAGGTTTCAGCCTCAAAAAAAATACGCCTTGGAAAGTTTTCTTGCCACCTTGAGCGCCTTTTAAAACACTGATGCAGGGAGTTTTCAGCCTAAAGTTTCTTTAGAAAAAAAAAAGTATCAATATGTGTAATTTTTTTTTTGATAGGAAACAAATAATTTTATTCCAAAAACAAGGAGAGTCATTACAAAGATCGCTATGATTCAGAGGATGAGGCATCCTCTGGAAATCAAAATTGAAAAATCTAGAATAAGAACAAAACACCCTGTGAACTAAACAAAGTACTATCCCAGGCAACTATCAGAATCTAAACAGAATAAGTATTGGTCTGTGCTGTCGAAAATTTTTGAAGCCTTTGCCCATAAACCCACGAGAAACCGAGCATGACACCATAACTCCTCCGTTCTACTCCATCTATCTTCGAACACTCTTCTATTCCTTTCTAGCCATACTAGCCAAGCTACAACCATCATCAAAAATCTCCACAACACTTTAATTTTCATGCCATGCTGCTTAAATCTCCATTTTATGACAATGAAGTCTACCCATCTAGATGGCACAGCCCCTATTACTCCGAAAAGAACCCACAATTTAACCCAAATATGCTTAACAAACTCACAATGCAACAGAATGTGATCCACAGATTCTCCCATTTCTTACACATTATAGACCACGAAGGGGATAACACCATGTAAGGTCTCCTAGATTGAAGCACATCACACATATTCAATTTCCCCAAGGAAGCAAGCCATGCAAAAACTTTGATTTTATTGGGGGGTATCAATATGTGTAATTAAAGAGGAGGAAATAAACAGATAAGCAGACAGGCAGAAAACTTGGATGCCAACTGGTAAAGAACTAACCAGAACTTACAGGTGGACCATATGTAGGATCATCGGCATTCAAAGGAACAAACTTTGAATCTTCAATCAACTCAGTTCGAGGCCCTAAAGTGCAGCAACAGAACAATAACTTACATGAGACATTAAGTAAGATAATAGGCTTTCAAAGGTTATAAATTGTAAAAGGAACCCCAAAAGTACGATAAGAATACATTTAGTATTTTAGTTTTGAAAATCCAGACCCCATTTTTCTAGTCTTGCAGATATACAGTATCGAAAGGAATAACTAACATGTTATCACTATTTTGGAGCAAAAGAGAACAAGATCCTCCCATCAAATTGAAGGGCAGAAGAAGCAGTAGCTTCTCTAAGATAGCCTGTATCTTCCCAACCCTCACAATCCATTGGGTCAGGAAGAAAGGCTACTTCTGTTGGTCCACTCTGTCTGGTTACTAGAGCTACATTATTTTGTCCCAAAATCTATATACCTGAATTTAATTTTACTTGATTATGAACCACAATAAATCGTTTGGCGCTGAAACCCTAACCCTAAATCCAACAAACATGAAAACCCAATCTATAGAACACATAAACAAGCATGAAGTTGAGTATAACATGTCACACACATACACACACATATATATAAGGAAATTGGGAAATGAAGGAAAAACAGACCTTCAGAAGAGGCTTGCGGTAGGTGATTAAGCTTCAAGTGATGGGAACTTGTAAGTGATGAAAAAGTTGAAAGTACGAATTTTTTTGATGATGATATGTTATTTATAAGTTTTGGGGAGAAGGAGAAGCGAAAGCTCTGAAGAGTGACGATAGCAGAAGCCATTACAATACTCTCTCTCTCTCTCTCTCTCTCTCTCTCTCTCTCTTTATCCTTCTCCTTTCATTGAAGTCCAGCCAACGCTAAACAAATTTTTTCAGAGTAAATTGTAATTTTTTTGGAGTTGGTTGCACTTAAATCTGAAATTAAGTTTTAAGATATACGGTGAATTTGTTTTTTTTAACGTTTGATTGCTATGTTGATTTCTGATTGTTGCGTGTTAAATATTGAATTTAAATTTGAAAATATTGTTTGTTTTTTATTTTAATTAAGGTTTCTGAATTTTAAGTTTTTGTAAAAGACAATAATTTAAATTCAGCATTAAGTATTAAACGGAACTAATGACTCTTAATATTGAATATTTAATTATTAAAAAAGTAATTGTTAACCTCTTAATGATTTAAAAAAAACAAATATCATATGACACCTTTAAATACTTAGAACTCTCTCATTAAGTATCAAAGGCAAAAACAAACACTTTTTTAAAGTTGTTTGTTAAAAAAATACAAAATAAAAAATAAGTGCCAACTTAATTTTCTTCTGTTAAAATTGAAAAAATTTATCTAAAGTTTTAAGTGGTAGTGTAAACTTAATTTTAAATTGCGTAAAGTACTTATTTTTCTCTTACATTTAAATAAATTACCAGTTTTAAAGAGCGTAGAATACTTATTTTATTCTTTTACCTTTAAATAAATTAACATAATGTTCAACAACCTTTTAACTTTACTTTTAACTCTTTTGCACAAAATTGTCGTACTTAAAAAAATCAACTTTCAGATGTAATATAACAATATTTTTTTCAGATACAATTTTTGGAGTTAAATAAACAATTTTTTCAGTTCCAGTTATTTGATCAAACACCACTTTAGTGTTATCGATTAGTAAAATTTTCAGAGTAAATCGTGGCTTTAGGGCGAGTGGTTAAGAGTAGATATTTAAATAAGGTGGCTGCTATTTGCACACTCTCAAATACTTAATTTTATTTCATATTTTATTCGACCGGTGACAAGTGCCCGATGACCAGCGAGTGACATGCACTTACTCGCCAGTCATCGAGTGAGTAACATGCACTTA
This sequence comes from Lonicera japonica, assembly GCA_021464415.1. NCBI lineage: Eukaryota > Viridiplantae > Streptophyta > Magnoliopsida > Dipsacales > Caprifoliaceae > Lonicera > Lonicera japonica. The sequence goes on from CM038465.1 coordinate 69,669,704, forward strand.
TTCGCTTGTCATCAAATAAATGAAAAATGAATTACCAAATATTTTGTGAAGTGCAAATACTCACATGTCATTTGATGAGTGACATGCACTTACTCGCTGGTTATCGGGTGAGTAACATGCACTTATTCACTTGTTATCAGGTGAATGAAAAGTGGATTGTTTTCAAATATTTTGTGGATTGCAAATAGCACCGAAGGGTGGAGGTAGTCATGGGCCCACCTGGACTTTTAAGTAATTTTGCCTAAGTTTTTGGGTTCCTTTTGTATAGTATGGAAAGCTAGGGGGTTTGTGCAATTACGGGCATATTCAAGGTAGAAGATTGTACATAGGGAACTTGGTTGGTGACGAGAGGTGTATGTATAACAAACCGTAAGAGTTTAGGGTGAAGATCGGTAATTAAGTTATGTTGGGCATTAATTTTGTATAAGATCACCTTTGTTTTCAATTGATCCAGAGGATTTTTGTAAGCTTACTTTCTTTTACTTCATCTTCTGCAGCTCATTTTCTTCCTTATTTTTCTGCCATTGATAACGTCCTTTTGCAAGTACGTTAATATTTAGATTAATATATTTGTTTGTTGATTATTGAGGTTAATTTAGTATTGACTTAAAAAAAATTGAATCTTATATAGTGGATTGAATATTGAATTGCTAAAGATATTTTTACATATATATAATTAATTTTAGCATATTCTTTTTAACATTTTAAAAATAGAATAGAGAAGTATTTTAGTAAAGTAGTAGTAGATTCCACTTCTCGAATGTCGATTCCACTCAAATATAAGTTTCTTTACTCCGAATTTAACCCCTCCTTAAATCAATTTCTGACCTCGCTCCTGATAGCACCTGCCTTAAATAAGGCATCACGGTTTCATCTTCATCTCTTCGTCCTTCCCCAAAATATCGCGTAAGAGTAAAAATCAATAGCAAATTACTTATTTGGCCTAAACTATTGGTGAAATTTCATATTAATCCTTTTTTTCCGCTAGGGCGCCTGATGGAGGTTAACAGAAGCACTAAAATGAAACTTTCTAATAGCTTACGGGGATATTTAGAAACTTTTTAAATTTTGGATTATTAAAGGTGTCGGAGGTTGTCTTTGATTTTGTTACTGGTTGTTCAGAATTTACTGTTATTTAGAAGTTGCTATGAAGTCCTTTACGTGGTCAGTTCTTATCGGGAGCCTCCTTGTTATAATCTATTGTGACGGTGCATTTTCTAATTCTCTTCCCTTTGGATTGACGGAATTCCTTGTGGGAGACTCTAATGGTGCTTTTAATGATGGAGAATCTCAATCTTTTCGTCGTCTTCCCCTATGTTTGTGGAAGTAAAAGCTATCTTGCTACAGCAAATGCAGCGCCAGAGTTCCACTCAGCTAGTGTTGTAATTCGAGACGTTACAAAAGGAAAAAATGCAAACTACTAATTTGAGAGGGATGAACACGAGGGAGTATATCAACAGTAAGATATCACTTTTACCAAACAACGTAACTACAACATCCTGTGAAACCGCAATAGATACATTGCTATACCTCTCCTTCAATCTAGCATTGTACATTTTCACAAACTACCAATTCCTCGGAAATACACTGGCTCTCAACTAATAATTTTGACAAAAAACTGAAAAAATAAATAAAATAAGCCGCGGCACTTGTATAATTACCTGTATTTCTTTTCTCAAAAATAAATACAATCAAGACTCCAAGATTGAACCTTCTTGATGAACAAAAATAGAGCGAGTATAAGACAGCAGCACTTGTAGCCATTAGGGCTGAACCATTTTGCCTAACTATCCCAACCCAATGCTCTGAGATTAGATTGCTTTAATTCCATATGCTTCCCAAGCCTGTTGTGGATTACAAACAACACAATTAGCCAAAACAAAAAATAAGTAAACTCCACTGGTCCAAGAAAACTAACATCATTATTCCCATTTTTCTCAACAAGGAAAAGACCTACAGCATTGCACTTCGGAAGGGGAGAATTTTCCATTCCAATTATGATTGATTTTGGCTATTTCAATGCCTGGGATCAATCTCTACAAATAATAAAATTTAGGTGATATAACTGAGAATGTACAAAGACATTTTCACAAACAGAAGGGAGGATAACATAATATTTTTAAGCAATAGGCCCAGCCCTCCAATTTCATTATGCATCAACAAAAACTAATGCGTATTTGAAAGATAAGTTTTTGGAATTTCTCTCTTTTGAATGTTCTCGACAGTGTTGGGCTTAATTTGTGTAGGGGATAGAGGACATGGATTTTAATATCGGGCTAATACTTAGAATGATTTTGCTTCCTCACAAGGTGTTCCACACACCACATTGGATGCAGGACTAATCCCCACTCACAGATCTGAGTCCATTGCTGGCCACAATGGTTTTGTACTTGCCGGGACCGAACCATTCGCTGCAAAAGGTTCCTATTGGTGAACAAGCCACTGGACCCGAGGCTTTTGCTGTGTCCCTCTATTAGGAATCCACGTTGCACATGAAAAAAGAAAATATCGTCATATATATACATATGAATGACACGTGGTTATAGCCCAAGGGCACCCTTCCTTTGCAAGCTGGTTTTCATGGACAACTTCCAAGTATGGGTTCCTAAAATTGCTATCAGAGCAGGTTCCATGTTGATATGGGACCAGACAGTGATGTTGAGCTACAGCTCAGGTAGGGATCAAACTCCAGATCATCGACTGGACTTGGTAGATGAGTGAAGCCCAGTGTTTTCAATCCTGATAGCGCTCAAATAGCGTTTTGGTTCCAGGATTGCATAGTGTAAGCAATGAGGCGTTTTGCATAAGCTATTCGAGCATCTAATTTTTAACTAACAATAAATAAAAATATTCTAATGTAAGAACAATAATAAAGTAATAATAATTTCCTGTAATCAATTCAAATAATTAAAACACCACAACATCAATAAATTGTCTTAGTTTTAGATACAATAGTTAAACACTAAGGGGCAAAGAAAATCAAATGAAAAAGGGTGGAAAAAAAAAGTTGAAAACAAGGGAAGAAGAAGATAAACAAGAGAAGAGAAGCCAAAAAAAAAAGCAAAAAGAACACGTGAAGAAGAATAGAAACAAGAAAGAAAGAAAGAACAGAGGAAAAAAAGAGACGAAGTTGTTCTCAGAACGAGCAGCTAAGTCTTTTCTTTTCGATGATCTAACCTAGATCATCTAGGTAACGTATAACTCTCCAATTTTGACGAATATAATAGCGCACGCGTTAACCTATTTAGCATAAAAAACATGCGCTATTTCGCAAATAGCTTGCCATGTCATCAATTAGCGTACGCTTCCTGGACAAAATGCAATTCTAAGCCCGCTATGAGACGTTTTCTCCTAAAAACACGCTATTGCGCGCAACATAGCGAGCGATCTACCGCTATTGAAAACACTGGTGAAGCCACGCCACCAGGCCTATGTCAGTAGAATGGGCTGCCATCAAGTGGGTCATCGAGGACAACGGTTGCGAAGCATAATGGAATGTTAAGAACCCAAGTCCCACATGGAAAACATAGATGATGTTGTATGCCTAGAAGTGGGTGAGATGATCATCAAAGATTTTGCCGAACAAAAAATGGACGTATTAATTTTCTGTTACAGTCCCTTCTAGGTTGGACAATTTTGAAAAAATTCATCCATTTACCCATCCATATGGATATATGTAGTCTTTAGAGGACAACAGGAGTGGGGGGAAATGCTTCAACAACGTAATTCAAATAATCAGTACATCACTTACCCAAGATCTTGTGGGAGTCTGAAAGCGCCAATACGTACACGCTTTAGCGAGTAAATCTGAAATATAAGGGAGGTGAAAAGTAAGTTCAAAAACAATTCAAGAAGGAATAAAAAACAGATCGTATGAGCTAGACATAATATAACAGTTAACTATAGGCCCAATCCATAACCAACACCATAGAATCCCATATATAACTATTGAGAAACTTCATCGTATTAAAAACCAACATGCATTATTATTAGATTCGCATATGCAAAAGGCCTTTGCAACAATACATATATATATATATATATATCTTCATAAGTATGGAAAGTTCTCAAAGACCTACATGTGCGACACGGGCATTTATCAGACACGGACACTTATCAGACATTGACACTTCACTATAACTCTCGAACTCATGTTCGCCACTTTCGCCTATCCTTATGAAGCACAGATGCAGGTGCAGCGATTAGAAAAATCTCAAAAAGTAGGATACAACTGTGGCGGGCAATAAAGTAATAATATGGAATACTTTACATTATTTATATACATTTGTTATTTCATTGACAGAAAATAATGAATGAAGTTATATTTATTAGGCTCTAACATGAAAATGAAAAGAAAAATAACTAATTTGGGTGAGAACTGAGAAGATATAAAATAAGTTGAGGGATCTCGTGAAATTAACTCTTGCTTTTTGGCTTTTTCCATGGCAATATTTTCTTTGGGTGGCGGTGAAGAAAAATTTTCCACCAAACATTGAGGATGGAGGACTTATACTCACAAAAATGAGTATGTGATGGAGAGCATCTCACCACATGCCTCAACTTATTTTCCATCTTCTCACCCAAATTAGTTGTTTTTCTTTTCAGTTGTTATCAACGGAACCTTAGTCTCCAAAATTGGTGTGCGTTCAGGCCAAGATAAATTAGGAAACGATCTTCAACGTATCTGGCCTCTTAACTCCTTACTTCCTTAGTCTCATTCTCTCTGGCTGAGCAATCTGAGTCTCTCTAACTTCAACCAAACTACAGTATATCACGTTAGCTTATAGTTTTGGAATTTGGTTTGTAGTTTACAACTGATCCTAGCTGATTTTAGGAACTTCGAGAATCCTAGAAGAATATAACAAGAATTAATAAATAAGTTTGACAAAATGATTGGATTCCCAATGGATAAGAATTGGGATCCGTCGATCTGACTCGGGTGCGATACAGGTATTACATATCCAAATATTCCAATGCTCAGATACATGTATTCCTTGTTGTATCTTTAATTGTATAGCAAGAAGGATGATTAATACTCCCTTCTTTCACATTTCTTGGGGAACGCATTAATTTCATCACTGTCAATGCTTTAGAACAAACTTGTTTCTACGTTGATTTTGTCATGAAAAAGGTGGACTCCTACTTTGGAATATCCTGAAAAGGAATACTGGACTGTTAATTTGGGACGGAGGGAGTATGATTTATCTATTGAGGGTATGTATCTACCTAAGAATCCCGAACTGGAAGTGATTTACCCTTATCCGACGCTTTGGGGACGCTTATTTGGGTACAACACTCCTAAGACACTTCACATAACACGTGCGCATGAGACCTGTTTGGCAATTTTAAATAGCCAGACACCGGAGGGACATAGCTCGTACACATGAGAGACACATTGTGGATACGGCTCGGGTGTAAAATACTTGTCTAGAGGGAATAACAATGATAGCACATGAACCTTAGATATAATTACTTAGGTCTTTTTGCATTTTGATTGTTAGTGTTCAATGTAATATTGATGTGATGCTTTAGATGGATTTAAGACCCTTATGTTTTACATGCATTTATGATATGTTTGACTTGTGCACAAAAATATCAAAGAAAAATATTTTTAAAAAAATAATAAATAAAATGAAAACTATAAATGCGTTTGATCCCGTACAAATGCTTTACATAACAAAGGAAATCGAAAGGTGGATCTCACCTTTGGAAGAACAAAAACTTAAAAAGATGTCGTTCAGTAGTAATTCGAGGCAAGGTACCCTCTAGCACAATGCAAAAGATATCAAGAGCATAAATTAAGGTAGTCTTAAGTATTCTATGGCTGAAGACGGGCACTAGTACCCAATTACTCCCAACCCTCAAATTTCTAAACATTGGCCATGTAATCAACACAAATTAGCATACCAAAAACAATGACAAATAGCTCCTTTTCCTTTTTCTGTTAAGCAAAATTGCAAAAATTTAAGAGTTGTCCACGTGCTCTGCTATAGTCACTTGATCCTACACAGTTTCACCATTCGATTTCCATACCTTAGTTTCAGGAAGTCTACACAGATAATATATGTTCATTAGGTTTTAATGGACTACAATTTAAGTTATTTGTTTAATCATTGTGCACTAGTAGCTAACCAAATAAAGAAACAATCTATTTATTTTACACAAAATTGATTAATTTGTTTTATCAGGGCTCGGCTGTGGGAGCATAACCATTTAAAATGTTAACCAGAACCCAGGAGAGCATTCTCATAATTATTCATTTCTTCGTGGAAATGTTCGATTCGAGTTAGCTCTAGTCTAGTGATATCGGGAATTGATCATTTTTGAACTAGATTAACCGACTATACCATTCAGGTATACAAGCCATGATTAGAAGTACAGTAGGGAGATCTAATGAACAAAAATAAATAAGAAACTAGCCTTAAGTCCAGCACTTTTTACAAGTTCTCGGACTTCATGATTTCTTCCCTCGTGAACCTGCAAATTTTAAGAATAATAGAGTTAGTCCAAGATGGTCATGATTTTATTGAAGCACAAGGGCTCATTAGCAAAAAGGTTTTTCTTCCTTCTTGAAAGAAGGAAACAGAGATAATCTCATAGATCGAAGGACTTCTTGAATTTTCATCCTCAAATAAAGTTAGTCCATGGCATTCTCGATAAGGAGAGAACAAAGTTTCAAAAATCTACGAAGGCTTACGCTTGAGGCTTGCCTCGAGGCAAGGCCTGGGGAAACAGCCACGATGCTTAAGCCTCAAGGTCGTTATTTGAGGCTTACGGGAACCACAGCTGAATAATCACGTTGGGGGAGGAAAAAAAAGTGTGCTATTGGAGGCTCTAGGTAAATATGACAGTAAAATACTTGCGGCTCTAACAAAAAGTAGAATTACCACAATCCGAAGTCTTGATCGTGATATACCAGGCTGTTGTGGTAATAGCTCCACGGCATCTGGGGTGCAATGCACGCTATCAATAAATGTTCCCTCACTTATGGCTATTAAATGCCGCTTATTAACCACGCCATCTATTGCTGCAATATATCTACAGTCAAAACATTAAGGTTAAGGTCATCGTGACTGATACATGCACAAAAATAGCTTTATTATGTCCCAAATGTTTGTAGGTGTTGAGACTATAAAATCCCACATCGGGAAAACGGATCCTCCCAAAGCAATATAAGAATAAGAGGCTACTCCACCCATTGCCAATTGGTTTTGGGTTGGATGCTCCAGACTCTAATATAGTATCAAAGGGAAGGTTATTCACTGTGTCAAGGCCCAACGGCCACACGGGCTCCACGTCACCCAATATAAACAGTCCACGTGTTAGACTGAATATTACGCCACACATGAGGGGAGTGTGGAGACTATAAATCCCACATAGGGGAAACGGACCTTCCCAAAGCAATATATACAAATAAACAGTCCACGTGTTAGGCTTAAAATTAAACCACACATGAGGGGGGGTGTTGTGACTATAAATCCCACATCAAGAAAATGGATCCTCCCAAGGGAATATATAAGAATAAGGGGCTACACCACACCCATTGCCAATTGGTCTTGGGTTGGATGCTCAGAACTCTAATAGTAGATATGCGTAACAAAATGGAGAGACAGGGAGATAGCTGTTGGGTGAATAGAGGAAGGCAACATTAATCCATGGGCAGGGTGGTGATTTGGCATGACTTGGCAAGATTTGTGGAGCTTTTTGCTTGTTTTGAAAATTATTATTTTCTTATGTTTGAGTTATGAGAAATTCCGATTAATAAACTCTAGTGTCTTTTTTGTAACATTAAATTTTCGGGAAAAAAAAAACAATCGACTGCCTATTCCTGGCCTAGACAGACATTAGGTCCCCTCCGCCTTCCACTTCTGCCTAGCGCATTCTATAACATTGCATTTAGCTTGATCATATCATCTACAGAAAAACACAAGCAGACCAAGATTCAATAATGAATTTGAATAACCAATAGTCTTTCAATTCACCATTAAAAGCATAGCTGCCAACAAACACACATTTGTTGCTGCACAGGCTTATTTTCAACAAAGTTGTTTTACAAAGTTTCTGTTTCAAAGTTCCCATCGCATATGAAATATTAATTACTTAACCATCTATTTAAGGGGGAAAATCAATGTCGAATAGAACATATGAATCCTTACTCCTTTGACAAGTTAGCCGAAGGATGTGAAATTTTTTGAGCAAACTCCCCTGAAAAAACATGGCAATGGGATTTAGAATAATCCGCCCAATTTCGATATCCCTCTCAGGAATCCTTGGTCATGATATGTTAGTCATCCGTGATAACATAAAGCACTAGACATACCATCATTTGTCACAATAATCAACCCAGATGTAGCAACATCAAGGCGGCCAACAGTAAATAATCTCGGTTTTGGTAGTCCTGGATTTCTTTTATCCTAGAATAGACAATATCAAGGATTAGCTAATTCCAAGGAATATAGAAAACATCCTACAGTAAATAAACAAGAAGCAATTTTTCCACGAGAAGAATATATATTTCATTGTCCAGTCACACATACCCAACTCTTCAAAAAATCATCAAAGAGAGATATAACTGGTTTAGTCTCTTTCTCCCCTGACGAGCATATGTATCTGTATAATATTAATCACATTAACTCCAAACACTTTACAAAATTCAAATTTGGGTATAAAACTTTATGAGCCAAATAAAATACAAACCCTTTTGGCTTGTTCAATGCAAGATAGACCTTCGGAGGCAGTTTCTTAGGAAGTCGGTTTCCATTGACATAAATAGAATCCCTCCCAGGATCGACTTTAGTCTGCTCATCAACACAAGGCAATGATACATTATCAATGCTAACAGATAATTCATAGTTGGGCTTTTTGACATTGCCCAACATTTTGTATTCGAAATTAGACTTAACCCTATGTTTTCATTATCATTAGACTTTGCCCCTGCATGTCGGGGAATCTCAAAGAATTACATAGAGACGGCATTTTAAATCAAAGGATTACTTCAAAAAAAATCAGACAATGCCCCCCACTTTAACAAAATTATTTAAGATTCCACTGCAGGCAGAGGGCAAACTCTAATGATTATAAAAACAGGGGACAAATTAATTTCATACTAAGAATAGAGAGCAAAGTCAAAAAAGCCCCTCACAGTTCAGGTAACTTCAGTTTAATATCATACTATAGGGGTGGATCCATTCCAAAAACCTAAGCCGAAAATGAATCCAGTACCACCTCTTATTATGAGTAAAAACTATGCCAATAAAGAATCACAAAGACATAAAAATTGTGCAAGTATATATGTGTGTATATAACACAATCAGAGGAACTGACCTGAGGACTATTGCACACAGTACCATTAACAGTCACCTGACCTTGAAAGATGAGCTCTTCACTGCTACGTCTTGATGCCACTATTTAAGAAATCGCATTGTTCAAAAATCATGAGTTACACCTCGAAATGCAAACTAAAATGAAAATCAACAAGAGCAAAAATTGATCAAGTTAATGTTTCAAAAGTAGTTAGGGTGCAAATTTTTCTTTATTTTTATCTTGATATGAAGTCTAGGCTGTCCTTCGAAGTATGCAGTCAGATTATGAAGAATCTATTTGTTTTATTTTTACAATGAAACCTTGCATAACTTGAAAACATGTTCATTCACTTAATATTCAGGTTCAGTATTAACAGCAAATATAGATGTTCCCCTCTTAACAATCTAAAAAGGACAAGCACAATGTTTACGTCTTGATATTGAGTAGTTTTTCATTTAGACGGCCATCCAGAACCCTCAATTCTATGCTTTGGACATGAATATGAGCAAAATCTACTGTACAAACCAAGGATGTGGATGTGACCACTAGCTTGAAATTCTATCTTTTCTTTTTTCCTTCTTTTCTAATTTTTTCTGTCTCCTAAACCTTTACCACTTTCAATTATGTTCTCATATTTTCTCTATTTTATTAATAACTTCAAACTTTCATACACAGATACACTACACCATTTGTATTTTAAAAAAAAATTTGTACATCTTATGCATTAATCCACATTGTCAAGTGTAGTAATTCTTATACTCCTATAGAAAATGCTACTCATACTAAATATTCGTACAAATTTTATATACAAATTGACGTGACACCAGTCAAATGAAGTTGTGAGGCCAAACATCCAATGCTCTGTATGTCTTTGCTTCTGTCTGATTGATGCCATATCAGTTTGTATCAATGTTGTACATAAATCGAGTATGTTTGGCATTACTCAACTTTATTTTACAGTGGTTTAGGCACAATTTTTCTTCTATAAACAGCTTATATGTATGAATTGAGAGAAACCAAACAAACTTCAATCCAAAAATCACAATAAAACACCAAATGACATATATATATATATATAACCTCCAGCAGCAGCAAGGACTTTGCTGAGGCGCTGGGGCGGGTCCCTGAAGTTTGCGTTATAAAACCTCCTGGCAGCCTTGGAATGTTTGGGCTCATAGGTCAGTGCTCTGCTCGGACTCTCCTTTTTCTTGCTCTTCTTTTTAGACGGCAGTGTCTTAGCATCGGTCATCGCGTGGAGTAGACGCGCCGGCTGTGTGGCCTGAAGGTTTAGGTTTCCGTTCTCGTCCCGGACAATCCATGGGATGTAGAGTTGCTGGGAAGATTCGTCGGGTGAGTCGGGGCTGGAGGAAGGGAGGGGTTTTCGGGTTTTGGGATTGGGTGGGGCGAAAGTGATGTTGAATTCGCGGGAGGAGGAGGAGGGAGATAGAGAGGAGGTGATGAGACTGCGGAAGCGGCGGTGAGTGAGGGTTAGGGAAGCGGGTTTTGAGAGGTGGAAAGTTGAGAGTGCGGTGGAGGCGGCTGCCGCTATTGCAGCCATTTGCGGTGGTGTTGGTGGTGGAGGAGATGTTTATGGAGCAGTGGAGGGATACGGTTGCTGCGCTGTTTGGGGACTGAGAGAAGTATAGGCCTCCTAGCTTTTTTTCCAGTTTTTTTTAAAGAGTACGGTAGGAGTTTTTAAATTAAAATTTAAAATTTATTTTAAAGTTGAGTTTATAAAAGAAGTTTTTTAAATTAGATTTGTGTTTGGTACAAAAAATTAAAACTTATGAAAGAAAATAAAACTCGTGAAAAAAATTCATAAAATAGTTATAATATAATTTATTTTATAAATTTCAATAAGTAGGTTTTAAATATATATACTAGGTATTGCTCGTGGCGTACGACACGGTGCAACATTTAAAAGCAGTTAATTTTTTTTTAGCTTTGACAGTAAAAAACCAACAGTTGAAAAAGAATTAACAAATCGTTAAAACCAACAACCATTTATGAATATTTTTGTATTTTATGTTTTTGATTGAAATTTAATGTTAAAATCGCAAAAAATTGACCCACCCAGTTAACTAAAAACTTTTTTAAAAAAATAAATTCCAAAGCCTTTTAAACCAATTTAATGGAAGTCATTAAGATAAATAAAAATGACTTAAAAAATGATCACTCATGCAAACATTCTTCAAAAAAGTATAAAACCCATTATTTGTAATTAAAAATGATCACCCATGCAAAAATTCTTCAAAAAATTAAACAAAAAAGTAAACAACAAAAAAGGTAGAGGATCGGGGATGGAACCTTAGATGCCTGTTTGAATTACCACTTTATACTACTTAGACTATGATGTAGATCTTATTATTCGTAAATAGTTGTTTATCTTTAAGAGTAATAGTTTCTTTTCAATTGTCGCTTTATAAAAATATGTCTATTTTTAAACGTTTCACCGTACCGTCTGGCACAGGTAATACCTAGTATTAACATTAAAACCCATATATATTTAACATTCATTTTAAACCCAAATTTCTTAAGTTTTTATTTAGTCTTGAATTTCAGATTTCATGTTTTTATTTAGATTTTTTAATACACTATGAATTGGATTTTTTGAACTCAAATTTTAGATTTTTGAACCCAAAGTCCCCAAAATTATATTAGAATACAAAAATTAAAACACACATACTCACGGGTGGATTTACACTATTCATTCTATTTTAATTTTCTACATCTATATTTAATTTCACATTAAACCCAAGTTTAAAAAAAAATTATAACATCTATATGTGAAGTCAAACTCCATCTCATTAAAACTCATCTATATGTGAAGTCAAAATATTAATGCTAACATTTATATATACAGTACACTTACGGTTGGTTTTTTCTGTTATTTTTTTAACCCAAATTTTAGACTTTTGAACAGAAAGTCCCCAAAACTATTATTATAATAAAAAAATTAAAACATACATACATGAAGAGAGAGAGAGAGAGAGAGAGAGAGAGAGAGAGAGAGAGAGAGAGAGAGAGTATTGAAGAAGAAAATTTTAAAACATAAACAAATAGTAGCCTAAAACTATATTAGAATAAAAAATGGTGAACAATATTAATTGAAGAAGAATAAAGCTCACATACATACATGAAAAAAAAAATATATGGAATAACATACATACATTCTTTAAAAAATTAAACAAAAGAGTAAATTCTTCAAAAAAGTAAATAACAAAAAAGAGTAGAGGATCGGAAGTCTTAATGAAAGAGAGTAATTTTTTTTTTGGTGAGAGGGAAAACGTTAGAAATTTTGAAATTTGAAATTCAAATTGTATTTTTTTATCATTAAATTAAGGTGGAGAAAAATAAAGTAAAAAAATATGATTTAATTGAATGATTTGATATCATAAAAACACATCTAAAGGTTCACATTTTTTTTGTGATTTGTAAATAATTTTAGATCATTGATTAAATAAAGGAAAAAGTGTGTCTTATAATAGATAATATATATATATATATATATATTATCTAATTTTGATTTTTAGTATCTTTACATAAAATCTAAGTTTAATGATAATTCGAGTTATGCTTGATTTTCTTGTGCGTATCTTTACTTGTTTGAGTTCTTGATCCTTTCTTGGTTTTGATTCTTTGTGAAGCACATTTTAGTTCATTTCTTGAAAAGCATTTGTGGAAAGTTTGAAATCGGTTTGACGTCAAATATTGGCTAATGGCTATTGGGAGTTAAATAACACTATATTAACTTATTTTTAATTATCAAAATAAGTTAATTGACTTTAAGATCAACAGTAAATAACAAAAAAGAGTAGAGGATTCTAAAAAAAACAAGTACCATACAAAAAATTTCAGAAAAATAAAAAATGTGTTTATGAATGCTCAACCAAACATGGGCAAATTAGGTTGAAAGAAACTTTAAAATATCTTAATTTGAATTTAAATCCAAAAAAATTATAATCTAATAAAATATATGTATTATCTCTTGTGACTACAAATTTTATTTTATTGTGTTTAATCGCAAAGTGAAACAAGTTTATAATTCATATGTTGTCTAAACTGTATCTTAACATGTTGGGAGTTCAAAATAGAAAAACTTCAGTTAGAGAAGTACACGCGTTGGAACTCAGTTTTTCTATAATCCATTCTTTCCATATTAAATTATTACTCACTTTGAATTTTGTATCTTTAAAAAAATAAAGCATTAATTTTTAACTTAATTGGTTATCAAGATTATAATGTGTTATTATTATCAGAGAAAATACATTATTAATTACATTCTAAACAGAAAATGAAAGTATCAATTTAAAATGTTAAGTGTGTATACATATGACATATCTTCTATTATCTATGAATTATATTATAATTTATTTTTATAACGACATTGTTACACTCTAAACAAAGAATGAGAGTATCAATCTCAAACATAGGGAGTCTCCCATATCTTCCAGTATCAATCTATTATATAATATAAAATTATTAAAATACCTTTCATTTCATGCTTTAAACAACAAAATGTGATTTGAATGACCTTAGACGCGAATTTTTTTAGAGAGTGAGCTGCCACAACAGGATTGTGTTGATTTCCCAAATCTTAATGGTCACATTTTGGTACATCATCACAAATATACACGCAAAACTAAATATTACAGGCGGGTACTACCAATACTCCCAAAGCTCCCCGCAGTATTTGCTGCTGCTGTTGTAAAATATTAATGTTCACGAGTTAAGAAATCATGATGGGGACGGCCGCGGCAATCTCTTTGCAATTTCCTGCAACAAATTAATTAACAAAAAAAAAAAGAGGACCTAATTAACCAACACTGGGATAACACAGTAGTTATGTTCTGTGTTTGGCATTAAGATATACAATTAGTAAAATGTTGGAAAATTAGATAAGTGATTTAGTGAGAAATTCTATAACTTTTCAAGAAATTCAATTCCATGTAAAAAGAGGAAGAAATAGCACCAAATTACGCATTTTTTACCAACTGGTCATAAAACTTAATTGTGTTTTCCTGTCATTTTACAGCTTTATTTTTTTTATCAAATGGATACTTATTGTGTTTGGTAGTTCAATTCCATGAAATTAGAATCTTTTTTTAAAAGTCATAAAAAAGTCTCCATTGGTCAGTTAAAGCTTTTTTTTTTTTTTTTTTATACCGGCGCTACACGGATACACCTAGTAGTCGAACACAGGGAGAAGGGAAAGGGAAACGGGTTCCACTATTCTAGCACCTTGCGTGTCTATGCTTTGAAATTGGAATCAGAGCAATAATTAGACTAGCTATGGTTTTCAACGTTGGAATTGGAGGTCACAAGGACACCCCTATTTCTTTTTTTTGGAGTTCCTGAACGCACCCTTATGTGTGTTTTATATGACACACTCTGGTTGCTCGACCAATCAAAGTACTCAATTACACACCAACCGAAGTCTAATGAGAAAAGGTTGGGGGTGGTCTGTTAAAGATCAACTCCCTATGACAGAAGGCGATTTTTAGTAAATAGTATTTACAAACGAATTGTTGGCAACAGCTTGTTCTTCATAAAATATTATTGCATGCACCATTACTAGACTAGGTTGTATTTAAGACAACAATAGGGCCCATCCAAAGGTAGTTGTCATTTATCTGTAGCGACTGTAGTTGAGGACAATTACAGTAATTTTGTTGTTTTCTGTCTAATTCTAATTCACTTTCTCAGTTATTATTACTTACTGTTTGATTATATGCTTTGGTTTCTTTATTGTTCGTTTCTCCTTTATTTTTTACAGTTGGTTAAAAGTCACATGTTAAACACATGCCCGCTAGTTTTTAATGGATCTCCATGGAGAAAGTAATCTAATTTCTCGAATTACCGTAGTGCCCAACTCTAACTGACCAATCAAATTTCTATCAGCAGTAATAACAATTGGAGGGAGGTGTCATTTTGGATGGCTCTAATGGTAGATTGTGAAATCCGACGAGTAGCAAGTTCTTCATTTTTTTTGCTCAGCTTTTTCCCTAGATTCAGCATGTTGGGCAACCTTTATAGGGGAAGTTTGGGGCTTTTTTCCTGCTGATAGCATTCAATATTTGACGAGACGAGACGAGACTATCAGTGTAATTTTTTTATAAATGCTTTGCCTTTTTACATTTCATTTTACTCCTCGGATGCTTTGTGGTTCTATCCTTTAGCAATACAAATTCCTGTTTCTCAGATATAAATATATCAATGGCACCGACCCTCAATTCTCCCCCACACTTCCCCTCTTTCACTTGCAGGAATATATATAGAGAGAGAGAGCACGCGCCAGGGGTGGGGGGACTCAAAATAAGTAAGAAGGAAAAGAGACAAAGGATAAAGTTACTAGAACCATGACAAAAAATTAAAGTTTAACGGAATGGCAACTCAAAAGGATATAACAAAATAGAATAAACATCAAGAATGTACCTCAAACAGCTGATTAATATTATCAGCTGTCTTTGCTGACGTCTCGATGAAGAACATCCCATTCTTTTCTGCATGGTCGATGCCATCCTTTAGAAATAAAACAGAAGCATGTCAAATGGGTGTAAAAACAATTTTCACTTTTCTGGGCACGGAAACCGTAAAAATACTCACTTGAACTGGCACTTCTCGTTTTTCTAGGAGATCGGCTTTGTTACCAACTAGAGCCATGACTATATCAGGGTTCCCATGCTTTTGTAGTTCCTGTCAAATGCCACAATAAACCAATTAATATAGAGAAAAGCACAATTTGAAGGAACAGAGTTGTCTGCACAACTTTTGGGCAGTGAATCAATACTAAAAAATAAAAATACATTTTCCCTTGCACATTAGCAAATCACCAAAGCATACTTTTAAGGCAATATGCTGGACTTCTGGTATGCAAAATTTATTTTTTGCAGGGGTCAGAGGACCAGGTTCCATAGCAAAAAGTACTATAATGGAAACAACAGTTATGAGATGATTACCAAAACCTCAAATTCAATTGATTTATTATGTGGGATGGGATTGAGCTGTTCCTGAATGTGGTACGATAGTGTTGCCTTGTATACTTCAGAAGCCCCTCTTTTTGTAGTTGAACTTGTATAACTTGTAGCTAATGTAATAGGCAATGACTTCTTTCCCCCATTATTTCATTCAATGTAAATTGTATGGACAATGCTTGTTTCCCTTTTGTGATTAAAAACATAAAACATATAATAACCAGAACTAAATATACATTATTTCCTACAGTTGACACCACCCCTGGAGAACAGAAACAAATAGCATAGACAAAACAAAGTAAATTTGGCAACCTAAAACTGTCACACCCGGATTTTTGAACAATTTAAACTAAGTCCAATTTCAACTATTTCTGAGGTACCCAAGTCAATATCACCCTAAAGTAGAAACACAAACTAAAGCAAACTAATGATAGGGAAGAGAACTATTCTAACTCAAGGAGTAATACCTTAACCCAGTATTGTGCTTTGGTGAATGATTCAGCACTTGTGATATCATACACAACAACTGCAACTGCAGCGCCTCGGTAATAAAGCGGTGCCAGAGCAGCATATCTAAACAGAACACAAATAGATTAATATGTTCTCTGCTTCTCTTTAAAACTAAGCTTTTATAGATCTCAAAAAAAAAAGGAGAAACCAATGTTTCAAAAATTCAATTAAAAAACAAGAAACCAAAATTCTGCAAGCTTCTAGAAATAAATTCATAATAACTAGCACATTATCAGCAACAAATTAACAACTTTGAGTCTTTGACAAACGAATATAAGTGAGAGTAAATCAAAAGACATACATAGAGAAGTTGAAACCTAAAATATAAACGCCAATATTAATTTTGTTAAAAATAAAACAAAGCAAAATAAAAAACAAAGAGAAAACTCAAATTAAAAGAAAATAATATGTCGATAAGCCTGTTTAAAGAGTGTTCTTTTATTCAAAACAAAAGGGTTTGAATTTATCACATTCATGACCTGTTTTCACTTTTAAAAGAAATTTGGTGAACACACCGAAAATGTGTTCCAGAGAGTTTACAAAGTTTCCTCTCTGTCCTGAATGTGTACAAATTAAAAATGTAAAATAAAATATTAAGGATGTTATTTTCACATATATAATAACATAAGACAAGTCTTTAAAGTCAAACTCTCTACATAAAGAAGAAAGGAAATATAATCAATTTGGCCACCAGTACCTCTCTTGCCCAGCAGTATCCCATATTTCAAACTTAACGGTCGTAGAATCCTGCAATGCTATTGTTTGTGACAAAAAAGAAGCTCCAACAGTTACCTGAAAATAGTAACAAAAAAAATTTGAAAAATCTGAGAAAATTTACCATAAAACAACTTATGGTGCATTGCTCATAGCCACTGGAAGGAGCAGTGTGCCAAACATTATACCAAAATTGAAATACAGATTCATCACCTGTAAAGATAAACAATTAACCTTACCTTGGATGTTGGATCAAATTGACCACGTACAAAACGAAGAACAATGCAGCTTTTTCCAACCCCAGAATCCCCTAATAGCACCAGCTGCAAACAATTTGGAACCAAATATTTGTTTAATTATCATGAACAACAGGGGGTTCAGATGACCAAATATTTACTTGTCTCAACATTTGGGGAAGAATGTGACAGAGTTATTTATTTATTTTTAAGTAATGCATTGTTATAAGCTAGTGTATCGGTGCTACAAGACAGTGTTGACTGATGATGTTTCGCTGTGCATTTATGTCACTCCATGAATGGCTGGTCGTTCCCATTAATCACCCAACTCATTCTCACACCCTAATCTTTAATATCATGCAAATAATCTATATTACAAGGTAACTCTCCGTCAAACTAACCCGCTAAACTTTTTACATCTTAGGGTGAATAATCCTTCTCTTAATAATTAACTACATAGACACCGTAGAAATTGGTTTACACTTGCATCCAAAAGTCGCATCAAAAGTGGTGCACACGTACGCAACATGTATTCAACTCTCTCTCCCCTTGAACTTTGGTGCCACCTTGCTTCCTTTCTCCACTTCCCTCTCTAGTTTCTAATTGCATATTTCTTAAAAACTGGAATAGCATCAAAATACATAAGGAGTACGAGAGCATTGATCTATCCCCAACCCATTCTTTCTCTTCCACTCTCTCTTCAAAGATTCTACAAAGGTGTGTCTGATAGAACTTCATTTCCATAAAAAAAAAGGGGCTCAAAACCTCATTCTTCAATTTTTGTGGTACTTGATCGCATATTTTCAATGGAATCAAATTCCACAGTACAGATTGATTTACCCTATCCCCTAATTCTTTCAATCTGAGTAGACTAAAAGAGGCTATGAATCTTTGCCACCATCACCAACATGATAGAAAGTCCAAAATAAAAAAAAATTCTCAAGCAGTGTATTTGTTCACATCAATGCATACCATCTCTAAAGTAAAATCCAGTTTTGTCTTGGCCTGGCCTCTAATAACTCAATTTTAAATCTTATACAATTACAATAGTTAGCATTGGAACTTACTCTGCAATTCAGTCATTTACATATCCAATCAATTTTTATGCTATGAGAGGTAACAAGCACGCCTCCAGCTCCACCCTCCCCAAAACAAAGGGAAACATAAAACCTAAAACACAAACATCATTACCGTGTCCTTTGTTTCGAGTTGTTGTGTAATAAAATTGATAATTTCACATATAAACTTTGACATTTCGCGAAGCAATTGTCACATAATGATTCAAACTCTTAACATGCATTACACAAAAGCACAAAATCAAAAGTTGACTGCAAAAATTCAAGGGAATCACTATATGGTCTATGTAAATTATGATCAAATAAACACCAATTATACCTTAACACGCAGGTTTTTGGCGTCAGGTATTCCACCGTTATCCGAATTAAGTCCACCCGCCCGGCCCGAAGATCTATCTGCAAACAAGCAAACCCTAATAATCAATCAATCAAATTAAGAAAAACAATTATCAAATTGCAAACCGATTATCAACTTTTACGAAAACAAAACATGATTCTAATAGCCCTACATTTGAACATCAATTCAATCTTTTTGCAGCTCACAAAGATTAGAAGCAAATTATAAAGATCCGTAAATATAAGGGTTTAGGGAAAAAGTTTTGAGGAAGATTGTTGCTATCTGATCAAAAGAATTCAAACAGTAAAACCCTAGGAATGGTAATGATTACCTGGAAGAGAGGAGGAGCAACCCATGGCAGAACGAGAAAGTCGGATATATAAACGCGTGTGTATATTTTACCTATGGATATATTATTAGAATATTATTATAGAAAGAGATAATATGAACATGAATATACAAACCTCTCTCGCGCGCGCGTATGTGTGTTTTTGGGTCCTAAAGTGAACTAGGCAAAAACAAGAAACCAGTTGCACGTATTTGGACACATAGAGGGCGTGTGTGATTGTTTTCAACAACACGGAAATTTTGATTATATCATTAGTTGATTCTATCCAATTCACCTATTTATTTAATTATTTAATCATTATGTCCTTCTTCAAATTAGCCATTGCATACATTATTCACTTACATATTCCCTATAAAATAGGCTCAAACAAAACATATTTTTCCAACTAAAAACACAAGACTAAAACAATACGAATCGGTAGAAATGGTGGGAGCTCATATGCCAAATCAAAGGTATGAACATTGTTAAACATCTTATCAAAAGGAGTCCATCACATTAAACTAGAAATCAAATGAAATCAACTCAAATACAAACAAAATTAAACCAATAAAACCCTTTTCTTTTGTACTCTTAAATACAAACAAATATTGGAAAAGAAACTTCCAAAAAAATTGAACAACATTCAATTCACATTTCCAATCATATAATAAAACCTAAGACTCTTAGAAATTATGGTTAGATTATTCACACGGCATTGCAAAATTCCATACCTCACTATTACTCACATTCTTTACAGACTTCGTGCCAACTTGCTTTGCATAAAGAGAAAAGGCAAAACACAATTTTTTTATAAACAAACCATTACAAAGAACATTAGAACATGTAAAAAAAACAGAGAATTAAAACATTAAAAACCATCACATTAAACTATAAATCAAAAAAAATAAACTCAACTCAAATACAAAGCCACTCTACTATTAAATACAAACAAATCTTGGAAAATAAACTCCATAAACACGAACTTTACATAAAAATATGGTTAGATTATTCACTTGCCAAGACTTCGTGCCAATATTTTGAAGCAGAAGATGGTTATTGCACTCTAACTCCAAGTCGTCCAAAAAACTCTAACTGCTCTTATGTGGTTTGAAGAAGATGATGATATTATAAAAAAAATTCCTTCGCGTTATTTTGATCAAAATAATCCACGCGTGTAAAAGCAAATGTGTGGAAAAAAAGCAATTTTGGCCAATGTAATTATTTATTAACAGAGTTTGGATGGAATTAACTAACAGTGGGGTGCAGAAGTTCGTGGTTTTAAAATATGTGGTGGTAAGTCCAATATGAGGGTATAACGTGGGGTGCAATGTCAAAATTTCCCTTTTAATAATTATAAGGACATGCATATGTAGAGAATGTGTAGAAATCAAACTAGATTGAATAGGGTTATGGGAATTGTAGCAAACCCAAAAATTAAATGGCTAAATCGTATCGAGCCAAACCGATACGTAAACTAAAAAAAACCAAAACTAAAACTAATAAATCGAATCAAAACCGAATATGTTTAGTTCAAATTTGGTGCGTGACAATGCAAAACCAAACTGAACTGAATTGAATCATTGTATATGCGACTCAAAAATAATATTAATTTACCATCTAAAAGTTTATATTCCTAATTTTACAAGGCTTGGTGATAAATTGACTTTTTGAACTATCATGAATATAATAACCATATTAAAAATGTAAGAGTGAATATTTTTTTTCTATCAAGAATAAGTAGGATCGAGTATATAGTTATTTTCTTTATTACTACGAAATAAGTGTTACCTTACAATTTATTTATTATTAAAAAATATAAAAAACTTGAATAAAATCAAATTGAAAAGTTTGGTTCAAGTTTAGGTTTGAAAGATTTAGAAACTAAAAATGAACTAAACCAAAACTGAACTTTCAAAATCAGTTTGGATTTGGTCTCCTAATTTTTGCCCCTATGAAAACCAAAAACACCCTAAATGGATTGACTGGACAATATCGAATTATATTTTTTTTCAAATTTTATATGTATAACCATTTGGTCCTGTCTAATTTTTGGTGGACTGACGGAGACCTGTCAGAATCTTTGATCTTATGAATAAAAAACCCTACAATATCCGAACTATACCGATTATATATACATATAGAAAAATAATATATATATAATATGTATCTCAAAGTTTCTAACCTAACCCTAAACCTAAATGCAAATTAACCGACATACATTTTCATCTCATAGTCTTCTCATCTCTCGCGTTTCTCCACCGTTCTCCAATGACTAACATTACCACACCTCCCCTTAAACACAGGTGATTTCTTCTGTATGGTCTATATTTATAGCACAATGAGGACATATACTTGTACCCTGTGTTGCTTAGGCGTATATATGCTAAATTGTCATTAAATTATTATATGCATAATACATGTATATGTCAATGAAAATCCACATATTTTTTTAAAGCTAAATTAATATATTTCGGATTTGATACATATTAAATAGCAATACATGTCGAGCATATGTGCTAAATTATTATTTTTTTACGAATTTTGCTTTTAAAACTCCAAGCCAAATTCATGAAAAGTTGAAAATTGATGATGAGTGGTTTCTCGAGGTTTAGTTATAATGTTTTGAAATAAGTTGATATATTTGCTAGATATGACCCCTTTACTTGAACATGATATAATATTTGTGCTTAATTGATATTATTTCCTTTGTATAATTCTTGTTCTTTTTATACGTTACTGCTTTCCATGCTCATTACAAATTTGTCTATTCCTACGACAAAAAGGGGAGAAAGTTATATTCATTAGGGGGAGAATTTGTCCAGGGGGAGTAGATGAAGGGTAGGAATATTTTGAGGGTGGAAAGATATATTAATTTTCACTTATATGATTATTGTTATCTATGTACTCCCATGCTTTACTTGGTATTTATTGAGTTTTGGTATTTCAAGTTCATTAGTCCATTACAAATACAGACCAACTTATTAATTCCCGTGGTAAAGTGATACAGCCGACATGAAGACTTAAAGTTAAGCATGTCTTTGAGTCTTTTATGTGAGTATGGCCTAATTCGACTTAGAGTATGTAATTGAGATGTTATAGATATCGTGTCGAAAGCATTTGTATTAATTGTATGTGTTTTGTCATCAAAATAGCTAGAGGGAAAGATTGTTAGGTTTATATTTTTAGTTGGCTTGATTCCGATGCCAAAAGCACTTTTTTCGTTATAATTGTTTGAGTTGAATTGAATATTTGAAGATGCAACAATCAACGGAAGCTCGCAAAACTTACCAGATACATCGTACATAATTCAAGACATAAGGTAAGTTAGTTGTTCAAAATATAGGTGATGGTTAAGTGTTAAAATTGAAATCAAAAGTCCTTTTGAGTCAAACTTGAATTTTAAGTATTTTTAGCAAGTTTTGTCCTAAAGTCTGAGAAGTTATGTCAACACAAATTAATAAGAAAACTTGTTTTTTTACATGGCTAACATGTTCCATAGGTTGCCTCTAAAATTTGGATCGAATCGGAATTTGAACGGATTTAAAACGATAAAAAATAAGCAAAATAGAGATAAATAAAAAAACCCAGCCAACCACGAGCTAACACGTGGCCACCCACGTCAACTACATGTTTTAAGGCAGAGGAGCTGGACAACTAGAAAAGCAAAAAAATGACGTGCATCACCACAATTCTGGACAGTCTGAAGAAGGGAGCTCGAAAGCTCCACTTGAAGGCCACCTGAAGGTCAGAGTAGAGCTTGGAAGCTCCTCCTAAAGATTAGAGCATGGGTGTCGGCCTAAAGACTTATTTTCGTATCTTAAAACCAGAGCTTCATTTTTGTCAAGTGTTTTGGGCAACTGCTACCAACTCCACTGGCATAGCAAAGCCTCCCTCAAAGAGGACTTTGACTCAATATTTTTTTATAAATATAACCCATAGGTTTGAGACAAAAACACATGATTCTAAAGATCCTTTGCAAGTTGTACATTTGTAAATCAATTATTAATACAAGGCAACCCGAGTCCTGAGCTCCATTCCACAGGGGATGATTAACCCGTATCTTCATACGAGGCCAACCTATAATCATTTAGCACTTTCCTTTTATTACTTTAATCATTTGTCATAATCAATTGTGAGTTTTTAGCACCAACAAAGATAAACAAAAAAAGGTCGTAAAAATGAGACAACCAAAAAAGCGTCGTATAGTAATTTCCTATACACATTTTTTATTTTTACAAATTCATTTTTAAGTTTATGTGCCACAAGAGATCATATTGTTCTTCAAATTTAAGAACTAGGGACTCAAACTTTCACGGTTCTGCGGGAGTGTCTTCGATTGTGATTGGAGACGGAATAAGTGAAGTTGCTAACTTGCTAGAAGGGAGATCACAGAAGGTAGGGAAGGATTGTGATCAAGTGCATAGAAGGAGGCAATGGTTAAGTCGAAAAAGCGAGAAACACTACACCAAGTCAGCTGCAGTTAGATTATACATTTAAGAGATTGATGAGACTATTGCATAAATTGTGAGGAGGTAACAATTGTTATAAGTCATCAAGTCTGTAATTCCAATTTTAACATAGTGAAGAATTGTCATTAGTCCTATGCAATTATGGAATACCTCATTACGTTCTTGGTGTTGTGAATTACTTTTGTGTGATTGTTTGATTGATATAATTGCTAAAAATTAAACACAACACAAGTTTCAACAGTAAAATTGAATTAGAGGTAAGGTCTTAATTCCACTTTATCAATTCTAAAATTGTTTTTGATAAAACCCTACAATCAACCTAGGCAATACGATCTTTAAATTTTTCTTCATCTTCTACAACATACCTTGACGAAGTCACTAGTAACCATCTTTTATCTCTCTCATTCTTTCTATTTAGGTTTAATTTTGGGTTGATTGTGAAAAACAAGTTTTGGTTAATAAGGTTAACAAAGCATGGATTAATAGTAATAAACTATTATAATTGCCCTAAACTATTTGCTTAATCTCACTTTGGCTTTTAAACTAAAAAACGCTTTATTTATACGCTTGAGCTATTGAGCGAGTCTTACTTTGATCATTCCATCCAAATTTTCTTTTAAATTGGACAGAATCAAGGGCATTTTTGTTATTTCAATTCAAAATTCAACTTAATTAAATATTTTTTAAGTTGGCTCAAGGAAAAACTGATTTGATTTTTTTCAACATCGATTCAAAACATTTTTATCGTCAATATGGATAAAAAAGTTTAGGTTTTTTCCATTCTTAACTCAACATCACTGTTCCACCATCTCCACCTCCACCATCACACTATCACCGTCATCAGTGCCACCCCGTTTCGTCCATCTCTGCCTCCACCTTTCTTCCACCCCACCATCTTCCACCCACCTACACTACCACCACCAAGACTACCTCCCCTATATATATATGTGTGTGTGTGTGTTTGTTTATATCAATATAAATAATGTCCACACACACACACACATATATATACATGTATGTTTTTATATCATTAAACATAAATCAAGATTAAACTAAAATAAAATGGAAATCAAAATTTTAAATCATTAAACCTAAATCAAGATTAAAACCAAATCAATACAAATATTTAATCCCAAAATCAAAACAAGATTTAACCCAAAATCAAAATTAAAATCGATGTGTATATATACACATGTATGCGTATGCATGACGTATGTATTTGTGTGAGAGAGAAAAGGGGAAGGTGACAGAGATGGTGATGGTAATGGTAATGGTAATGGTGGTGGTGGTGGTGGTGGTGGAGGAAGGTAGCTAGAGGTCATAGTGGTGAAGGAGGTTGAGGCAACAATGTTGAAAATGACAGTAGTAAGGAAGGTGGAGGCAGAAGTGGGTCTATCTCTCTTTTCTTTTTCTTTTGTAATATATAGTTATTTAAAAAAAATCTAATTAAAGTTAGTTTTTTTAAAAAAAATTAATAATAATTAAAATGACAAAAATGCCCATGATTCTTTCCAACTTAATAGAAAATTTGGACGAAATGGCCAAAGTGACTCACCAATAGTTTAAGCACTTAAGTTAAGCATTTTTTAGTTTGAGGGTCAAAGTGATACAGAGCCAACAATTTAGGGGCCGTTAGAGTAGTTTACTCTTGATTTTTATTGTTTAGTAAGTACATATTTACATATGAAAATTTTCAATTAAAAATTAGACTTACATATCTTAGAATCCGTAGATTATGTTGTTTTAACCGAAGTGCTATGTAGTTATATTAGGAAGAGCCTTCTTAGAACTTCCCTATCTTTATATTTTGAGCCTCGTTCTTGTTAATTAGCCATAACTTCTGGCCATGGTTTTTGGCCAAGGAGATAGGGTCCATTGCGAAACCTAAATTGAGTGGACTAACCGAGATCGACTCAATCAAAGCAGTTTGATCTAATCCGGTCTTTAATAGCCTTTTGGTCCAGTCCTAAAATTTAAAGGGCTGATATATTCGGTCCGATCCTTATTGTAAGTCAATGGTTCGGTTAACTAGATCGTGAACACCTTTACATAAATTCAATGAAATCTTAGAACAATGTTAGATTTTTCATGTAATTTCATATTTTTAATTGACATGTATTATATGGATTAAGGTACCATTCATGCATTGCACCGATAAAAGTTAATAGTAAAAATACATGGTAAAAAAAGTGTTTTCCTTTATGTAATATGTGTTTAGATTTGACAGAAGTTAGAAATTAATAAATGAACAATTTGAATAGTTATACAGTTCACACAACTAATTCGAAATGATAACGAATTTGTTAAGGGAACCTGATACGACCCATGGTGATATCGCATACCTGCAACACACAACGAATTGGTTATACGAACCTTGACACAGATACACATAAAAATCATAGCAAATTAATGATTTGAGCCATTTATACAATCAGATTTGATAGAAATCGAAAACGCGACAATCGGGTGAGAAATACCAATTGATAAGTCGAGTGAACGACACGGACAAACCGATAAATTCAAATAGTTCGTAAAAAATCAAAGAGAATTAATCTCACTAAATAATATTAATAATCAAAGTCTAAGTAATAAAACCATACATTTGGTCTTTTAAATAAGGTGTAGAAACGAAACCTACTCAAAACACAATAAGAAAACTAGAACAATCCCTAATTGATAACCATTCATTTTTTTGAATAATTAAACAAGTCATATAATTTAAAAGTATTTAAAAATACGATATTCTAGATTATTCTAAGGCTTGAATTATGGAATTTCAACCTCGTATTTAAGCTCTTCGATCAACACCTTCTATGGGCCTCCAAGAATTAGCTCGAGCTCATGTTGCTTGAATCAATCCATTAAGCGCTTATTTGAACTTCATTGCTCAGGATCTTGTAACTAGGCCTGTAGGAATTTGAATCGGATATAGATATGCTTCAATCCGTGAAATAAAGCTTATACTAGCCTTGTCCTCATCAAAACCTGTAACAAATTCGTGTGACCTGTTACATTTGTTAAAACAAAATTAAGCTAATATTAATAAAGATTTTGAATCAGGGATATTTACTTCAAGATCTATGAATATTTGACCATGTTATTTCAATAATTTTATTTATTCATTCATCTTATTTTTAGTTAAAAAAATCAAATTTTTAAAAAAAATTATTGAGCACAGTTGGATTGTATCATGTCACCCGTTAACAAATTGAGTCGTATACGAATTCAAAAAACATCACTAGATTGCTTATCAAGTCGTGTTTAAGTGGAGTCAAAAATAACCCATATTCGTTAAGACACGACACATACTGAGAGTCACTATATACATTAAGGGTGATTTTATTTCTATCCACGAGATCTTGCACTTAATCCACGTCGTTAAGTTAATCCGCATTGCTTATTAAATTAATCCGCGAACGTGGATAAACTTACAAAAAAATATTATTTTATTAATAATTTAATACTAAAATATCCACTAAATTAATAACTATATCCACTTTAATTAAATAAATAAAATTATTACATTATAAAAAGTCATTACTTCTAGGTTAGGATGAAAAGTTGGAAAAAAAAAAAAAAGCAAGCAAAGCAAATAGTCCTCCGTCACTTCCATCTTTGGGCTCGATCTCTATTTCCTGCGCGAAGCTTCCTTTTCTAACGAGACTTTGTCTCTCTGTTTTCGGTGTAATACGATTATTATTTTAAAACAACAAATTAGTAAATATGATTATGTTGTTGACCCCACCTTATTTTCAAAAGCCAAATAACTACTTAATTCTCTGTCTTAACATTTAAATTATTAGATATAGTATAGGGGATGAAGTTAATAAGAAATAAATTAAAATTAAAACTAAAATTGTAGAAGCAAGTGGGGTTGATTGGAAATAATAATTTTACCTTTACATCTATATGTCTTAACTTTTAAATTATTAGATATAGTATAGGGGATGAAGTTATTAAGAAAAAAATTAAAATAAAAACCCAGTGTCCACCAGAATTACCCACCGGAATCTACACCTCCACAATTGAGAGAGATGAAAGCTAAGGAATACCACCACTGTTGCCATGGCCATTGATTTCAAAGCCACTTAAACCCTTGTTTTATGTGCATATATATATATATATATATATGTTACCATATAATTGGATACCAATTTGACTTTTAATCCAACTAAAAGACATCAATTGCGTACATGGCGTGTCTACAGAGCATGACTCATATCATTAATTTGAACTCTTCCATTGTTCTGCAAAAATTTTAAGGATTCATGGAACCTTGAAATATAGGTTCTTTTTATATAT
Organism: Lonicera japonica; assembly: GCA_021464415.1. NCBI lineage: Eukaryota > Viridiplantae > Streptophyta > Magnoliopsida > Dipsacales > Caprifoliaceae > Lonicera > Lonicera japonica. Next base: position 69,697,953 of record CM038465.1, read on the forward strand.
ATATATATATACATATTTAAAAGGTAAGGCTAAATTTACGAGTTGAATCTGCATCTTAGATACCGGTAGATTCAATTAATTTTATATTCTTAATTAATTTTTTAACGATTTATTTACTTATTTTCTTTTCAACGAGTTTTTTGAAGACTTCTCCCATCGCGACGTAAGAACATGTTAGCCGCAGTGAATGAAAAACTTGAGGGTCAAAGGTGGTTGAAGAACTTCATTGAGGGGATGGGAGTTTTTTTTTGAATAGCAAACGGGAAATGAATTGAAGAGATTACGTAGAGAGTTGTTCGGGAAAAAAAAAACTGACTTTTCTTTAAAATGAATTATGTTTGGATTAGGAATCTTAATTAAAATAAAATTTAAATTTAAATTTGTGAATTATAAATTAACTTTAATTGGTGTATATACTTGTTAATTTTAAAAAAAGGTAATATTGTGAAACTTTGTTCAAAATTTTCATGATACAAAATCTTACGGATATAAATAAAATCACCCATACATTAATTAGAATATAGAGTTAATATCACAATAATTCTAATTAAATCCTATCCCCATCAATGATTAAGGCTTATTATGTTCATTTTTTTGTTTAGAAATTTAAAATGGAGTGGCAAAGCTCTTGCCTTTAAAGAAGGGTGTTAGTATTGGCTCTTTGAAAATTTAATTTCAACACTCATTTTAAGAATACAATAAATATGTTAATTACACTTAAAGGCACCCAAATTTGAGACCATATCTTTTTCTTAATTCACCTATTCAACGATTGTGAATAAAGTATGTATCTTTATTACTTTGACAATTGAGTACATGTCCTACCTTATTTAATCAATTCAAAACAAACAAATTTTCCTACTTAATTTCGTAATACAACTAAGATATATTTACCTACACTCACTTATATATAAATGTATATGTCTATATATATATTGATTATATGGTTTTGTACTTATCTAATTGCAGTCTGTAACAATAAATTTTAGATTAGTATTATAAATAGTACCCATACAATGTTCAATGCTTTGGCTGGTTTGAATCATTAGTTAGTAGATTGATTTAAATATTTTGAATGAACTACAATGGGTAGCCAATGAACATCATCAAAAATATCTTCACATCACAACTCCAATAAGCCAATTAAATATATCTTTCGTGATTATCATAAAGAAAATTAAAGTTTAAATTAATTTGTTGTTAAATTGGTGTTTGCTCAATCTTTACGTTGGGTTACAAGTAATCAATAGGATTACCTATAACTCTAGAAAGAAGGTAAATAATATCTCTGAGAATGTTGAATAGCTTGGGAAATATTCACTCATTTGTATTTTTTAATTTGGGTGCTCTTGTTGTTAGGGTACCTTTCTAAAATTAAAAAATTAGTATAGGTGCTTAAAAAAAAGGGTACCAAAATAATAATATATGAGTGTTTCTACCGGCACCCTTTAAAAAAAGGTGCATAAGTTTAAACACGTAACTCTTTTTTCACTCCAATAAAACCATTTCATTTCCAAACCATAGATCTAACCGCAATTAAATCATTTATATCCATAAATAAATAAAATTAAAATTCGTTTTCCCTTAGATTGAACTACGAGTTAAAATAGAAAAAAAACAAGAAAAAGGGTATTTCCTTTTAATTACTAAAACTTTCTCCACGACAGGATAGAACACAAATAAAAAAGAGGCATAAGAGAAAGGGAAAAAAAAGAGAACAAAAAAATTAATAAGATCTTGCTTCTTTGTCTGTTTTTATTTTTTTCGTAGAGAAAAATATTAGTTTTTAATAGTTTTAGCAAAATATAATATTATGACCATGTGGAACGTATATGATCATTTTTTTATAAACTTTAACGTCCGGAAATAAACGAAATGGGTAAAAAAAAAAGAGCAAAAGAAGATTTTATGAGCTAATAGGAACGATTTTTAGTTCATAGAACCTTTTGACCGATAGTTTATAGGACATTTGTATTGCACATTAAGTTTACCCACTTTATACAATATACTTATAAAAAAATTAGTGGGTGCCAGAATATTATGGTAATTCGGGTTTTGAAATAATCAATTCTTACTGTCTGTTTGGATTGAGGGAATGAAAATGAAAGCAAAGGAAAAGTGGAGGAATGATTGCATTTTACTCGTTTGGATTGATTTATAAGAGAGAGTGGAGAGGAAATGGATGGATTGAGAGAGAATGTCAATCCTCCATATTCTTTTATTTTGTTTCCTTCCAATATTAGGAGGAAAGGAAAAATTTTTTTAATAATTTTTTCACGTTTTTTCAAATTTAACAATAATTTATTAATAATATATTAAATCACATTCCTTTCATTTATTTTCTTCTTTCTATCCAAACAAAATTTATTTTCATTCCATTCTTTTACATCTTTAGCCATCCAAACAACATTAAAATTAAACTCATTCCTTTCCATTTTATTCCATTCCTTCCCCTCTTAATTAACTATTTTATTTTCATCCCTCCCCTTCAATCCAAACTGACTGTTAGGTGAGTACGTGAATTAAATCATACTTTAATCACCAAATTTATAACAACGAAAATAAATTGCAAAATGTATAGGGTGATTGAATCTTCTTCCTCCGGTTTATTTGATAATTAAGATTAATATGAAATTATATATTGATCACCAACAATTTACATTTTTGTTTTGAACAATTGCACTTTGAGGGATTCAAACACGGGATCTCTGATAGACCTAGTGAACCACTAGGCCACCCCATAGCATTGACAATTTATAATTCTTTGTCAGATTCTAATGCCTTTTTAATCCATTTTTTTATTGAACTCGTTTATTTATAGGATTTTTCATTATTTTTGCCTTTGAATAAATAAAAATTTGAATTGTTGTATATTTCATTTGTTGAAATGTTTATAAATAAAGAAATATTTTTCAATTATAAAATTTGAAGTGTCAATTGGGTTTTGGGGTCCATAGTTTTGACAATCATGAATTAGGTGTCCACAGTTTTCATTTCTTAATTAGTTTTGGAGTCCAATTTTGACAGAACTATTAGTCAAAGGAAAAAATCTAACAGTCAATGAAAATTGGTGCGTGAACTTTCAATTTTACCCCTAGCTTATAAACAACATCCTCCTTTTTCACCTTCATTGTTTTCCTTTCTATCTATCTCTCTCTCTCTTTCGCACGCACACACACACACTCTCTAAACCTTCTCCATATTTCTCAGTCTCTCTCTCTAAAAAAAATGGAGAAAACAATCAACGATAGCTATTCGAAGATGATTACCGATAGTTATTTGAAAAAGATGTCCGATATCAGAATGCGATCGATGCTTCAAAGCAACGAATATGGCGACGAGCTAGGGTTTTTGCGGAGGCAAGAATTAAGTGATCGAGATAGAGAGCTGAGTATGTATTAAAGTGGCTCAACTCTTCTTACTGTCGAAGGTTCATTGAACGCCATTGGAACCACCATCGCTGCCAATTTTGGTGGTGTTTTCGAGGAGGAGCTAAGGTCTAATCCGGCGTACATTTTATATTACTATTTGAATGTCAATTTGAACCCTAGGCTACCTCCTCCGCTTTTATCAAAGGAGGATTGGAGGTTTGCGCAGAAATTACAGGGAAGGTGGTGGGAGTTTAGCTTTGGGAGGAATTAGGGATACCAGAAAGGTGAAACAGGGGAATTGACATTGTCAAGCCCCATGGTTCTGCTGACTGGGGTGGTGATGGACTCATTGGCTTACCGGGGTTGGGAATAAGGAGTAGGAAGAAGAGTATTGCTAAGGTTATTCAGGTGAAGTTCATTGACAATTTAAACTTACTGTGGTTGAAAATTTTTAAAGTTCGAATTTATAAGTCAACATGTATCATTATATGCTTTTTTGATATTAGTATTTGGTAGATTGAATTTGAAATACATTTTTATTTGTCAGAACTTGGTAACTTGTGTATGTAAAGGTGCTTGCTTAATTGTAGAATGTATGATGTATTCTATGTATTTGTAGAATGCTTGCTCGATTAATTGTAGAATATAAGCCAGGGGTAAAATTGGAAGTCCACTCACCATTTTTCATTGAATGTTAGTTTTTTGCATTTGACTAACAGTTCTATCAAAATTGGACCCCAAAACCTAAGAAATAAAAATTGTGGACTCCTAACTCAAGATTGCTAAAACTATGGACCTCCAAACCCAAATGACCCAAATTTTAATTTAAAATGAAATAAATATTTCTACTAAAAAAGAGTTAATAAATAAAATAAACATATGGATAAATTTAATAGCATCTTCAACGCCTTGTGTAAATTGGATTTGTGTAAAATTTACACATTTCATATAAAAAATGGTTTCCAATAGTCTTCTAAGAAACTTTGAAACATAATATTTGTGTAAAATACATACCAATTTTACAAACCAAAATATTGAGACATTTTTTACCAACAAATAGAAAAAAAAAAGTAATCGATGTGTTAGATTACATTAAAGAGATGAATTATTGTTTTCCAATTGCTTGGATTGCATATAGAATATTATTAACGATACCTATTACTATTGCCTCTGTAGAAAGAAGTTTCTCTAAATTGAAATTGATCAAATGTTATCTTCGATCGACCATGTTGCAGGAAAGGTTGAGTGGACTAGTTCTACAGTCAATCGAGAAAGATATGTTGGGAAAGCTTGATTCTGAAAGTCTAATCAACAATTTTTGCCGCTCAAAATGCTAGAAAAAACCATCTTATGTGATAAATTAATGAATTGATTTGATATTGATTTTTTCTTTCTTTAAATGAAGCATTATTTTTTAGTATTTGTTTTAACTAAATTCTACACGAGTAAGAAATTTAATTACTTTTTTTTTTTTTGTAACTTTTCAAATCTCATTGCTATATAATTTTTTTTGTTGGAATTTATTAGTGTAGTTATATTAAATAAGCATATAAAAATAGAAAATGGCTCTGAAATTAAAATTTGCTTAGGACTCCTTAAAACTTAGGACCTGCCCTGGCAAAATTAATATGTGTATAATTTATATCTTAAATTCCTTTTACATATATAATGTTACACAGAAAGAATGTACAATTATAAGAGACGCTCTAATATCAATGAGTAGTTTTGTAGTTTATTGACATATTTTTTGTCCTGATTTATTTCATATTATTAAACTTGTTATGGATATGATGATGTTTTTTTTTTATATAAAAATAATAATAATGATTATGATATAGACTTTTCCGGTACATCATATTATATAAAAAAGAAAAAGACAAAAAGACCTGTATCTCGTGGTTTACCAAAAACTCCCTGTCACTTTATTCGTTTGATTGAACTGGTTTAACGCTTACGCAGGTTTAATAATAAGTCGTAACAAAACTAACTCATCTGTCAACTACTCAACTGTATCCGCGTTTAGCATTTATTCCATTATTCAATCCTTCGATATAAAAAGAAGCTCACTCACTCACCCTCCATCTATAATCAATCGATCTCTTTTTTATTTTATTTATTGCTGATCGTTATTCTCCCTCCCCATCTTCAACTGAGATTAAATTAATCAACTTTTCCATCATGGAATTGGATTCAGAATCTAAAGAAAGGAATTCAAATCGCAAGACCAGAAGAAGAAGAAATAGAAACATATGTTTGGGTGTGATTGCTGCGGTTTTGTTGCTGGCTCTGATTCTGCTCATTTTAGGGCTTACAGTCTTCAAGGCCAAACGTCCCGTTACCACCGTCAATTCCGTCTCTCTTAAGAACTTTGATTTTAATCTCGACATTCTCCGGCTTCGCGTGAACTTGAATTTAACCCTAGACGTCCATCTCTCCGTTAAAAACCCTAACAGGGTCGGTTTCAAGTTCACCAACAGCACCGCCTTGTTGAAATACAGAGGAGAAATCGTCGGAGAGGTTCCGATACCTGCAGGAAAGATAAACGCCGACGAGACCACCAATATGAACCTCACGCTCACATTACTGGCCGATCGATTGCTCTCCAATTCCAATTTGTATTCGGATGTAATCGCTGGTGCGTTGCCACTATCTACTTACACCAGGATTTCAGGCAAAGTACGTATTATAGTTCCAATTCACGTCGTTTCGTACACTACCTGTGATTTGAATCTCAATGTCGCCAGTAGAAGCGTTACCAACCAGACCTGTCACTATAAGACCAAATATTAGCCGGAAAAATTTAAATAGGACCCGGTTCCTCGGATAGAAAATCTAATTTAAGTTCACAATTTTTTTTTAGAGCAAGGTTTCTTTGAGATATTGTCTCACACCTCACACAATATCTCTTGATTCTAGTCAACCCCTGAGACATTATCTCCAAATACTGTGAGGCGAGGCTTATGCTATGAAACAATATCTCTCGGAAACTGCATCATTTAAAAAATATATATTGTGAACAAGAACTGGATTATAGCAAACATTTTTATTTATTTAAACTGGTTAGTGTTGATCATATTATTATTATTATTATTATTCCTTACACTACTATAGGTTGTTGTTTCCATTGTTCATTTATGCACTTTTTTGTAGCTTTTGAGATGAGATTTTACCACGTTCAGTTTGCCTGCTCCTCTCTTGTTCATAGTTGTTCCTTATTTGATATGGGAATAAAATTAATATTTATTTTTGGTTGTCTACATCTTCCTTTCTGAATGATTGTTGGTTTTATGAGATAACGATTGGTCTCTTTTTTGAGTTCTCTGTCGTTTAAAAAATTGGTAATTTACTAATTTTACGTGCATCAAGTTCAAAGCTTAGCAAAGGAATCGGCATCATCTATGTCAAACACTCAAAAGTGATAGAAAGAACTTCATCTATGACTTTACCAATGAAAGATTATCAATTCCTCTACTGTTGTTAAGGGGCAGAGAACTTATTTGCAGTAGATTCAAATTTGTTAAAATCGGAGTAAGTGGCACTTCCTTTGAAATCCAACTCCTGCATTGTTAATTTGGTGTGTACATTGTACTCGCGCACTTGAAGAGTCAAGCCAACCTCTATGAACTGGAAATGAACCCGAACTGAAAGGGAACTAAATTTGCTCTTAGATACACTCGGTATAATCTGTGAACTATCCACGTTTACAGAGAATTACCATCCATGCCTATAACAAATTATTTGTAATAATTAAATAAATTAATGTTATTTAGATATGTAAATATATGTTGCTAGTAAAATCCTAGGACCCACAGGTAGCTCCCTCCCATATTTTGAAGATTTCAATCTACCATTGATTAAAAAGTGCATTACTAGTACAGACCCTAGTATGTGTAACATACGTTCTTTGAAATTGAACTGATTTTACTGTTGTATGAAATGGGCTAAGGCATCGGGAGTTCGTTTGCTCTACTGAAACTTATGAGTTGCGTTTGTAAATTGCAAAATGCATTCATCAATGGGAGATGGTTTATCATTTATCGCTTGAAAAGTGTAGACATTAACTACAAATGATTCCTGGCTAATATGGTAGCAAGGAAATATGAAACCAAGCCAATGGCAATCATGTATAGCCTGGGGATGCCACCGATCCAACTTTATTAGGCACATAGGCAAATATCACGTTTAAGGAACATATGAGAATTTAAAGCATAGCCTTGAAGTGTAAAGAAAGTATCCTCATATGGGCAAGAAGTGTAAACTGAGAATTTAAAGCAAAGCCTTCAAGTGTAGAAAAAGGATCCTCATATGGGCAAGAAGTGTGTTTACGCATGGTTGTTGAGTGTTGACAAAGAAAGGAAAAACCAATCTTCGATACTTGACTTGATCATAATTTGGAATTGACATGGCTAATTGGTGGACAAGCTATCTGGTATAGATTTGTGGTTGTCAATGTTCAAAGCATTCGTTATATTTTTGGCATCATGTATCAAGGAAACTTTTTGTATACTTAATTGAAAACTCTATATAGTTGGTATCATGTGAGTTCAAGCGGTGTATAAAACGACTCGGAAAATATTAAAAAGTAGGATAGGGGTGCGGCATGAAATGAAATTATGGAATGTATGATATCACATTATTCCTTAAGTTTTTTATTAAATGAAACATTATTACTACAGTATAATGAATAAAGTTAGGTTTATTATCTCTAAAACTTTTAGAGATTTACACCAAGTTACTTCGTACACTTTAGCTTATATAATATCTCTCTTTGTACTCTTTACATCGCTCTTTTGCTGAAACTTTCAAATAAATCACAATATTTTTATTTGTAGTTTCCCGCTGGCTAGTAGTGCTGGTCTTTGATCTGAAAATTACCACGATCCATCCTAATAATTTAGGATGTGTTGAATATTCATAGCATTCGTAAAAGAATCCTATTGGACTCTTTGAAAATCTGACAAGAATCCATCAACAAATTAATTTCAAAGGTTGAATATGCAACGGTTTGAATTGGGGTAGAATCTGGGTTCAACTCGGGTGCAGGGACCCTTTCCGAGAATTTGTGATTCATAGCTTGGCATAAAGAGGAAAGATGCATGGATAAGAGTTCCAAGGTACTAAGGAACATTAAAGGTTGCGGAGTACCTTAAAGAGCATGGAACTCCGTCCTCAAAGATATAAGATGAATAACAAGCTAATCTAGTAATCTAACAATGCTAAACTTGAAGATCAATGTATTTGGACACACAATCATTCATTTCTTTATTGCAAACTCCTTCCTTACCCTAGCTGGATTTTTACCGCTCCATAATTGATTAAACATGGTAACAACAAACGGGAAAAAAGAGAGGCACTTGTAGTAATAATACAACTTTGAGTTGCTTACGAGTGGAGAGAATACTAGGAGAGGAGAATTAAGACGGTTCTCACACAAATAAATCTTAACACAAGCTCATCTCACTATTCTCTCAATATTACCAGAGTAATAGATTAATAAGATACAAGCTAAAGCCTTCTGTTTATAGCCCACAAATGAGGTTGCGGCTAAAAGTATCTGAGAATTTGCTTAAAATGCTTTGTTGGATCAATCTTGGGCTTGATTGATATTGTCTAAGCTACTTGTAAGTTGGTTCAACAAAATGGTCCAATTTGGCAGTGGCTGAAACTAGGGTGCAAGATTGCTCTTCTCCCAGGATCGATCTTGTGCTTAGCTGTGACTGCCCTATCTCCAACTCAGGATCGACCCTACATCCAGGATCGTACTGAGACTCAGATGCTCTTTCTTGAACGCTTCTCATCTCTTTAGCCTACAATTTCCTTAATTTGAGTCTTCCATCACGTGGGATTCTCTGCAATTCTTCCTCTTCTTTCAATGCAAACTCTTTGACATGAAAAGGACTTGAAATGCTCGATAGCCCCTTAGTTGCGCCTTTAGGACTATCAAGTAACTTGAGGTTTTGACTTGTTCAACACAAAAAGCACACTATGAAATGACTCTTAGGCTAATATCATTCCTGACTTCAAGTGGAACTCACTGGATATATAGAGATGTGATTTATACAAAAGTCTCATGAACACGGGTTTCACGTCATGCTTCCTTATAACATAAATATACGTACATCAAGGCTAAAACTTAACCCCCTTCATCATTGCATCCGAAAACTCTAGCACCGGTCTAGTAGCATGTCAAGTGATCATTTCACATGAATGTCGGGCTTTAGGAAGTTCAAGACTATTAACTCATTCATCCAACTGCTCATTACTTATTTGTTGCTATGATTTATCAATCCTTTCTTTGCTTGATTAAAGACAGCGAAATAATGGCCTGTTTAACAGAATAAAATAAAGAAATTATTGTGTAGCTTGATGCATGATTTAATTAATGGCCTCGGTTGCTTCTTTATGTTGGATCCTTAACTTAACATTGAGCTTATATGTGCAATAATTATGTGTTGTGGTCTGTCGTATGGTTAAGTCCACTTTAAAAGTGATCAACTAAAGTTCAAGTTATTTGGGTTTAAATGTATCTAATAGGGTGTGGGCCTTTAATGAGTAGATACTTAAAGGCAATTTCTATTTTTATGATAGTTTAAAATAGAAATACTAAATAAATAGTAGGGTTTACTATCTATATATTGTGGTTATGTTCCCTAGATCATACGTACATATTATATCCCTTGTGAGCCCCCATCATCACAGAGATTGTAAAGAAAGTTTAAAGGATTATCTAAAAAAATACGCATTGATTTGGAAGGTCAACCACTTGGCTACAAACGCACGTTATGAATTCAGGTACGCTTCTGCATATTAATCTTTTGATTTTTGGTAATACGACATGAAGGATCCTAGGATTTATGATTATTTGAATCTAACAAGATTCAACACTTTAAGCCCGAGTCATCAAACAAGCATGTATTGGAAAATGGAGTGGAAGGTGAACGAATGGATTGTAGCAAACAACAGGAGAATAAGAATCGCTCACAAGCGAAAGCGGAAAGAAAGAAGGGAAGAAGGGGAAGGAAAAGGAGGAGGAATCTGTTGAAACTTGAAAGTAGTAACAAGGAAAAACAGGGGAAAAGAAATTTCATGTCCTTAATTTATTTGATATATAGGTGGGTTATATGTAGAATAGTGAGTAGCTTGCATGATTTGAGCTGAAAATGTTATAGAGAATATGGATATCACATTTTGCATGTGATATATATTTTTAGAAATCTAACGTATATCTAAATTAGTTACTTCTCATCATATTAACGAACTTGTTTACTTTCTATTTTTTGCAGCTTGCAAATAAAAAAAGCTGTAAGAAAATTAAGAACATATATGTCTATATGTTTTTAATCTTCTTTTTATAATTATTAATAGTTTTAAAAACGTTAGTAACCGTGCAAAAGTAGTCATAGTAATATATTAGTCTACCTGCACACATGACTGTGAGCAATTTACGCCTGTCAACATATTTGGATCTGATCATGGCGAATCCACATATATATGTAAAAAATTTTAAATTGGATCATGTAACAGATCACCAAAACATTAATCCATATCTAAATTTATTTAAATCGGATTATATCCAATTCGTTTAAAATTATAATTAGTTTATAGTTAAGTATATAAAAAATAATGAAATTAATATAAAAGTTAAGCCTAGCAACATTCAATTTTTTATTTTTTTATTGTAAAAAGAAACATATTTAATGCTTTTTTTTAAAGTGTATTAATAATAAGGTGATAAATTTAAGCATAAATGTGTGTTTTGAATTGGATTGGATTAGACCGACATATATCCATATCTGATTTGTTAATCAAATGTTTAACGGGTTCGAATCGGATTTGGATATACGGATCAAAATTCTCGATTCACACCCGACTAAACAGATCGAATTTGGGTACAAATATGATTCATTGACGGGCCTAGTACAATTTGCATGAATGTAATTTGTAGTAGTTTAACAAAAATAATAATAAATGTCCGGTGATTAAGCAGGTCACGCTTAATCTGGTGGGTTTAGGGTCGATACTCGATACCATCATTAAACGGAAATGTAGTCCCTGATTGAGCATTTCTCTCATTAATTTAGGATCTATGATGAATCACATGGCCTCCCATGTGAAAGGACAAAAGATGAAACTGATAAATTATACAGCATAAGAAATAGAGAAATAGATAAATTAATGAACAGAAATCCCTTATGGGTTACATTGTGATAATCTGATCTCATTACAAGAGATCTACACCCATATATATATACAAGAATGAAAACAAAGCAAGAATGATTACAAGAATTAAAGAGGGGAACACCATAACTACTACTACATAAATAAAGGAAATAAAGAAGCATAGAGATAGCATCCAGGGGGACAAATTGTATAGAGAGGAATAAGGCAGCATAGGAAGGGAATCATCTGCACATGGGAATCTTCTAACACCCCCCCTCAAGCTGAAGGAGGCTTTTAGGGATCCGAAGCTTGGATACGGGAAAATGGAATTTGGTTTTGGTTGATCGACATGTTTGATGATTGACCGGCAGACGGAACAGCGGTAACGGCGATGACGGGAGCCGACGGAACGGCGAGGTCCGGTGTAGAATTTCCGGAGGAAATAAAAACTTGATCTGAATACGCGAGCAGTACGTATAACAATAACAAGGAATTGAATCAGAATACTAGGAGGTGCGGCGAAAAGCTACCCGCCGGAAATATTAAATTGAAGAGACTGAATATATATATATATATTTATTATTATTTTTTTATTATTTTTTTTTTATTTTTTGTTGAGGACGAATGGAAGAGGGATAAAATAAAATAGGATTAAGGGAGACAAAATGGCTAGTTTTTTTTTTTTTTTTTTTTTTTGTTTTTGTTTTTGTTTTTGTTTTTGTTTTTGTTTTTGTTTTTTTTTTTTTTTTTGTTTTTTTTTTTTTTTTTTTTTTTTAAATAAATAAAATTCAAAATCCCCGAAAGCCCCGATTTGAATGCTTTTGAAGCTATAGCCCCGACCTACATAATTAAAGTTGATTGTTTCTTTTCCTTTCAACCAGCAAAATAATTAAAGCTGCCAAAAATCTAAGGCATGCTCTCTCTATCTCACTATTTACATAATAATAATAATAATAATAATAATAATAATAATAATAATAATAAAGAAATGGTGGAGGGCCAAGACTAAAGCTCTGTTGTTTTGTACCCATCCCCTGGTATAGGCAACCTGGTTTCCACAGTGGAGCTAGGCAAGCTCCCCTTCATCACCCTCGGACGGCGCTGGTCAGCGGGTTTGATTGAGGGTATCTTTTTTTTTTTTTTTTTTTTTTTTGTGATCTGGATCTGGACCACGGAGAGGTCCAGCCTGTTATTCAAAACATAAAGGTTGTCGGAGTGCTCGCCGGCTACAGGGATTGAGCGGGGAAGGTTGGCTCCTGTCTGGTTGGTGTAGAGTGTGACGGTTCGCCACCAGTCGGCGACGGTAGGGGCAGCGGTGGCAGTCTAGAGATCCAGTGAGGAGTATAGATCACGGAAGCTTGTAGGGACTAGGACTAGGAGCGGAAGAGGCAGAGGGCAGAAAAGGAGAGAGAAAAGGAGAAACAGGGGGTTGGGTTATCTGGACGGCGCTGCGAGAGGGCGCGCCGGAGGAATTCGGAGATGCGCGTAATGGCGCGGTTGTATTTGTTGACGAAGTAGGTGCGGCAGAAGAGGCTGGCAGCGAAGCTACCGGAGTTGCAGTCGGAGAAATAGTCGGCGACATCGACAGCAGTCAATCAATGATCAACTGGGTTGCTCTAGATACGAAAATCGAATTGCAGATTTGCAAGAGGTTGTTGGCTGATAGGAGGAAGCGGGGCCTCCACCTCCGGAAGCTGAGACGGTGGTGGACTGCGCGGTTGTGGACGGTGGCGGCAGCGCGGTTGGTTTGAAGGTCCGGCGGACGACGATATACATCGCCCGCCGGTGATCGGAAAGACGTAAGGATCTTACAGCTCTGATACCATGATAAATTATACAGCATAAGAAATAGAGAAATAGATAAATTAATGAACAGAAATCCCTTATGGGTTACATTGTGATAATCTGATCTCATTACAAGAGATCTACACCCATATATATATACAAGAATGAAAACAAAGCAAGAATGATTACAAGAATTAAAGAGGGGAACACCATAACTACTACTACATAAATAAAGGAAATAAAGAAACATAGAGATAGCATCCAGGGGGACAAATTGTATAGAGAGGAATAAGGCAGCATAGGAAGGGAATCATCTGCACATGGGAATCTTCTAACAGAAACCACTCCCATGTGAAAGCAAATTAATCATGGAAACAAGTATAATAGATCTATAATAAAATGATCAATGGCAAACTTTATAATATAAAATTTTTATTTATTATCGCACTATTTCTTTTAAAAAAGAATTACAAAAATATAATTTAAAAATAATTTTTAATGCATTTTAACTATTCAGTCACTTTTTCTTTTATAAACTCCAAAGTACATTTAAACTACTCGCACTACATAGGAGAAAAATAAGGAAAAAATGGAACAAGTTGTTCTAGAGAAGTCCCGCTCATAATAATAATAATAATAGTAAAAAGAAGACCCGTTCCCAAAAATAATAATAATAGTAGTAGAAAAGAAAACCTACTTTCGTAGGTAGCACCCAATGGGCTACCGGAAAGAATAAAGAAGCAGCGGTCTTTGGAAGGAGTCGGAGGGAGGGAGGAAGGGTCAATGGCCAAATATTTATAGCTACCCACACACGTTCATTCAATCTTCCACAACGTCAAAACGCGCATTTCTCTCTTTCAACAACCCATATATATATATATATATATTTACATAGAGAGAAACTGCTACCATTTATTTATTAACTAAGGTATGCCTGTGCCGATGGTATTACGATTTAATTTGTATAACCACTTACGTACTTGAAATATGAATAGAAAAACAAATGTTTGTTATACAAAAAATGACACCCAACTTTGCCACCATCATGGAAAGAGATTGATAATATATTATGTTCCCTATCCTTAAAATTATGTACACCATATAATTGACACTTAAAATTATCGATATTTTTAACAAATTTAAAGTGCACCTGACAAATTTACTAAATCAAGTTGTATCATAAAAATTAGTTGTAAAACTTTTTAGATTTAACTTTCAAAGCTAATTTATTTCTTGTCTAGTAAAGATAACTTGAGGGTTTTTTTTATATATATATATAAAATAAAAGCAAAGTTAACTTAATAAATTATTTACAAACGAAATTATAAAAAATTTTGAATAACCAATATTTTCTTTTAAAAGTATTAAACGGGCGATATATTTTATAAGAAATATAGATATATGACCATTTCTATTTGGTTCAAATTAAATCAAAATACCATATTTTTTGCAATACAAATATCTTCAATTTCTTCAATAAACAAGTATAAAACGTTAGTAATCTAACAAAATAACATTTTTTTAAAAAAATAATACTTTTGTTTTTTTATTATTTTAGAGAATACCATTTTTTTTAAAAAGGAAGACAATAACGATAGTTTGTGAATTGTTGTCTTTTAATAAATGTATTAAATTTGACATTTAGTGCCGGTTATATCTATTAACATAATCTAAATTAGATAATGGGTGGTATTGTTATCAAAACTATATTATATGCGAAGACATAATTAATTTAACAATAAGTGGAAATGTAAAGATAGATAATGGATAAGTGTTGTTGTGAGGTATATTAATTACACTTCAAAATAAAAAAAATCTTTTAATTTAAAAATTATATAAAAAAAATGAAAGTCTAGAATAATTTATTTGTTATGAAAGTGAGAATCCTTTTTTTAAGAAGTTTCTACTTAAATCATAATATGAAAGTAACATAAATTTAAAATCACCAAAATGTTAACTTAGGTAAAAAAATATATTTTATATACATAATTTTATAATAATAATAGATCTTATTTTATAGGTATTCATGAGTAGGTTTCAAGTATATATTTTTTATTAAAAATATATACTTTGATTAAAAGTTATTATATTTTTAAGTTTAAAGAAAAAAGGATAGAGAAATTGGGTATGCTTTGATTGTGTGTGAGTTGAGTATATTAGTGGGTGGAATACTTTAATCTAAATGCGTAAAGTGAGTAGAAATAAAAAAATATAAGGTGAAGAATGTTTTTTGGAGATAAACCACATCCTATGGTCTAAAATGTGTGTAAGGAAAAGTAAATTTATTAAACTAAATCTAGACATTTGGTTAAGTAGAATTTCAAAAGCTCTTTAGTAAACAAAAAAACCTTTCCTTATTATATAGATATTTTTTTTACATAATTTTATAATCACCATGAATCTTGTTATATAGATCTCAATGAGTATGTTTAAAATATATAATTTTTATTAAAATTTTAAAATTTGGCTTAAAAATTATTATATTTTCAAAGTTTTCTAAAAATGTGAGGAGAGAGAAAGTTGATATAGTTGAGTGTGTATGATTGTGTGTGGTAATATACATCATTCTATGTGTATGTTTTTATTGAATGGTGAAGATTGCATAGAATCAAAAGAATCTAACGATATGAATTGATTCTTAAGATAAACCACATCGTATAATTAAAACAAAAGATAACTTTTTAAAATTTCATCTAGACTTTTAATTAAGTTGATTTGTTAAATTATCTTTGGTCAAAAAACCTTTCCTTATTATATAGATTAATTACAAAGAAAACAATTCTAGCACCAATATTATTTTCAAATCAGCCAGCCTGCCTGCCGTCCACTTGACTTGGCTATTTCTTTATATCCCATCCTATCTTTGCCCCCATCCCACTCTTTGTTCATCAATCTCCCTTCCCACCAATTTGAATCGCAAGTATTCCATGGAAACAGTAGTAGCTAAACGCAGCTTGAGGACACCTTGTTCGTTCAGGCTTCGCTGCCAAAGCCTGAATTCAGTTCGACTACGCCGCATATTTGACCTCTTTGACAAGAACAAAGACGACATGCTTACAGTCGACGAACTCGCCCAAGCCCTTAACGTTCTAGGCCTGGACACAGAGCCTTCAGAATTGGAATCCATGGTCAGTTCCTACGTTCAACAGGACAACCCTGGCCTCACATTCGAGGACTTTGAAGCTTTGCACAGATCCCTCAATGATGTCTACTTCAAGGAGGAGGAAGTCAATGGTGCACCAACCAAACTGCAATCGCAAGAGGAGTTGGATCTGTCAGAGGCGTTCAAGGTTTTCGATGAGGATGGTGATGGTTTTATATCCGCTAGGGAGTTGCAGGTGGTCCTAAGGAAGCTAGGTTTCCCTGAAGGTGGGGAGATTGATGGAGTGGAGAGGATGATTTCTTGTGTTGATAGCAACCATGATGGCCGCGTCGATTTCTTCGAGTTCAAGGATATGATGCGCAGTGTTGTTGTCCGCACTTGATACATACATACATACATACATACTTTCTCAATTTCCCTTATGTGCTAGCTTTTCCTTGTAATCTTCTTCTTTATATTTCCTAGTTGTATCTCTCTCTCTCTCTCTCTCTCTCTCTCTCTCTCTTCCTCTCTCATGAAAAGATACACCGTGGCATCTTTATTGATTGATCTTGAGTTATTGTTTGATGATCTTGCATACCCACAATCCATCATGATGGATCAAACATAAAATGACCAATAGTTATACACATCTCAAACATGTGCATTTCCTTTTAAAGAATCAAAGCTATAGCATCTTACGAATTATCCTAATCCACCTGGGGAATTACCAAAGACTTGGTTATATATTCAATGGAAAAAGTTTCTTACTTCTATACAAGGGCACAGATAAATTTGTGGTTCTGATTTAAGAGGAAAAAAGGGGAAGAAACGCTACAGCAAATTAGGTTCAAATCAATATCTCATTTAGTCTTACGCTAGAAATGAGGAAAAGAACAATGAAGTTCATAAATAGGGCATTACGTTAGAAATGGTTAAGGCTTTTGATCAAACAGTCAGAATCGAGAAAATAACCTTCTTACTTTCATCCAACCACCGTGTTGCCTCCTTTAAATAACCGGGCACCTTCATCAACAAATCAAAAGAAATAATGAAAAATCACCTACAGTTTCAGCAAAGCACAATAAGGAAACTAAAAGTTTGCCATATACAATTTTTATTGAAAAGAGAGTGCAATTGAAAATATTACACAAATCTCCAATATTATGGTGTTTTTAATTGATTAAACCTGTGAAGAACGCAAATAGAACATAGCCAATCTAACTTCAGGTAAGTGTGCCCAACTGTAAGGTAAAGAAATGAAAAGAAACAAGAATACTAGGTTATGCCACAACGTTCAGAGCGCAACGTATGGTTCGCTACAGTGGTTACGTGGAAGTGATTTGTCGTTACAGTGGCTACGTGGAAGTGATTTGTCGTTGTTGCTTCGTGGGTAAAAGCAAGTAATCACAAATTAAAAGCTGACTAACAATTGCTTTACATTTCTTGCAAAGTTTAACAATTTGACACCAAAAAATAATCTTCAATGATATAACCAAGATTTTGCAATCCCCATCCAGTAATCATATGAATCAAGAAGTAATCAAAGCTTTATACAAACAAGGGCAGATCATTTAAAACCAAACACAAATTCCCCAACACCACCTACACAAGGATGTTAAGTGTTTGCTCGGATGACAATTACCATACAGCAAACTAAGCAATGGCAAATCAAAAACACTCTACAAATGCATGTAAATCCCTCTCACTCAACCTACTGATTACAAGACCTTATTTTTTTACCCAACAAGAAGAAAAGAAATTCTACCCTCGTTAATACAATAAGTTGCACAAAATCATAACAGCACCAGATAACATGATAACAGGTTAAAAGAGAGACCACCACCTCCTGCTCCGGTTCTCCCTCGGATTATGAGGACATAAACCTGAACTGTGATCTAAATGTTGTCCCCGTAGATGTGAATGTCCAATTGACCCTCGTCTTTCTGTTAGAGGATTCCCCAACCACAAGACAAGAACAATACCCACAAGGCTCACAATAGGAGCAGCAGCAAGATAAAGCCATCTTCCTCTTCCATTCTCCCCACCGCCAGCCACATTAAGCTCCTCTCTTGTTCTACTGCCATGGCTAAATTCACAAGCTTCAACTTCTTCTTCACCACCATCGCTCGTCTCTGACAAACTATCGTCATTCACTACCTGCTGCTCAATTTCTTCCATTCTGTTCCTACTTCTATGTTTACCATCCTCGTATTCCTTGTCATCTGTTGGAAGCTCATATCTACAAAGAGGGCACGAGTTCCGAGCACTTAACCATGGCAAAATACAGGAAGGGTGATAAACGTGAAAACATGGAAGCTGGTTTACAACAGTGCCAATACATAAAAAATCCTTGCAGACTGCACATGCCAAACTATCCTGCTTCCAATGTTCCTCATTAATGACCACACGCGGAAGACAATTTACAAAACTGACAGATGCAGGAGGGGCTCCTCTTCTTGAATTGTCACCCTCAGCTAGGTTCTCAAGCAGTTCCTCAAAGCCTCTAGCATCAAGATAGTCGCCTGAATTTCCGGCATAAGCATGTAACTCTGATTCAGCCAAGTTAGCAAATATGTCAGGGATGCGAGTTTGTCTCCTCCGTTCTCTGATTCCCAAACGAATTGTACCCTCAAAGTGAGGGGTATGAAACTGTCTGTGCCAATTCCTGGGGGCATTGCTTTCAGTTGAATTCAATGACCTTCGAAGGTCAACTACCATTCCTGTGGAGTCACCTGCGATTTCCTCATCAGCTTCTTCCCATTCATTATCTTCATCTTCTTCCTCTTGGTCATCAGAGTTCCATTGGCTAAGACCGGCATGCATTGGGTCAATATCAGAATCACTATCAAGATCACTTTCTGCATCTGGGTGCCCAAAAATATCATTATCCACTAAACTATGACCATCCACAGAAGCATCAGAGTCCCCTCCATAAGCGCTAAATGAAATTGTATCATTCTCACCATGAAAAAGCCTGTACCCACTGAAGCTGACATTTGAGTCACTCTCCCCATAAAGAGAATCAAAGCCATCACTTTCGGTGTCTGAAAGTACCCTTCGCCATCGGCGCGACCCACTTGGAGTAGTCCAAGAACTCGAGGGCTGCACCAACATAGCAGTAGCATTTCCATCTACAGATTGACTCTCATGCTCAGAAATAGAAGGCTGGCTTTGCCTTGCCAAATTAATGATATTTGAGAACTGTTGGGAAAATATATTTTCCGCAGACTCAGAGCTGCTGTACGTTCTCCTTCCCCTTCTTACTCTCGTTGCCCTCCTTTGAACATCGTGTATAGGGGTCCCAATATCCTCTAGATACAAAAATTTACAGTCACCACATATACTGATAGCTTCAAGATCACCTGCCTCATTATCAGATGAAAGGATTCTTTGGCACAGAGCACATGCTGCATCCATCTGGAACTGCAAGAAAGACGGACAGAACAAAATGAATAAAGTAGGCATAGAAAGATGTAGACTAACAGAATCACGTAGAAAACTGGCAGTGATGAAAAGGAAACCAAAAAGGGCAAAACAGATGGAGCAAAAGGAGAACCGAACGGGCGACTTGGTTGGCAAGGGGACAAAGCAGATCAGAACGCAGTGAAAATCACTTGATATACAGTTATACACATATCTACATTTTGGTTCAACGGCTATTGTTAGTTTTAAAAACAACAAAAAGACTACTTCAGTCTTCCATCTTTATAGATTGCATAACTCTTATCCAAAGCTACTTAAGTTCAGTGTTTACAAATAGTAACCCTTTTATGTTGAATCAGTGAAAAAGAAGCTCATGTGTTTCTCACTTTCGCAGTAATTACTGAATGCAATAAATAAACAATTTTCCCAAGCGTAAATAAGTATACTCCCTCCATCTCAAATTAAGAGTTCAATTTTCATTTTTGGGACAAAATCAACGTACCAAATCCCTCACTAGAAATCAAGTTCTAACCTTGATCGGTTGATTAGGTTGAGACTAGTGTTTTTCTTTAAAGCACAAAATCAAAGTGAAGATCTTAATCTGAGACAGGGCGAGTATATATTGGAAAGCACATAACTATAATTTCAAAATTAATTAACAAATAAATTCGTTTTATCTTTTTAGCACTAAAAACAAATGCCAAGTAAGTTGGGTAACAGAAAAAACTCCAAAAGTAGCATAAAAATTAGAAATAGTATGAACAAAATTTGATCTTCTTCCTAATCATTATAATAAAGCGAAAAACTGCAATTAACTTGAACAGCATCTTATACCTTTGTCCTCCTTCAGAAGAAGATGGATAATGTAAGCCGCGGTATGTACGTATCACCACAAAAATCAATTTCTGAAATCTAATAAGAAATCAATACGAAGAGAAGCGATGTTCATTACCAAACAAACTAGCAGTCACACCACATAAAATGAAAATGAAAATGGAAAATATTTGGTGAAATACCTAATGACTGATTAGTAAAATGCTTCGAAAACAGGGTTAGGGTTTCCTAAAATGCTCGGGTAATTGAGGGATACGCAGATGTTTTGGGGGTGGGTAGGGTTTTGCACAACCCTAGTAATGTAGTCTTGCGATTGATCTGTTCTATGATAGGAAGAATAAGTCGCTGATGGGAAGGTGGTAACGTCGTCTTTAGCGATGGAAATGGTTGGATGTGTGGATTTGACCAACGACGCGATGCGATGCGAAACGAACAGGAGTCGGATTTCTTTTAGCCCAAAACGATGCAGTAGTATTCAACTTACTAACCCGTTTCCCTGAGCACCCTGTGTGGACTTGAACTAACTGGGCCTTTGTGTGGACCATTATTGAATACCTCAAGGAGTAGATTTGGTATAATATCATATCATCGTAATTGTATTATGTATTGTATTGAAAGTTTAGTATGCAAAAATTTATTATTATTATTATACCAAAACCTTTTGTATACCAAAATATCGGTATGGTATGGTACGGGACATTATCAAAAAATAATTTTGTAAAAAAAAAGAAGAAGACATTAGTAGAACTGGCAAAAACAAAATAGAAAGCTGGACAAATACACATCAACAATAGCAAAAACAAAATAGAAAACTACTGGGCAGAAAGCTAGGCAAAGTATAAAAGCAGTTATAGAAAGCTGGTTAGGCAGTGCACTGGGCTAAAATAAAATAAGCAACACTAGCAGTTCACATTTCTAAGTTCTAAGCATATTACAATCCATAATTTCATACAATTACAAATTTACAATCCATCAACTAAATAGACAAAAGCATAAAACTAAAATAAAAGTTAAAATTACAAACCATCATCTGTTCAGACAAAACACTGCAATTGCCCATTGTGAAATAAAATAAAAACCAACATCTTCTCATCATCGATAGATTATTATATATGTCAAAATTCGAGTGCATAGCCAATGAAGCAATTTAAATGAACTGAACAATATTAAAATGAACCGACAAAAATTATGTGAATGGAATATTTATATGGAACGAGAATTGTTACCTGATTTAAAGCTAAAATATGTCTGATTGATGATAAGAAGAAAGGGTCGGTTGGACTGGAAAGAACTGGTGGATGGCGGTGGTGCAATGGGTAGGCGGTGTATGTGGCGATGGGTCGGTAAATCTGAGAGAAAAAGAGAGGAAGAGCAGAAGAGGGTAGAAGAGAGAAAGATAGAGAAGCGGCTGGACCTTAGATAAAGAAAAAATGGATACTGTGGCAATGTATGATGTGGCAGTGTGTAACGACCCGGTCCCACCTCAGTACGATATTGTCCGTTTTGGGTAGCGTCCAGTCGGGCCTCATCTACCCTCACGGCTTTGTTTTTGGGAGCTCAGATCAGAGGGGGTCAGATTGCTCTGGTCCAGCACGCTTAACTTCGAATGGGATCCGAAGCCAGTGAGCCTCGCCTACTTAATTAGCGAGAAGGATCCCAAACTCAGAGAGAGATGGGCGTCACTGGACTTGGTGGAAAGTAAGAAATGGATACTTAAATTAATCTCACCCATCCTGGGATTGCTCTGGTCCAAGCACGCTTAATTTCGGGATGGGATCCGAAGCCAGTGAACTTCCCAAAAGGCCTCGTACTTAATTAGCGACCATGGGTCTCCAAGGATTCCGGTTCAGCTACCATTCCTCCACACAAGGGAATACTCGTCGCTCGAGCTACCATACACAAGAGAGTACTTCACTCAGGGCGTCACACGGTGGGCCGGTGGCGGATCTGAGAGAAGAAGATAGGAAGAACCGAAGACTCGCTGTAAAAGATAATCAGAGAGAGAGGCGACTGGACTTGGTGGAAAGTTTACTTAAATTAATCTAAAGCATTTGGTATAATGGCACATTTGTTATTAGTACGGTATTGTATATCGTGGTAGTACTAATTTTTCGGTACGGTATATTGTCGATAATAAATTTGGATACTGGTGCTGTGCCAAAATAATTCGGTATGGTACAATACTGATCGATATTGTACTATTACCAAATTTTCTATACAATTTGGTATTGGTTCGGTTTGGTACTGTACAAATGGTATAATATGGTATAATTTCTCACCCCTAAATATCTCAACATTTAGCTTCCTAATCTCTGTCACCTCTCTTGCTAAATTTTTTAAGGGATGATATTGATACATCTCAAATAATTTTTTAACAATTTTTATAAATTAAATGATTTTATCTTTATTGTCACATTTTTATTATTTTTTGGAGACTGTTATTGATACACTCTAAATAACTCTTTAACACCAACCATTCCCTAACACATTTCAAATATAAATTTTATCGTATTAACACTCCTACCACTCCACATTCTCTATCTCTTTCTTTTTCTACCCATCTTTTTCTTAATTTTTTTGTTATTTATGTGTGTGTGTTTTTTTCCTCCTTTTCCTTTTCTTTTTCTACACATGCAAGGAATGAAAGAATTAAGCACCATAATCTTTCAAATATCATCATTGACATCATTTTATCTATTGATTGGTTTAAAGATGGTTGACATGGATAACCAAAGTATGAAGGTATGCTCAGTTCTTAAGAATCGAGTGGTGTTCATTATACTCGCCCCGAAGAACCCGAGTCTAATGGAATTGTGAACAGAGAACCGACATATGCACAATACAACATACTCGGTTCCTTAGGATCAAGTATATAAAGCCTTATAATCAATTCCTTAAAATCAAGTATGATGAACATCGTTTGATTCCTTAGGACTGAGTATGATGTATACTGCTCGTTCCTAGGAATTGAGTATACCTTCATTCATGGCGAAAAATCTGTATTAATTGAAGATTGGAGCAAAAAAAAAAGGATGAAGGTAGAGAGAGCGCACTATTTAGGACGTGTATATCTTCATTCAACAATATTTTAGCTTGTGTGTTTATTTGATGGGTTGATTTGTATATGAAGAAGTTGGAAGAAGATTAAAGATGAGATTTGTGAGGTGAATGGAGTGATTTGATTTATTTTTTTGAAATGTAAACCGAGAGAGTGGAGTGGGGAGAATGTAGTATTTTTAGATTAATATTAATTAATCTTAAAATTAAATATAGAGTGGTAAGAGTGTTAGGAAAAGAGAGTGCGTGCTTATGGAATGTTAGAGGATGAAATTGTGTGTGCCAATAGCAGCCTTCATTTTATTATCAAGTTATGCAATAAAAAATTGAAAAATAAGTTAAAATGAAATATTTTAAAAAAAATTATAAAAAAAATTTCTTTCTCACCACAAAAAAAAATACTATGGAAAAAATAAAACATTTCACTACATCTTTTAATTTTTTTTTATTTTTCATCTTATTATCAATTAGAGTTTTAGCATAAAACATTACATTAATTTACTAATTTTTTATTTTAACATTGTTTTACAATAAAATAGCACTTTTAAACTTCAGCCATCTGAATGTAAAATTGAATCGTCTAGTCAAGACATTTTTAATTATAAGAGTAGTATTTAATTGGAAAAAAATGTTTCGGTAAGCACCAAAATAATGTGTGCCTAATTTCCCGAAAAGTGAGGATAAGGGCAGTTTATATTTCATTGTAACAGAGTTAAAATTGGATCGTTTAAAGTATCTCCCGATACTAATACGATATGGCCGATATCAAGTTAGAATAGAGGTAGCCGTGACACGATATGTATAAATACTGCTATTTCATTGAATCGGTGATATTTCACCGAAACTGCACCGAGTTACTGATATTTCGCGATATTTCACCGAGTTTACTTAGTACTATTGAAAAAAAAATGTTTATTTGTTCCAAAATAATTTGTCAATCTTTCCTTAATTAAATTGGTAACTATTGAAAAAAAAATGTTGATTTGTTACAAAGTAATTTGTTAATCTTTACTTAATTAAATTGTCAACTATTGAAAAAAAAATGTTAACTTGTTTCAAAGTAATTTGTTAGTCTTTACTTAATTAAATTGGCTTAATCTTTGTTGGTTTAATCTTTTGAGTCATCTAGCCATTCATCTCATCTTTACCCACAAGTACTAATTCCCAGCCTCTTTTATATCCTCATTTCTCAACACTAGAGTCCTTGGAATAATGCTGCTGAGTATAATTTATATCATTATTTTATGCCTAATTGACTTATATTTGAGATATTTGTATCTCATAAAATTGTATTGGTATTTATTTATTGAACTATGAGTTTAAATTGTATTACTAAGTGCGATAAATGTTGGTATTTCAATATAAACTATGTAATTCATACTAAATAATAGTATTATGCTTATCTAATTGATTTATCTTATTAATCTCATAGTTTAAATTTTTTCGTAAGTTTTTGGGCATTTTAAATAACAAATCGGTGCATATCGCCAAAACCGATACCGATATTCGAGTTGAAAATTGAATGGCCGAGTCGGTATCCAAAACTGTGACTTTGAACAATTAAAAGTTATGTTAAAAGATATAGTCAAATCAAATAATTGGCGAAGTATGATGTGGGTTTAATTTCAGCATTAAAATAAGTGGTATGTGAAAAAAAGTTCATTTTTCTTTGATACACTATTAACATGAAATATGGTTCATATTCATTACATAATAATAATAATAATAATAATAATAATAATAATAATAATAATAATAATAATAATAATAATAATAATAATAATATAGAAGAAGTAATGCATTTATTTGAGCTCATTTGGTTATTCTTTAATTTATAAATTGGATAATTGAAAATTGCCTAATTCATGAATTATTTAATTTGAGTGTTTGATATATTGAAAAAAATGAACTACTATATATATAAAGTCATAAACTTAAGTTAATATTTTAGACATTAAATACGAAAATGTAAATAAATAGTTGAAACTACATAACTTATAACTATCATATAAGTTCATGCGGAAAAATTACACCACAATTTTTTTTTGTTAAAATGAAAATATTTATAATTTGTTAATTTACAAAGAAACAATTGTAAATGAGATATATAATTTACTCAACCAAATGAGACCTAAAGTATTGTATCTCTTCAATCGTTTTTATTTAATTTTCTTTTAAGAAGATACCCCTTGAACATATGTTTCTTTTTTCATACAACCGTTTTATTTATAATTTATGTATATCATTTCATACTTCTCTTTCAAAAATTCTTTATGTTCCATATAAAAGTTTTGGCCAAATGTTCCTCTATTTTTTATTAGTCATTCTCTTTCTCGATATTTCTATATTTTCTCTATGAAAGGTTTTTGATAGTTAAAAGGATTTTAATGGGTGTAGACAATGTTGCAAAAGTTTTAAATGTGTGCGCTTTAGTGCAAAGGTATGCATGTTTCTAAAGTATAAGGATGGTAGGTACTTTCTGTCATAACTTATAGTGGATACTTTTCTAAATTAACACATCTTTAGATTTCGAGCTGCTAATTTAACATTTTAATTATGTTTACATGATATTAAACATATCAACTATTTTATGTGAGAATTTTTTCAAAATTAGAACTATTTATTTTAATTTTTTAAATAATATAGAATATTCACTATGGTGTATACATGCATAACATACAAATTAGCAGGAACTTGTTGTGCTAATCATATTAATCATCGTATATATAGTTAATATAACAATATTTGACAAATCTCCGCCCTTTAAATACAATAAAAATGTACAAATTTAGAAATGTATCCATCTCCATGTTTCTATATTGTTGGCTTCATCTTATGTGTAAAATATGTTATCTTTATTGGCATTAAAATGAATCCACAACCTTCTATGGAGAATTTCTCTATACATATTGTTATTCTTTTTTCAAATTTTTTATTTTTTTTCACCAATTTAAAGAATAGATATATTAACTTATATGCCCATGTGCAATTAAGAGTTATCTTCTACAAGAAAAAAAAATTTCAAAGTGAATAATTTTTTTTATACACCATAAGATATTTCTATAATTATTTTATTGGAAATGAATTGTAATGCACTCGTGCACTGCACAGATTGCACGCTTGTGAAATTTGTGTTTTGTTTGTCTCGTGTCATGGTTTTGTGTTATTTATATTTTTAAGCATATAAATGGTCACTAAACTTTCGATATAATACTATTTTGACTATCAAATTATAAACAAATTAATTTGGCCATTCAACTTTAGAGCGAGTATCACTTTAACCATTCTATCCAATTTCACTACTAAACATTTAAGGATATTTTGATCATATTGCAACAAAATAGCTTTTTCCTTCAATAAAATACAACTGTCTAATAATTACAGCTATAATAAAACACACATAGTGTATAAAATAGAGCAACATTTTCAACAAACAGAGTAACTTGATCTATTTTATAACCAAAATACCTTTAAATAAGTCACGTGTCTCGTCTGTTCAGTCAAATTAGGTGAAATGGCCAAAGTAGTATTCACTCCAAAGTGGATGCCAAAATGGTTCATTTTAAAGTTTGATAGCTAATGTGGTACTGAATCAAAAGTTTAGTTACCATTTGAGTTTGTTTACTCAAAAATTTAAAAACTGTAAGTCAGATGAAATGCGCAACACTTGATCCCATCTCGTTAATGCAACAATTTTTTTTAAATTTTAGCATAGTAATAATAGCTGTTGTTATTAAAGCGTGTGAGTAGATGAGTCAATGGTTCGATTCTCGTTAATGTAATTAAAAATATTGAAAATGGGTAAAAATTCTCTCCATGAGAATGTTTTTGGAGAAAAATTTAGTGAATAATATTTTTCTGGAATAAGTCCTTTTTTTTAATTTGTTATAGAGTAGATTCCTTGTTTACAAATTGTGTTTTAAAATAACGGTTTTGACCAAAATTTTGTGTTGTGCAAATTTAACTTTGCAATCCACAAAAAATTAATGCAAATTTGTTTTGCATGATGTGATTTTATTTTTTAACTAGTGTGTTCTATGTGTGATCACTCATGTAACTCTAAAACAATGTCAAATAAACAATACTATAGAGTAATGTATTACGGAATATGGAATGCAAACTTAATTTTGCATAACCGAAAAAAAAATATCATAAATAATATTATCAATAAATAGATTTAAATTTGTATCTAATTGAAATAACTCTAAAACACTGTCAATTAAATACTTAAACATAGTAATCTCCTAAAAAAACGTAGTGCAAACTTAATTTTACATAATACGACAAAAAATTACAATATGAAAATATACCGCAAATTAATATTGCACTTGTTTTAGAATTTTGTCAAATATAAACCCTTAATTTATAAAATTATTATGAGGCAATTCGGACATTTAAAAATTAGCTATGTAAATTAAGGACACTGACACTAATACCCATTTTATAATATCGTCTCATTATAACACCAACAGCAACCAGAAGGTGCTAAATGCATTTAGCACCCCCTTGCTAAATGCATTTAGCACTACAACCAAAAAGTACCAGAAGGTGCTAAATACATTTAGCAACAGCAACCAGAAGGTGCTAAATGCGTTTAGCAACAGCAACCAGAGGGTGCTAAATGCATTTATCACCACAACCAGAATGTGCTAAATGCATTTAGCAAGACAGCAATCAGAGGGTGCTAAATGCATTTAGCACCAGCTGGACAGCAATCAGAGGATGCTAAATGCATTTAGCACCCGCTAGACAGCAACAATAAGGTGCTAAATGCATTTAGCGCCACAACCAAAAGGTACTAAATGCATTTAGCACGAGTGCTAAATGCAGCACCCTCTGGACAGCAACCAGAAGGTGCTAAATACATCACCACAACCAGAAAGTGCTAAATGTATTTAGCACCATCTGGACAGTAACCAAAGGGTTCTACATGCATTTAGCACCATCTAGACAACAACCAGAAGGTGCTAAATGCATTTAGCACCTTCTGAACAACAACCATAAGATAACATCACTTGAACAACAAATCAAAAGGTGCTAAAATAATTTTAGAACCATTACAAAATAGAGAACATTGATGAGATCAACATCCACTCAATTTATTTATCGACGTAGGGTTTGTAAAAGAGTTACAATCATCAAATCCCGCTTGTCAAAATTGATCGATTTCGATAGCAAAACGACTTCTGATCGTCTTAATTTTTCGCGCAATAATAGTAACTTTGTCTTTCGAACAACATATCCAAAAATTAGCCAAATCCAACGGTTTGATCAAAAGTTATATATGTTTTACTATTGTAGATCTAGACGATGATCCTCTCGGAGATACGATCGGAGAGTAAGGTTTCGGTGGTGGTGGTGGTGGTGGTGAGAGAACTTCTCTTTTCTCTTAAAACTCCATCAACATTTATCATTTTCCTTAAAATAAATTAATATTATGAAAAGTGTCCTTATTGTAAAACCAAATTATGAAATTAGTACTACTTCTCTTTATTAAACATGAATCCGTCCTTAGAGTTACAACACATTACGGAGCGAGACCTTATAACCCATTATCTCAATTATTATTTCGTAATTCTTTTATGATTTTTTTTAAGATAAGCTTCATTTAAAAATATAATGGAACAAACTTGAAAGTTGAAATCAATAAAAGCCACACGAGTGGGAGCCATCAGCTCAAAATGACTTTATTTAACGGTTTAGATTTGATTCCCCTGAGTCGCAGCTGTCGCCCAATTCATACAACACCCCTGAGTTCCTCTTTCATTTATTTTCTCATTCTTTCTCTCTCTTTCACTAAAAAATAACAATGATTTCGTTAGACGTTAATTAATTTCCAAACAATCATTTCTCTTTATCATATCCCTTGTCTCAAAAAAGAAAAACAATCATCTCTATCTCTCCACAATATTTGCCAGAAATCTTTTGTCGCTGTACGTACGTTGTAAATAATGGCTTATAGAAGAAGGCATGGAATCTCAAGGGCTTCAACTTTCAAGGAAGATGTATGCCATCCACCCGATGACAAAACTTCGTCCCCTTCGCCATCTTCTTCTTTGGCAGCTCAGGCTATCCGAGCCTCCGCTGCACATCGTGACCCTTCTCTATATGGCGAAAATGCATTCCACTCCTCTTTTAAATACAGATCAAAGGTTTTATTTAACATTCTTTCTGTTCCTTTCTGTATTTACGTTTTTGGCAAATTGGTTTGTATGTTTTACAATCAACAAACCAAAATTTATTGTGTAGGAATGGACCAACTTTTCCCAATGATGATACATTTATTGTTCTACATATACATATACATATGTTGTAAATCTTTTTGGTTGCCTGTGTTGATAGGCTTGATGAATTTTCCGATCCATGCGAAAAAGAAGCTGAAAAAATGGCCATTCGGTTAGCTAAATAATTATAATTCAAAATATTTTTTTGATAATTTGAAGAGAATCCGAAAATCTAATATTCAAAAATACTTAATAAACAAATTACATATGAACATTTTATGTGTAAGAGTTAGTTGGTAGGCTTGTGGGGATGCGCATTAGAAATTTCACAATCATATCTTGAGTTGCATTGATGTTATAGATTGGGAGATTAACCCCCTTAAATTTTCTTTCTTGCCTTATTAATTTTTTTTTTTCAGAAGATGATATCATACACTACAATTTTTTATTTTGATTTTTCTTGAGTATCTAAGCATTGTATTTCATTGTGATTTGTGGTTAACTAGACCTCGGCTGCAAAGGATTATGCATCAATGCGAAGTGCAAGTGAATCGGGGGGATTTTGGGGTGTTCTTGCAAGAAAAGCTAAAATAATTCTCGACGAGGACAACATTTCTGGATTTGAATCCCCTCGTTGGACTCAAAAGCAACAAATGCTCGATAACTCGTTAGATGATGAGCAGGTGAATAAATATCAACTTCCTCCATTCTTCTTTAGATAGCCTTTAATTAATTTTCACTAACACTTTTTTATTTCGATAACCAAGCAACTAGGGCGTGTTTGAAATATTTTCATCTATTTTGGCAGTTTTGTTTTGTTTCTATAAATTACATATGATCAAATTCACACATTATAGAGACATGTGTTGGCAATATGGTCTTGAGTCTCATTTCTCCGACTCCCTCACTGCAAATAATGTTTCTCACCCTAGCTAGCCAACAAAGCCTCGATCATATATATGTATTTGTGTAACTTATAACACCATCTCCTCCTTATTGTTTATTGAAATACAGTTCGATCAATCACCTGAAAGCTCTAGCAATACGGAAAATCCTGCATTACGTAAGGGATTAGATGTCCTCACATCTTCCCTTAATCACATTGGTGGCACGATTGGCACTGCATTGGAGGTAAACGTACACTTTTAATTAGGCTTTAATTAGATAGGTACAACAAATTAAAGATGGCTGCTGTTTAATTAATATATAGTAAAAATACACATACATCTATATTTCTATTTTTTTTAGAGAATATTTTACAGTTTCTCATCAAAATATACATAGAAACAAAATTTTTTTTCATTTTTCAATCTTCATTAATTTTGTAATTTACTTTTTGCTTTTAGGAAGGACGCAATATTATGGAGAATAAAACTGCAGACATCATCCAAGAAACTCGCAAAGTGCAAATCAGGAGAAAAGGAGTGAGCTTTGATGAGCGTGATCCATGGCAGCAACCTCCCATGCAATACAGAGACTCGCAGACACAGAAGGACCAAGAAACTCAACTCAAGGCATCTCGCGACGTAAGGTGGCAACTGTGTAATTGTGTTTTGTTGTAATGTGGTTAATCTGTTAATGCATTTGTTAATTCAAAATTTATCAAGTGAAAAATATATATATATATATATATATATAAACAACTTATTTGTAAGTAATTATACAACACATGAAATTGCAACTAAATTAATGGCAACTAAGATTTACATTTCTTTAATTTGGAGTGACTCAACTATGTGCGGAGTAATTCCAAGTTGTTGATACTTCTTTGACTTATGCCACTTAACTAATGGTGCACTTTACTACAATTCCTTATCATGGATCAAGCTTTCATCGTTAGTGGTGTTTGATTGCATATTAATGTTTCAACGGAATCACTTTCAAAGGTACAGAATGCTTTCACCTAAATTTCTTCTTTTCCATTAATTCAAGCCTTACCTCCGCCCCCCAACAAACAGTGAATGAAATCCCAAAGGAAAATTTTCAATGTAAAACAACTTTAAAGAACTCAATTATTTTCCATGCAAACTGAATGTACCATGAGATTCACATTCCTGCCTTACCAATCAAAAGTCAATACGTTAGATGGGTCCTTTTTTGAATACCTGTTTACCTACGTGGTGTTATGTAAGATTTTACCGGGGAATTTTACTCCTTGTGTCAAAATTAATTGGTAAGGTTACCTATATGGTTATGTTATTTTTTGATTTTGTATAGTACAATACTGTGTACCTCCTTGCGGGTTAAATGCATTGTTCTACCTTAATTTGGATGGGCAGGTGGCAAGAGCAACAGCTGCAAAGGCAAAGCAACTTCTGCGGGAGGTTAAAACCCTTAAAGCAGATTTAGCTTTTGCGAAGGAACGGTGTTCTCAGCTAGAAAATGAAAATAGAGTCCTTCGAGAGGCGCACGAAAAGGGGGACTACCCTGCAGATGATGACATGGTATTTTCTACAACCAGCATGTTTAATTGGTTTTTTTACTTTTCATTTTGTTGCTAAATTATCATGGTCCAAATTTGAGTCCTTAACCTCAGAAAAATCCCACCCGGTTGAAATGCATTGTTTTGATTTCATCTTCACGATTTCCATCTAATACAATCTAAAGAATTGTTGCCGAGGGACGAGATTAGTCACATCTATGCATGTTTCATGTTTAACTACTAAATTTTTGTTTGTAGGACCAATCAATTAATTAAGAGATAACACCCTTAACAATGGTTAGTTAAGTCCAAATGTTTTCCTTCAATTTATTTTCACTTTTCCACGTGCTGTCAAAAGAATGCATACATTGTCTATGCAATACTTAAATCATATACAAATTCAACACTTTAAAATGCCAAATTGGGTGATGAAGTGATTTTGGGATTCAACAATTTTTTTTTTTAAAATAGATGTTCTTCATCGTGTGAATTCATAAGTCCCTTAAAAGTCAGGAAATGATAGACATATATAAATGGAAGCTATGTATATGTAGATTGAAATATTGATTTTTGAGATGTTTGTAATCATGAGTAACTGTTCGACTCTTATGACAATTCAGATACGTCTTCAACTAGAGACTCTTTTGGCCGAGAAGGCACGTCTAGCCCACGAGAATTCAGTTTATGCGCGTGAGAATTGTGTCTTGAGGGAAATAGTTGAATACCATCAACTCACAATGCAGGATGTAGTTTACTTAGACGAAGGCATTGAAGAGGTTACTGAAGTATACCCAATCCCTGCAGTCTCTAGGAATCTCTCTGTTTCCCCACCCTCGCCTACTTCCCCACGCTTGCCGACTAAGTTCTCACCATCAACAAGCCCTCTACTCGCAAAGGGAAACTCTAAAACAATAAAAGATGATTCACCGATTGAGCCAATTTCTGCACCTGAAGCTATAACAAGACAATAAACAACTCCTTTTGGTTAGATTCAATTTTCATGTTCTTTTTGTCATCAAAGGCTTGTATAACAGTAACTTCTTCTTTTATGGGATGGGGGTACGTGCATCGAGGTGGGCTGAAAAATATTTTTTCCTGAATATATATATATATATATATGTACTTTCTCGATATGTAAGCGTGCAAGTTTACCTAGTTTTCCGATTCGTTACTAAAATAAAAAAAAAAAAAACAATTGCTTGTTTAATATCTGTTCTGAAAAGATTGATTATGGTCATTGTTTCGGATTATCCAAGATTCTTTTATGAAATGCCAACTAATTAAATAGGTGATCTTATAAACGCATTGATGCAGACCACAGAATTTTGAAATGCAAATTAACTATTTTACCACCTATGTATATATGTCCTTTTATTAACTTTATAGAATCAAGTGCGGATGCAAGATTTTTGTAAGAGGTGGCCGGCTACGTCAAAATTCTAATTGAAGAGGGTGAACTTCGATAATTTTATTAATTGTTGTAAATACTAGAAAAAACAAATATTTTCTTACTAATTATTACTTTTTTGTACAAAAATGTAAAAAAAATAAAATAAAATGAATATTGCCTACTTTAATTTATCAAATTGCTTATTTATTGTTGTTTTGTCTATAGTAAAAAAAAATTAAAAAGAAAGAGAAAACACAAGAAGAGAGAGAAAGAGAAAGGGATTAGAAAACAAAGATAACGAATAAAAGAGGGATTCAAACTCACAGCTTCTAAAATATTTAACGCATTTATTGTAACACTCGCATTTAGTTTACTTGTTAA
Organism: Lonicera japonica; assembly: GCA_021464415.1. Classification (NCBI taxonomy): domain Eukaryota; kingdom Viridiplantae; phylum Streptophyta; class Magnoliopsida; order Dipsacales; family Caprifoliaceae; genus Lonicera; species Lonicera japonica. The sequence continues at coordinate 69,732,085 of CM038465.1, forward strand.
TCTTGTCGCATTAGCCTCAATCGTTCCTTAACTTTAATTTAAGTGACAAAATATTGATTTATAGGAATATGTAGTGTTCTAATGCTTTGTACTAGTTATATTAGTATACTTACACTTGTGTGAGTAATCGTTTCACGATTCGAGTGGTTCGAATTGATATCGGCTTGTTAATCATGCATTTTGGTTTTATGCGATTCATTGATTTTAGTTAATTTTGAGATATCATAACTTCTCTGTTTCTTATCCGATTAAATTCCCTTTTGTTCTTATGTCTAGGTTTTGATTCATTCTACAACTTTCGTATTTTGATCGATAGCCAATTCACTTTTTTCGTTGGTCAAAACTAAGCACGAAATAAGCCGATTAATAAAATTTGATCGTATCGTGATTCGATGGCAGACTGTTGTCTTTTACAAATTTTGTATTTATGCGTTAAGAGGTTTAAACCTCCGAAACTCAGTTAATCACAGTGTCGTACACAATGGCAGATTTAAATTAAAATAAGTTACGTATTATCTTTACCACTTGATCTACAAAATAATTATGAAAATATGGCCTTTCTATGAATAAAAAATTAATAGTTTATGTTGGGTTAAATTATTCCTATATCAATATTTTAATTAATAAAATTTATTTTTTAAAGTGAACTATAGTGCACCTCGACTCTCCTCCAAATCCCCCCTTCTATAAAATTCTTAAAGCCGAAGACTTGCACCATCTTTTATGTTTAATTAATACATGTTTGTAGTATCCTTCTGCATAAAATATTAGTGGATCCTATAAAATGAATCAATATATAGGAATTTAATGAATGCTAAAGATGCATGCATGGAACTATATATGGAAGATAGTGTATTTACGCGTGCAATTCTTTCAAACCGCAAATATTTTTGTTTCTATTCACCATTTATTACAGTTAATCTGCACTGTTAAGTTAATCCGCACCACTTATTAAGTTAATTTGCGAGCGTGGATAGACTGACAAAAAAATATTATTAATTTAATTTTATAAATATTATTTTAAATAATAATTTAATATTAAAATATTCACTAAATTAACATAATATAACGGCCACATATATTAGAGACCAATTAACAGAACAAAACGGCAAAAAAGAACTCGCACCACCCGTGAAATTGCCACCAAAACCAATGAAATTTCTGGCGAGTTCCCTGGCATTACATAGTGGGGTATATGAAGAGCAATATGGGTTCTTGATATAGAACTCCAAAGTCTGCCATAAAAAATTATCTTGATGTGTTTTCTTACAAACATTTTTTTTATTTAACCTAATTTTGAGTTTGAAATAAACCTCAAATCTGAGACATAAAAGACTTTGATTGTGAAAATATGATCCTTAATTACTTATATTTGCAGAAAAACTATGAAATAATGGGGTTTTGATTTAAGAAAAAACTAAAGTTTCATTCATAATAGGAACAATAGATATGAAATTGGAGGAAAAAACTTTTGCCCGTTTCGTTCTTCTCTCCTATATTTGTGCGTGGGTTTTGTTCTTTTCTCTCTCTTATATTTGTGCGTGGGTTAAAGAGAGATGAAGAAAGTATGGCACGTCATACTTCGATGATAATTTTGTGAGTAGTTTTTGTGCGTATAGAATTATTTTTACTTTTAATTTTAATTGGTAGATGTACTTATCAATTTTAAAAAAGGTAACATTGTAAAAATTTGTTCAAAATTTTCATGATTTAAGAGTGAATTAATTGTAAGATATGATGGATAGAAACAAAATCACTCTAGAGGGCTTTAGAAGACGATGTGGTACAAAAAATTATATGGACAATGCTTTTTATTTTTATTATTTTTTAACAATTTTATAAGGCCAAAAATTATATGGACAATGCTTTTTATTTTTATTATTTTTTAACAATTTTATAAGGCCAGTTTAACATTTTATGCGGTGTTTTTTCTCGTTATACTAAATATATTTTCATATCTTTTAAATCACTACCTACTTTTAGCATAAATTAGAAAATTCAATACATTGTTTGATCGGTAGTGTAGAGTGGATCTTCAATTTTATTTATTGCGTTTTTTTTAATACAATACAATATTTTTTATATAAATAATGAATTCACAACAATTATCATAATAAATTGACACAAAAAGAAGAGAGGAGTTGGTCTAGTAGTAGGCGAGCTCCACTCTTGTCTTGAGGTTAAGAATTCGACAATCATATGTAATTTTAAAAAATAGATGACCGATATTCTGTGCATCGACTGCGCATAGTTTATCGACTATAATAAATAATTATCTATTGTTAAATATAGTAATTACTTAGTATTTTTTCCTTTTATTTATACCGATATGATTAAATTATATTATATTTCCTATTTTTCTATACCTATAGAGATGAACTTATTGGGTACAAGTTAAATCTGTCAATGCAGTTAAAAGTATAAATGGTAGTTCCACAGGGGAGGGGGAGGGAAGTTGGGTTGAAAGGAGAGACATAACGGTGGCGTTGGAAGGAAATGTCGGCCACTCTGTCAATTAAGTAAGGTACAGTTAAGACTTTGTTGGCAAACATCAATTACTATTGGCTGCATGCTGCGATGGGTCCCAAACACAAACTGTTCCTCTGTTTGGCTACGCTGCCTACACCAGATCATTGCATGGTGGACACGTGTCATCCCTGCCTATCTGGACATCCTCCTCTCCTACGCGCTACGACGACTAGTATCAACTTAGAGGCCACGTTGAATATATTATAAATATAAATAATTAATATCAGAATAAAAATTAATATATTATTTTTTTATATTTAAATTCTTATCACGTATACATTTAAAAAAATAAAAGAAGTATCGGTAAAAATACTCTTAATTTTTATTTTTAACACTCATTTTTTTAAGTACTCATATTTAATTTTAATTTTTTTAAAAGCACTCTATAAGTAAGAGTACCTTAGAAAAGTAAAAAAAAAAAAAAAACATGGAATTAATTTAAAGAGAAAAGTGATCTAAACCAAATTAAATTGACATTGTTCTTGCCTATTAATTTAAAAATATATTATTTTAAATAATAATGTTTGGCAATAGTATTTTCTTGTACAAACCTTTTTTCTTTCCCTACATCTTAGACTCATATGCAATAATTTAACGAAAGCTTAGATTTATATAAGTTTACAATTCAAAATTACTAAAATTCAACTATTTAGCAAAAATATATTGTCTATTCTAGTTCACATATTGTTGATATTACGTAGTTCAATTTTTATGTTTGAGAAATGTTTATTTATACTAGTTGCTTCGATTCCACTCATGTCAGCTCATAACAATTCAAGAAGGTGCTGCAATTGCCCGTATGAGAACGAACCGGACGGGAGACTACGCCTTTCGGCTTGATCTTAGGCCCTAACTCACCTTCCGTGGACGAACCTTGCATCAGCCTAAATAGAAAGCAGTTTTGCAGCCAGAACCCAGATAAGCGTCAACATAGCTTGTCGCAGGGGCTAACCCTATCTTCGTTCGCGCATACTTCTTTGATTCCTAGCCAAAAATATCTTTTAATGCCAAAAATACAAAAAAAAAATTGTAAGTACTTATTTCTTATTCTTTTATTTATTATTTTTAGTAGTTATTTCTCTACCAACATAGCAAAAATTTGAACAAGAAAAAAGGGAAGTTAGGCTAACCAAATTTTGGAGCTGTATGAGATGCATTCTCCTCAGTTTCTTAATACAATTAAGGTTGAAAGAAGAAATAATATATACTTTGAATATGGGTGCTTTTAAAATAAACTATTAATGTCCATGATATAAAAAGAATGGTGTTAAAACTGACTTTTAAAAGTGCTTTTACCGGCACTCTTAAAAAAGTTGGGTAGTAAATGTCGTAGCAAAATCGAAAGCAAAGTTGTCTTTACATATTGATCCGGCACACATTAACATTATCTACCAATTAAATCAACTATTTTTTTCTTAAATAGACCACATTTTGAATAATTTTTTCTATTTAATTCACTTTTCAAGTTATTAGCTAAAATAGTACACGTTAAAAATAGTGAATTGAAATAACTATTTTAGAGGTAAAAATGTGATTTAGAATCATTATTTTTGTTGAGAAACAGTGAGATCAAATCACTATTTTTCTCAATTTCATAAAAAAGAAAAATAGTAATTTGATCTCACTATTTATTAACAAAAATAGTTATTCCAAATCACTATTTTTAAAAATGTGTTATTTTTGCTAATAAGTTGAAAAGTGATTTAATTTAACTATTTTGTTCAAAAAATGACTTAGGGGTTGTTTGTTTTGCATACTTAAATCTGAAAATTTACCAATATGGATGTTCAGTGGCATTTAGCATACGTTCGTAAACATTTGCTATTGTGAGATCTTGCAGCTTGACATTTTGAATCTTAATTACTTTCTGAATATGGAGATATAAGTCACTACGAGCGACCTTATACCGAAATACGTGAAATCTATCTACAAAAATGCATATACAGAGCGATCATCAGAATTATAGAAAAAAGTAAACTCAAGAAATCAAGAATAAGTCTTAACTCCTGGGAAGACATTAGAGATAAAACCAAAACATCTTTTATAAATATTGAAAGAGGGGATTACAGTGAAGCACACAGCTTTAAAACCAATCTTTTTTTTTAAAATTTTCAGATTTAAATAGTGTGAAAGTTGTTTGTTTGGCAAAAAAAATTAAGTGATTTGCCACTTTAATTTAAAAATTTGCATCCAAAATTTTAAGTGGCAAGTTTGCTATTTAAATCTTAAAACTTCTCATTACAAAATGCTTATTTTACTCTCATTAAAGCCTTAATCATGTGATTTAAATACACTAATAAGTGCAAAATTGTCATATTAAAAAAAATAGTTTTCAAATGTGTTGTATTCAAATAAACAACATTTTTTCAGATACAATTTTCAGAAGTAAACAAACAAATTTTTCAGTTTTAATTTTCAATTTTCAGATGTTTTATCAAATATCACCTTAGTTTGACAAAAAAATCAATTAAATCATGAAATTAATAAATCAAAAGTACATTGTGTTTTTATTGCTAGAATTAAAAATTCGTTAGTTAATATGTAAAATCTTTTTGATATATTTTTTAATCCATTAATTATAATTTATCAATTAAATAAATTAGTACTTGCATTATTACTCAAATATACAGCCATACAGGCTCGCACTCTTGCTTCTCCTCCTACTTAGTTAAATCTTCTCCTCGGTCACGGTCAAAATTAATTTAATTTGTTTATTTACCATAATATAATGGAGATGTATGAGTATATAATATTAGAGCTATTATTTATTTATTTATTTATTTATTTATGATATATATATATATATAATACTTTTTTATTTTTGAGAAGAAAAGCATTTTTACTGAATTGGACTTGCATAAACCCAGTCTTTCATCCTTTCTTTTTCATTTTACTCATCTTCTGCTTTCTATTCACACACAGAGTAGTGAACGGCGCAGTGGGTGGTGGTGAATTTCTATACATAATAAATACATACATGTAAAAGAAAGCATATAATAATTTTATGATTTGCTTCCTTTCTGAACTGACTGCCAAATTTCAGAGATACCCCTTTTTCCCATTTACAAAAGGGTACCTTTATTTCTTTTTGTTTGGAACTAAACCCTATATGCCCATTTTGATTGATTCAAAGAGAAAAGAAGAGATATGTCAGGTGGTGGTCTCTACAATCACAACTTCTCACCGGCAAGAGCTCTTTCCCCTCAGATTCGAACTACCCAAGATGTCGAAAGGTGCTTTTGTTTGTTTATTTATATATCTCTATTGGTTTTTTCATACTTTCTTGGGATTTGGGGTTCTAACTTTACTTTGATCGATGTGGGTGTTTTAAATTTTCTTCTAATAATTTGTTAATTTGTGTGTGTTGATGGAATTGTGTGTAGTAGTCAGTACTTGTCAGAGCTGTTGGCTGAGCATCAGAAGCTTGGACCTTTTTTGCAAGTGCTTCCCATATGTAGCAGACTCTTGAATCAAGGTTATTTTCCTTTTCTTTTTTCTTCCTGGATCTAGACTTTATGTTTTCAGTCTGTTAAAAAAAAAAAAAAAAAAATACAAGTCAGATCCCAGGTGCTCTATATTTTTTAAAAGCAATCATGCATGTCATCTTTTGACTTGTTACTTTGGGTGACTTATCGCTTTCTTGAAAGCATTCCGGTTCTTGCTTTTAAAGGAACTAGGTGGTAACCTTTGCATCCACCATTTAAAAGTCGTCTTAAATTTCAGTCACAGAATTCTTTATTCCTATTTATTTTCAAACCATTGCCCCTTATTATATAGATTGTCCATCCCTCAAGCAAGTTTTATTAATTGAAAATGAAATCAGGAAATGAAATCAAAGCATGAAAATGCATTTCTTGCCAATCTATTTGTGGTAATTTATATGTGGAACCCTTCTTTGCCTACGTTTGGCATGATGATGCAGTGATACGATACTTAACACGCCTTCGCCATTGCTGGTCCGGTTCTTGGGGTAGTCTATTCTATATCTTGTAGTACATGTCTTTTCCGTTATACTAATAATCGCAAGTCTCATTTGAATTTTCTCTGAGAGCTATTTCTTTGTTGAACTTATAAATAACTGACAATGTACACAAAAAATCATGTGACTTTTAAGCTAAAAAATGTAGAAAATTAAAATAGGTCACTTTCTATCTCAGTGAAACGACTTTAAATCCACTATCCCCTTGAGACGTTCTAGGCTATTGGATATGTGGCATATCTTAGAACCTGAAGCATTGGTTGGATCGTTGTGAATATATACGAAGACCTTCTTGATCTATTATATAATTAAATGGGACAAAATTGATTTAGGTCTAGCCGCCATACCAATTCAAATCCAATAATTGTGTTAAGATGATTCAATGTGACGAAGAGAACCTGAACAGTCTATTACAAAAAATAACATTGTAAAGAGAAGCAGAAATGACAGAATTCAAATATGCATTATAGTTCAAAATGGTTATTGTGCTCTTGGAGCAAGTAAAACTGGGTTGAAATTACAATAGCTTTGATTGGGTGCATTCGTATCTATGTTGCAGACTTGCAGATACCATTTGGAGTACAGTTGTTGAAGGACTATATGAGCTAAGTCTCTTAAATAGAAAGATCTTTGAAAAGGTCCAAGAGGACTGTAGTTTCTCCAAATTCCACCAACTGCTTCTGCACGTTGAAATTTTAGCTGAACGTTGCTTTCAGCCTCTCTACAATTTTTTTAGCAGTTTAGAAACTGCCTTCAATTGCTACATTACGTACCATGGACCATAACCAGCTGGCTATCCCCATACGCGTTAGCTTGTCATTTGGCTGTTTTAAGACAATCATGTAGCACCATATCATTCTGTTTGTTGAGTATTGTTCAGTCTTTCATGTAACAAGATGATAGTGTGTTTCAATTGCCATGTCTATCCTACACACCTCGGACAATTATTGGACACTTTTGTTGTGTCGTCATTCCTTGGGGTTTGATTCTGGTATGTAAGGGCATTTATGAAACTGTGGCTTCACAAGCATGTGTCCAACTATTTCACAGGATTTATCTATGGGAGTTTATACCTATCAATTTTCACAATAAAATTTTGATAATCTCGAAAGAGTAAATTTTTGTGTGTATTTGTAGAGTTTGAGAACTTACCATTAATTAGGTTGTCTTGTACTTGGAATCATACTACTTTTTCTTGAATACTTGTGGCATTTGGGTCTCTTAGCAACCATAGGATTTCTGATCATTCAGCTGTGTCAATGGCTTTACAAGTAAATCTGCAATTGTTTTCTTCCTCTTTCCTGTCTATGTAAAAGGAGCTCAACTAATACCTTGGTGTCCTTGAACCAAAATATGTGACAAACTTGTTATTCACGGATCATTGAATTTGAGATGTTAATTTTTATGAATTTATGTATTCTTTTTTGCCATGGAAATATAGGGTAACATAGAAAATCCAACACAGTAGTCTTGGTTTCTTTTTGTAACTATTATTTTCCCTTACAAATTTCTTTTCCATTCCTATTGTTCTGCTTTTGTTCCTGCACTTCCCTTCACATCATGTTCTATTTGCAGCAATGACTATATATTGTTAATAAATAGATCTAGTGTTCCTCTTCTTTGAGCTTGTAGAGTCAACTAATTGATGTAAAATGATCTTGTAATTGTTCAGAAATTTTACGGGTTTCTGGGATGATGCCCAACCAAGGGTTCAATGAGCTTGACAGAATGCGGCATAGAAGTCCCAGTCCCATGGCGTCTTCAAACCTTATGTCAAATGTTGCTGGTACAGGAATGCGTGGCTGGAATGGCCTTCCTCAGGAGGTAATTATTTTTATAATTTGTACCTTACCAATTTTGTTTATGTTATGTATAAATATACTTTTGTTCATTTTTAAAGCTGAATTGTCTACTCATTGTTCCCAAGTTCATGATAACTACCAAATAAAAGGATTGTTCTTTTTGAGTCATAACTCTCAGTGCTAAGGCAAAGAACCAGTAATGGTGAAAGGGTTTGACTTTTTCATTAATCTTGAATGACTCCTAATGTTGCTTGTATTGCTTATTTCCCTCTCTAATTTTTATGTAGCACACTTTGAGGAAAACTTACAATGCAATGTAGATGAGTATATTTTCGTTGAATAACGGCCAATGTTAATAAAATGGCTTGAATCTTTATCATCTCCGACAATTGGTTATCTATGCGATCCTTTTAAAAGAGTGGTGTAAACTAGAATGTTAGAACAGACCAAAAGTAATCCTTGCGTTAGTGCTATGTTTGAAGTGTTTTGTTTCCCTGACTGCAGAAGAGAAGAAAATTTGCATCGTTTGTTATTTCAGTGGCGTGATTACTTGTAGTTTTGAGGGAAGATTACTTATAAATTGTGAAGGATATGGTTTTCTTTTGCTATCAATAACACCGACTTATACCGCTTTACTAATATTTTCCTTTAACTTTCCTGATATTTTGTTTATTTGGGTATGTTTTCTTCCTATCTACAATTGGTAGGGGAATCTTCCTCTAAGCGGCCTACTCCATATACTCGGTTGTTTGTATGACTAATCAACATAGGGACTTTCGTAAAGAGTTCTGCCTTTCATTCAAGTAAAAGTCGGTGAAGGTATGGAATGGCATGAGGGTGTGAGTGTCTGGTCCTGAACTCCTGGTAATTTGATTCAGAATTTTGATGAACATGCACAAAATGTTTCGTAATTAATATATATACCCCTTGAAAATGATGCTAAAAATCTAAGAATTACTCTTTGTAGCTTTATATTGACTTATATAGGAACAATATATTGGACGAGGAGGGTAATGATGGACTTGGAATTGAGCTAGCACATTTGCTGATATGAATACAAATGTTACATTTTTCTTTTTTATCGCAATTAAAAAGTGGAAAAGACTAACTAAACCGTTGGCTTGAGTAGAAACTGACGTATAAGATGTGTATCGTGTCTCCTTTCAGTGGAGTGCACATAAGAAAATTGAATAAATGATTGAAGGCTAAGCTACTAGGAACCCCCTGAACCATCACACTGCTGTCTGCAAATACCTGTGAACTATTAAAATTTCACAAAAACTTTTACAAGTATTTCCGGTGTCTTCAATTCCCCTCTGCTAATAGACTGCCAAAGTAAAATGGCCAACTCACAAGGCGCATATTTACAATGCTTTCTTTGTTTAGGGGGGTTCACCAGGAGGGGGTTCTGCCAGCCATATGATTTATATAGCTTAATGGGTTATCTGCATTTAATTTGCTGTTGGTGGGTCTTTGTTGTAATTCTATCCATGCAATCAGTATCAGATGTTAGTGGTTTCTGTAGTTCAGTTAAGAGGAGCTAACCTATGGATTCTCTCGTAGATGCCAAGAGCCCTGTTTCAAGCAAAATAAGAGGACTCTTTAATCAAACCAAGTAGTTCCCAGAAGTGATCTTACTGTAGAAGGCATTCGTCTTGATGTAGCCTTCTTTTGGCTTCATTTAACAGGAATTGCAACTATAGTGTCTTCTGATCACACTATTTTATGACAATTCTTCACATTCAGTCTACATTTTTAGGCTTTTGAAGATTTTATTCAAGTCTTTTAAGGATCATACATGTTCTTCATAAATGGAGTTGATTGTTGATAGTTTTTAGTTAACCAACTTTGTCTTCTGTACCCAATGAGGCTTGCATTTATCTTCCCAAATGTTCTATAAAATACAATAGCACATTAGCGTGGTGTCCAATCCATTTAGAATCATTGGAGAAGAGATTTAATCAAGTGCTCCTTCAAGATGGAAAATTGTGGAGAGAGGTTCTACAATCTAGTGCCGAGCTATGTTTATTTAAGCTTCATAGTCATTTATTTTAATTTGTAGTCTAGTCTTACAAGAGACTTTTCAATGCTCATGCTTTTGGTTCTTGGTCATATGGTCTCATCAGAGAATCCCAAGCAAGCCAATTCATCTGAAGGGTGGAAAGTTACACAAGTAAAATTAGTGAAACTTTTTTAAATGTTTACCTTCGCAGTCCAAGCAAAATGGGGTACTTGGGATCATGTTGTTTCTGATTGCTTAAATTGCAATGAAGTTATTTGGACTAGAGAAATTGTGGGGATTCCATTTGAAGTGGAGTAATGCCTTTACAAGCATGCATTTATTGTTAGTACTTTGTATCTGATTTTGCTTTCTTGAGTGTGGGCATTTCTACTTGCTTCTTTGCCGGTTAATGAACTAAATTTTTTGTCTACACAGTTTGGTTGATCTTCTGAAACTTTGTAATATTACATCAATTTGGTTTGTTTATGTTTGCCATCTCACTATGGCCAAAAGCTGCTATCTGTGTATCTAGAGCGTCAAGTCTGTTTCTCCTGTCCCTTTTAATGTATCAGCAATTCTCTGTTCTAATACTCTTCTTCACTACATGGCAGAGATTAAGCGGCCCCCCTGGGATGTCAATGGACTGGCAAGGGGCACCTGCCAGTCCTAGTTCATACACTGTCAAGAGGATTCTGCGATTAGAAATTCCAGTAGATACTTATCCAAATGTAAGAAGCTTTTGACACATTTCTAGAATATTATGTGATTGTAGTTGATGTTTTACTTCATTTTAAATGTTATCATCACTCATTATAAGAATGCCATCTCAACTATAAACTTTGTGTGTGGATGTTAGTTCAATTTTGTTGGGCGACTTCTCGGACCCAGAGGCAATTCACTTAAACGGGTGGAAGCTACTACAGGATGCCGTGTATTTATTAGAGGAAAAGGATCAATAAAGGACCCAGACAAGGTGATACAATATAGAGATGTTCTTTTTTCTTCCGACGCTATTTGATTCCACTATTACTTGTTTAATGACTGGGCCAAGATCTCGAGCAACAGACGCTCGAAGAATTTCAAATTTTTCCCCAATTTAGATTTTTTTTTTCTTTAACCTCATTTGTATTTTCTGCTTTGCATCCATCTGTAGGAAGAGAAACTGCGGGGAAGGCCAGGCTATGAGCACCTGAATGAACCACTCCACATCTTGATAGAGGGAGATTTGCCTGCCAGTGTTGTCGATATGAAGTTAAGACAAGCACAGGAAATAATAGAAGAGTTGCTCAAACCTGTGGTACGTATCTATACTTGTTTATTTGTCATGCTTCCCACTAGTATAATAGTTGTAGTGCAACCCTATTCCAACCCTTTCCAAGGAAAACATTTGATATGAATGGAAGATATATGTTTGAAAACCAAGTCGCATGTTTTATATAATTGATGTGCGTGTTGATCAGAGGGTCTAAACATACTGTAATGCAAAGGGTCCTCAACTCCTCACTGAAAAGCTATTATATCATATGCAAAAAACAAGGGTACATATAATAAATAATCCAAGACCTGATGATTACACTAATGATGTGGGATGTAGGTTGTTATATGTGCCCTCCTGGACTAGCCAGGTGCTCTAAGGGAGATTTAAGATTGTGTATCAAACGAATGTTGATGGTATCTTGTAAATTGCGATGTTTGTTCTCATCGCAAGTTTTTATGTGGATTATGCAGGATGAGTCGGAGGATTATATAAAGAGACAGCAATTGAGAGAACTAGCTCTGCTGAATTCAAATTTCAGAGAAGAAAGTCCTGGACCCAGCGGTGGCGGCAGTGTATCTCCTTTCAATACCAGCGGAATGAAACGCGCTAAAACAGGACGCTAAGATAAGAAAAGATCTCTGAATCAAAAGTGGCTTTTAGACAAAATTAAATGAGTTTATTCCCTCATCACTGGGTGCTTCACAGAGATTCATTCATAATGCCGAGACTGAAACTTTGCTATATACCTCAAGAGTCCTGCATAGCTATTAAAACATGAGTGGGGAAAAAAAGTAATAGGCTGACAGTCCTTGGGAGGGTGAGCTTTCTGTTTGGCCTTTTTCCCACCACCTTTTTTTTTCTTTGCTAAAATGAACAAAAGGAAACAGAAAGGGAGGTAGAAAAAAGTAAAGGAAAAACCTTCTCTTTTAATATTTTTAAATTATATGTTTTTTTTTTGGTTTCTTGGGTTAGGTTTGTAGCTGTAAAACCTCAATCATTGGATTTATTCTTGTGTTGGTAAAACTGTGGGTTAGTGTGGAATATGGTATTACTGGATCGATATATTTGTCACAAGTAAATGGTTGATTCTTTTCGAAAGGTAATTTGTATTTGATGATGACTTAAAGTTCTTGGTGGTGTTCCAGAAAAAGACCTCAGCCTGATTTCTGTTGTGTATTATTAACTTTGTATTCATTAAAATATATGAAAATTTGTGTACAAGCATGTCGTTTTGTTGTGTCGTGGGAGAACTCGGATCTCGCCCTTCATTTCTTTTAAGCAATTAATGGACTTTCCCTTCTCGAAGGGATAAATTGTTTGATAAAATTTGATGGAGATAATAATAAAAAGAATATATATATTTCTATCGAAGTTTACTAAAATGATCATTTGGTGAGCTAATCATCTAAAAAAATAGAAGGAGAAAACATATCTCAATTTTCCGCCGTGCCATGTTAATTGAATTACTTAATAAAATTTGAAGACAAAATTTCACCATAAGAGAAGGAAGGAGTAGAACCATTTATATTTTATTCATGTGCATTATTGCCTTCCCTTTTTCTTTTTTGTTGTAAGATCCAACTCTATTGCTACCTACTACTACCAGCAATAGTAAATTAAATAAATAAATATATATATATATATATATATATACATACACCAACCACGGCGAAAGGTACTACTTCGTAAAAACCAACAAAAACCGAAGGAAGGAACAAAATGGATCCTAAGAAAAAGAGTACAAACAAAGAACTCTCATCCATTTGTTGGAATATAGCTCCAATCTTATTTCTTTTTTATTTTTACTTTTACTTTTTAATTATTATAGCTCCAATTTTTATTTTTAAACAGTTTTAGTGACGGTAGGTTTAGACTAATCCTAAAATAAATCGAAACGAGTAGATTATTAATTAATAATAATACACAAGTACAACTGAAATTATAGGTTGTGAAAATCTTGAATAAAAATAATTTCCTTTAAATGTGAAGAAGAACAAAAAAAAAAGAGTGATGACGTAACATAAGTGATTGACATATGTCACCCGTAAAGGAGCCCCCCAATTCCCGCGTGCTTGCGAGGGACCGTCAGATGCCAACTCCCATTCCCAATTCTCCCGTCCGTTAAGTGCTCTCTCATTCTTTCTTAGCCGCCCCCGCCCCCGCCCCATTAGGGTTTTAGGTTTTTCTATCTCCTTCAACTGAATATATCCCCAATTTCTGTCTCTGTTCATTCTTTCTCTTTTCCGACTCAATTTCCTCAACCACTTTAATCACCCCACCCCTTTACTTTGCAGGCAGGTCTTCTCCAAAACTATATTATTGCTCCCAATATCCCGCACACTCACTAAAAGGTATCCTTGTTTTTCTTCTTTCTTATCTCCTTTCTCTTACCAATTCCCTATATTGTAATCCAATGATTTATAATTTGATCTATGTGATTTAAGTGTATGTAGTGTAATAATCAAATGTATGTTTTTATTTATGAAGATCTGATCGGAATGATCCCAGATTTTTCTTTATTGGGTGATGATTTTATGTATGTGTTGTAACTTGTAATCAAATGTATTTTTCTTTTTATGTATAAAGATATGATCAGCATGATCCATCTATTGGGCGGTTTGGGCTTAGTGCAAAGTTAGCATTTTTATTTATTTCGTCATTTGGGTTTGCAGATTTGGTCCATTCTGGTTAGAGAAGATAAGTTGGGGATTCTTGTGCCACAAGGATGGCAACTATGGCTCAACTCCGTTACTCTCCTCTGGCTGGACGCTCCCAAAATTTCAATCAAAATCGTCACCAATCTGTTGTTCAAGCACCTAAATTTCCCGATAACAACTATTTATGTGTTCCTACTCTCCCGGCAAAACAGTTACACCCTAATTTGTTATTATCCAGGGTCCAAGTTCCGTGTGCTGTTGCTGGTGGTGACGATGGCACCGCCAGTATAGGAGGTGGAGGCAGTGGAAATGGTGGTTGGAGCGGCGGTGAAGGAGGCTATTCCCATGATTCCTCCTCATCTGGTGATGGTTTTGGACCAATTGCGGCTTTCGTGAATGGTTGGAGATCTAGGGTTGCTGCAGATCCCCAGTTCCCTTTCAAGGTTCTAATGGAGGAAGTAGTGGGCGTAAGCTCATGCGTTCTTGGAGACATGGCATCTCGCCCCAATTTTGGCCTTAATGAGCTCGATTTCGTCTTTTCCACACTTGTTGTTGGTTCAATCTTGAATTTCACCCTCATGTACCTGTTGGCACCAACTATGTCGTCTTCAGCTGCAAATCTACCTTCATTTTTCGCCAACTGTCCGACCAGCCACATGTTCGAGCCCGGACCCTTTAATCTGCTCCATCGGGTTGGTACCTTTGTGTACAAAGGCACTGTGTTTGCTGCAGTTGGATTTGCAGCTGGGCTAGTTGGAACTGCACTCTCAAATGGGCTGATGAGTGTGAGAAAGAAAATGGATCCTGATTTTGTTACGCCAAATAAGCCGCCACCGACACTTTTGAATGCACTGACTTGGGCTGCTCATATGGGGGTGAGCAGCAATTTTAGATACCAAACTTTGAATGGGATTGAGTTTGTGCTGGCAAAGGCGCTTCCTCCAGCGGTGTTTAAGACTTCTGTTGTGGTTTTGAGATGTGTGAATAACATCCTTGGGGGAATGTCCTTTGTGATATTGGCAAGGTTGACTGGTTCACAGAGTGTTGACGAGGAGGGGAAGAGTAGTGTTAGTGTTGAAGAGGGATCATTGGCAGCTGAGAAGGTCAAGTTGATTAATGAGGAGGGTCATGGTCATGATTTGGGTAGCAGTGAGGCTATTTCCAAATGATGGTCTTTGGGTTTTTCTTTTTGTTCTAGGATTTTTTTCCCTCTTCTCTTCTATGCATATCTATAAATAAAAAAATCTCAGTTTTATTTGGTTTTAGTTGAATCCGAGAAAGGCATGAACAATTCACCAATGGTTTTCTACAAATAGTATCTGATGTTGCACGTGGAATTTTATTAAGAAGATAGGCAGACAGGCCTGTTTATCAGCATTGTAATTTGTAATTCAGGATTTTCAATAACTATTTGCTGGTTTGCATCACAAGTATCTTTTTCAAACCTATCCCCTGCTGAATTAGTACCTTTTGCTGCTTGCTAACTTAAATGACTCTGTGATATACATTTGCAATTAATGTGAAAAAATAGCACATATAAAAAGGAACAAAAACTTGGAACCGCTCATTAAATGATATGCACGTGTAGATTTTGTGCAGCGGTAGGTTGGAGGCTCCTGGATTCGAGGGTTATCCTACCGAAACAAAATTTCTTGAATAGCAAACGACCAATTCAATTATTGACAATACAACTGTGCAGTATGCTTCTCACCCGATCAGTGTATATTCCCCTGCATTTTGCGGGTTCATTGGAAAATTGTATACAGAACCCGTACATTGGTAAATGGTAAACAAAAAGGCCATTTTTTACATTTGATGCACATCTACATAAAGATATAATATTACATATCACATGTACATGAAGATTTAATAATTTTTCACATGGTATCAGCGAGGAGTGATAATGGGGACGACACTGCTGGTAAGATCACTTCCAGACATATTTGAGGATACAAACGGGTCCCTACTACTTGCATTGGCGGTGTCGGATACAAGTGGGTCCCTACTGCTTGCATAGGCCAAAGAAGAAGATGATGCTGCTGATTCACTAAAACATGCTGACGCGGCAGAGTTTGACAAGTCAGCTTCGGGTTTTGGCATGATTTTGAGGATGTTTTCAAGCTCCCTCACCACATCCAGCATTGATGGCCTCTTTTCTGGCTTGTCCTGGCAACACACAAGTGCCAAACCTACAAACTTTTCTATACAATCTGATGGGCATGAACCCATTCTGCTGTCTATGAGGGACAACACTCTCCCCTCCTGATGAGCCAGATTCACCTGAAAAATCAAACATTAACTCACATCTCAATCCTGACTTTTTGCTTCCAATATAATGTCAGTGTTCTAACTGATAACTAATTTAGGAAAGAGAACTGCAACCCCAAGACATTAGCATAGGGGTTGAAGCAATGTAACATTTTATTTCTTAGTTTCTTTAATTTCTGTTGTGCTTGAATTTGTTGTTTTCAGATAAAGCTTTGATTAAAATACTCCTCCATCCCAAATTAAGATAAATTGTCGCAGCAATCTAGGCATCTAGCACATTTGGAGTGTATTGATCATTTCTGACCTGTGAATTGGCAAAGGCTCTTCAGAACCTTGGCAAACACAGACCCCATTTGACCTTCACCTTCCATTACAACGGTGCATGCCTTTTCCCAATATATTCTACTTATATACATTTACATAACCAACCAAAATAATACAATGCACAAGGCTCACACCCAGAGAAGCCATTTCTGTGCCTAACTCGTAATAAAGGGTTCTTAATGGAATAAATCTTATTCTTACACCAAGATGGACGTCATATACACATACATACAAATATTTCCACTTGAAGTTAAATTCTAGGAGGGAAAACTTGGAATTGTCTTCTTTTTCTCCTTAAAAAATGTCTAGTAAAAAACTACCTCACGGACTATATATATGATGTCAGAGAACTATAGTCTCAAAGGTAGAAATGCAAAGTAAAAAACTACCTCACGGACTATATTTTTGCCACGTGATATAGGTTGCATGCCTGTCAAGATCTCCAAGAACACAACTCCAAGGCTATAAACATCACTTTTGTCTGTCAACTTACGGGTCAAGAAGTATTCTGGATCAAGGTAACCCTGCACCACAATCATGCGCCATGAGCTCAACTTAATATATGTAAATATATGATCATGCCACAAGACATTTGACGACACTTGGAAAGGTCGGATCTCATTGAAACAGGACACTTGTCCATTGACAAGTTAGTTCTCTACCGTTACCACAAGTTGGAAATTTGTCGCACTAGGAATCTAGATTAGCCAACAGCTTTAAACAATAAAATACATTAATCCTTCCGTCAAAAGCTAATGGATTCCATTAAATTCTATGATCAGCAGGTAAATATATACCCTAGTAAGTTCAGATTGCCTTGAATGTGTATCAAAAGGTAGTTTCAATTCATAATCAAAATTATTTTCTTTGCCAAATTGTGAGAAACCCCATAACAGATTGCCTAGAGTAGGACAATCCATATATTATCACATTCATGAATCAGGATGACAAGGAATCTCTTGTATTATCACCACAAATGAAACTCATAGCTTATGCAAATTTGTAAGCCATATAAATTGTCACTGCGCCTTCTCTAGTATGACTAGGAAACAAAGGGAATAGTGTTTCCAAACTTACAGGTGTCCCCTTTACAATAGTGGATACATGATCAGGCACAGAACCTTCATCATCCAGGACAGGTGCAAGTCGTGAGAGCCCAAAATCAGCCACTTTAGCAGTAAGTTTAGAGTCCAGAAGAATGTTGCTGGCTTTGATATCTCGGTGGAATATAGGTGGGTACGCTTCAGTATGAAGATAAAGAATGCCCTTAGCTGAACCCAATGCAATCCGTAACCTCATCCCAAAATTCAATGTTTCCTTCAATTTTGCTGTCAAATTTCAAAAATCCATTCAAAGCTTAAAACATTTGCCCAACAATTAGCACAATGAAACTCAATCCACACTAAAATGATGTAATTTGTCTAAAAACTGGATGATGAAGATGGTACTTTTTACAAAATAAAATACCAGAAGGTAGCTCATTAGGAAGAACATGAAAAATCATACAGTCGTGCTATTTCCTGATCACTTTGTTTTACATAGCCACCCATTTCTTAGCATTACATATATATGTCCCTATTTAAATCATAATGATCATGTTGAAGCCCCAATTGGTGTTTCAAGAGGATCCAAGTCTTACAATTCTTAAGCTCAAGTTTTGGTAACACGGATGGTCGAGTTTTTGGTAGAAACAATTTAAGTGTGCTAAATTTGTCTAGAGTTGGACCGATGTGCTGGTCCTAAGTAGGACAGTTGAGTTTTCAGTTGGACAGGTTGACCTCTGGCAGCTAGCTTCTGCTTGTGTTGATAGCTGTCCTTTCATGCACACACATAGCAACGAAAATGCTAAGAAAAATCTCAGTTTCCTAATTTTAAGCTTTTTGTTTTTATACCTAGTGTGTAATAATACACACACAGAAAAGAAAAGCATATCACAAGGGATCACAGAGACAACATGAGAGATCAAACCACCAAGTAAGTACAGGGATTTTCCCAAAGCAAAATAGGTGAGCTGAACTATGATTTATAATGACAGATGAACAGAACTAAGAACGCTAAAATCCTGAAAGTTGCCTACCTGAAAGCCAATCTTGCAATGTGCCATTAGGCATAAACTCATAAGCCAGCATCTGCATATGTACCAAGAACACACTCAGATTTTTGTAACGGAACAATCCTCATATATCTGACACTTTACTACATCAAAACAATTAATTTATAGGATAATGTGTGTGTGTGTGAGAGAAAGCGAGAGAGAGAGGAGAAAGTTAGTTTGAGAACAGTTCATATCTGACACTAAACTACATCAAAGCAATTAATTTATAGGATAATGAGAGAGAGACAGAAAGGGAGGAGAAAGTTAGTTTGAGAACAGTTCGAGAGACAAAATAGAACAATCCTCATACATGCAGGGGGGGGGGGGGGAGAGAAGTTTAATTGAGAAAAAACCATGATAAAAACAAATTGCTCTGGACAATTTAGGATGTTTTGGTGAATGTTTATAGAAGAGCAATCTTTACTTGATCACTCATATATTTGTCAACCATGTCAACTGTCAAGTTGTAAGTTGTAACCAAGCTCATTAGTTCTGCTATCTTCCATTTCAGCATGGTACTGTAATGGGGGAGATCATGGGGCTATAAGTAGGTTCGGCTAGCTAGCAGGATACAAATTGTTGGCCCTATAGCTAATAGGCTTAAGTATTAAAGAATTCATTTGGATGGGCCAGCGAAAGTTAATGTACCTGCTCCGCTTCTTCATCACAGTACCCTATCAGTGAAACTAGGTTTCGATGATGTAACCTTGATAACATTTCTATCTCCGTTAAGAACTCTTTTTCACCCTGCAAGGATCCTTCTCTTGCACGCTTTATGGCTACAATTGTATTGTCAGATAAAATTCCTTTATAAACATTCCCATAACCGCCTTGGCCAATTAGAGCTGAGCTACTGAAATAGTCAGTTGCCAATGCCATTTCTTCGAAGGTGAAGCTTTTAACACCGTCAATTTTTAAAGAATGCTTCGAGGCTGCAAGAAAATATTACAAAATTTCATCTTCTTTCCATAAAATAGTTAAGACAAAATATTTTTAATTAAAAGAATCTTTTTCTAAGAAACTTACATAAACGTTTTTTTGAGAGCGTAAGCAGGTATCTAGCCCGTCTTCTTGTAATAAAAACTGTCACTAGCGCAGATATTATCACAGCACAGGCAACTGCCACTAATACAAGTGCTATCAAAAGGCCCTTTCTCATGCCTTTACCTTGGGTCTCAAGATTCACTGCAACTAGAGAAAGATAAGGTGAGCCTACGTGTCCTACAAAAGTAACATATATTCAAGCTGAATTCCACTTAGTTCCACTGTAGTTGCAAAAAATGTTCAAGTAGATTCTTCCACCAGATATTTTACAAACCAAGAATTACCATGTCCTAAAAGTGCAGATATGAAGATCATATCTTGGAATTTCAAATCTAGCTTTGCATGTAATTCATTTTTCGGTTGATCCTTTTTCTTAACTCTTGATGCAATTCAAGCACTCTATATTTTAGTATTTATTGAATTTACAAAATTTTATACATTTTATCAATTGAGTCGTAACAAATGTTATGGTGAAGACGGTGAAATTTCATTTTTCTATGAGAATATATAGGGATATTCAGGTAGCGAATAATATGCCACATAAAGTAGGTGCTGAGATATAAAAAAACATACAAAGTGCACAATACAATCCTACTGATATCATTTACATAGCATCATGGAAGTATTGATCTTTGGCCTTCTGGAAACCAGACCTCTTTGAGTTTTATCGCAAAAGAAACAAAAAGTGGGGGCCAGTATCTCAGGGCTACTTGGGTTGGGTACATAATATTATTCAATATACACTTCGATCCAAGATTTATTTCATATCACAGGTTATATAAAATATTGCAACTATAGAATCTCAAATGTGGTTTCCTAAAACTTCAATTTTAAATCTAAAAGTAGATGTAGATTAGAAGCTTACCATAAGAGTAAGGTCCCAAAAGAGTGAAATTGAGAAGCTCATAAGGTCCAAACAAGTCACTACCAGCAAATTCCCAGGATGTGAATTTGCCTCTGATGCGCAGAATCTCACTTGTATTGAAGGTATTTGAGTGATTAACTGCCGCCATTGGGAAAAGCTTCAGATACATCCTCAAACGAGGTCCTTTTTCCCAGACTAATGAGTCAATAGATAGTTGATATGTGTCCAAGTGAAGAGCACTGGTCAGGTACATCTCAAATGGATATAAATATGGAGCGAAATAAGAGAAACTGGGACTCTTAAGACGATATCCAATTCTAAGAGGTGAAGCGCAAAAGCATGGCAAAGGGGATGCTGGGACATATTCAAAATAATTATCAAACGGACATGCTTGAATAGGACAAATCATGGTTGAATTTTTTGAGTACACAAATGTATCCTCATCCTCTCCAACTTCAGGCCTGCAGAAGTGGTCTGCATTTCTTATGTTTACATTGCTGCAGATAGGGTTGCCTTGGAGCCTGAAAACAGATGCTAGAATGATAAGCACAGCGAAGGAAGAAAAAGGGAAAGGCTAAAAAGCACAGCTTCAGTGGTTTGTACTATCTCTCTCTCTCTCTGAATACAGCAATTGTGCTTTAACAATTCTACGACCCATTTATATTCTTTCAAAGAGCAGTTAATGCAATCTGAATTCAGACTTGTGGAATTGTACTAAACCCAGGAGCACAAAGATTCTATTAGTTTAGAAGACATGATTCATTTTCATTTGTATTTTAATTGTAAAAGAACATTAAGGTGTAGTACAACCTAAATCATGGGTAACATGGACTTTTGGAATCTATAGTATCAGTAAGGGGAAGAAGGAACAAAAGGAAGAAGAGCACCTTAGGGTAACATTTTCTGGAGGATTAAGTACACCGGAAATGTTTGAAAGCGAGTTATTTTGAAGATCACTGCATATAGAAAGTGAATATAAGGGACAGTCAGACTAAGGTGAGAAAGAAGCTTGTTCAGAATGTATGATTAGTCTCATGTTTTGAGGTCTTACAGTAGAAGTCTTGCAGATGCACCAAAGGACTTGTTTACCCATATGTTAGCAGGGATAGAACCACTCAAAAAATTATTCTCAAGTGACCTGTAATGAAAACCATATACACCATCTTATCATGTACGCATGGAAGTAGAATTGAGAATTACGATAGAATAGACTCCTTTAACTTGCACAAAAGAATTCCTATCGATATTCAAGAAGTGCACACGAGCACCTTATCTCAACACGTAAAATGGTTTAATAGGAAACGGAAATTTGCAGTGAAGAGATCCTCACAGTTTCTGAAGAGAAGGAAGATCTGAGAAACTTCCAGGAATAGATCCATTCAGCCGGTTATCTGAAAGATCACTGCATCACAGAGTCATGCAATAAGGAATCTCTTACCAACTGAATAATAGGCTGATGAGTACTAAGAAATACAAGGGAACAATAATGAATGACCTGATAAATACTAAATACCACAAATGGACAGGTAGTATACACATGAATCTACTAAAACATTGGCAAGTGTACTTAGGTCATATACATAGTCGTCATACTATCAGAGAGCTTATTTGATGGAATGGTTCCAGTGAGTTGATTCCGGCTGAGGTCTCTGAAACAGTAAACTAGTAACCAATCAGATGCAATCAGTACAGCCAAAAGAATATAACGATCAGTAAATGACTAAATGCCTTGGGGTAGAGTAAACAATGAATGAGAGAGAGAGAGAGAGAGAGAGAGAGAGAAAGAGAGAGAGAGAGAGAGGACAGTTATTGTTTGACCTTGAACTTACATATAGCTAAGGTTAGGTATCATGCTTAGATCAGGTACGGCTCCCTGCAACCTGCAATTCCTAAGACTTCTGCCAAATGAAGAGAAGACGAATTAGCCTTCTTCCAAAGGTGGATTTCTCTCTCTCTCGATGCTAGACGCCTATTGCTTTGAAAGATAATAATGTAAGAGAACAGAGCCAACATTGTATAGTGTCCTTCACAATCCCTGAAATGCGATCCACTCCCATATGGAGAGACAAACAGACAATAAATAGAATCCGTATGCACTGAAGAGCACAAACGGAATAAGGGTCGACCTTGTGCACAACTGAGCGAGAACTAAATCATATGGGGAAACTTGTGCTAAATACTTTTAGAACCAAAGGCTACACCAAGTCCCAAGTAAACAAGCAAACTTATTTAAGGGGTAACACTCAAAAGTCACAACCTCAACCAATATTTGACAGGTAAAACACAGAATAAATATGAGTTGCAATTTGGTGTGTGCTAATCTTGAACAACTCTGAACCTGCATATTCGTAACATTCCATCAGCAAATTGACAGCAATTCTGAAGATCCAGTAGGCCCTCCTATGAATTTCTACTAATTCTTATTTGAAAATGAACCTCTATAAGTTGCATGTACCCTAAAAGCAACGAATGTTTCCACACATAATGAAATGAAACATTCAATAAACTGCAAGGACGTTTCGAATAGCACTTACAACTTTGCTAATTTTGACATGTTTCCGTAGGAAGCGGGAATTTCAGCCCCATTAAAATTGTTGTTATCGAGTTGACTGCAAAATAAGAAACACAAATGTATAGAAGTTAATTGCAATAGTACAGCCAGGGCAATGTTCAATCCAGCCATTTTTAAGTAGAAACTACTGGTCACTAGAACTCTCCATTCACCACACCATAGTGCTTCTAGAGTTCTAGGAAGATTAAGTATACATCAGAAAAATACATGTGAACAACTAGTCGTTATTACATAATCAAACTAATAATTAAGATACCATCTATACAAGCGCAAAGGAAAAACCTACAGTATGCGAAATTCTGGCAACTTTGAAAACTCCGGTGGAAGATAACCAGACAAGTTATTATTATCCAAAAGCCTGCGGAAAGCATTAAAACAAACACACAATAACTAGTCCTCCAATTAGAATATGCAACAAGTAACAAATATTTGGGGGTGTGGGAGAGAGAGATAGGCGATCTGTTACATTGACTTACAAGTGAATTAGATTGGACAAGTTGGAAAGATCAGATGGAATTTGACCACTGATTGAGTTATTGTTCAAGTGACTGCAGAAGTTACAAACACACAGATAAACAAGAAAGAACAAGATATAAGCCATTGTTAGCTTGAAGTAAGATTGAGCCCAAAGATTCACTCACATATGTCTAACACTTTTCAGGTTTGAAAATGAACTGGGTACTGGTCCAGATATCTGGTTCGTGTCCACTTGGAGTCTTTTTAAATTTGAAAGATACCCCAGCTCATCAGGTAAGCTACCTGATAATTTGTTTCCATTCAATAGCCTGTGCAAATCCATAGCACATACTGTTAAAGACAGCATGTCAATATAACATAAGAATCAATAGGAACTAGTAGGCTGGTTTGAAGCAATATTTCAGCCACTTTTGCATAGTGAAATTTCATAACTAGGGCTAATTTTTTTATGAATTAATGCTAAACATAAGCAAGCCCATTTGCCAAGTCTATGAAACTGTGCTGAAGTAAGGGAGCTGGAAACTTAGATGTTCACTTCACCACAATATCCTTGAGTAAGTTGACATGAAGGAAACTATCAGGAATATATTTCGTTCTTTACATAATATGAAAAGTTGTAGCTAAACAATTACTATTTTGAACTTACAGGAGCTTCAAAGATGCAATATTCCCTATATCCTTCGGGATACTGCCAGTTAATTCATTCCACATGAAATCTCTTCAGGGGAAAAAACAAAAATTAATTAGCATTGCTAAAGAATTATATTGAAATTCTATGTGATAATGTAATATTCACATGTTTAACAAGCTAGACTTCATGTGATGACTCACAATATCTGAAGACGAGATAGTTGACCAAGCTCAGGTGCTAAAGTTCCGGATAGATTCATATTAAGTAGCTGGCTGCACAGAAAAGTGAAAAAAAGAGGAAGGATTATAAAAGTTTGCTTTGAAATAGTCGACAATGTTATCATCGTGTGTTTGGAGGAGATACAAAGTAATAAGACCACAAAATACTGTAAATCAAGGTTAATGTAACAGTTGACACTTCCATCCTATAAAATAACCGTTGAGTTTATCGATAAAAGAAAATGGTAACAAATAAAAAGCTTCCTAAAAAGAACATACAGTTCCTGAACGTGGAAGTGCCCATCACTCCCGATCGTATCAAAGCATAGAACTCCTGTCCAGTTTGATGTACATGGATCCCCCTTATTCCAATTCTTAAGATGCTTTGAATGATCAACTAAATTGCTCTTAACAGCCAGCAATGCAAAGACTGCAAATGGACATAAATGATTATCTTACTCTCATAAGGGAACTCATTAACAAATGGGTACATATAGCAGGAATAGCACAAATTAATTGAAATTGAATGTTCGCTTGATTTGAGTTTTTGCCCTTGCCAGGAATCCTAAATTCGTACATTCACATATATGAGTCTCATAATTCATGTCAAGAGTCTGAGTCCTAAGATGCTAAAGCTCAAACTTAAGTGCTCATTTGATTTGGGATTTTTGCACTTTCGTGGAATCCTAAATTTTAATTTCACACGCAAGTCTAGACATGAATTATAAGAGAGTCCATCTGTGAATTTACCATTCAAAATGATGCCAAGTTAGCATTTTCAGATTCCAGGAAAGCACAAACGCTCGAACCAAAAGAGCACCAAGTGTAGTATCAAGAAAAGAAAACGTTAAACCAAACTTGACAAGCAAAAAAAGAATACCAAGAATATCAGATTCAGAGCAACAAGTACTGCTCATGAAATGAAATTAATGACTGTAAACTTGTCTGCAACTTTCGAGTCAATAAAACTGAAAATGTGATATAATTTAGTTGAAAGCGTTCACCTTCAGAGGGATCAGTAACTTGTGCAACTGTATGTAGCAGGAAGCAATAAAATGACACGGCCAAAACACATCCAGATAGTCGCAACCTCGCCATCCTGATTCCTAAAAAATCAAACAAGGAAAAAAGAGTTAATTCACTGAGCAGATGAAAGGAGCTACCTATATCATATACTAGAAAATACAATATATGCTCCCATGTTACTGTGAAAATTTTCCAAGTGCTTGTGTAATGATTCTTAAGAGTGTGTTTGGGAACTCCAATTCCAAGCCATAGATATGAAACTGGAGTACTGGACCCATTTTAGCTCAAATTTTGCTTCATCTCCAATTTCAGATTGTGGAACTGGAATTCTTAAACAATAAACACACTCTTAATTCTTGTAAGCTCTAGTCAGTTTGTTGAATCGAGTAAGAAAACAGTTTGAATTTTCATTTGTTTCTATAATATTTGTTTCCAAGGAATCAATCAGAAATGAAGCATACAAACCTTCAAACAATAGTAGAATTTGGAAATAAGTGAAATCAAAAACTTGGGAGTAGATCCAAAATCCAATGCAAATCTTACCTCCTCAGAGTGAAGAAGAAGAAGAAGAAGAACTAGAAGCAGCCTATATATAAAATGCTTAGAAAGAAAGTGAGGGAGTGAAAGAAGGGAAAAGTCAATCGGAACTGGAAAAGAGTCAAGATTCTTTTTGAGTACTGGGGAAGCATAAAGATGGAGATAAATATGGTTGTCTATTTGATCGATGCGGATGTCATTGTTGGTTGGTTGATGCATGAAAAGGACAAATCTGCAATAAATTTCTTATAAGACAACAGAAAGAGAGATTTCACTTGCCATTTTGTTTACTCTTTATGGTTAATAACGGCTTTATCAATTGAAGGAAGAATCTAAATATAAGTGTGCCTTTGGTGTGCCGGATGACGAAATAAGACAGCATAGAATAAAAATCGAATAGAATAAGAGTTTGAATTAATCAAATAAAAATTATATAGTATAATATAAGAAATGAATTAGTTAAATAAGAATTAAACAAGATCGGACAAGATAAAAATTAGTCGAATAAATATTTAATAAATTTTGCATTTGATTGAGTTTCGGATATAAGTTCAGATATTATATAATACAACTTGTTTGACTTTTAAAAATATGTGCAGTTTTAATTGTTGTTCACAATTTTTTTAACTAATGCGATTATCCTATTTATAAATAAGTTTCGTAAAAAACTCTTTCGGAAGAAAAGTTCTATATTACATACAATATTTATAAACTATACATTGAGTACAATTTCAAATTCTAATGTTGCCATTTTTTTTAAATTAAAGTTTCTTATAAATACCTTCATTTAATAAAAAATGAATAAAAATACCATATTATACCATAAATGAATTTTATTAGTTGAGTTATTGTGATTTTAGGTGGTTGAAAATTTTTATTAATAAATTTGATTATCTAAAAGGCGTAAAGAAAAAGATCAAAATTAAAAAAAATAATTAAAAAATAATTTTTATATTCCTTTTGTTATTCTGCAACCATAGGATAAAACAATACCACTTATAGAGTGATATATATTTATCTGGTTCTAAAATGATAAAATTATAATTAATTATGAGTCCAATCCAATCCATTGTTACCCCAAATGCGTAATAAAATTAAAATATTATATTTATCCTTATGCTAAATATATAATAAAATTTATTTATCTTATCACTTCTAATAAAAAACACTAAATAAAATTAATTTATTTTATTTTATTTCTAATCTCGCACCACAAACGCACCATTTAAAGGGGCCTGGTGTGTATTGAATGCAAGGGACGTGGATTTTCTTGTCCGCCACCTCTGGCTATTTTCAGCTATGACGTGGTGGTGCCTTGATGTTTCATTGTCACGTAGACTTGGTTTTAAGGAAATTGAAGGTAGTGACAAAAAATAATTAATTTAAAAGATTTTTCTTATGCAAATAAATGGTTTTTTTTTTTAATTAATTATTTATATTAAAAATAATTATATAAAGTTAGATATAGAATTTTATCGTTTTAATTATACTATGATATACATAATTCGCTGATAAAATAAATGAATAAGTAAGTTTTACTTTGTATCACCTTCGTAAGAGTCTCCGCAGCTTTGACTTCCTTCACATCACAAATCACACAAACCACTATGAACCATATCATATGCACCATTAACAACTAACCATTAAAAAAAATATACTTATTAACAAATTTTATAACACCTCGTCTTATTTAAATGGTTGTATTGATGCACTGCAATTTTTTTTTATATTTAATGTAATGATTAACCATTAATAACCCTGATCATTTGCTTTAATAATACAAATTAATACATTCTAATCATTATCACTTCACTCGCAAACCCACTCTACTATTCTATGTCAAGATCATCACACCATCAAGGAACCGTGTGCTTTCTCGTTTTTCCATTTCCTTCAAAAATCCAAATTCTAAACGAGAAAAACAAAGATCATTGTTGGTTATGTTGTGGTAGAAGTGTATAGATAATAATGTGTAGTGAGATAAGTGTAAAGAGAGAAAACTCAATAAAAAGTTGATCCGAAAGAGATATAATTCTTGTTTTTTTTCCAGGTTGATTACGTTTTATTTTGACCTAAATCATTAAATAGAAAAAAAAAATTGAGTACGCTAGGTGTGTATGCAATTATACTTATCTTTTTCAGATTGATTACTCTCACTTCCATTTTATTCAAAAGTCCAAATTATGAACAAGAAAAATGAATATCATTTATGTTGTGATAGAAGTGTAGAGATCATAATGTGTAATAATGAGATAAGTATAAAGAGAGAAAGCTCAAGAGAGAGCTAATTAGAAATAGGTATTATACTTATCTTTTTCGGATTGATTACATTTTATTTTGACCTAAATCATTGAATAGCAATGAAAAACCAAAAAAAAAGAGTACATCGAGTGTGTATGCAATTGTACTTGGTTCTATCACACCAAGTTTCTATACACGTACTCAGTATTATATCACCAAGTACATGCATTTATGAACTTGCTCATGCAGATAAACTCGAATCTATTCCACCAATGTTCTATATACATAAACCGAGTAGATACATTTTGAACTTGCTTATGAAGACAAACTTATATAGCTATATTCAACTATACAAAGCACTCATCCATGGCAATTTCAAACACGTCCATTTTAGATTTCAAGCAAATAAAACATCATTTAAACAAATTTAGGTATTTATCCAATCAAATTTATGAGTCTATCCCAATCAAATAAACTTACTTAAAGTACAAAATCGACGACTATGAGCTAAGCATTAAAAGATCACTAATTATGAGTAAAAGAAGAAAGTGGAAGATCAGCATTTAAAGAAAAAAGTAAACGGTAGAAGAGAGAAGAGAGAAAACAAAGAGGGACTTATTTTGTTTGAATGGTAGAAAGAGAATGGGACTGTGTGTTAGTTTTAATCATAGTGAGAGGGGATGTATTGTTGGCAATGTTTGAATGTTTTCTTTTATAATTAATTACAAAGTATATTAAATAATATTCATTTATACTTATTAACTTTAAATTAGATTGTGGAGTGGCAAGAGTGTTAAAAAGAGGAAAGCAGTACTCATGGAGTGTTGGAGAGAGATTAAGTGTTACAGACTTTTTAGTGGGTGTAAATAGAGCCGCCCAAATAGAATTGGTAGGATTAAACGAACTACACCTACTAATGTTATCCATTTTTTAGTGTCCCAATACATATTAGTTTTCATTCACGGATTTTAACTTGCCGTTTGCCATAACAATTTTATATTTGTTAGATTTTAAATTCAAGATGTCTTTAAACCATTCGTCGGCAACAAGTTCCTAGAGGTGGACAAGCCACATAACCACCTCTTATAATTAATATACTTAATTTTAAGAGTCAATGCATCTTTTTGAAAATATGAAGTTTAAGTATCTCTTTTTAAAAACAAGAAAAAAAAATCCCCCGAACTCTCTCTAGTAAGACTCAAACATGGAGTGCCTCTCCAACTAAACTACCCCACTTGGTCGAGTAAATGCTTTGACTAAACGATTTAGTACATTATTAATAATGTCCCCAAACAAATAAGCATTTTTCCAAGTAGAAACAAAATATCTCATAATTTTAAATTTGGATCCTCTGAAAAGATAAAATATAACTTTTAATTAATGAGACTATAAAATTTTTAAATCTTAAAACTACATAAATAATGAAAAGAGTGAGAATTAAAAATAAGTGCTCATTTCGAATTATATACGAAATTATATAAGAGTAGTAAATTACAATTTTTCAAATAAAAGAATAAATAAGCAATTGTATATAGGTTTTGATGTGCGAATTAATAAATTAATTTCACCGCCAACCACAAGAAGATACGTGCCCATCTACGTTAGCAGCCAAACTCGCCGTAGTGAAAGGAGCTTGAGAGTTTTGCCTAAATGCCACTTGCTGGCCAGAGCTCCAGGAAGTTTGGGTGACCAGTCTAAAGGGCGATTTTTGTATAACAAGTTATGGAGCTCGAAGGCCAGAGGTCTTTCGAAGAGCTCTGGAATTCTTAGGCCAACTACTATGTCAAAAAAAGTATAGACAAGCATGGACAACTGTTGCCAACTCCACCAATGCCTCAGAGCCTCCCTCAACTTCATTAAATGCACACTAACGACATTTATTACAAGAGAAATACATAAAAAAAAAGAGTTCGAAAGCACACGATAGAGCTCCTAATATAAGAAATTTGGATTCTGAGTGGCTTAACAATACTTTTATTGTGATCTTTTGAGAATATGATAGCTAGAGAGATACTAATAGCTTATAATACAAACTCGTCCATTATAATACCAATCAATCCAATCTTATAGCTCCATTCACAAGAGGAGGACTAACCCATATTTTTATATAGGGCGAACCTCCTCTATACATCATTATCTTTCTTAATTCAATTCATTATTATCCCAATCAATGCAGCAATCATTTGGTTGTGCAGTCAAAATAGACTTACTCTAGTTTTTCGCACCAACAAGTTTGTTGTAGCCGATAATTACACCCATTTTTTATTACAAACATTCTAACTATAACTAACACCCCACTCAAACTTTTTTTTTCATTACAATTTACAAACACTCCATACTCACCACTCCTTTTAATCAAGATTATTAACATTAATTGTTAGTATTATAATATAATTAAAACACCCTCACTTATACACGACCAATCATCACCACTCTTCCACCACCATTGTTTACCTTCACCTTTGCCATTTTCCGCTTCTACCTCTACTACTCCTCACTGCCCTTCTTCATCTCCTTATCCACCTTCAACACACACATATACATATTTAATATATATAAAATGGGACAAGTGGAGAATCAAAGCACTGGCATTAATTATTATTGTAGATTGTCTAAGTTGTCACTTTTCATCGGACAACAACTTACACCCCCTCCCTAATTTCCGCCATCATCATTTTCATTCCTTTAGCTAATTGGTATGAACATTGACTTGGCTTATGTCAAGCGAGTAAGTGTACACTTACTTGGCCCATGGCAAACAAGTAAATGCATTTTTTTGACCAATATTAACTCGGCTCATGCCAAGCGAGTAAGTATACATTTACTCGGCTTATATCAACCAAGTAAGTATAAATTTTCTTAGTTCATATCAAACAAATAGGACAATATAAGTTTAATTCATAGACACTCATTAAACATAACTTAAGTAAGTTTGTGCTTGCTCGTTTGACATGGGTTGGGCTATGCTGGATCAGTTTTAATCACAATAAAATCTTTTTCAACTATTTCCTTCCCCTTACTAATTGATTTTTTTTATTTTCGGTGAGGAAGGTAACTAAAAACTGTACACTTAACGACATGGATATGGTGGCAGAGGCAGTATGATGGAGTTGAGGTTGAATATGGGTCGACTTGAGGTGTGAGGTGTTGATTTGTTTTACATAATTAATCTTAATTAATTAAGGATAATGCTAATATATGCCATAATGATACATGTTAACAACCAATTTATATTAAGAAAAAAGATTAAATGCACAATATTAATTAATTAAGGATAATGCTAATATATGCCATAAGGATGCATGTTAACAACCAATTTATATTAAGAAAAAAGTTTAAATGCACATTTAATAGGGTACGAATTATTTCACATCTAATTATTCTTTATATTCATAGTATGTTTAACATGTATCCTTAGACATAAATTATCATTTTCCATTAATTAATAGCTGACTGTGAATGTTTAATTTTTATTATAGAGTGTTTTCAATAATAAAAAAAAAGAGCCTCTGTTTGGTTGAGCATTTCAAAAAACTTTTTATTTTATTTTTTGTTATATTCTTGTTTGATACTCGTTTTAAAAACAAACTTTAAAATATCATTTCACGTATTTCAAAATCAAAACCACTTTATTTTTTATCTCAAAAATTTTAAATTTTTTTAAAAATCATAACTTTAAATAAATATATATTATTTTATATATGGAGTGAACCGCCCCCGATTCTAATACCGTCCAAACTCTGATGAAAACCGGGTAGAGAAAAGGCCCAATTCCAATTACCGGGAGAGCAGGATTGAAGTCCAGACAAAGTGGGCCGAATAAGAAAAACAAATGGGCTGAACAAGGTGGTGTATATATACATCCACATAACTTGTGTCGTCTTCTATCATTGCTTTTCTTGAACAAAAAGCAAAGAAAAGAAGAAAGAGGGGTGAGTAATCAGAACTGAAAGAAGGAAGAAAAAATGGCAGCGTCGGCAATGGTTTTGGATCCGAAACCCGTATCTGACCCACCACCATCGTTACCCTGGTCGAGATTTGACCCAAACACCGACCAATCGATGTCACCCACCGACGACGATGATCTCTACGGTCGATTAAAGTCTTTGCAACGACAAATGGAGTTTATTGACATACAAGAGGAGTACGTGAAGGACGAGCTCAAGAATCTGAAGAGGGAGCATCTGAGAGCACAAGAGGAGGTGAAGAGGATCCAATCGGTGCCTCTTGTGATTGGACAGTTTATGGAGATGGTTGACCAGAACAACGGCATT
The DNA here is from genome assembly GCA_021464415.1 of Lonicera japonica. Classification (NCBI taxonomy): domain Eukaryota; kingdom Viridiplantae; phylum Streptophyta; class Magnoliopsida; order Dipsacales; family Caprifoliaceae; genus Lonicera; species Lonicera japonica. The sequence continues at coordinate 69,764,884 of CM038465.1, forward strand.
GTCGGATCCACTACCGGATCCAATTACTATGTTCGGATCCTCAGCACCATCAATCGGGAGTTATTGAAGCCCTCTGCTTCCGTCGCTTTGCATCGTCACTCCAATGCCCTAGTTGATGTGCTCCCACCCGAGGCTGATTCCAGTATCTCGCTTTTGAGTCAATCGGAAAAGCCAGATGTCACCTACGCTGTAAGTTTCTTCGCAATTTTGTATTTTCAATTCAATCATTGATTTGGAATTATTTGCAATTTCAAAGTTCCTATCTGAATGAACTGAACTGAACTGAACTAGTAGGGTAAATTTATATAGGCCCCGGAATGTAAACTAACCCAATTCCTACATAGTTGTTTAGGTTTTGTTGTGATATCCCTTTTCAACCATTAGCTCAGTATATTTGCGCTCGGAACTACTCATAGTTGGGCTATTGACTACAAGAGCGTCTACAAGAGTGCGATGTTTTTGTTTATTTGGGGCCGAGGGAATTTGAATCTATATTAGTTAGATATATTTTAGGTAAAGATTTGATTTTTAAATGCATTAATTATTTGTTTGGGAACCCAGTTCAGAGCTTGCTATTGGAATCGAGCAAAAATAAGCCTACACAGTGTAGGCTTGTTTTTGCTCCAGTTCCAGTTCCAATTCCAATTCCAAAGCTCGGAACTGGGTTCCCAAACAAATAATTAATGCATTTAAAAATCAAATCAAATAGGCTTATTTTTGTTCCAGTTCCAATTCCAATTCCAAAGCTTGGAACTGGGTTCCCAAACAAATAATTAATGCATTTAAAAATCAAATCAAATAGGCTTATTTTTGTTCCAGTTCCAATTCCAAAGTTCGTAACTGGGTTCCCAAACACGCTGTGAAGGAACTTTATCTTTATAAAAGAGAAATGGAAGGAAAAAGAGTAGTGGTATAGCAGGTAGTTTAGAAATTGGCGAGACAGTTCAATTCAAGTGGTTAATTGGATTAGCTTGTGATAAGCGCCTTGTTTTTAGGTGGAGGCTTGGTTTAGGCTCATAATTCAGCTGGTTTTCATGCCGAGGCCCTTATCTGAAGTTTCTGCCACTCTTGAATACCCTCTTCTATTTAGTGATCCCTGGTAGGTTCATACTACTGCAGTACACTTAGTGGTCTAGAGTTATGCTTTACTTACTACATATGATCTCCTTTATTTTTGTCATTCTTGGTGATGAGGGCAAAAGTTGGGATTGACGTTCTAGTCATGTGTGGCCCAGCCAACATCGGTCTATGACTGTTTTTGACAGAGAGAAAATGTTTGTAGGATCAAAGTGCGGACATATTTTTCAGAAGCATATATTGACGCCACAATTGAAAAAAAATTAAGAATCCATGTATATTTGCAACTTGGAAGTTGGAACTAGTCATAGTTAGGCTGTTGACTGCAAGTGGTGATGTTTTTGATTTTTTGGGTGTGAGGGAATTGGAAGCTAAATTAGATATTGATTAAATTTTGTAAAGATTTGAGTTTTTACTTTTTGGTGCCATTAATGAAGGAACTTTACGTTTATAAAGAGAAAGCGAAGAAAAAAACTCTAGTGGTTTAGTTTAGCACTTAGCAGGTAGTTTAGAAATTGGTAAGCTATTCAGGTGGTTAACTAGAGTAGCTCGTGATCTCTAAAATTTTTGGAAATTAAAAGTTATTGCTGCTTTATCCTGGGGAGAGTTGATAGTTCGCAACATTTTTTTACGTCCACCTTGTTCTGGATGGTCAAAGTGCCTGTTTTTTAAATTAGTTCAGGTGCAGCCTTTGTTTAGGCTCATATTTTAGCTGGTGTTTATGCTGTCCTACCCAAAGTTTCGGTACCCTTGAGTATCCTTGTTCTATTTACTGATCCCCAGTGTTCTAAAAATCGCGCCTAGGCGGCGCTTAGGCGGAAATTTGTAGGGCTGTCGTCTGTGTTTAGGCGCCGGAGTGATTAGGCGATGATAGGCGCCGATTTTTGGTCTAGGCGCCGATTTTCCCGTTGGTTGTGGCTGAGACGTGGAAGAGAGAACGAGATTGAGATAGAGAGAGACGAGATAGATAGAGAGAGAGTAGCGTACCTGTGAAGTCGTCGAAGCCGGTGAGAAATCTTCGAGGGTGAGATGGTTGGGGCTTAGAAGATGTCGGCGAGAGCTGTTTTGTTTCGAAGTTGAGCGGATGGGTGCTGGGTTTTACGGGGAGAGATGATATATATTTCATTTGGGTTTGTTTTATTAAATTTTATTATTATTATTTTCACCCTATATATTTTTTATTATTTGTAATTTCACCCTATTTTCTTTTCTTTTGCTAATTTTATTTATTTATATTTTAAAATTTGACTTTTTCTAAAACATGTTTTATTGGTTCGATTGATAATTAATGTTATTTGAAAGGTATATTATATTTTATTAGTATTATGTTATTTAAAATAATATTTTTAATAAAAAATCTTTGAGTTAATCCCCGATTAATCTCTAGGCGCTGCCCCCCTCGCCGACCTAGGAGCCCTAACATTTTTAGAACAGTGTAGAGGAATTCGATCTGCCTCTCTTGAAGTGTTGATCAAGTTGAGGGAATCAATTAATAGATTTGATGACAATTAATAGAGAGAATATGGTCGGTAGTACCACAGTGAGAACTTATTTTTCAGATGCATATATTAAAACCATAAATTCTTTTGAAAAAAACTCAGTACCTAAGAAATTTGAATGAAGTATTGATAGGAAGACAGTAAAGTGATTGCATAGCAAAAATATGCATCATATCTTTGACTATTATGTCCTGAGCATGGCAAGGAAGAGGTGCTGCTGGATATACTTAGACACCAGCTTATTATCATTAAACTGAATTGTAATCAAAATTTGGGTACATCATATATACAATACATTTAGTTCATAAATATAAATATTGATTTGGTACTACACTAATTCTGAAAATAACAAACCTTGAACCGTAAGTTTCATTAAAATTCTACAAACGACATCATCTAAAATTCGTAGAATCTCCCAAACTTTCACCTGTGTGTCAGTGTGCTCGTGTCTGTGAAGGATGGAGAGAAGTAGCATGGAGAATGCGCAAAGCTTCTGGTGGTGAAGCCACTTGAAGGTTAAGGTGGGCAAATCCCACCTTAAATTTTGAAATAGATTTATTTTTACTCGTTTTTCTTTAAAAATAAATTTCGTAGTAATAATTTGGACTTTGCCCACCTTAATTTACAGTTTGCTGCCCCCCCTCATTTTATACTATCACGAATTTATAGTTAAAGACAGCTAAGTTTACTTTATTTTGGTACTCTAGCACTTCAAAATTATGTATACTGATAGTTTATTAGAATATTTTTTTTACACAATTAGTGATATGCTAGAGTATTAAAGGAAAATGTATTTAATCCTGCATAAATTTTTATTGTTCGCCCACCTTAATATCAAATCCTGGCTCCACCACTGAACGCTTCTGCCATGCATTTACTCTGATCTTTATTTGTCAGAGCTATATATTTTAATTATTTAAATTTAAGGATTTGCTACCAAAAAAATAAAAAAGTTTTTCGTCCACGTGAAGGTATAAATTCATTAGAAGTTGTGAAAATATGAAATATTCCTTTTGTTCGAATGAGAGCTTCAGTTGCATTATCTGCTTTTTATTCTTATTTGCTTTTAATTCTTATTGTCTGCATGCTTAACCTTGTTACCCTTGAAGGTTCCTCACTTCATTGCCGAATACCAAGTTGAAGGTTCCTCACTTCCTCATCTAATGCCTGCATTTCTGTGTCTTGCCCATTAGGATATCGGAGGTTGTGACATTCAAAAGCAGGAAATTCGGGAAGCTGTCGAATTACCTCTTACACACCACGAACTTTACAAGCAGATTGGTATAGATCCACCACGTGGTGTATTACTTTATGGTCCGCCTGGTACAGGGAAAACTATGCTTGCCAAGGCTGTTGCTAATCATACAACTGCATCTTTCATAAGGGTGGTTGGTTCAGAATTTGTCCAGAAATATTTGGGCGAGGTATGTCTGTCTTAACTTTGTGAATTATATCCTCTTGCTTATGATTTCCATTAGGCCCTGTACTTTTACTGTCTGAATGAATTCATGTGATCATGTCCGTTTCCTTTGCCTGTATGTTCAGTGTGGTCTTTATGACATGTGTGCATGGTTTTCATTTCCGGCCAAATGCTTAATTATTTGTATATGTGAAATTGACTAATAAAACAGGGTCCTCGAATGGTGCGCGATGTTTTCCGTCTTGCCAAAGAAAATGCACCAGCAATTATCTTTATAGATGAGGTAGATGCTATTGCTACTGCTCGATTTGATGCCCAAACTGGTGCTGATAGAGAAGTTCAGAGAATTCTGATGGAGCTGCTGAATCAGGTATCATGTATCAAATATTCACTTTACTTACTATACATTATAAATTCAATTGAGTTGAATGTTCTGAGGTTTGGAGTTTTATGGATGTAGTAACCGTGGGTGTAGGACTGTATCATATGTGGACTTGTGAAATTGGTTCATGTTTGTGCATGTTTTGGCTAACTTTCACGTGTAAATATATTATTTAACATATGTGACCCAAATGCTTTGACAGATGGATGGATTTGATCAAACTGTGAATGTGAAAGTCATAATGGCCACTAACCGTGCAGACACTTTGGATCCAGCACTTCTACGTCCTGGCAGGCTGGATCGCAAGATTGAGTTTCCTTTGCCTGATAGACGACAAAAAAGGCTCATTTTCCAGGTTGGTATTCTAATTATAACTCTCAGCTGTGGTTTGTTTTATCATATTGATGCAAAAGATGTTAACCGATGTTTATGATGAGGCTTTTGGGTTTTGGAGATTTGTTGAATATACCTCTCGACTAATGGTTATTGCTGAACCAGGTTTGCACCGCTAAGATGAACTTGAGTGATGAAGTTGACTTGGAGGACTATGTTTCTCGACCTGATAAAATAAGTGCTGCTGAGGTCTGCTTTTGCAACTTAAATTTTCATACTACTTCCACAAAATTGATATATTTAATTTAGTGATTTATTGGTGTGAAGAAACTGATTGCCCCCCAAGTGTTCAAGTGTAACAGAATTATATATATATTTGGTAGAAGTCAAGTATTATAAAGAACAAACAAAGCCAATGCCTAAAAGGGGCATACCCTGGAAGCAACAAATACACCAAAATTCTCTCACTAATTTCCCACTTCTTATGAATTTCTGAATTACTATAGTTCCTAGGTACCTTTCAATGCCAAACCTTATCACAAACATACTTCTCTATCTCATGAATAATAATATAATTTATATCGATGGTTTCAAACTAGCGTAAATATAATCCTGCTGATTCTGGCATGTGAAGATCCACCTCTAAATTTTCTCACAGCTTCTTCTATTTCCTCCTCCCAGGAGTTACATCTGTAATCATATTTGTATTTGTGCAGAGCATTATCCCACAATTTGTGCTGATAGAACTAGTGTTCTCTACTCTCAGTGTGAATACCACAAAACACACACATATCCTCATTCATTAACTCTAAATCCTCAACCTATCTTTAGTCTTCAACCTGTTTTTGCATGCCAAATTGCCAACCAACTGATACCACTGCACCTTGGAATATTATACCAAAGGAGATCAGCCAAATTTACTACTGGATGAGAGTCTAAAAGCATTCCAGGCAGATTTACATGTAAATTCTCCATGACAGTGAGAACCCATTGCACTCTATCACCAACATTATCATTAGGCCTATAAGAAGGCATGTTATTACATAGTGATTACTGATCAGATCTCTCGAAACTATGTTAGGCATATTCCACTCATCATTAGAGATGAACTCCACAACTTCAGCATTGACATTACTCCCAGCATCATAGATTATTCTGGCTCCAAACTGCCGAACTAGTGGGCCACATGGATGCCAATCCAGCCACATCCATGTGGTAGAACCAATCCCCAATCTTTTATTTAACATAACAAACCTCCATGCAAATTCTCTCAGCTTCATTAATTTCCTCCATGTCCAATAGATGTCCCCATGCAAAACCCCAGCCAACAAGATATAGAACTCAAGTTTTTCTTGGTCCGTTATGCACGCACATTTGAATGTAATCACTTACAAATTTAGTGTTTCTTGGTTTTATAATTTGCTGATTTTCGTGTTTTGTGTTTTGTTTGTTTGCTGGGCTTCATTTTCATTGGACTGCTGGTCCACTAAATTTGTCCCCTTCATTGTAACAGTTTCTTTTCTCCTTTTTTTTTTTTTTTTTTTTTTTTTTTTTTTATTTTGATTTTTCTGGATAACTGTAGTTTGGAACATCAACCCCAGGGGAGCTAGCACTAGTGGCCACCATAATGTATCAAAAACAAAAAAAAGATACTCATAATATGTATTGGAGAAAATGTAATGGCCCATAACCCAAGGGGTTGCCAAACTTGAGAATGTGTGGTTAGGTGCACGGTCTCAGGTTCGATTCCCCACTGCCTCCCAGTCGAGCAACCAAGGTCTCATGAGATTAGTGGGGGTGGGACCCGATACCCATGGTTATTAAAAACAAATAAAAATGGAAAGGCCCATGTATTCAGTTTCTTATTTATATTGTTGTTATCTTTGCAAATAATGATTTATGTATTGGATACATATTTATATACTGGTGCCAACCTTACACAAGTGTAAGACAGATAGTGCCTCAAGGTTTCTGTAACGAATAGTATTGTTTTATATACTGTTGAATTTCCAAGCTACTTTTGAGTCCTTGTCTAATACTTCTGTAATAGTTTTATGTACAATTTGACATCTCCTCATTGTTCGGAAGCTCTACCTTCTCAAATCTCAAGGGGGTGTGGTAGTGGGTTTGGTGTCTTTTTTTTTTTTTTTGGAAATGTTGTTGGGGTGGTGTGGGAGGTGTTGCTCTTATTAGCTGTCACCTGTTTGAGACGTTAATTGGAATTATTGTGTTGCTGTGTGCAGATAACAGCCATATGTCAGGAAGCAGGAATGCATGCAGTGCGCAAGAACCGGTATGTTATACTTCCAAAGGACTTTGAGAAGGGCTACCGAACCAATGTTAAGAAGCCAGACACTGATTTCGATTTCTACAAGTGATCTGAGAAAAGTAGAAACATTTCATTCTGAAACTGGAATTTTCAGCATTAGAATATTACACTTTTGTTTTCTACCGTTTTCAGCGAGTTTCCAAGTTAAAGATATGTACTTGTTCATGTGGAAACTAATTATTTATCAGAGCTGTCGTTGTACCTGCGATGGTTCAGTTGATTCTATTGTTGCTGTTTGCAAATGGGTTCAATCTTATTCTGTCAAGCACGTTATGCATATTTGCATGACCAAACATCAAAATCCAGTACTAACGTGGTCTGCACGATGTAAGTAGTCACTAGTATTATTATTTTTGTTTTGGTGTATTCGTATATCCGTGGGATGAGATTTTGCATTATGAATTGAAGCTGCATTTGTGCGTATTATTAGTACAAGAGCAAATTGCAAAGATCTAATAATGTCTGTAAAGCAAGAAGCCAAGAGGGTCAATAATAAAACAAATTTACTCCTGATCACAAATTAGAAGCCGGTCTTTGGTAAGTTCAACTCCCATACTGACTCTTAGCTTAGAGTATTAATTATTGAAAAATTTGGTGAATTGAGTACATATATTTGACCATACATCTGTATATTGGGGGCAGTAGATAATTGCTTCTGCAACTATGTAACAACTGCTGCTATGCTATATGGATGAATAACATCGAAAGTGTCGGTTTCGTTTAAAAAAAATAAAAAATTCATCGAAGTGTCGGTTGAATTACTATGTGTATGTAGATTGTTTAATTTATTTTTTGGGGTCCTATAGATTGTTTAATTTGACAAAACGTATACGTAACAAATATATAAATAGTTTAGTTAGTTTGTTCGTAACGATCAAACTATACCCATACAAGACGCACAAGGGAAAGCGAGTGTAGTGGAGTGGAGTGCAGTGGCGTGGCGTCAACAACGTACCCAATATATCCTCTAAGACCTCACTTTACTTGCATTATTTTAGTAGTTTTAATTTGGAAAAATTGTAAATATTGACAACGTACTTTGCTCGTTTTTTTACTTTGACAATTATACTTTTTTTTTTCACATAAAAACTATTGAATTCTCAATTTTTTTACAAAAAAACCATTAACGGAATGCTAATGGTAAAAAAAATTTGAGAGTTAAATAGTTTTTATGTGAAAAAAAGAATATAATAGCCAAAGTGGAAAAACGAGCAAAGTACGTTGTCAATATTTAAAATTTTTTCTTTTAATTTTCTTTTGTAATAATACATACAACTACTCGCAATGTTCAGAGGTTTCATTTTTCAACATTTAAAATTTAATTTTTAATAGAAGGTTTAGCATTGATATGCTAAACCTTTTATTAAGAATGGAAGACAAATAGAATAATGTTAATTTTAATTTTATTATATAATTTTTTATACAAACAATTATTAGATAATTAAAAAAAAAACACGCCACATTAAATACAACTATCAATTCACTTAATAAATATATATAATCTTCTTCTTCTTCTTTCTTTTTTTGGGTCGAATTTTTTTCAATAACAAAAATAAATATTGTCAAGGAGAAAGAAAAAAAAAAGCACGCTATTTAAAGAAAAGAAAAGAGAAGATTTAAATATGGTTGGAACTTTTCAACTAACCGACCTGAATGAACACATCGACAGACACGTGGCCCTTGAAAATCGTAGAGAAATTCTTACTTGCTAAATACTTAATACTCTACTACTACTACTACAACAACTACTACTATATGTTATGCACCTCAAAGAGAAGCATTCACGGATCCCACATCCTCCTCGATCAGTTTTTAATTGTTTTTCACTCCTCAAAATCCTCATCCTCTTATTCTTCTCAACTTGCTAAAGGATAGATAGATCTACACATTGTTTTTTCTTGGATATCGTAATGACGATTTTGAGGTTTGATCGGCGAACAAGATGAATCGGAGAAGGAGTTCAAAGCAATCTCCGGTACTCGGCGGGAGAAGCAGCGGAATATCTTCTACTGTTGACGAAAACAACAACAACATTATGGATGATCTCTTCTCCCATAATCCTCCGACTCTCTCCCTTGCTTCCTCCGACGATTCGCACGGTGCGCTCCATTAGCATTCCCACTAGTTCTCTTTGTTTTTTTTAAGCTTCGACTGACTATAAATAATAATAATTTGTATTTCATCAAACATTAATAGTCTAGCTTTTGACACCATTTATTAATTATAAATACTAACATTTCTAGGCCTTCAGTTAACAGTTCTTTTTGCTTCTCACACTGAGAGATTTGGTCATGTCATAAACAATGATGGATTTTACTGAGAAATGAAATAATGGAACGACATCGTATTGAATGCGTGCAGTTTCAGCTATACAACTGGGATCAGCCAAAACAGGCTAGGAACGGGTTAGATGATTTATTGTCGTCATCAAACGACAGTGGAAAGCATGACTATGATTGGTAAATCTTCTAACATTTTCTTCTTCTTCTTCTTCTTCTTCTTCTTCTTCTTCTTCTTATTATCAATCTATATAGATCATTTAGAATTATTCCTGAATTAATCAATCAAAAAACCATTTTCTCTAGTTGAATTCATCTTTCTCTGTTGTTCCATTTTATCATACATCAACTCTTGTTGTGTATTTTTCTCTGTTGTATTTCCATCTGTTTTACTCACCTTCTTTTTTGATATTATAACTAATTATATTGAAATTGGTTGCTAAACAACAATATCCACTTTCTTGTTAACTGATTCATTTTGATACTTTTCGTTTTCCATTGTTTTGCTTGAATATTTTGTGGTTTTCTGTATCTGCAGTGGAATTAAGTTCATCATGTGATTATTTATAAATCCATTGTTCATAACTGTAATGTTTTTCAATAATTGGTTATCGACCAATAATTAACAACGTCATAGTACTTACTGAGAAATCATCATGCAACATACGACAAGCAACCTTATTTACAATATGATGAAGCATCTTAACGCGCTACTGAAAAAAGCGCACAGTTCGATTGCAATGCTACTTCATTAAACTTTTCGTTCATAATTAATGACATATCAAGTTTATCCTTGGTTGAAGGTTTTAATTACTTTCTCTTACGATGTCCCCTTATGGGTTATGATTATCAAATGCATTTGAGAAAGAATAACTCCAGGCTAAAACATTTGCACTACAATAAGGAAAAAGGGCATTGAGGGTAACAATAGCCCTGTCTCTGGGCTTAAACATGCTGTGATGGTACCTTATAGAATTTGTACTATTCATCATGTACGGAATATAGCAAGTGTCGAGAAAGACCCTTGTAAAGACCTATATATCTGAACTGAACCCTTCATGAGCCAGCCACCAATGATAAGAAGCACCAAGTGGAGAGTACAATTCAATAGCACTAGAATTCAACATTCAGCATTAAAAGGCAAGCCTCTTGCTGAATGCTTAATTTTAACCAAAAATAATTCTAATGGCACCGCTATTCTTTTTGTTAATGAGGTATTGATGTGTATTATAATATTAAACATAAAATTGTGAAATGTTGTGTGTTTTGCCTTCAGATCCAAAATTCAAACAAACAGTATATATTCAAAGGTTCATTTTAAATAAAAAGCACACACATTTCTCAGTGGTTAACGTGTTAAGTTCTGAGAAGACGGAGCAGTTATTGACTTATTGCCTTTGGGTTTATCAAGCTTGAGTTTGTACATTAACTTGATTTATGACTGATAATTTGGGAAAAAGCAACCATTTTTTTTCTTTTATCATATTTCCAAGATCGAGTTTGTACGTTAACTTGATTTATGACTTCAAATTTGGGAAAAAGCAACCATATTTTTTCTTTTATCATATTTCTTGTCCAAGTTGTTCATACAAATCTTTTAGTGAACCTGGAGGAGCAACTGTAAAGGGTTAAAATATGGATAAAAGAACATTAAATTAATTCTTTTCTAAGTTGGGAATTTTGCATTTTTCAATGAATTATTGCACTTCAGTAGTGACTTCTATGAAAGTGAATCGGGAATAGTACCTTAAATTTGATTAATTTTTTTAATGCTATTCCATTTATGGTTGTTATACTTCATTTTAATAGGCTTCTCTCCCCTCCTGGGACACCTATCTTTCCTTCATTGGATGGAAGTGCTTCTCTGGCAGCTTCAGTGGCTCCAAGAATCAATTCGTTGGCTGGACCAGTGTCCACAATAAAGGCTTCAAGGGTATGTTGTTTTAGCATGTACTATTGATTACAAGCCTTGAGGCGCTTCATCCCACTGAACTTCACCTAAAGGTTAACTTCAGGCGCTCTCGATGGTTCAATGGTCACATACGCTATAAGACAGGCTCCATTAGAACATGTAGTAAGTGGGAAAGCAAGGAGAGGGGGGACGAAGTGGCAGTGGGTGGCTAGGGGCTCTAGTCCCGTAGTGGGAACAGTAAGGAATAGCTCTGTTTAGAGAGTTTGTCCGGATCTTATAACTCATCTTTCTTTCCCTCCTTCCTTCGCTGAAAGAGGAATAAGGATATTATAACTCATGTTTCTAGCATTATACAAACGTGAGGGAGAGTGCTTCTCGGGGAGGAGCACGATCCTAGTGGGAGTGAAGGAACGCCCCATGGCGTTCCAAAATCACATTCCTTTTTTCCTTAATCAAGAAAATAGAAACACGCATTCTTTTGAGGGTGGTGGGAGATTCCTTCTTTCTAGAGGATTTAGGAACTGGAAATGGTCTGAAATCATCCTCTGATAAAAAGAAAAAAAGAAAAAAAAATTGTCCCTCAAAATAGTCAAGGATCTATAGCATTGTTTTGCACCTCTTACTTGGTATGCTAGATTTTCCAAACCTGATCATGAAAGTGCTCTTCGACATCTTTTCTGGAATCTGAGGTCTTTTGAGAGGACTTCTTATGAGAAAGTTATTTGAGTTGTCGTTGTAAAATGTCCTGCACTAGTAGCAAATATCTTTTGTAAGAATTTATTTTTAACCATTGAAATTGGAATAGTCTTAAGAAAATGGGAAAGTCAAACATGGACTCTTAATTTGGAGCTGATGGAGTATGTAATCATAAATCTCTTTTTTTCCTATCTTGTTTGAGCATATTTCTTGCTGGTAAGCTGAAAGACAAAATCTTCTGATTTCAGCTTTCTGTGTCCCAATCAGAGTGCAACCATCGCTCAAGACCAAGTAGAAGCAGTTCAGTGACTCGTCCTTCAATCTCTAGTACACAATTTAGTACCTACTCAAATAAATCCTCCTCAATTTCCAACACAAGCTCTTCTTCAATATTATCTTACATTAGACCGTCCACCCCGACTACCCGTTCTTCATCTACGACAAGACCCTCGTCTCCATCTCTCCGATCAACACCTTCACGATCCTCAACTCCTTCAAAAAGCAGTGCAACTCCTGTTAGTTCAAGACCTTCAACTCCAAGTTATAGGTCACAAACCCACTCAAATTTGAACTCCTCGGCCATGCGCTCGGCTTCTCGGCCGTCGACCCCTACTCGTCGAAATCCATCACCTTCTCTCTCAAATGGGCGCAGATCAGCACCATTGGGCCGACCCATCTCCCCTTGCCCAAGAGTGCAGACCCCACCTCAGCCAATTGTTCTCCCTGATTTTCCACTTGACACACCGCCTAACCTGCGGACAACTTTGCCAGAGAGGCCACTTTCTGCTGGTAGGTCCAGGCAGGTGCAGTAGTAACTTTGAAGGGGAAGGCTGAGACCCCAAGCCCTGTAAATTTGCCAAGAAGACAGTCATCACCGGCTGTCACCAGGGGGAGACTCATAGAACCCAGTGGAAGGACCCGCATTCATGCCAATAGGCAGGTGGATAAATTGGAGTCTCGTAAAGCGTCACATATATTGGAGTCATCAATGCGGAAACCAGTAAAGACATCCTCGGAGAGTATGGGCTTTGGGAGGAATATCTCAAAGAAATCGCTGGATATGGCTATCCGGCATATGGTATGTATGCCCTTTCTTGCTGTTCTCTGTATCTCCAGTTTTGGTATCAATTTGTTGGAAAAATATTGGATAGATATGTTGTAACAATTGCCTGGTGGTACAGATTTATCGATTATTTTTGGAGTTTCATTAAAGAAATTTACAGTTTCTAGAATCTAGATCATGTCAAACTGTCAATGGCTCTTTTTATAAATTACCTTTCTCCTCATTGCTAGTGCAATCTTAGCTCTTCACAAATACAGGCTTCACGTTTAATTTGTTGCACCATGTCAGCTTTACAACTGTTTGTTATGTCTACACTTAAAATATCAACCCGTTGTCTGTTTTTTTCCCCCTACCAAGGACTCATAAAGGTTATTTGGCCTTGATGTAATCTGCTTTTGGTAATTACTGATGAATTTAGTTAGATATTAAGCATAATGGATTACAAGATGACTCTTATCTCTTGTATCATCATGGCATCTATTGCCTTTATGTGATAAATGTTTCTTTACTATGATGCTAGGTTATTCACTTGACAGATACCAAAATTATGTTGATGCAACATAGCACACTGATTAATGATTTTTACCTGTAACATGGGGGTCGTCAATAAGTTTTACCTGTTCTGTGTTCTTGTATTACGAAAATGATTGACTGATTGCCAGTGTTGATATTTGTAATAATTATTTAATAAAGTCATGAGACTGTTGTCTTAATCACCACAATCACAATTTTACCACAACCATATCATCATGGTCACATGAGTTAGTAACCAGACAAAGAAAAATCATCATTCGCTGCTATTACCATCCACTCTTTTTATTCTTATGTTGTGTTTGATTGGTATGCATGGAAAGGAACTGAATTTCTAGAACTATTTTACATCGGAACATGCATGATAGAAACAAAACCTACAAGGAAGGTGGGTGTTGGATTCCATCGGAAAGGGAAAATTTAGATAAAACAAGTTATACTATGGAAACTGATACTTGAGACAATTAATTAAATCAAACAAATCCACGTGCAATGAACTAGGAAACTGATTTTTGTCTGTTAAATGTATGAAATCTTATTCTGCACAAAAGCTTGTTTCTTGCTTCCCAAACAGGATAAAGAAAAGTTTTCTTACAACCAAGTGTCCAACTGTCCATTCCACTAAAATGAAGCCTCTTTTTTTGGGGGGCATGACGAATGATCAAATGATAATGGCAGGATAATCTTGAGAATTTTTCTGGATTTCAGTTTTGAACTGTATATATTTTGCTCCTGTTATAGAAGAATTCTATCATATTATATCAATCCTAAAATATCTTTCTATATCTATCTACTCTGCAGGATATAAGAAATGGTAGCACTCGTCCCCTTACGGGATCAACAGTCTTTCCTCAGAGCATCCGATTGGTCAATCAAAACAAAAGTCAACCAGGTCGGGCTTCAAGTTCTCCAGGATCTGTTGATGGAAACCTGCCCACCACTAATAACGGTTTCATCTCAGAGAATGGAAATTACATAAACAGGTCTCCCGAAAATGGAAGTGTAGAAGACAAACAAGATCATCATCCAGATTCGGCTAAACTGACCAAAGTGGACATATATGAGAGTGCTCGTTATGATGCAATTTTGCTAAAAGAGGACTTGAAGAACACGACTTGGCTGCACAATGCAGACGACAATAAGTCTGATCAAGGACCCTTTTTTGATAATGGATTTGAACCTCTTCCTGAACCATTTGATCCCTTATAACCCTCTTTGAAATTTGTTATTTTATATATCTATATATTTTAATTTCTATATTTTCGCGAATGATAAAAAGAAAAAGGAAGGGTATAAGTCGAATTTGCATTAAAAAAAGGTGTGTCGTGTTTCGTTTAGCTTTCTGAGGTGTTGGAACAGTACACAATAAGAGAGTGAAAGATGAGACTTTATTTTATGCATACAAAGATGGTTGAATTTTTTTTATATCTATGCTTCTTTTCGAACTTAATTAGTGAAAATGAGTTGTTTTAAAATCGTTGAAGTTGGTAGCGTTTTTTAGCTAAAAAACGCCAATCGTAATGATGATTTTAAGGATATAGAAATTTAGGCCACTAAAAAAGGCTAAAACCTATGTCTTTTTTTTTAGTTAAAAATGCTGAAAGTTGTAGCGATTTCACGGATAAAATCGCTGCCTAGATTTCCGTATTTATCTCTAACAAATCTCACCGCCCCATTCCTTCCTTCAAATTTTATTTTATTTTTTTTTAAAAAAAAAACACCTGTAGAACCCTAACTTCCTCCTTCATTCCTTCCTTCGTCAAGTCCCATTAGCTTTCTTCAAATTGTTCACTCTCTTTGTTTTGGCTAGTTGTGTAACTTGTTAAAAGGACCCGTTTAACATTTTCCCCAAATATTCTTTCCCCAGTTAAACTTTAATTTTCCACCTCTTCAAATTTAATTTGCTTCTTGCTTCAAATGGGTGTACGAGGAGAAACTGAGCAATTTCTCGACTAGATTTTTTGGTATAAGAGAAACTGAGCAATTTTCCCAATTGGGTTTTTTGATTTTGAGTGAAAGCCTTTCCGCTTATTGACAATGATTTCAGTGACATGCCATAAACTTGAGTTTGGTATAACTGGTTTGGATTTGGCTTCTTGTGGTTTCAGTGACATGCCATAAACTTGAGTTTAGCACACATGGCATAATTTATAAATAGAAGAACCTACATTGAACCACTTGGGAATGCAATGCACAAATATTAGGAAAAAACTTCCTTTACTATTAAACCACCTGTCTTTGTATATGTTACCTTACACGGGGAGTGAGATTTAGGTTTGCAAAAATGGGCCTTTTAAAAATGCCATCTACCTTGGTATTTTTAACTAAAAAAATAGCACTTCTTCTAGTAGTTTTTAGTTGATTTAAAAATTTGGAAACAACTAAAAAATGCCACTTTGTGTAGCGTTTTTTAGGTTAAAAATGTTATTGGTTTTAGCGATTTAACATTTTGCAAAAAATTTAGTTTGCAACGTGTCAAAATTTTTCCATTAAAATCGCTACTATGACTAGCATTTTTTAGCTAAAAAACAATACCCTTTCAGCGATTTTAAAACAACCATTTTTTCACAAATAAGATGAGAACTTTCCTATTTTACTAATTAATTTGGAAAAGTGGCATAGATATAAAAAAAAAAAAAAAAACTCAAGATGGTTCCCCTCCTCTTTGTCTTACTGGGACTGCCAGTCCGGCTACTGTGAAACAATTACTTTATAAAATGCAAGGCTTAGGCTAAGCTCTGACATTACTAATAAATAATCTTGTAAAATCATAATAATGAAACCTACTTCCCTCCCTCATGAGAGCACATAAAAGACAAGTATTATTACATTTATAGATGTTGTAATATTGAAGGGTACTTGATTACTACCATGATTGAGCATCAGACAAGAGAACCGAGAATATTACTATTAATAATGGGATGTATATAAAGTCAAGTGTTGCTGGTGTGGGTGGTTACGCATGGATAATTAATCATGCAACTTACCTACACAATTGATCAATTAATTATCTGTCGTTTACTTTAATTGTGCCTGAATCTTCCCATTATATTATATATTATAAAAATCAACGCCTATAATCTCTTTGACAAAGTTTGATAGCTACGATTCAGACAGGCATCTTTCTTTAGTTTAGATACATATCATATCTTGTACTAGGTTTTGATTATTTTCCCTTTTTTCATTTCCAGCGCTTTTGAGGATTTAAATCAATGTATATATACACGCATATTGACAAAACCAACATATCAATAGGTTAATTACTGATTGATTAGATTGTGATAATGTTCTTTTAACTAATATTGTGTGACTATATTTAATATATCAATTTTTATGTTAGATGTTAATATCTATATTTGACCTTATTGATCAAAAATTGAACCAAAAAATTATCAAGAGGAACCTAAGTCCCTGCAAAAGAGGGTGGCCAATTATTGACCTGTGATTCTCAATTTGGAATCTTATCACATATATATATCATCAAGATTAATTGTTTGGTTTAATTAGAACAAATTAAACAAGGCGAGACATACATCTTAACAAATCCCAACTGCCAGCCAAACTTGGTCATACCTAGAGGTGGACATTGGGGTGTCTATATTAATAACTGTTGACATTTTAGAGTAAGAAGTGTCATTTTTTTATTTTATTTATTTAAGAAAAAGCAGGGGACGTACCCATGAAACAATTAAGGGAAAAAAAAAGGTGTACGTCACTGCCCAAAGACTAGCATATAATTTATTCCAAAACAACGTCGCTGTTAAGTTAGTCAGACCCTTATGCATGTGTGGTGCTTTATAGGGACTTGGCAAAGTCGTCATGGGTGTGCCAATGAATTAGATACATTCCGATTTCAAATTTTCTCTTTTCAAAAACAAAATGTTTACTCTATAAATTGGCGTGACAATATTTGATGCGACCTTAATATTTTTTATTTTAAGAAAAGATAAAATTAAAATTAATTTTTTATTTTTTTTAACTATAATAATAAAGAAAGCTAGATTAAATTCACTCGCTCTTCTTCGATCTAAATTAAGACTGCTTTTAAATTTAATTGAGAAAAGTATTATATGAATATTTGATATGGGTCCTTATTATTTCAAGTATCAACAAAAGAGTATGAAATTTGATCCCAAAAACAGAATATAATCCCGTTGACAAGGTAAGGGTACAGTGCGAGACTAACTAGCTAAAAAACAAATATATAAATCCAAAAGCAAAACCAAAGAACCTTTGCCTATGTACATTCATATATCACAGTCAGCCCCTAAATATGGACCAGTTATGGCAGCCGCCCCAAAGCTTTAACATTCCAATATTTATCACAGAGAGCTTAAACCCATTTTTCAAATGTTAATTTCATCTTTCCCATTACATAACTCCTCATACTTCAGAGAGTAAAGGTGTCAACACTCAAGTTGAGCAAAGGTATATACTAATTACGTTCCTTCAATAATTCCTTTCCTTTTTCTAGTTAGACCCAAACTTGAAGCTGTCAAAAGTATGTATCGAATGTGTTAGGAACACCCTGTTAACTGATTCCAGCTCTCATATTTTAGAAATAAAACACAAAATATACTGTTGATCGATCTACTTCCATATTCATACTTGGCTAATATGGATTGTTTCATTCCCCCTTTCTTCCTTTAAAAATGCCCAAGATTGCATCTTTAGTCGTGTTTCATTATGTCAAAAAATCAAATTCCGTGGTACAACTTGTTTCAGCTTAGCTTCCCTTTTCCATGTAAAATGGATCCAAAGAGTTAGAATAAATATTTTCATGTAAATCAATTGTGTAACCTTTCATTTTGTTTTGATATGTATTTTTACTGCTGTTTCTACTTCTTGTAACAGACTATAATCCCCTAACTTCCATTTTGATTGTGGAGAATGGGGAAATTAATGATCTGAAGCTGAGTGCTAAGACTTTCAGAGTAAACAAAAAGAAAATTTTAAGACAAGGGCTTATTATGATCACAATCACATTACACAGGCCTAAACATAAATATTCTCCATGAAGCTGCACTCTTTAGTAACTCTCCCTTTCCTCTTCCTCCTTTTTCTCCTCCCTATTACTGGTGCTGATCTGAATTCAGACATAAAATCGCTCCTTGACTTTGCTACTGCGGTGCCCCATGGCCGAAAGCTTAACTGGAGTGACGATTCTCCGGTGTGCACCTCATGGGTTGGCATCACTTGCACCATTGATGGTACTCATGTACTTACTCTCCGACTACCTGGTGCTGAGCTCTTTGGTACAGTGCCCCCAAACACCCTAGGAAATCTTAATTACCTAACCATCCTCAGCCTTCGAGCCAATGGTCTAAATGGGACTCTACCATCTGATATCCTCTCCCTTCCTTCCCTGCGCTATATAAACCTCCAAGATAACAGTTTCTCTGGCGAAATTCCTCCCTATTTTTCCTCCCAACTTGAATTAATTGATCTTTCTTTCAATTCCTTCACTGGCAGCATTCCACCCACAATTCAAAACTTGACACTCCTCTCTAATCTAAGGCTCGAAAACAATTCCCTTATTGGTTCTATCCCTGATCTCGACCTTCCAATGCTTAAGAACTTGAATTTGAGTAATAACCACCTTAGTGGCTCAATTCCATCTCCCCTTCAAGATTTTGATGCCTCCGCTTTCGAAGGAAACTCTATGTTATGCGGGCTACCCCTTAGCCAATGCACTTCTATCAACCCGTCACCCTCTCCTTTGCCCAAAATCCATCGAAGACGTAAAACCAATAAGAAATTAAGCTTGGTGGCTATTATTTCCATCGGAATTGGGGCCTCTGCAATGCTTTTCATTCTTGTTACGATAACAGTGATGTGTTATTTGAAGAAAAGAGACTATATAGGAAGCAATGTACTAAAAGGAAAGGCTGCTGGCGGTGGTGGAAAGAGTGAGATGACTAAAGAGGACTTTGAAAGCGGGGTGCAAGAGGCTGAGAAGAACAGACTGGTGTTCTCTGAAGGGTGTACTTACAATTTTGACCTTGAGGACTTACTTAGGGCATCTGCTGAAGTTTTGGGAAAGGGAACTTATGGAAGAACCTATAAAGCTATCTTAGAGGATGGAACAACTGTGGTTGTGAAGCGGCTCAAAGAAGCGGCAGTTAGCACGAGAGAGTTTGAAGAATTCATGGAAATTGTGGGTATGTTAGGGAAGCACCCGAATGTTATCCCTCCTCGCGCTTATTACCATTCCAAGGATGAGAAACTCCTCATTTACGATTATGTTAGTTTTGGCAGCTTGTCCTCTCTGTTGCATGGTATTTCAATCCTCCCTTCTCCTTTACGCCTGTTCTATTTTCTTAAGTTGTACATAATTTATATTTTTACCTGGCTAGTTTGTCTCGAGTTTTTGTGTTTTCTTGGAACCGAAAAGTGATAGTTTCACATATAAAGTTTGAACATTAGTAAAAGATTTAGCATTCTGTCACTAAAGAGTCTTGTACCTTCCTTTTTGGAATGTCTCAATCTAAGAGTTACATTTCTACAATTAGGCCACAAGTTATTTTGATATACCAAAATCAGCCCTTTATTACAATCTTTTCGCTCCCCTTGGATGATGGGTGGTTATACAACTTTTCAATGCGTTTTGACTTCCAAATGGAGAATCTTAATCTGAGATGACAGAAGGACCATTATTAAACACTAACATATTTGGTGTTCTAATGGATACAGAAAACAGGTACTTGGGAAGAACACTTGATTGGGAATCAAGAGTGAAGATTTGTCTTGGATCAGCTAGAGGAATCGCTCATATCCATTTAGCCAGTGGTGGGAAATTAACACACGGAAACATAAAGTCCTCAAACATCCTCCTGACCCAAGAACTCAACGGATGCGTTTCAGATTTTGGCCTAACTCGTCTCATGGGACCCCCAATTACACCATCAAGAAATGGAGGCTATCATGCACCGGAGTTGTTTGAAACCAAGAGAGCCACACAAGAATCAGATGTATACAGCTTCGGTGTTCTTTTGCTAGAGATGCTGACAGGGAAAGCGCCAGTCCAGTCAGCAGGAGGGGGAGATGACGTGGCAGATCTGCCAAGGTGGGTCCAGTCAGTGATAAGGGAGGAGTGGACAGCAGAGGTGTTTGATGTGGAGTTGATTAAGTATGAAAACATTGAAGAAGAGATGGTGGAGTTGCTCCAGATTGCAATGGCTTGTGTGGGAATGGTGGCCGGAAAGAGGCCTAAGATGGATGAAATTGTTAGAAGAATTGAAGAAATGCGGCCATCATTATCCGAGGATGATAAGTCTAGAAGCCCGGTTACTCCCACACCTCGAAGTGGATCATAGAATTGTCGTATCAAACTACTGTCTAAAACAAAAAACCATATTTGTGTACATTTTGAACAATCTTAATATGCACCCTCCCTTTATAAAAATTTCAAACGTGTATTCCGAAGAAATTAATTTTGTTGGGAACAAACTCAACTGCTTCTAGAGGAAACTTGAACTCAACACTATCAACTTTTGTAATGTAGTAATGTATGATACGGTATTGTATATATAATATGTATATACTAGGGTATACCTGTGCCATCCAGCACGGTAAATTAAATAAAAACTGATAATAAGATAAAAAGAAGTAACGTGTGATGAACCTAAATCGAGAAACTTAGGTTCAATATATCTTCATGCTAGAAAAATTAAAAGTATACTAGATTAGATTGACTTATTTTTAATTTTTAAAGATTCTTTTAATCATATTTTTTGATCTTTTTTTGATCTCGGCAAAATAAGTTTTTAACAAATTAAACTCAAGGCCATATGTGAAAATGTTTCAATCACGTATGTTGTAATGATTTGAAAATAATTCAAAAATTTGACTGATGTATTGTGAATACTCCTAAAAACGACATACTGAGATGATCAATAATATACGAACACATAAATCATGTCCTTAAATGTTACTCAATAATTTTTAGTATTTTTTTAACAAAATTCTATAGTCATGATGGATCTCGTTTAATTGATCTTGATTAGTATATTTTAAATATTAAATATTGAATTTTTTTATTAAGTTATAACATTTTTAATGTTGAAAAAATGATTAGTATGTGAGAGTTTATTGTGTGTATGTTATTGGTGTTAAATGTTACTCAATAATTTTTCTTATTTTATTCTTTTACATAATTATATAGTAATGATGGATCTTGTTTAATTGATAGTAATTAGTAGATTTAAATATTATTTTTTATGAAATTTCTCTATTATAATATTTTAAATATTAATTAAAAAATTTAGTTTAAGTTATGGCATTTTTAATGTAAAAATATTTATTGGTGTGTGAGAGTTTACTTTGTGTATATTACTGGTGTTAAATGTTATTCAATAATTTTTATTTTTTTAACATAATTCTATAATCATGATGGATCTTGTTTAATTGATCTTAATTAGCAGATTTTAAATATTAAATTTTTTATTTTTTATTTTAAGTTATGACATTTTTAATATAGAAAAAATTATTGATGTATGAGAATTTATTGTGTGTATATTATTTTTTTTTTTTACATAATTCTATTATCATGATGGATCTTATTAATTGATCTTGATTAGTAGATTTAAATATTATTTTTTTATGAAATTTCTTGATTAGTATATTTTAAATATTAAAATTTTTATTTTAAGATGAATCTTATTTAATTGATCTTGATCAGTAGAGTTTAAATATTAAATTTTGAATTTTTTATTTTAAGTTATGGCAATTTTAATGTAAAAATCTTTATTGGTGTGTGAGAGTTTACTTTGTGTATATTATTGGTATTAAATGTTACTCAATAATTTTTATTTTTTTTTTACATAATTCTATAGTCATGATGGATCTTGTTTAATTTATCTTGATTAGTAGATTTTAAATATTAAATTTATATTAATTTTTTTTTTATTTTAAGTTATGCCATTTTTAATACTAGGGTATACCCGTGCCATCCGGCACGGTAAATTAAATAAGAACCGATAATAAGATAAAAAGGAGTAACGTGTAATGAATCTAAATCAACAAACTTATGTTCAATATATCTTTATGTTAGAACAACTAAAAGTAAACTAGATTTGACCGACTTGTTTTTAATTTTTAAAGAATCGTTTAATCATATATTTTTATCTTATTTTGATATCGGCAAAATAAGTTTTTAACAAATTAAACTCAAGGCCATATGTGAAAATAATTCAATCACGTCTGTTGGTATGATTTGAAAATAGTTCAAAAATTTAATTGATATATTGTGAACATTCCTAAAAACGACATTCTAAGATGATCAATAATGTACGAACACATAAAATATTTTGATCTCGACAAAATAAGTTTTTAACAAATTAAACTCAAGGCCATATGTGAAAATAATTCAATCACAACTGGTATGATTTAAAAATAATTCAAAAATTTAACTGATATATTGTGAACACTCCTAAAAACAACATACTAAGATGATCAATAATGTATGAACACATAAAGTACGTCCTTAAATGTTATTCAATAATTTTTATTATTATTATTTTTTACACGTAGTCATGATGGATCTCGTTTAAGTGATCTTGATTAGTAAATTTTAAATTTTAAATATTAAATTTTGAATTTTTTATTTTAAGTTATAACATTTTTAATGTAAAAAAAATGATTAGTATGTGAGAGTTTATTGTGTGTATATTATTGGTGTTAAATGTTACTCAATAATTTTTCTTATTTTTTTTTTACATAATTCTATAGTCATGATGGATCTTGTTTAGTTAATCATGATTAGTAAATTTAAATATTAAATTCATAATTCTATAATCACGATGGATATTGTTTAATTGATTTTAATTAGTAGATTTAAATATTATTTTTTATGAAATTTCTTGATTAGTAGAGTTTAAATATTAAATATTCAATTTTTTATTTTAAGTTATGATATTTTTAATGTAAAAATATTTATTGATGTGTGAGAGTTTACTTTGTGTATATTATTGGTGTTAAATATTACTTAATAAAAAAAAATTACATAATTCTTTAGTCATGATGGATCTTTTTTAATTGATCTTGATTAGTAGATTTTAAATATTAAATTTTTATTAAATTTTGAATTTTTTATTTTAAGTTATGGCATTTTTAATATAGAAAAAATTATTGGTGTGTGAGAATTTATTTTGTGTATATTATTGGTGTGAGTGTTTTAACTTTGATGTGACATCTTGATGTGTGTATAAAACTCATCCAATGGTGTAGAATTAATGCACATCATAACATATATATTTTTAACCATTATATTTTTATACTTTTTAAAAATAAATTTGGTCAAACTTGTTGTTTTATAATATAGATATATATAGTCAGGCTATAAAGAGGGATTCCATCACTTTAACAAAAAAGAAGGGATGACCGCTTAGAGAGGCAAATCGATGAATTTTTTTATGAAAATTTGTAGAAATGATATATATAATGAGTAGATTACCTCCACAAAAATTCATAGAAAAATTCAACCTAAAAGTGGGTGTTTTGAAAAATTGATATATATGTACATTTTCGACCGTTAAAATTTTTTATGATTATCTCACCCACTTATAGGTTGAATTTTTTTTTGAAATTTGGTGGATGTGATCTACTCATAATATAGATCATCATTGATCATCCATTTTTTATGATCATCGCACCCACTTATAGGTTGAATTTTTTTTTTGAAATTTGGTAGATGTAATCTACTCAGAATATAGATCATCCTTACAAATTTTCATCCATTCTTTTTGTTAAAGTGAGTGGCCAAGAGGTTTTGAACCTTAAACCTTTAATTATGTAATTCACTACTTAACCACTAGGTCATCTAACATTTTTATTTTATATTTTAGTTTGAATTAGATATATTTAGGGATGGTGATGGATCGGGTTTGGCTAATACCAAACATGACCCGTAGTTGCAATAGTGTGCCCCGAACCCGATGCGGATTTTATTTTTGAAACCCGAACTCGCCTCGCCCTGAATTTTTACAAAATCTATCCCAAATCAAATAGAAAAATAGAATTCATCTTAATTTTAACTATATCTTGCCAAATCAACGATGCAAAAAAATAAATCGAGTAAAATTAAATCTGATTCAATAATTTTTCACTTTATTTGAAAGAATTATAAAACTAAATTACACACAAAGAAGGGAGAATGAAATCAAATTTAGTTAGAGAGTATCGAGAGAGAGGAGGAGGAGAGATTGAGTTAGGGCGTGTCAGCATTCTACTATATAAATATTTATATATATGTACGCGGGTAGAGTAGGGTCGGGTTGAATTTTTTAGATGTAAAATCCAAACCCACCTATGAACTCGGGCCAGTCTGTTCTTTTTTTGATATCCAAACCCAACTCGAAGTCAAAAAAACCCACCCCATTAGGATCGAGCGGGTCAAAAAACCTAGATAATTGGGTTTTATTATCATGAAACTGTATTAGACTTTTGAATTGCTTATTTTACTCGTGCGAGTTTTTTTTTTCATTAAAAAATATGGTTACAAAAGGGTTTGAGTATTGAATAAAGTAATTTACTATTTAACCATTGTACCACTTAACATCATTTTTTTATATTTTAATTTTAACTAAATATATCTAAATAGCACACACATCACGTGTATATGTGATCTAATATATATAAAATAGTGGCTTAGCAGTATAAATCACCTGGTTCCTATTGGGATCAAATTGGGCATAACCTCCAAGTTTGAATTCTAACAAGAAAAAACTATTGTGGCAGCCAGCCAGGTACATTAAATCCGGCTTGAACACGAGAGAAAAAAAAATAAAAAAAAAATGAAAGAAGACAGATATGTCAAGCCATAACACTGAAAATAAGCAGAGAATATAATTGGATTTACAGGTCAAACTATCACGTACAAGTAAGGCTAGCACCACGTGGCATTGGGTCGTTCCGGTCCCCGTCCATTCAAACATAATTGCTTCAAGCCCAACTTACAGTCCAGGCATAAAAGTCCAAGTTTTTAAGAGGCCAAGAGAAAAAGAGCATCACACAAGCTCCCCACAAATTTATTAATTGGCAGCACGTTAATTTATTTATACGTTATAGAAAGGAATCATAATCACAACTATAAAATTATAAATTGAGGAAAAAGATAATATAATTCTAAAAGGCTTCTGCAATCCTCTAACTAGCAATAAATAAAGTTAGTTTCTTATACAAGAGTTGGGAGTTGTTCGCTTATCACTTAAAATGCTACTTAAATCTGAAAACTTAAAATTTTCAGATTTAAGTGGTTTAAAAAGTTGTTTAGTAACTTAAAAAATTAAGTGGCCACTTAAATTTTATCACTTAAAACTTAAAATTTTCATTCCAAATTTTAAGTGGCAACTTTGCCACTTAAATCTAAAACTTTATTTTAAAAGTTGTAACATGTTCATTTTACCCCCCTCTCTTTTATCAAAATTACGCAGCATCATATACATCAAAATTACGCAATATCCATTTTACCCCCCTCTCTTGTGTAAAATGTCCTTTTCTTCCTGCAATGTCTCCTTCCTTCTTCTTCAACTTTTCTTTATTTCTTTATTTCTTTATTTATTTAACCCTCCTCTTCTCTCTCTCCCCCTTCCCTCCATTATTATTTTTCCTTTCCTTTGAATTCCCCAAAAAAGTCTGCATAATTTTTTTCGGTAAAAGGGGGGGGGGGATGTTATTAATGGTTAACAGTGTTGTTTGGATGGAAGACAGAGGAGAAGATGAACAACAACAACAACCACCACCACCTTCTCCATGGACCACTCGAAACAATGACAACAATGGCGGTGGTTTAAGCAAACATGAAATTGGTAGTGGTTCACTTTCTACCTTCAAATCAATGCTTGAAGTTTAATTAATGTTTAATTTAATATAATATTAAATAAAATAATAAGGGCAAAATTGTCATACTAAAAAAATTTCAATTTTCAAATGTGTTATATTCAAACAAACAACATTTTTTTAGATACAATTTTCAGAACTAAATAAACAGTTTTTTCAATTTTTAGTTTCAGTTTTCAATTTTCAGTTTTTAGTTTTTTAACTAAACGCCACCTTAGTTTCTTATACAAGAATGTTGTATAGTAAAAGTATCTTACATTAAAATTGATATATCAAATATAGTTATTATTTATTAATTAAAAATGTATTATCAGAGTCTATTGGCTATATTAGTTTTTATTACTTTGTAACCCGCACATTGTGCGGGCGTTTTTACATATACAGATTAATTGCAATAGGTCTAATTGTTGGTCGGAAAACAACCCTAGAGAGGGGTGAATAGGGTTTTTAAAACTAAATGCGGAATTTAAAAATCTTTTCAAAAAGTTTAAGTAAAATAATTTACTTAACAAATATATCAAGGAATGTAAGCAAATAAACAATCAAGCACAAGAGAAAATAATTAAGCAATCTCAAGCAATAACAAAACAATCAATAAAGAGATTAAGTAAGAAAGATTGAACCGATTTGAAGTCCAAGGCTTTTTGTCCACACGGTTTTGGTTTACCAAATCATAGTCCGCGCTCGGTTAGTTCCCCGAGAATTTTCACTAATTTCAATCTCCTTCCGGGTGAAGATCAAACCACTAAAAGTGTTGTTATCTCACACACTCTTTACAAATATTGCTTGACCACAATATTCTCACAAGACACTCTCTTGCTAACCTTGTGAAATTTACCTTTCACAAAAACTAAACAAGAATTTACCTTCTTGTTTTCCTATGAGATTTACCTCTCATAATTTGAATACAAATGTTTGGTGATTCACACCAATTTACAATAACTCTCTCAAGTGTGTAAAGAATACAATTTGAAGCTCACACTAGAGTTATCCTATTTGATCAAGATGATATAGCTCAAATGATAATAAATGATCAAAAACAATTTCTTGAATCTTTAGATATTGAAGATAGATGAAGTATGGAGTATGAGAGTAATTCAAGGTGTTTAGAATGAGTCTTGAAAGTCATATTTATAGTCCCAAAAGTGATATAGCCGTTTGAGAGGTTTGGTGGAAGTTTTGTACCAAAAATAGTAAAAAAATAGAAATCCAACGGCTATATTCAGGTCATCAGTCGACTGAGCAAGGCTCCTTAGTCGACTGAGTGACCATCAGTCGACTGAGCAAGCCCATCAGTCGACTGATGACCTCTGCTGGTCTGTTTAGATAGATTGCTGAAGACAACAAATTTTTCCCGATTTGTTTTGATCATATCTCATTATCCAGCCGTTGGAACTTGATGAAATTTTGGATATAAGTACTATAATGTGTTAAATAACTTCTGTCCAAATTTCATAATGATCGGAGTCCGGGAAGGCCTCCAACAAACCGTTAGATCAAAACTACTCAAAAACGGAGCGAATCTAGAAAGGGTAAAAATAAACATTTTTGCAATTAAGTTCCAAAATCAATTTTGATGCTTGGGATAGGTCAAATATATTATCCTAAGACACCTATTTATATGAGAGCTCAAAAAAATGCTCAAATCAATTTAATATAAAATTATTTGAAAATCGGTTTTTGCAAGAATGGTGTTTTCAAAGAAATTTTGATTCAAACTGATTTTGATCAATTTAACAAAGATGTAAGTTCATATTTGAGCTATATAATCAATCAATTAAGAAACTTTACATTAATCCTAAGCAAACACTCAATTACCGAATATGTGAGTCTTCGAATGCTTCGATTTGTTTCTTCAAATTGATTCTTCACTTGAAGCTTTTTCCTTGAAGCTTTTCCCTTGAAGCTTTAGTATATGATCCTTGATCTTTTATGCTTCATGAAATGCATTGCTAGCTTGTGAGTGATGAGATTGATCTTCTTGTCTTGTCCAACGCTTGTAGAAGAATGATATGGATTCGGATAGATCGGTTTTAGTCGAATGTTTCGTTGACTTGATCGGATATTGATTGAATGATCCTTGTCAAGCTTCCTTTGAGAAATCATGCTATTCTTGATTTTCCAAATAAGAAATCTATAATCTTATATCAAGAACATGTTAAATTACACATGATTGATTTATTGTTATTATCAAAATAAGATTAAGACCTTCAAGGTCAACACTAATGATTTGTATTTTTCATGCTGCACCGAAATCCATTAAAATTTAAATATATAGCTTTGAGAAAATAGTATGAAAAAACTCTTTAAGATTAAAATACCATGTAATTTAATTAGTGTAAATTAGACACATATTAATATTGACTAAGTGAATTTTTTGAAGAGTTTAGGAATATTGATTAAGTATGTACCAACTTGTAAAACTTCATAAGTTTAGTATGGACTAAAATCTAAAGTTGTAAAAATTCAGGGTTAAAATAATAAAGTTTTGAAACTTCAGAATTAAATATCGTAATTAAGCAAAAGTGAGGTTTTTCTCTTTCTTAACACACCGACTTTCCTTGCCTTCAAATTAAGATTCTCCATTTTCTTCTTTTCAATTGTTGTTGCCAAAAGGAAGATATAGAAAAATAAAATAGGTACGAAAGGTTTCTTTCTATAAATTGGTCATTTAAATTTTGTCGAATCAAGTCAAGCCTTGATGGAAAGTTATTCTATACGTCGAGTGCTACGCAATGGTATAAGAATTCTAGAGTTGTGCTGGTCAGAGTTAGAGTTATCAACTCAAATTTAATTTTTTGGGACTAAATAGTTTGAGGTAGAGGTTTAATTATTTTTAAAATCTGATAATATGATTTTATTCTATATAAATCATCATATTTTAATTGTCTTTGTTTAAAGAATTATTATATGATGAGGATGATGATGTTTTATGATTTATAAAGTCATGGGCATATGATTTGAAGCAAGATATCTCATTATACTTGATATAGTTGTGTTATTTGATATACATAAGTTATTCCTTGAATGTATAAATATTGTATATTGATGAAAGTGATTAATTGATGAATTATATATATCAACGGACATGTATTATGATTTGTTGTAATTATATGGCATAAGTTATTTTAAATATTCATTTATTAGCATGTTATGCATACTGTGTATCGTTATTGTGTCAACCGGATTCTTGGAGACCTTTTGGCAAGTTCGGGCTATTTTTATGACTTATCATGTGGGCATATATCTTGTATATATGATGCCGAAAGCTTCTTATGTCTGTTATATCATTCTGGGATGTAATATGATCCCGTGACATATTCGATTATGATTTTTATTGTGGCTCTTCAATGATAAAGGGAATATATATTGACTGGTACCTATCGATGTGAAAATACGTAGGGCTCGGTACCTTTGAGTTGAAAATCCTTAAACATTCGAGGGACAGCAATGAGGTCGGTTATCTAGAGCCAGCGGTGAGTAGCCCGAAAATCTAGATCTAGGCAAAGTACTTGTGATTCTATGATATGATATGGATG
Source organism: Lonicera japonica (assembly GCA_021464415.1). Taxonomy (NCBI): domain Eukaryota; kingdom Viridiplantae; phylum Streptophyta; class Magnoliopsida; order Dipsacales; family Caprifoliaceae; genus Lonicera; species Lonicera japonica. Next base: position 69,794,781 of record CM038465.1, read on the forward strand.
GAGATGTGGTCTAATTATATTATGATATGATGATGATATTTTATGGGCCAAATGATATTATATCGTGATTATGTTCGATTTATTCTCTAAGGATGTCAGACCCGTTCTTATTCTTATGATTTTGGTTCAGCCTAGCTTCAGTATCTCTTGGGGCCGGTCAGGTCCATTGTTGTTATTATTATTATTATTATTATTATTATTATTCAGTTCGGTATTATCTCGGTATAATGGTTGACACAAGGGAAGTAACATACATATGCATATGCACATGCATGCATTTTTTTATCGGTTAAGTCATGATTTATGATTAAATAGTTAATTATATTTTATACGTAATATTGCCTGTTATATCCCCCTACTGAGCTGTGAGTTCACCCCGTTTTATGCAAACAACTTCAGGTATCCAAGAGACAGATAAGACAGAAGAAGCGATTGGGTCAAAAACGAAGTAGAAAACTTCTAATACCAACTTATTTTTGTTGTATATACGTCCGTGTATATGGCAAGACACGGCTAGCCAAAGTTATTGTTTGCTTTGTAATACATGTTGACCTGGTGTGTATGCCTTTTGGATTACATGTATGTGTGTAGACGTACATTACACTCATATTTTATATTATTGCCCACAGCATGAGTATCGGGATTGCTTATTCCATGCGTTGTGATTTTTTTGAATTTATTGTTTCATTATTTATTTTAGACCTACTTTAGCTCGTCTAAGGTAGGTTAGTAATACTCCATGTCTTAATTACAAGTATTATCCTACTAATTAAGGCGAGAGTGTTACACTTTAATAAAACTTTTCTAAATACATAAGACATATACCAAATACTTTGTATTTAAAATTTTCAGTTTCATTTTTAATACTGAAAAGTCCAATTGTTACATTTACTTAAAACAATAAGGAAGTCAAAATATGGACAAACAATAAAGAAAGGGGGGAAAAAACTTGGAACATATATAAGTAGCTGCACATTTTAGTATTTAATTTTTTTTACAATGTGATATAATAATTAATTAAAAAAAGTAAAAACTAGCTCAAATTAATTTTTTCCAATTTTATATCATAATGTATTAATAGAATTTTTGTATGGGAGAAAATTATTGTGGGGCCTTTTGGTTTTCCATAACTTTAGAAATCACATATATTGTGCATGATATTACATAACATAATTTTTATTTATAGAACTTTGCTTTCAATAACTTTATAACTTTTGTATCTTTGTTTAAACTTTTCGGTATAATGTATCATTTTAACTTATACAAAAAATGGATGAATAAATGGATATGAATTTTTTTCTTTTGTTTTTCCTTTATGATTACCTTAGAGACTATAATATTGTGAGAATCCGTAAATGCGACCCCCGGGTCTCATCCTCGTTGTTGGGCGTCTGAAACGTCAGAACGGATTTCGTCGTTCCTATTGCTGGAGTATCTTGGTTAATGGTTCACATCAGGTATTCCTATGTTCTATTTCTAGATGCAAGAAGGTTCGTTCCGAGATCCAATGTTTAGTTTTAGGAAAGATAAATATAAGTGACAAGAGTTGTTTTACTTTAGAGAGAGTTTTACCGTGTTATTTCTCAGATAACGACGATTTTTCTCGGGTTTGGATTTATTTGGGAAAAAGTGTTGGATTTTATATCAGAACTAATTTAATATGGAATTAGAACTTTTGAGGGGAGTTCTACCAGACATATCGCAGTCTAAAAAGACAGGATATGTTGATGTTAATTCCTAGATAAGTTTTATCAGTTCGGATTTTAAAAACAGGATTTTGTCCGGACGATAATGTACTTATTCTTCCGATTTTGCAAATGATTTTTACCAGGGTCTTTTGTTTTGAAAACAGTAAACTACTTTGTAACTTGGCAATAAGTTTATTGAAATAAAACGTGGACTGAATAACATAAGTAAAATAAGTACACAGATATATAATTTGAATACTAGAAGAGATTTTCTTTGCCTTCCCGACGAGAATAATAATAAGAAAGAAAATATAATACGACAGAGAGATCTCCGGCGATAATGATCTTTTTCTTCTTAAGATATTTTCGAGAATTCGATTCCAGAGACGAGACACGTCGAGTGTCGTGAATAGATCCGATAATTCCTCAAAAATAAGATTATAACATAAAATACTTGACGAAAAACTAAAAAATCAAATATAAGATAATAATTCTCCAATTCCCAGTTCTCTCCTTGAACCCTTGGGGGTGTTGGCCTATTTATACTTCTCGGGGAAGATTGTCGCGCGACATGTCCCCAGAAAGAGCAAGTGTCGCGTGACATAGTGTACAATGTCGCGCGACAAACGGCTGAAGTGATGTTTCTGACAGACTAATTTGTCAGAGAGTGGATGGTCGGGGTCAGAGGGGTTTGTCGTGCGACATAAGAGTGATTGTCGCGCGACATACCAGTGATTGTCGCGAGACACACTGATATGTCGTGCGACAATCCCACTTAAAGATAGGTTTTTGGCCAACAAACCCTTTCGGGGTAGTTTCGGGTACTCGGGTGGGTCCCGGACCCAAAATAGTAGTTTTCGAAGGTCGTTATGGTTCTTGCGGGGGTCACGGATCAGGGTGTCTACAGACCCTCTCGACTCAAGCTACTTGCTTGCAAGGAATTGAGGCAACTGGAAGAGACCATGGTCCATGGCTCTCGCGAGAACTCTAAGGAAGTGTGTGTTATGCAAAAAGTGTTCGTGAGTGCCTTCGGAGAGGGCTTGTGTTTGGTTTTGCCTCCGGAGAGGGCTTTTGTTACCTCATTGCCTCTTTCGAGGGCTTTCATTTGCTCCACTCGCCTCAAATGGGAGAAATATCATTGTTCTATTAGCCTCAGATGGGAGGACTACCATTGCTACACTGTGTCTCTTGGAGAGGGCTTCGCTTCAGGTGGGAGGACTACCATTGCTACACTGTGCCTCTCTGAGGGGCTTCGCCTCAGGTGGGAGGACTACCCTTGCTACACTGTACCTCTCGGGGAGGACTTCGCCTCAGGTGGGAGGACTACCATTGCTACACTGTGCCTCTCTGAGAGGGCTTCGCCTCAGGTGGGAGGACTACCCTTGCTACACTGTGCCTCTCTGAGAGGGCTTCGCCTCAGGTGGGAGGACTACCATTGCTACACCGTGCCTCTATGGGAGGGCTTTTGATCTTCTCGCCTCAGGTGAAAGGACTACCATTGCTATATTGTGCCTCTCTGGGAGGGCTTTGCCTCAGGTGGAAGGACTACTATTGCTACACTGTGCCTCTCTGGGAGGGTTTCGCCTCAGGTGGGAGGACTACCATTTGCTACACTGTACCTCTCTAGGAGGGCTTTTGATCTTCTCGTCTCAGGTGGGAGGACTACCATTGCTACACTGTGCCTCTCTGTGAGGACTTTGATCTGTAAGAAGAAACAAAATTGCCTCTAGGAGGGCTTTTATGAGTAATTTTGCCTCTGGCGAGGGCTTGTGTTTGTGATTGGCCTCCGGCGAGGGCTTGTGTTGTACTCTGGTGAATTTAATTGTTGTCTCTCTTGGACTGCTAGAGTGAGAGATATAAATTTTTGTGAGGGTGAAAAGAGCTTCTCGAGGTCTAGACTTTTATTCGAATGTCCGTTTTCTTGTATCTTTCTGAACTTTTACTCTCATGTTTTCCTCGAGTGAGGATGCTTCTCCCAGAAGGCAGTTTTCGGATTTCTTTTGCTCTCCGCAGAGTGACGGTTCGAGGTTTTCCAAACCATCTCTTCTGTATTATGCTGAAAAGAAAATTTATTTGAAAGTTCAATCTCCGATCTCTGTTCTCTTCTTAGTTTTCTCTTTTGGTGGGCCCACATCGTATTCTGTTTTTCGATGCCTTTATTTCTCCCTCTTTTGGGGAGGACTTTTCCTGGCCTTCTCTGTTTTTGACCAAGAGTCTTTTTATCCCCTTGTCGTGATCAGAAGCCTTACTCACCCAAAACGAAGCCCTGAGCCGGTTTTGGCCTAGCTGTCACTTTTGGTGTGGCTCTCCCTGTCACTCTGCATTTCTGTTTCTCTCGCTTGCTTTGGGCTCTCATGCGGGTTCTTTCTCTTTTCTACTTTTTCAATTTTTTTCTTTTCCCGTCTTATCTTGATATCATGCTTTTTCTCATTGATGGTCTCGGTCCTTTCTGAGAGATCAGAGACTACTTTAATCGTTTGTTTTTGTTCTCGCATTTTCGGAGAGATGATTTGGAAGTCTTCCTCGAATTCTCATCCTGGATGTGCGGTTTTTAGCAATCTTTTCGAAAACTGCTTCTCTGAGGTACCCCTGCAGGAGATAAAATGAGACAAAGGTCAAAAAAATCAGGGGATGGAGGTGATTGTCGCGCGACACTTCGGTGGCTAGGCTCTTTGTTGCGCGACAATGTGGCCATTTGTCGCGCGACAAACTGCTCCACTATATAAGCCCCTTGCTGAGCTCATTCTCTCCTTCCTCTTTCTCTCTCTAGCTCTCTTTCTCTCTTCTCTCAAGCGCGGAAGCCCTGCCGCTTTTCTGACTTTTTCCAATTTTCTCATACTCTACTTACACTCAGATAGATCCTGCACAGCCAGATATATTAGAGGGTGACCAGGAGAAGGTCACCTTTACCGACGCTCAGGGCGTTCTCTGGTGCAACCCTCACCATGATGAATGGGAGAACCTTGATTGGTACGGTGAGGATGGGGTAGACCGCGGTAGGGCGGTGGTCTACCGAGACGTTACCCGGGCTGCTCCGATCCCGGACATTCCGTGGCTCTTGATGGAGCCTGTTTCTCACGAGATTCGTCGACGATCTCTGGTATGTCTTTTTTTCGTGTTTTTATCTGTTTTGTTATTTCTGTCGTTTTCTGCATGTATTTTAAACAAATGTTATTATACATGTCTACCTAGAAATAACGTCCGATTTAGTAAACACTAGTTTTCACCTGTGATACCTCTTAGGTTTTGGAAAATTACATAATCTACCCTTATAACCCTATAACTCTCATAATTTCACCAAAGTACCCTCAGGTTTGAAAAATTACATAATTTTACCCTTATAACCCTATAACTCTCATAATTACACCAAAGTACCATCAGGTTTGGAAAATTACATAATTTTACCCTTATAACCCTATAACTCTCATAATTATACCAAAGTACCCTCAGGTTTGGAAAATTACATAATTTACCCTTATAACCCTATATCTCTCATAATTATACCAAAGTACCCTCAGGTTTGGAAAATTACATAATTTTACCCCTATAACCCTATATCTATCATAATTGCACCAAAGTACCCTCAGGTTTGGAAAATTACATAATTTTACCCCTATATCCCTATATCTCTCATAATTACACCAAAGTACCCTTAGGTTTGGAAAATTACATAATTTACCCTTATAACCCTATATCTCTCATAATTACACCATAGTACCCTCAGGTTTGGAAAATTACATAATTTACCCTTATAACCCTATATCTCTCATAATTACACCAACGTACCCTCAAGTTTGGAAAATTACATAATTTTACCCTTATAACCCTATATCTCTCATAATTACACCGAAGTACCCTCATGTTTGGAAAATTACATAATTTACCCTTATAACCCTATATCTCTCATAATTACACCGAAGTACCCTCAGGTTTGGAAAATTACATAATTTACCCTTATAACCCTATATTTATATATACATCTCTCTTTGTTGTCTGTAGTGGATTGGCCGAGGTTGGGGTTCTCCCAACACTATTTCTCTGGAGTGGCGATAGGCACCAGCTCCTGTTCAGGAGTTGGTTCTTGCGACTTCTTTTGCCTTTCTCTTTGACGCCCTCCCGGAGCGGGTATCTAGGGCGGCTGTGTTGGTGTCGGCTCTGGTCTGTCACTGGTGGGACACCACTCACACCTTCCACTGGAGCTGGGGGAGATGACGATGACCCCCCTTGATTTATTTGCTTTGACAGGGATTCCTTCAGGTGGGGTCCTGATTAAGCCAAAATATTGCATTTTTATACATGTTTAGGTGGCTTAATATGCATGAATTTAATTTTAATTATCCTAAATTGATAAGAATTGAGCTTTAATCATGAAATAGGATAATATGTTTGTTTCTAGTGCATTTTAGCCTTTTTACAGGTTAAAAATAAACAAGAATGAATCCAGAAGCAAATTCTCCCAAAGTGAGTTATTGCCGGTCAAATTCGGAGCTGAATTAAGTTCAAGAAGTGAACCGAAATTAAATTCCAAGCTTAAGCATGAAGTAAGTTGATGTAAGAGACTAAGAGAAGCCAATAGAGCAGTCCCAAGCAGAGAAGAGTCATTTGAATCAAACCGAGAAATTTTTGAATGAAGAAGAGATTCACCGCGCGCAACGTCTCTGTTCCAGCGATTTTTGGTATTAATCCGTGCAGAATTTGAAGAAAACTCTAGAGACAAAAGTTGTAGATCTTTGAGTTAGCTACGCGTTGGCGAAAACCTTGCGTCCATCGGAGTTCAGAGTGCAAAGTTATGGACGAAATACGAACAGTGCGCTGGAGGAGCAGATTCCTGCGCGAATGAATAACATAATTGAAGGTGTAATAATTTATCGAAAGTGGGCCTAGCCCAGATGGTTTGTGTGAGCAATGCTTTCCTTGTGGTCTCGGGTTAAGTCTTATTGGCAACAATTTATTGTTCCTTTTTGATCAATTTTTGAAGCCAATTAATGGGCCCATTCAATGACAAACCTAATTAAATTAGGTTTGTAAAATTACATATATAAAAATCATCATCATGCAGCCACAGCCGAACAGCAGCAAAGGCAGCAACCGTCCTTGTTTTCTTTCTCTCTCTCTCCATTGAGTTTCTTTCTCTTTCTTTCTTCATTCTTCTTCTTTCTTTAATTTGTTTCTTTTTTTTTAACATTAAGTCTTAAATTGTATCGCTTCCATTATTTTTCTTTGGTGTTAATTCGAAGTTAGAGATGAAGTATTCAAGTAGAATTATTGAAGATTAATTTCAGAATTTAATTATTGGTCTACGCGCGTACTTCAATTTCAGGTTCTTAATTTATTTACTGCTTTGTTAATTCTTATTATAATTTTGTATGCTTATGATTTTAATTGCTTTTCAATTTATGAATTTATGTAGGCTGTTTTATTTAATTAATTTATTGAGCATGAATTTATTAGATATGTTTGGCTAGTTCGTTAGTTAGGGGTTCGTAAGGAACGGGTATGCTGACGCGATAATTTTTCGGACCCGAATTCAATTCTAAATAATTTTTCATTGGTTAATAGATCATTATAAATCTGATTTTTATTAAATTATTATCCTAGTATGCTAATCATATATTTTTATAATAAGTTTAATAAAATCTTTCTGACAAAAGAACCAAACTAGTTTGAATCTTTATTTTTGCGTTAAATCCCAACCGGTCAAGTTAGGGAGCGGTCTATACTCTCTAAATTAATTGGTTTTGTATATTTTTATAATTTCAAACTAGAGCACGCTGTTTTCGATAGTATTTTTAATTCTTACTTTTTGATACCGAAATTGCCAATTTTGTGTTTACACCGCCCGTTTTAATTTAAATTTGATTTTAATCATGTTTTAACCTATTTGAATTAAATTATGGTAATTACTTAATATTTCTAAACTCACTTTTAATAAAAGGTTTTGTAGTGTCAAGCACTACTTCACTTTAATAAACAAGTGTTTTCGGTAAAATTAAGTAATGCGAATTGATTCCATAATTTGTATTGGTACGTATAGTTCATGTCACGCATGAATTATTGAGAAAAATATGAGTTTATGAGATCAATTAGCTTGTGAAAAGTATGCTGATTTTTAAAGAAAAATTAATTAGAAAAGGATTCTCGGTCCACCGAATTGCCTTTTGTGTTGCCTGAAACTTATGGATACCCCTAGCACTTTTTATTCTTAATTTTAATTAAAGTTTTTTTTACTCATTTAATTAATTTAGTACGCTATTTTTATTATTTATTTTATTTAGATTTATTCTTTGTTCTTGTTATGTTAGTTTTGTTTCCTTTAACATAGTAATGTTTCGCTATTTTTAGGTTTAGTTTCATTTGTATGTTTTATTTAGTTATATTGCCTTTTGTTAGTTTAGTTATTGATTCTCATTCCATTCCCTCTATATTTCATCTTTTCTTTATTTTTCTCTTCTTCCTCTTGAAAGAAATTTTCCTAAGTCAAAGAACTACCCTCCTCCTCGTGGATCGACCTCGGACTTACCGAGTTTTTATTACTTGATCGACCACCTACACTTGGGTGTAATAACTCGCGTTGTTTTCGTGTAGTCAGGTCCCTATACAGATCGATGTCCCCTTACGTCTAACGGCAGAGGGCATTGTTGGTGCACTAGGTTGGTTCCCGGAGCGACGGAGTTCCGGTGATACGATTCATCGGGCTGTCTTGGTTACGCTGCTAGCCACAGAGAGAGCTCGGTTATTTGCCTCGGGGGTGCCGATGACCCGTCAGGAGGCGCCCCAGTACGCCCGTGTTCTTCTTTTGCTGACGCTCCATGATCTATTCGAGGCCCGTGGGGGGGATACGGCTCATCTCTGGTGGCTACCCTATCTCCAGAATTTCAGCATCATGTTCGACTATGATTGGGGTGGTTTTATTCTTGCCATCCTTTACGATCCTATGGACCAGGTTTCTCGCCATCTAGCCCTGAACCTCAAGGGCTTTTATTTGCCGTGGGAGGTATATATTTTTGTTCCCTTATCTTTGCTTCAGTCCTTTATATTTATTATCTATTTGTTGCTGATATTCTTTATATCTCCTCTTCAGAGTTAGTTCATGGCATATACCCGCCTGGGTCGTGCCCAGGTGGATCTCCTCATCGAGAACGAAAATCAATTTTCTTTTCTCCGCCGATTCATTGCGGGGAACTACAAGGCTCCCTATGTATACCAGATTCGAGAGACCGGAGCTGCTGCTGTCCATGACCTATTGGAGGAGCAGGTAAATATCTTAGTATTCTTTCTTTTTATTAATTAACTAGCAAAAATATAATATAAATAACTGAAATAAAATTTGTTTTTGTTCAGATTGAGTGGCGCCCCTGGGGTGATTTAGGTCTCTATTTTGGATATGGCCGTGCTCTGACTGCCTCGAGGATCAGGCGGCTTATCAGGGACGAGTATGGCCTCCACTTCTACTTGGGCGAGAGAGTTATTCGCCAGCATACACCGGCCCAGTGACCCAGAGTTCCTTCATTCCTGCCAGTTCTGATGAAGCGGACAGGTGAGATCGATCCTGTGACGGTGCAGGCGTTGGTTGACGGGCTCGGTTTTTAAACGTTCACCGAGGAGGGGGATTATGCTGTCTTCGCCGCCTGTTACTTGATGATGGAGCCAAAGGGGACTCGGGGACAGATCTTCTATGAGAGGTACTGGGCGTTGGGAGGCGATCCCAACTATATACGAGGGCAAACTCACTTATCCCGGGTAGTTCCTGGTCATCTGTCACCTGTTCCTGACCAGAGGGATAACATTTTGGACTCCGATGACGATGATTCTGATGGAGAGAGGGACGTCCCTGCTGGTGCTGAGGGAGGCGATGATAGGCCCGATGGAGGTGATGATAGACCCAAGGGCGGTGAGGGAGGTGGGACAGCGGCTGTTCCAGAGCAGCCCCCTCAGACGGTGCTTAGAGAGGAGCAGCCTGCTGAGGGTTTTGAGTTCCCTACTGGTCCATCGGTATCTCCGGGGGTAGTTTTTGAGGCTGCTGAGGGAGGTGCAGCAGATTTTTCAGAGCGGTCTTGGGAGCCTGCGGACTTCGGTGTCGACTATGAGCAGTTTGGGCGGACCCCTCCTGCTGCTGTGACCACTCCTTCTAGCGGAGGCCCGCCTCTGAGAGCGACGGCTTTGGTGGATCCCCCAGGTGTTCATATTTTTGCCACACTGACCCCTCTTTCGTCGACTGCTATGGGCCCTCCGGCCCGATCTTCAGGTTTCGGGGGTTCTTCTTCTCGGCCTTCCTTGTTCTTGATCCGTGAGGAGGGTGGGTCTACTTCTGCTGCTGTACCGACGGGTTCGTCTGTTCATCCGATAGACCTGCCGCCACTTCCTTGGGACATCTCTTATATTGGCGCCGATTTATGTCGATATACGGTGCCTGAGTATCCTCTCCTTGAGGATACATTCGATTACTTAGGTGGTCGTTCTGACGATGAGGTATACGTTTTATCTTCCCTCAATATCTCTTTATATCCATGTTCATTTTATTTTTACTGTGCTGATTCTTTTTTTTCTCTTTTTTTTTGCAGCGGGTGAGTGTGCGTGTGGCAGATCTGAGAGCTTGGCACTCCCAGTACCTATATAGCTGGAACCTTCTTCAGTACGTTGGTCGAGGCCCTACGATTTATATGCGCGACTATCAGAGGGCGATCGACGTTTCCCTGCGGGCGGATGACCCTTTGTCTTCCTCTCGTGTTAGGACGGAGTATTAGTCGGACCTCTAGGCGATCTCGATCTTCGGTGATTCGCCCTACGGCTCCGATCCAGTCAATGGGGCCTTCTCAGGCAGCAGTTCCTTCTCACCCGGATGTCCCAGCGGTAGATCCTACGCCGGATGAGGGTTCTGGCGATAATGGTAGCGTGTCGAAGCGCGCTAGGATAGATTAACTTTCTTTTTCCTGCATTTAGTTAGTTCCGACATACATGTACTTATTTAGACATGTAGACAGTTTTTTAGTCCTTTTTTTGAAAACTGTTCTTTTATTGGAATTATGAAAAATCTTTATTTGTGTCTGATGATATACATTTATTCTCTGTCTGTGAAAGATATATATATATATAAGTCAGTAATTTAGGAGCCATACCATGTAGCGTAGTGACATTTAGGATTCCTGTAAAAGAACAAAGTGAGAACAAGAATGCATTCCAAAAGTGATTCTTTTGGCAAGAATGACTCTTATGTGTAAGAAAAGCAAGAACATAGTGACAACAAATGGGATTGTCGCACGACAATCCCTCTTGGACATGGGTTTGTCGCGCGACAAACAGGTACAGGACACTCTTTTTTGCTATAAATACACCCATCTTCCTTCCTTCATCCCCACACCTTCCAAAAATGTCTTCTTATCGCACAAATTCTGATTTTTCTTATGTTGAAACCCGAGATGCTCTGATATCTTCTGAGAATGGTTTGAACTTCGGTGCCTTTGCCCTTTAGCGGGCTGGTGCCATCGTCCTGTAGATTTTTCCTTTCTGTTAGGTGCTTTGTATTTCTAGAGTCCTGTGGATCATCTTTTCCGCTTTGGATTAGATGAGCTTTGTCCGACTTATGAGGAGTTTTTCTGGCTGTTGCATTCTGACATCCGTCTCCTGATGGCAGTTCTTATAGAAGAAATCAATCCTCGAGATATGCTGATTGCCTTATTAGCCAATCCTCAAGCGGCCTGTGATGGTTTTATTATTAACGGGCTTCTTGACCTCCATAAAATGGTGAGATTTTTTCATCGTTACGAAGAGAGAGCTTCTTATAGTGTGGGGCGTATTGCGGCGGTCTTGATCTGTCTTGTTTCTGATATGTTACTGGTGACAGGCTCTTCCCGTGTTGATCTGGCTATTCTGAGTCTGATTACCAGGCTAGAAATGGAGAGTCTATAGTGCCGATCGTTCTTGCAGAGACTTTAAATAGCCTAGATGACCTTCAAAAGGGAGTCTCCCCCTTCCTTAGAGGAAGCCCGTGTTTGCTATATATGTGGCTGCTAGAGCGTTTTCGATCGGTGGGTTTTAATGGGGTACGGCTTGACAACCCGAAGCACTTTTTCCGTCGTCCCTTGTTTGGGGCTTTGACCATGTCTTCCTCTGATTGGACGGTGTGATTTTCGGAGAAATTTCGAGCTATCCAGTGGAACATTCCTTGGTAGAAGCTGAGGGCGATGGTTCTTAGTACAGGGGGTCAGAACTACGTTCGGCTCCGCGGGCTCTGGTTTACTTCTTTTTATCTCCCAGGACGTCTCCTTCGTCAGTTTAACGTTCCTCAGGACATTTCTCTTGGTCTGAACAACTTCTCATCTGAGTCTAAATTTGTGACCCCGCATGTTTCTTTATCGGTAGAGAGGATGTGGCGTGCTCAACTGACTCGTCAGTTCAACTATGCCCGTTTCGGTATTACCAGGCCCCTCCAGGCTGACATTATTCGCTCTCGTTGGCAATCTCTGGAAGGAGAACTGATTGATGACCCCTTTCAAATGGAGTGGTTCCAATTCATGGATACTGGGGCCACTGACGATAACATTGTCTTTGCGTATCAGATCCTGGACGAGGCTCGTATTGATTTGGCCACTGAGGACCCAGTGTGGCCAACCCCTAGGGATTAGTTTCTTCTGTATGCTGTATCTCCTTTGTAACTTTCGGTGTTTCTGAACCATCTTAATAATATATGAGGGACTGTTTTATGGGAAATAAAATTCTTTACAAAGTTTAAACCGAGCCTGAAGTCACTTCTCAGGTTTCCTACGTTCCCCTTTTTGATTTTTCAAAAACACAAATTTGAGTTGGGGGCTCAGGTTTACGTAGTTCTTATCTACACATGTTACATCTATTGGTAATACTTCTTCAGTCGATCCATGTTGACTGGTGAATGTAGTAATTGTCCGTCCAAGTCGGTGAGTATAGCGGCACCTCCTGTATCAATCTTTTTGACGATCTATGGACCTGTCCACTTTTGCCCGAACTTTCTCTTTGGGTCCCTGGCTGGCTCTCGAATTTCCTTCAATACGATGTCGTTCTCTTTGATACCCCGAGTTTTTACTTTCTGGTTAAATGCTCGAGCAATTCTCTTCTGATACCCTTGGTGGTGGTACGCGGCCTTCAATCTTTTTTCATCAAGTAGGGCCAGCTCGTTATAACGTGCCTGGACCCACTCCAGTTCATTGACTTGATTCTCTAGCATTACTCTGAGAGAAGGGATCTCTAACTCAACAGGGAGGACTGCTTCCATCCCATATGTAAGAGAAAACGGAGTTGCCCGGGTGGAAACCCTTTCGGTGGTCCGGTATCCCCACAATGCGTATGGTAATTTCTCTGGCCAGTCCCGGCAGGTGTCGGTCATCTTGCTTAGGATATTCTTCAGATTCTTGTTAGCGGCCTCAACTGTCCCATTGGTTTGCGGTCTATATGGCGACGATCTGTGCCGGGTAATACCGTATTCCTCAATGACGGAATTAGCCTCTCATTCGAAGTGAGTGCCATTGTCCGAGATGATCTCGTGTGGGATCCCATACCGGCAGATGATATTCCGTCTGATGAATCAAGCAACTTTTCTGGCGTCAAGGGTTTGAAAAGACTCGGCCTCTGCCCATTTGGTGAAGTAGTCGATGGCCACTAGTATAAATTCATGACCGTTGCTGGCTTTGGGCGAAATCTTCCTAATGATGTCAATTCCCCAGGTCACGAAAGGCCAGCGAGCAGTCATGTTGTACAACTCTTTCGGAGGAAGTTTCTGAGTTTTAGCATAGATTTGGCACTTGTGGCAATGGCGTACGTGATTAACGTAGTTGTTCTGCAGGGTAGACTAGTAATAGCCTTGTCTAATGATCTTGAGGGCAAGTGTATAGCCGCTCATGTGAGGTCCACAATCGCCCCCGTGTATCTGATCCATCACTTTGACGAATTCTTCTTCAGTGAGACATTGGAGATGGGTCCCGTCGTAGTTCCTCTTATATAGCCTTCCGACACAAAGTATGAACCTTGATGCTAATCTCCTGAGTGTGACCCCTGTTCTCTTGTCTGTTTGCTCGGGATACTGGTGATTTTTCAACAGGTTCCAGATGTCATAAAACCAAGCGGTTGAGTCCCCATTCTCTTCATTTTCCACCTCAAGGGCCATGCAGTGTGCTGGTCCTGATCTCCTCTGTACTGTAAGAGTTATTTCTTCCATCCCCTCCGGGATATCGATCATAGACGCCAGGGTCGCTAGTGCGTCAGCAAAACTGTTTTGTGACTTGGGGACATAGTGAAACTCCGAGTGCTTAAATCTTTCTGCGAGATCTTCTAGTCGGGTAAGGTAAGGGACTAATTTTTCATCTCTGATCTTCCATTCCTTCAGAACTTGGTGGACCACTAATGCTGAATCTCCGTATACCTGTATTCTCTTTATACCCCTTTGGAGTGCGATCTCTAACCCGATTATGCAAGCTTCATATTCGGCCATGTTGTTGATGCAGGAGAAGTCTAGACGATACGAAACTGGGGAGTGAGTTTGGTCTGGGGAGACTAACAGGATGCCTATCCCGTTTCCGTTTCGGTTGGCGGCCCCGTCGAAGTATAATTTCCAGTCTTCATCGATCTCGACATTCATGATGGTTTCGTCCAAAAATTTGGCTTCTTCTAGCATGTCTCCCAATATCGAATTGTGGGCTAGGTAATCAGCTATGATCTTGCCTTTGACTACTTTTTGGGTCACGTAGGTGATGTCGAATTCAGAGAGCAAGAATAACCATTTTGTCATACAGTTCGAGAGAGCTGGTTTCTCGAAGAGATATTTCAACAGATCAATTCGTGATGCCAGGATGACCGGGAAAGCCAGCATGTAATGCTGTAATTTCTGCGTTACCCAGACGAGGGCGGTGCATGATTTCTCCAACGGCGTGTAGTTTATCTCAAATAGGAATAATTTCTTGCTGATGTAGTAGATGGCCTGCTCTTTTCGTGTATCGATCAGATGTTGGGCAAGCATGGCCCCCGCATCCGAATCGATGACGGTCAAGTATAGAATTAGTGGCAGTCCGGTATGCGGCGGGGCTAACACTGGGGGTTTGGAGAGGTAGTCTTTTATTCTATCAAAAGCTTCCTGGCACTGATCATCTTATTCTCCTGGTGAAGACTTTCTCAGGAGTTTAAAGATAGGTTCGCAAGTCTGAGTAAGCTGAGAGATGAACCTGTTGATGTACTGCAGATTACCCAAAAATCCCCGGACTTCTTTCTCAGTACGAGGCTCGGGCATGTCTTGGATAGCTCGAACTTTGGCAGGGTCTACCTCGATTCTCTTTTTACTGACGACATAGCCCAGGAGTTTTCCTTTGGTTACTCCGAATACACATTTCTGTTGATTGAGTCTCATTGGATACTGGCGGAGCCGGTCAAAAAAGGCTCGCAAGGCTGGTACATGGCTTTCCCTCTCTTTCGACTTGATTATCATGTCGTCCACATACACCTTTACTTCTTTGTGAATCATGTCGTGGAAGATAGCTGTTGCTGCCCTCTGATATGTTGCTCCGGCATTCTTCATCCCGAATGGCATGACGGTGTAGCAGTATGTTCCCCACGGTGTGATGAATGCTGTTTTCTCTTAGTGATCCGGGTGCATCTTGATCTGATTATACCCGGCGAAACCGTTCACGAATGATTTCAAGGCATGGTTAGCGGTATTATCTACTATTAGATCAATGTTGGGTAATGGAAAATCGTCTTTCGGGCAAGCTTTATTGAGATCTCGGTAATCTAAGTACATGCGGATTTTCCCATTTGCTTTTGAATGGGCACAATGTTGGCTAACCATGAAGGGAACTCGATCACCCGCAAGAACCCCACACTCAGTTGTTTCATCACTTCTTCTTTTACTTTCAGGGACCATTCTGGCGTAAGTTTTCTCAACTTCTGCTTGACGGGCCTAAATTCTGGCTTGGTGTGTATTTCGTGCATGATTATCAGGCTGTTCAAACTTGGCATATCTGCATAGGACCAGGCGAAGATATCCACATGCTCATTCAGAGTTTGTGTGAATTCATCTCTTTATGTCTTACTTAGACTTGCCTCAATACGGACCTCTTTTCTTCCCTCTTCTGTCCCGAGGTTAATCACGAGAGTGTCTCCTTCCTCGCTCTGTATACGCTGCTCATCCCGTTCAGGGTGTCCGTTCAGTCTTTCCAACTCCATATAAGCAATTACAGAATTAAAATCAACGGGATAACGCAAAACAAAGTTTTCTTCATTGATAATAGTGCTTACAGGTACAAGTTTAAAAAGTAAATCTAGGAGTGATTCCTCCCTAGCCTTACCCTCACTCTTATCTCTCACCCTTATAATTTCACTCTTTCCCCCCTTTTCTTGGTAATTCGGATCAGCGTGTATCAAGTGTATAGGGTCGTCTTTTGGCTCGTCATCCCCTAGAGCCATGATGTCGAAGAGATCTCCGATTATCTCTTCCTCTTCATCCTCCTTGTCTTCATTTTCTTCTTTCGGCCCGATCGTCAATTTGGTAGAGAAATTGTGTATAACGTTTTCCTTGATATAAAGGTCCTCTTCATAGAAGATTTCCCATCCTGAAAGGTTCTCTTCGTCGCTGTTTCTCCAAGGCTCTTGAAAGCTGCAAAAGGGGAAGTCCTCTCCTTCTTTGATGAAAAACCCATTCAGAGAGCTAAAACTCGGATACTGATGCCCTCGGCTCCTTTTCTCTTGGTTGTCTTCTTTGGTGTGTTGGTACCCCAAACCTTCTCTTTCGTACCTCGTTACCGGTTCCAAGGCTTGAAGTAATCCTGGCTATCCCATTCCCAGACCGGCTCCAGGTAAGTATTTCATCTTTCTCAGCATATTTGTGACTTTGGTGCTGAGACCGGGGATATTATCAGGGGGTAGATACTCGATTCTCTGGGTGGTGAGAGCTTGTACTTGAGGCTCGTAAGAAAAGCCTCACAGCTATATGCTTTGGCTCCCGATGCCCAAAACAGGTAATTCCAGATCTGCCAAGGTCCTCTCAGGATCTCCTTGGATGGTGATTATATTCCCTTCAAACGGTATCTTGATCTGTTGGTGTAAGGAGGAGGGGAGTGCTCCTATGTCATATAGCCATGCTCTTCCCAATAGGAGGTTGAAACTTGAGGGAATGTCTATGATTTGGAAATCGGCCGGAAAGTTTCCGAGACCGACTATGAGATCTAGCTTTAGGGAACCCAGAACGGCCCTTCTGGTGTTGTCATAGGCTCTAACAGTCACAACTGACGGGGAAAGTTTTGAGTCTAAGATACCCAGACATCTGGCGCTCTTCAGGGGGCAAACATTTATAGTCGACCCGTTGTCTATGAGGACATGTGGTAGGATTTTTTCTCGGGTTCGGACAGTGATATGGAGGGCCAAGCTGTGTTTCCTCCCCAATAGAAATAAGTCTTCATCTGAAAATGACAGACTTCTTTGGATTATGAGGGACCCGATCATGTTGGGCAGCTGTTCGGGTGTGGAATTGGGTGATACGACAGCCTCGTCTAAGAGTTTGATGAAGGCGGTCCTGTGAGGTTTGGAGGCAACCAGGAGGCCCCAAATGGTGATGTGTGCCTGGGTTTTCTTCAACTGTTCCAGTACCTGATCTTCTCCTACTTCTTCAGGAGGAGGTGATTTCTCGGCGTCCATCGGCCTTGGCTGATATACCCTTCCTGAATGGGTAATTTGTTATATCCAAAGAGATGATGGGTTTGATCCTTCTGGGATTTTTGATGACTATGGCTCTGTCGACCAACTGAAAGTTCCGGGAGAAGTTTCTACAGATTGTCTTCTTGGGGGGGCCTCGTGGCTTCCACAGCTATTTTTTCTTATCATGGGTCCATCATATCCCAGATTTTTTGGGATTGGTTTTGATTGTGAGTGGTTGTGGGATCCCCTAATTTGTCTTTCCTAAACCCTACCCGGGTAAGAAGTTCATCTCAGCCATCCATTGGTCAATTATCGGATTGAGGCCTGGGACAATTTGAGCCTTTGCTGGCAATACAACGGGTGCCTTATAGGCTGGGTCATCCCGAATGAGTCCTACATGATCAAAGCCTTCCTTATCAGTGGTCAAGGCGTTAATTCTCGCAGGTGGAACATGGTTGGGAAGGGGATTATTGGTAATATTGGGTCCGCCGGGTGCGGGAATGGTTCCGGCTTCAATGAGGTCCTGGATACGATGACGAAGAGCCAAGTAGCGTTCCGTGTCATGGCCCGCTGCTTGATGGTATGCACAGTTCTCATTTATTCTCCAAGTGCTGGGAATAAGGTTTGGTGGGGGGCGTGGGTTGAGTGGGGTGATCAGTCTGGCATTTCGGAGTAGTTCCAGGCTTTTGACCAGGGTAGTGGGAAGGGTGCAGAAGTTTCTCCTTTTTTTGACCTCGGTATTTGAAGAGTCTCCTTGTGCGGGCCAACTCATCGGAGGGGCTTGTTGTGACTGTTGGAATGGGTTTTGTTGATATGGGTATGAGCTTAGTTGATTCACGGCTGGAGTGGCTGTCTTTCTCCCGGTGTATGAGGCTTTCTTGGTATCTGTCTCTGCTTTCTTGGCCAATTCTTCCTCTACTTGCGACCCCATACTCAACAGGGCCCTGAGTGTGGGAATACATGTTTTTCTATGCAACTTAGTACAGCTGGAGTGAAATTCTTCTGTATGATCTCCAACTGTTCTTCTTCATCGGGCCGTTTGGACATTTGGGAGGCCATCTCTCTTCAGCGTGTGACAAAATCGCTGAAGCTTTCTTTCTCGCCTTGCTTGGCCATTTTCAGGTGTTTACGAGTAATTTTTAAATCCTCGTTGGACCCGTATTTGGTCATGAATTCCTTGACGATATCTCCCCAAGTCTTCGTGTGGTGTCTCTCTAGATCAAAAAACCATCTCAGGGCTGCCCCCGTGAGAGTCATGTGAAAGGCCTGAGCCAGCTCTGGTTCTTCGCAATCGGACACTTGCATGGATCTGATGTAGGATTGAAGATGGGTTTTGGGGGGTGTGGTTCCTGTAAATTTGATGATGGAAGGGAGCTTGAATCCCTGGGGTAGTCTTGCTTCTGGGTATAGGGAGAAGGCATTCATATCTGTAATCTCGTCTGCCCCTTTTATTAGCGAGATCCCCCTTTGCAGAACCTTCATCTACTCTTTCAGCTTCTTCATTTCTTCGCTCTCTCTTAACATCTCGTCGGGCTATTCCTGAGCTATAACCGATCTGCATACATTGCCCGCAGTCGGTTGATGTCTGGGTACTCATTAGGAGGGGCTACTGGGGCCGTTGGTGGAATGGGTCTTGCGGGGACTTGTGGCCATGGTTGGTATTGGGGATCAAGGCCTTGCTGAGGTTGTGGCCAGATGATGGGTGGCTCTTGTTGTTGGTAAGTGGGGCCTGAATCCGGGGCCCATTGATTTTGGTTGTTGGGATCGGTCTGAACGGGACCAGGTGGGATAAGACCTGTTTGTGGTGGATTGGTTCCTTGAACTGGGGGAAATACTTGCAATGACTACCCTTGATCTCGATTCGGTGGTAGTCGTTTAAACCCCGGTGGTGTGGCCCGTCCAGCTGACAACTCATCTACTCGGACTCGGGTATTTTGTTGCTCGTTCGTGAGGTTTGCTAGACTCATGCTGACGGTCATTAACAAACGATGCATCTCAGCTAAAGTTGACTGAGCTGCAGACGCCTCGGCTGGGCTCTGTTCCGTCTATTGATTCTCGCGCCCATCGGCCATTCGGGTGTGCTTGGTCTTACTAGTCTTCCAGTATGATCTCGATCGGCCCAACCTTCCAGTCTGTTGTCGTATTACGGCTGTAGACGAAACCACGTGGCGAAGATAAATGAAGACTACGATGCGACTCGATTTTTGCCAAAAAAACCACTAAAAATCGCCGAGGAAAGACTCGAATTTTAAAAAGGTGTTGTAAAGTAAGTCGTATGGTGGTACATCCCCTACGGCTGTTTGACAAGTGTTTTTAGCCGACTCGATCTTATATGCAGCGCAGGTGTACGAACGGTTAAGGCTTCAGGCTCCCTCCTATTTGGCAAGACCTTGCGATATACCCCAGGGGCGGGTACGTGCAAGAGCCTTTTGATATACTTCCCGGGTAAGTGAGCGTTCTCGTCACTCGATATACCTTGGGGGCGTACTTGGCTAAGGAGTGTGGAAGTAAATGCTTTCGGTTTATGTTGGCCCAAGCAAGCCAACTCCCTACTTACTTATAATAGTTTCGAGGGTTTGGGGTAAATTCACACTCGTAGAGCCAATGCATGATTTGTGAAAGTGCGTGTAAAGTTCGAAAGGTTAGTTTCACAAATATCATGATCTTTATTACGTATTTTTGAAAAATTCCCATTTTTAGAAAAATGTTTCTTCTCAATCAATTACATTAGTAGAGAAAGCAGTAAAAGTAAATATTCAACAGATAAACAAAAGTCCACCTATATGAGTCTAGTTTTCTAACAGTCCTCAGCAGAGTCGCCACTGTGAGAATTCGCAAATGCGACCCCCGGGTCTCGTCCCCGTTGTTGGGCGACTGAAACGTCGGAACGGATTTCGTCGTTTCTATTGCTGGAGTATCTTGGTTGATGGTTCACATCAGGTGTTCCTATGTTTTATTTCTAGATGCAAGAAGGTTCGTTCAGAGTCGCTAGTACGTTTTACGAGAAAACGGACAAAAGAGGTTGTGTAAGATGAAAGGCTACAGTTTAAGCTTTTCTTTACACGTTTGTCTACGAAACCAGGATTCTATAGGGTTCGAAAACTATATTATAGTTTGGGAAGGTGTTAAGCACCCATTCCGCCCTTTCGGTCTCTAGTGGTCTTTTATATGTTTATTCTATGTTGAAAAACTTGGATGCTTTTACTGACAGTCTACTACTTTCTAAGTGAAAAACCCTAATTTTGGGAAAACAGAGAAAGGGATGAAAACCTCTGTGTTCCGAGATCCAATGTTTAGTTTTAGGAAAGATAAATATAAGTGACAAGAGTTGTTTTACTTTAGAGAGAGTTTTACCGTGTTATTTATCAGATAACGACGATTTTTCTCGGGTTTGGATTTATTTGGGAAAAAGTGTTGGATCTTGTATTAGAACTAATTCAATATAGAATTGGAACTCTTGAGGGGAGTTCTACTAGACATATCGCAGTCTAAAAAGACAGGATATGTTGATGTTAATTCCAAGATAAGGTTTATCAGTCCGAATTTTGAAAACAGGATTTTGTCCGGACGATAATGTACTTATTCTTCCGATTTTGCAAATGATTTTTACCAGGGTCTTTTGTTTTGAAAACAGTAGACTACTTTGTAACTTGGCAATAAGTTTATTGAAATAAAACGTGGACTGAATAACAGAAGTAAAACAAGTACACATATATATAATTTGAATACTATAAGAGATTTTCTTTACCTTCCCGACGAGAATAATAATAAGAAAGAAAATATAATATGGCAGAGAGATCTCCGACGATAATGATTTTTTCCTTCTTCAGATATTTCCGAGAATTCGATTTCAGAGACGAGACACGTCGAGTGTCGTGAATAGATCCGATAATTCCTCAGAAATAAGATTATAACATAAAATACTTGACGAAAGACTAAAAAATCAGATATAAGACAATAATTCTCCAATTCCCAGTTCTCTCCTTGAACCCTTGGGGGTGTTGGCCTATTTATACTTCTCGGGGAAGATTGTCGCGCGATATCTCCCCAGAAAGGGCAAGTGTCGCGCGACATAGTGTAAAATGTTGCACGACAAACGGCTGAAGTGATATTTCTGACAGACTGATTTGTCAGAGAGTGGATGGTCGGGGTCAGAGGGGTTTGTCGTGCGACATAAGAGTGATTGTCGCGCGACATACCAGTGATTGTCGAGCGACACACTGATATGTCGTGCGACAATCCCACTTAAAAATAGGTTTGTTGGCCAACAAACTCTTTCGGGGTAGTTTCGGGTACTCGGGTGGGTCCCGGACCCAAAATAGTAGTTTTCGAAGGTCGTTAGGGTTCTTGCGGGGGTCACGGATCGGGGTGTCTACAAATATCAATTTAATTAACTTTGAATAAATAAAATTATATAAGAAGATAGTATAATAAGAGATTGGCGAAAATAAAGAGGGGGGAATCGGTGTGACTCAGCAAAGATTTTATGGAGTTTATTTTTAAAAACATGTGAAAAGCACTTAAATTACGTAGTATACATTGAGGTGAACATAAATTGCTCTAGTGCAGTGTATCAAATACATATACACATTATACGTTATAGACATAAGTTTAGTTACAAAAAAACTATCCTATATAATTTCAAAATATATGATAAAATTGCAGAGAAACTACAGAAACAACGTAAAAATAACTAAATTCGTAAAGTGAAAGAGCATAGACACAGATAATGAAGAAGGAAATTTATTTAGGAAAGTAATACCTTCAAGTACTTTTCCACCAACAATATTCTATTGCATCTTCTTAGATTTATATATGCATATTTTATAATTAGAAAATTGAAAAGGCAACTGAAATATATAAAAGCCATGTGAAGAGTTATACAATTAATAAGAGATAAATAAATTTTATTAAAGAGGGAGTAAATGCTCCAACTTTCTCCATTTTACATATATGTAATGTAATAGATATGGAATTTTTATATCTATATAAAATTATTCAATAAAAAGAAGAATTAGTTTTTCCATTCTATGTTTAGGTCCCTTTGTATGTAATCAACTGAGAGGTGTATGCTTGTACCGCTTTGAAGTGAATTTTGTTTTTGTGACAAGAAAACAAAAACAAAAACAAAAACATGAAGGAGAAAGTGGGTCCAACTTCCCACAAACAAACAACAGGAAAAAGAGATGAGATAAAGGGAAATGGAACTTTAATAAAAGTGGCTGCTACCCTAATAAATACTTAATTTTATTATATATTTTATTTACTTGATAATAAGTGAGTAAATATATGATATTTATTCAATGACAAGTGATCAAGTATATGTTATTCGTTCGATGACAAATGAGTAAGGTATTAAAATTTTTATTCGCTTATCATCAAGAGAGTAACATATACTAACTCGCTTGTTATTGTATGAGTAACGTGCATTTACTTATTTGTTTTTATAGAAATGAAAAGTAAAGTGTTATTAAATATTTTGTAAAGTGCAAATAACATTCACCTTAGTAAAAAGGTTTAAGAATAAGATAACTGTTATTTGTGCTGAATAAAATATTTGATAACTTTATACTTTTGTTTATTTAATGTCGAGCTTTACTTACTTTTTATCGAATAAATAATATATTTTTATTCATTTATTATTAGATAAATAAATTATATAATCAAATATTTATCTGTGTGCAATTAGTGCCTACGAAAAATAAAGAGCACAGACACGTTTCTCAACTTTGGAATCGAAGAAGATCTTCTGAACGTCGTCGTTGGAAGCTAGGTTAGGTTAGAGTACCACCTCTCTGATTCCAATTTCCGACCTCTCTCCATCGATTCCTTAATTGAAGGATTCATTTATCCTCAATCCTTTTTAGCTTTTTGTAAAGGTAAGTTTCAGTTTTACTTTGTCCATTCCTTTATTTATAATCTTGATTGATTGATTGATTATCAGGCACACAGAGATAACCCAAATTTTAAGAGTTACAAAAACGATTGCTATTCGTGTTCGTGCTTCTTATTGTTGCATCAGTTTTTATAAATTAGTATAACAACGAGAATTTTTAAACTTTTGGGACATTTTCTTCATCATTTTTGTAGGTTATGGGGATTTAATTTAATTTAATTTAACCTTTTTTTTTCTTTGGCTTGGCATGAAATCAGAATTGTTTCATTTTAATGTCTTGAAGAATGGGTGCTCGTTTTAGCTAGTTTCGTGTTAAGTATTTGAATGAATATATGGTAGATTTTTGCCATTACTGTTTCTAGTTTCTTTACTTGGAGAACTAGAAAGGAGGTTCATGAAGCAAGTATTATCTCTACAATTCTACATGCATATGCATTCAAATGCTTACGTTTGTGCTGGCCGAAGCTCAAGTACATTGAATTCTTTCTTTATCCTTACCAACTAAATAAATAAATCATATTAGTCAATTAGGAATTCAGGTGCTCTTAAAAAGATATTAAGATCTGTTTACTCTTGTAAATTTGTCCAATTTGATGTTCTTATGTTTCCAATTCGATTGAAATTTCAGGTTGGGGCTACCAGCCTACTAAAGTTTGTCACTTCAAATATCTAAACATCCAAATGGGACTTTGCTTTGCTAAGGTTTGTTCTTTTTGCCAATTACAGCTGCATTACCAAATTACTGTCAAACATATGCGTATGATATGAAATTACAACAAAGCATTCTTCATCTATTTGGTGATTCCTTTTACTTGTCTTTCTAGCTTCTGCTTGATACTTGTAGTTTTTAGTTGCTACCTTTTTCCCTCATCCTTGCGACAAATTGTTGTATGAAGCATTCTTTATGGATCAATATGTCCGGGTTGTCATTTATTCCATCTATTTATTCTTCTCCACAACCCCTCTTTCTGCGATGGTGGAAAGATCAAGTGTGTGATGAATTTACTGGGATATGTGGTGTTCCCAAAATCATATTTAAATTTGTTACTCATAACTTATAATATCTATGAAAGAAATAAATTTTTTTTGTTAGGTTTAACCAACTAGTCACTGCTTTGAGTGGGTTGTTTGTCCAAATGAACATAAATCTTTGCTGATGGTGTTAAGATCACATAGTTTGATGATCATACTCTGTATTATTTCCTTTTTGCTTAGAGAAAACTTAAAAGAGTTGCAATATCTGACTTTCTAGTGACTAATATAATTTTCTGCCTTGTTTGTTTCTTTTCAACTTTCGCCCTGTTCTTCAATATATTTAAATCAATCTTTCAGCTGTTACTGCTGCAACTTCATATCTTACGCCCCCCCCCAAACAAAACCCCTTCTCAAACCCTTTTCTATATGGGAACTGGTTCCCTTTGTCAGGTTCTGTTGGGTGTTTTGTAAGTTCTGTCTTTTTTCTGATTTATTTCTCTCTGGATAGTTTAGGTGGTATCAGATCCACTTGTCCATTGTGCTTTCAATTAGACTTTAATGAAATGTTGCTTGTTTATGATATTAAAAAAGAGTTTCCTTTGAACAAACTTCTTGATTAAATTAGTAATAGAAAATGAAAAATAAGAATCTGAGCAAGGTATGCCAATGTTTAGGTCTATCATCTCTAGTCTACCCTTCACAGCATGATTCATTGAGAAAAATAACATTGGGTTTTTCACCTTCTCACTTGAAAAACCTACCTACACATAGTATGAGATTGAACCAATAATACAGATTAAGATGTACAATGCAGTAGCATTCAAACAAGCTGAAGCGATCATTAATTTTGCCTTAAGATATGTGTATGTGTGCATGCTTGTTTTAGGATGAGTTGTTCCTGTTATTGTCAACTAGACACTGAACATGTGATGCATGCGCATGCCTATTTTCTATACATGTGTGTCATCTAATTATAAAATCAAAAAGATAAGGAAGAAAAAAGTGTTGGCTCAATGGATAAAACTATTCTTATCAACCCAAAGGTCATGGGTCAAACCTGACCATTTACATGTTTTTTAGAAGAAAAAATGAGGATAGAGGCAAAATTGGAAATCCAAAATTTGGTGTTGTGCCCGCTACCCTCGTCTTGGCTTCTATATAGTATAGATATGATACTGACGTACTTTAAAATACTTGTTTCTGTTGCTTTATGCTATTAAATGAAATTCCACTATTGGCTATGGTTTTATAAACTTGTCCAACTAAAATTATTTGTTACTTGAAGTCTGTTTTCTAGCCTCTTTGATCTATTTATCCTTTGCCTATCACTGGAAATAGTTGTACGCTTAATCATCAGTTTTGCAACTATTTAACAATTCCTTTAGATTTTTTGATTGATAACGTTATACTTGGTGTTAAGCATTTTGACAAAGATATAAATGTTGTAAATTGATGTTTGTAGTCTCGGACTAATGAGGATGACTCTGATCATCATGTCGAACTTGCTGGTGGAAATGTGCGCCTCATCACTACCAAAGAAAGTTGGGATGAAAAGATTTCTGAGGCAAGGAAGGATGACAAGATTGTAAGTGATTTTACATCATTAAGTTCTATCAGGGGCATTGTTGTTTATCGTCAAAGTAAAAATACTGTTAAAGATTTTCATTTGGAGAACTCCTTCATTACTTTTATGCATGTTTGATTAATTATTAATATATTGATGAATGAGAAATGAGAAATGATTAAGAAAGTGTTTTAAATGTGTGCCACAAATCATCAACTTGCATCACCTTTCAGCCAAGGCTTCATAGCCCTGAAGATATACTCTTATTCATCCAAGACTTTGTAACCTGGATGAAAGATTCATATTCTCCTTCGTTGACAAAAATATATGTAATCTCAGGGAGAGATTTGAGTGTCAGATGGAGTAAATACTCTATTATGCGTGCTCTAAATTTCAATTTTTTGTCTCACTCCTGTAAATGAGCATGTTTTGTTAAGGTATTGTGTAAAATGGCCGGAGAAACTTGGTGGATGTGTTTGTTGTATCCTTTAGATAGAATGCACAACATTGTTGAAGATTTGTCTTTTTTTGTATTTCCTAACCATTGACAGGATCACGTTGTGTAGCTTTGTACTGCAATGCTTATGCTCACAATTTATTTGGACTCTTAAGATTGCATTTGGTGTGCAGGAAAAGTGGACACTTCTATGATTTATAAAACCATCTTATCCTGTGTTTGGTGTTGGTCAAGATCTTTGGATTGAATATTTCTTAGAAATCCCTCAAAATTATGGGAGAACTGCTTTATCATGTGTTTTGTGGGATTAGATTATATAAACTATGATGAGCGGAAAATATTTTCTCATTTCATTAAAAAGAAGATTACGTATATATATATACACAAAGACTCCTACGTACATAAGGAAACAATCCTACTAATTAGGATTCCTTAATTATTTACTTTCCTCTTATACTATTTATAGCCTATATACATTATTTACAACTCGTAACACCCCCCTTCAAGATGGAGCATAGATATTGATCGCGAACAGCTTGTTACAAAGATAATCAACCCGAATCACGGCTAAGGTTTTCGTGAAGATATCACCCAATTGTTCTCCGGTCTTCACATACCCTGTGGAAATTAAACCTTGCTGTATTCTCTCGCGGACAAAATGGCAATCAATTTCAATATGTTTCGTTCGTTCATGGAATATGGGATTAGACGCAATATGTATGGCAACTTGGTTATCACACCACAATTTTGCTGACACCGAAGTCTTAATCCCTATTTCAGTTAATAGCTAACATATCTACGTTATTTCACACACTGACTAAGCCATAGCTTTATATTCTGATTCTACACTGGATTGTGACACAACATTTTGCTTCTCACTATTCTAGAAACAAAATTTCCTCCAATAAAGATACAATAGCCTGATGTGGATCTTCTATCCACCTTGGAACATGCCTAATCTGCATCCGAAAAACATTCAATACGAGTGTGTTCATGATTTGCCTACAAGGAAAGATACAATAGTTAAAGTGCTTTTTTTAAGTAACATAAAATTTGTTCTGACACTACCCAATGATGAACTGTTAGGGATGACATAAACTGGCTCATCACACTAACAGAATACGCAGTATCTGGGCGAGTCACACCAATCTTCTATATTTCTTAGGATACTCGAATAGTTTACCATTTTTTGTCAACTATAAATTAGGAATCATTGGAGTACCATACAGCTTTGCCCCCAACTTCTCGGTCTCAGCTAATAAGTCAAGAACATATTTCCTTTGAGATATAAAGATACTCCTTTTACTCCTTGTGACTTCGACACCCAAAAAGTATTTTAGAGTTCCTAAGTCCTTTGTATGAAACTAAGCCTGAAGAAATGACTTAAGAGATGAGATTCCCATAGTATTACTCCCAGTAATTACAATATCATTTATGTACACAACTAACAAAATAATGCCTGCTTCAGATTGTTTATAAAACACATAGTGGTTAGACTTACTTTTCGCCATGCCAAATGTTTCAATAGCTTGGCTAAATTTTTCAAACGAAGTACGAGGACTCTGTTTAAGTCATACAAAGATTTACGAAGATGACAGGTTTTCCAACTCTCCCTGAGCAACAAACCCAGGAGGTTGTTCCATGTAGACCTTCTCTTGAAGATCACTATGAAGAAAAGCATTATTTATATGTAGCTAGTACAAAGGCCAATGACGAGTAGTAGTCAAAGATATAAATAATCTGACATATGTTAATTTAGCAACAAGAGAAAAAATATCAGAATAATCTATTCCATAAGTTTGAACATAGCCCTTAGCAGCAAGACGGACTTTTAAATGAGCAACAGACCCATTAGGATTGACCTTGACAGTGAACACCCATTTGCATTCGATAACCTATTTCCTTGTAGGCAAAGTGATCAAATTCCACGTACCATTCTTATCTAAAGCATCCATTTCCTCTATCATGCATTACACCATCTAGGATGTGATATAGTCTCGTAAACAGTTTTAGGAATAAATATAAAATCAAGATATGTAATGAATGAACAAGATGAAAGTGACAGGTGATTATAAGAGACACAAGAATAAACAAGATAAGTACATTGACGTTTACCTTTGTGTAAAGTAATGGGAATATTATCACTCGTCACTAAATTTGATAAAGAAGAAGCTGGTGGAGGACATGGATTAGGAGGGTGTCGCCGTCTGGAGTAAACTTAATGAATGGGAGGTTTGACTAGCGCTGGTTCAATAACGGGTTCAGAGGACATGATAGTATAAACTAACAAATTATCATCCTCCATCGGACTCTTGGAAGTAGAAGAGATAAAATACAGTATTTCTTTCAGGAAGGTAAGATCAGCTAAGATAAGGTACTTATTCAAATTAGGACAATAACATCTGTATCCTTTCTGAAGACAATAATACCCAAGAAAAACACACTTTAAAGACTTGGTGTCTAACTTAGTAACCTATGGACGGACATTCCGGATAAAGCAAGTACTACTAAATATTCTGGATTCAATAGGAAACAACGATTTATTTGGAAAGAGAATACTATAAGGAGTCTTATCATGAAGAATAAAGGAAGGCATTCGATTAATGAGAAAATATGTTGTGGAAACTGCATCAGTCCAGAATGGTGTAGGAGTTTCAAGAAAATGCTTATTCTTCCGTTCTGTCACACATTTTGGGATGGAGTATCAACACAAGAAGTTTGATGAAAGATATCGTTCTGAATCATGTAAGTCTGAAAAAATGAAGATAAATATTATTTAGCACTATCACTACGCAATGTATGGACATAAATAGCAAACTAAGTTTAAATCTCAGCATAAAACGCACAAAAATGAAAAAAACAATTTAGAACAACTTTTCATTAAATATAACCAAGTTGTACTAGAATAATTATCAACAAAAGTAACAAAATACTTTAACCTAATTTTAGACATAACTGGACATGGACCCCAAATATCAGAATGACCTAATTCAAAATGAGCACTTGCTCTTTTTTTGATTCTTGGACTAAGATTACTACGGTGATATTTGGCAAACTGACATGACTCACAATTTAATGAAGACACCTTGCTAAACTGTAGACACAACTCCTTAAGCAAGGGAAGAGAGGGGTGACTTATCCTACAATGAGCCTTGAAAGCAGATGTGATTCCCGAACATGCAACGGATTTGGGTATTTGTGTGTTAAGGGTGAAGAGACCATTCGATTCATGTTTTTTACCAATAATCTTCTTCGTCATAAGATCCTGAAACAAGCAATAATCAAGAAAGAATGAGATGCAACAATTAAGGGTACGAGTAAGCTAGCTTACAAAAATTAGATTAAAGGACAATTGAGGTAAATGTAGGACATATGATAAGAGAAGCAAAGGGGTTGGTGTGATTGTTCCAAACCCCAGAACGGAAGGTGGTGATCCATTTGCTAAATTAACATTGGAAGGGAATATATGTGACTGAAAGATAGATAAGAGGTTAGAATTACCTGTCATATGATCTGTGGCACCAGACGTAATGACCCATTTGGATGATTGGGAAACAAGGCATATATTTGGTTTACCTAAATCAACAATAGCAGTGATGGAGGTGACTGGAGTGATTGAAGACTTTAGAGATTCTTGGTACTTAAAGAACTTGGCAAACTTATCTGTAGGGATAATGACTAATTTTTCAGCCGCATCATTAGTAGATGCAATATAGGCTGAGTGAGCTTTTTGAGTCTTGTATCGAAACTTTCTATAATTCCGCTTCAAATGCCCTGGATTATGAAAGTAATGACATACAATCCCTCCGAAGCCTAGTTCCCGAGTCACACTTCTTCCTGAATCATGTGCGCAAGCATTAAAATTATTACTGTTCGATCCCCCTCCTTGGTTGCCTCCTCGATACTGTGGTCGCCTAAGTTAATACTCATTTTTCTACTAACCAGAGCACTATTGAACGGAACATGTGGAGTCTGAACAAGTGAAGTCCCTTCTGTGCGAAGAACTCTACTATAAATTTCTCGCAAGGAGGAGATCTCAGGATTAGAAAGAATCTGGTTCTTAGCAATTTCAAATTCAGACAGAATACCAGCTAAAAAGCTCATGATAGCCATCTGCTCCTTCTGACTTTGTTGAACTTTTACATCAAGGCTAGACGGCAACAACATATTAAGTTCTTTATAAGTTTTCTTAAAATCCATAAAGTAACTCATAATAAACCTGTCCTTTTTTTTTTGCACAGTTTTCTTTCCTAGAATATAGAAAATTCAGATAGTCCATTAACTCCTTAACCAATTCACAGTGATTAATCAAACTAATCACATCATTATTAATAGAATTTCGAATTTGTAAGAATAGTCGGGTATCTTCCCTTAGCCATGTTTGTTTAGAATCATCTGAAAGTAGATCACTAGTCATGTGATCATCCTTATCAATACTACACAAATAAATACAAACATTTTTACTCCAATCAAGATAGTTGGAGCCATTAAGCTTATGTTTAGTGATTTTTGACATTACGGAAACCACAGCAGTAACGATTGCTGCCTTCTTATCCGACATACTTAAATAATTTTATATCAAGACCCAAAATTATTACAAACATAGCTGGTCACAAAATAACGCTAAAAAACATAGTATAAACCAGAAACAAGGCAGTGAACAGTAATAAACAGTACCAAAAATTGAGAGTTGGATGAAACGGTACCGCAATTTGTTGTATAACCCAAAAGTAAAAAAGCAATCCAAACTTATTACAGATATATGATGTAGGGAACCAGACACAAAGAACGAAGTTCGAACGGAGGCAAACTGGTCACAGAGGTACCCTCACATGCCAGCGCGTAGGGACGGTAGAGCAGTGGTGGCGCGTGAGGCCCACTCGTTGGGTTTCTGGTCACCGGACTCAGGGAAATGGCTGATCGGTGAGCAGGGGTTCCTCCTATGCCGAAGGTGTCAACAAACTGAGGCTTAGTGGGGTGAACTAAAATCTCAACTCAAGAAACCCTAGGAGCCTTAATCCCTCTGATACTATGTTAGGAACTATCTCTCTCAAAAGTTTAAGTTCTTAGGAGAAAAGAACTGTAATGAATATCATGCTTAACACCCTCCCTTACGTGCGACCCCATACTCGCACATCGAGAGCAGAAGGGAACATGATTATACGTAATAAACAAATTTCGAATTTCGGATTAACAAATGGGGGATAGAGGTGCCAAGGCTCAAACCTTGCAGCTTTAGAAAATCAACCCATGATACCATGTAAACTATGATGAGTGAAAAGTAGTCTTATTTCATTAAAAAGAAGATTACACATATATACACAAAGGCTCCTACTTACATAAGGAAACAATCCTACTAATTAGGATCCCCTAATTATCTACTTTCCCCTTATACTATTTACAGCCTGTATACATTATTTACAACTCGTAACAGATTATATTATAAAACAATTGTCTCAGTACATATTAATTAAACTTCCATTGCATATATTTGTTATATCTTAAAATTGTCATATCCCATCCAGACTGGAAATCGTAGATTGCTCAAAATGCAAGACTAGAATAAGTCATATAGGACAAGTTCAATCTAATCCTAAATGGAATAGCAGCTACTATCATAGAAACTCACAGGTTCCCTAAGAAGACTTTGGATACTCCACTGAAGTTTAATTGACTGACTTGGCGATTACTTTAGACAGTATTCCACATTTTTTATTTATTTTTTAACTGCATGCTATTACTGAACAGGTGGTTGCAAATTTCAGTGCGTCGTGGTGTGGTCCTTGTAGAATGATTGCGCCATTATACTCCGAGCTATCTGAGAAATACCCTTCTCTAATGTTTTTAACAGTTGATGTTGATGAGCTGACTGTAAGTATTCCCTTTTGTATTCCAAGTTTGAAGAACAAAATAAATTGATATTTTAGATATTTTCGGGCAGCTGAGCAGTAGGTCTCACTTTTGGCACACTTTGTCTTGGTGGGGGATAATAACAAATTAACAAGGACCTCCACCTACCCCTTTTTTTATTTTTGAGAAATTACGCCGCTCTCTCCCCGACTTTTTGGTTTATTAATACTGAACCCCTACCCGGGGGCGTCTCCCCACCCAGTCATTTCTGCTTGATAAATGAGGAGGGTAAAGAATATATTATTGGTAATAATATGTAACAAATGGTCGCAGGAATTCAGTACAACATGGGATATAAAAGCTACACCAACCTTCTTCTTCCTGAGAGATGGACAGCAAATCGACAAACTCGTAGGGGCCAACAAGCCAGAGCTTCAGAAGAAGATAACTGCCATTGCCGATTCTCTCTCCCCTGTTCCCAAATAACTTTACTTTGATGGTTCCCCATCATTGATGAGGTGCAAGAGAACATTTTATACCTTCTCATAATTTTTTTTCCTGTCTTGTGAGTATTGAGAGATTTTTTGCCCTTTTTTTCTACTTTCCTTAGATTGAGAATGTAAATGTGTTTTAATATTGTCGTATGTATGTCTGTCTGGTATTAGAAAACTCGCTGTTGTAACACATTTATCCAAAAACATTGATCTAATATTAGTTTGTTTGTTTGTTTGTCTTGTCTACTTCATGGGTTCAGTTAGTTGACCAGCTCGCTCTTTTTATTTTGTGAACAGAACGGATAATATGCTAAAAATTGTGGCTTTTATATTATATATATTATTCTGGGGTCGGTAAGTACTTTAAGATCTGAGGCTTAGTTTAAACCAAAATGAAATAAATTCAACACTAAGGCCTCGTTTGGTTCACGGATTTTAGTACTCGGGAAAGGAAAGTCGTTCCTTTTCTTTGTTTGGTAAGCACAAATTCCGGAAACACTTTCCCGAGAGAGGGGAAAGTAGGGGGTAAAATCATTCCTCCCAAAACACATGGGATTGATTTTCCCATGTGATTTCCAAGCATTTATTACACAAATTTTAGACAATACTTTTACCTAAATATTTTCCATGGTTTACCAAACACAAGAAAGGAAATTTGACAGGAAATTTAGTTTCCTACATCCACGGGAAAGATAAGGGAATTGATTTCCCTTCCGTGAACCAAACGAGGCCTAAATATTTGTTGGGCAATGAATTAGGATAATTAATTACTTAGCTTAGCGACTAATGAGATATTTAGGCTATGTTTGATATTCACATAAAAAAAAATTAATCTGTGTAAGAAGTTATAAAATAAGTTGAGGTATGTTGTGAAATGTTTTTTATCTCATATTCATTTTTATGAATATATGTCATCCATTCTCTATTTTTCTGAAAAGAAAAATTTCTCATCCCCAAAAGAACGAAAGAAAGAAAGAAAAATTTTCTATGAAAAAAAATCAAAAAGTAAGAATTAGTCTCATTACATGCTTCAACTTATGTTTTAGCTTTACATAAATCAATTATTTTTGCTATCAAACGAACCTTAGTGTTCATATTTTCTTGGGTTGGTGTTTTTTTCCTCACCCAAAAATAACACTTCAGGTATGAAGAAGTTAAAACAAATTGTTACATTCACGGCTGTTACTAGAGCATTGCATTGTATTTGTTAGAGAAGTATTTCATCCACGGCTATTAGTCAGTCTACATAACTATTTACTTATCCATATTTTCCATAAACAATTCACAAGATGTTTGGGAGAAAGAGAGATGATGTTTGTATTTGGAGTATTTTCTTTTTGATCATTCCCCTGAAAGTTAACAACTAATATTTTAAAAGAAAAAGAAAGAATGTTGGTGGCGGGTAAGTTGTTAGTTATAGTATAGTTGAAAAAAAAGAAAAAGGTAACTGTATTTAGAATGATCCGAAAGAAAAGGAGAGATGAAAGACAATTTCAAAGAAAGAGAGTACATTAAAATAAGCAACATGTAGACAACGGGGAGAGAGAATAGGCTTCAGACCAGCCAGATATTGCATGCCATCAGGCATTAATCAGTCTCCCACCTTTTTTTTAGTTCCCCTCTTCATCTTAATCTTCATCTTAAATTAAACTAAAAATTTTTAATAAAAAAACGATTCTCTTTTAATGCGCGTTCTCATTTTGGGGTGTAAAACTGCAGATATTTGGATGAACAATGGCAGAAGAAACTGGCAAAGAAGCCAAAGACGATGTGCCTGAAGTGAGTTTCTCTGTTATTCCTTTTGCAATGTGTGCCCTTAATTATATATGCATCTTTCTCTATATATAAAACTCAGTATTTGTCTCTTGAAAGAGGCTTTAGTAATTTTAGCCTTTCCTTTAGTATATTGCAACTTATATATATATATTGAATTCTGTCTCTTGTCTTTTCCATATAGGTCCATATTTATGCATCAATTATAGGAAGGTGAATACTGGATACATAGACACACAACACCTGCGTTTAGGGATGTAGATTGAACCAAGCTACCCAATCTTGGCTTGCAATCGATTGCCAAGAAGCTCAATCGAGATTCGTTCACGAGCCAAGGATGAACCTTCGTAGGAGTTTCTATGTTATTGAGCTCGGCTTGATGAGCTTGCATACATGCTTTTTAATACAGTGTCAAAGTTCAACTTACTCGAGCTCAGGTCCGTTTCAAGCTCATTTGAGCTCGGATCTAGAGCTAAGCAAGCCAAGTTTTAACACCTTTAAGCTCGATGTATTTTTGGAGCCAAACTTAAACCTACTACTTGGCTCGACTCTACTCGGTTACAGTCCTATGTGTTGGCTAAAATAGTTGCCTTAATACATTTACATTACTAAAAGCTTAATTAACCATGTATGTAGCACTGTAAATTAGAAGTTAATGAAAGGATATATACTACTATTCAAAGTCCTGTACTATAATTTGGCATAGTCCCTCATTCCATGTCCTTTGTGTGGGTGCTCACTACACATGGGGTTACATTTTGGTTCTGCAGATTGCTCCATTTGATCCCACAAAGAAGAAGAAGAAAAAGAAGGTAGTAGTTCAAGATCTTGAGGATAATTCTGCTGAACAGTTATCTAAGAAGACCGAAAACTTATCAAGTAAGTAGAAAAACCATATGACAATGCAATACTGTCTATGATTTGGTATGGTTCATTTCTTTGTAATTTATGCACTCCTCTTTTAGTTTAGCCACTTTATTCTTGCAACTTGTTTGCTGTTTTGCAGTTTCTGAGGGAGTAGAAAATGCCTTCGTTGGCATGAGAAAGAAAAAGAAAAAACCTGTAAGTTTGCAAGCTGCAAGCTTCATAAGCATAACACTGAATAGTCCCTCCATCTCAAACTAAGACTCGCTATTTGAATGTAAAATTTATCAAGAATTTTATCAACTAAGATAGTAGTTACCATTCACATAAAGGAGGGAGAGTTACGGACTACGGAGATCCAGACATCTGCTTAATTTGCATAATTTACAGCCAAAGAAACACAAGTCTTAATTTGAAAGTTCCAAAAAAACAAAAGTAGGGACTTATAAGTGAGATGGCGGGAGCAGTATTTTATCTTCTAACAGTTTGATTTCATTTCCTTTTAGGTGGCAACTGATTCCTTGAATGACAGAAATTTTAACACAGGAGAGGATCTGGATGGTAATCAACCATTAGACCTATCAATTTAATTACCAAGGACTTTAGCAGGTTAAAGTAATTCAAAACATCTCAAACATAAAACCTTTTTGACATATTCTAGGTCCCAGTGGAGAGGGTGAAGATGGGGAAGGAAATCCCTCACGAACACGATACCCTTGGGAAGGAACCGATCGGGATTACATGTACGAGGAAGTATGTTTCGTGTTTTTTCCTTTTCTACTATCAGATTAGTTCTCTCTAGTTGAGATATACTGTGTGAAGTTCCAAAACCAGAAATGACTTTGCCAAAGTAAGAGGTGCTACATTTAACATGTAATGTACATCAAGACCATGCATCATTTGCTTTAGCAGAAATCATACAAGTATTTTCTGAAACATACTGGGCCTACTTTTTACTGTCATATTGAGTCTCCATCTTTTCAAGATATACTATATAATGTTGCGATTCTTGTTCTTGGTCACTGCAGCTTCTAGGAAGAGTCTTCCATATTCTGAGGGAGAACAATCCAGAGCTTGCTGGAGACAGACGTAGGACAGTAATGAGGCCACCACAAGTTCTTCGAGAAGGCACTAAGAAGACTGTCTTCGTCAACTTTATGGATTTGTGCAGAGCGTATGTTTTACTTTAAACTATTGTTAAGCATTTTTATTAACTTTCTTTAAATTCTGAAAATTAATTGGTTCTTATTAAGGTTATAGTTGTGACGCTTCAATTGACTTTTGCAGGATGCATAGGCAGCCAGACCATGTGATGACTTTCTTACTGGCTGAAATGGGGACAAGTGGTTCTCTTGATGGCCAACAGAGATTGGTTGTCAAAGGTAGATTTGCCCCTAAAAATTTTGAAGGGATTCTGCGTCGATACATCAGTAAGTTTATTGCCTATTGTTTATGTTAGACTGATTTTGTGGACAATGTTTCCTGTAAACTCTCATCTATGATGGCTAATTAACCTTAAGTTAACTTTGCGATTTATAGATGAATATGTGATATGCAATGGCTGCAGAAGTCCAGATACAATTCTTTCAAAAGAGAATCGCCTGTTCTTTCTCAGATGTGAGCAGGTAATCTCTATTTTTATGTATCTGCGCAGTTCTTGTTGTCATTTGCAGATAAGTCTTCACATCATTTCAAAATTTCTCTATGTTTCTACCATATCTTCAATTGTTGATTAAGGAAGGTTTATTTATCTTGAATATTTTGTGCCTCTGTTCTCGTAATTGGTAGATTGTTTTAAAACAAAAGTGGGATTTGGTTCATTCTTCTTTTTAGTTTTAATTTATTTTAGTATCATTCTTTTGCCAGTGCGGTTCTGGGCGGTCTGTAGCTCCAATAAAGGCTGGTTTTGTTGCACGGGTTGGACGTCGCAAGGCTGGGTCATGAATATTGGGTCCATGTATTATTTTTCCAAAATATTTCACCTCTGCTATGAAATTCTCCTTTAACCTTGTGAAGCATAAAAATTTTGTTTTTCAATTTTGCAGTCAATGTTGATATAAGAATGATAACATTGATCATTCAAGGATGTTCTTGTATTATTGTTTGTTTGGAGATGGAAAACACTTCCAGCCAATTTTCAAGATGCTTTGGGTTTCAAATAATCAAAGTTCTAACTTCTAATCTACTGCAGTCAGTGGGGGATGTGTGATCAATGTGTCAGGTGATGGATATGAATAGAAACACTAGTTACAAATATAGACCATATTTAGTACAAAAAAAAAAGGAATGACAAAGAAAGGGAAAACTTGCTTCAGTTCTGTTCATCTCGTTCCACGTGAAATTTTATCTACTTGGGTATCCGTAATGCAACAATCATGAGTGATCATAGAAAACCAGTGCACCTTCGCAAACTTAAGATACTGAAAGCAGCATGAGAAGTACATTACTCTAAAAAGAGATTACAGGAGAGACAATTCTCATTTCTTCAATTACATCAGGTATTTACATAGAATTTGCCCCACTGAAACAGAGATATATATGTAGCATGTTCTAAAATTTGCATTAAATCATGTGGAAAAAATGTCTTTGGACTGGATGTCGCTGATAACTATCAAGGAAGCCATACGCAACTTAGAAAGGTATAGCAGGCAGTGAAAGAACCAATCGTACAAGAAGATCTCATCTTGGGAAACAATCAAACGCAAAAATCTCCTTCAAGATCAATAAATCAAGCAAGAGAAAGCCGCTAAAAGAAAGAAACATGTGATTCTAATTCAAATTTATCAAGAAAGAAAGTATTAAGCGCTTCAACTTACTACTAGGTGATCACGTAGTGCAACGAGATCCGGTTTTCTAACATATGAAAAGTGAGACACTAGTACCCGTGGTCCACTTCCATCTACTTGTAGCTGCATCAAAGACAGTTTCATAGCTTATGTCATAAATCCAAACCTTTTAGCGGCCACTTGGTTTGGGGTGTATTTCTCCTAGGTGAAAAATAAAATGGGGTACGTATTTTCACCTATTTCGAGTAAATAACTAAATATTGTGTTACTATAAAATTATGAATAACCGCATACATGCACAAACTATAGCTATGCAATTTTACACAAAAATGAAGTAAAAAGTTGAACAGAAGATAGTTGAAGACCTATAAGCCACCATTTCATTTTTCGCTTAGGTAACAATTATATCAGCCCTGAACCACATGAGCCCTTAAGCACACAGGAGACAGTACAAAGAATTGAAAAGCTTAATGATGAAGTACTTACATTACCAAGTAACTTCCTACTTGGTTAAGCTAAATTTGGAGAGAACTGCGGCCGCTTGGTCCACACCCAACAAGAAATAGGGATGGCGCAGAGCAGATGCAGCTGATAAACGCCCCCTTCTAAGGAAACCTCTCTCCGAAATAAGTTTAGTGGCCAAATCCCAGCCTCTACCTGAATCAAGATCCAGAATACTGAGGTCAGGCCTCATCCGAGTGTTCTCCCTCCATTTTCTCAAGTCATAACCAACCGTCTTTATTTCTAGATTGAAATTCTTTAAGCCTGCTGTTGATCTTAGGGTTGGTATAGCCATTTGCATCAGTACTATCCCCGCGGAATACATATCAAAGAGATCGGGACTGTTTAGCTGCAACAATAACAATAAAACCCATTATACCACTTTCAAGGAAACATATTCATATGTTTTCTTTCATATAATACAAAGAAGAACTGATACACACACAATGATTCAAACAGGATACGCTGACACAACTTTTCTTTGTCAACAAATGTATGATACAGTATGTCGTTTTATATTGAATATAATATTTATAATGATTTGTCGCCGTTTAAGGAGTATTTGTGCTTCATAGATTTCTTAGTCGCGTTCATTTTAAGCATAGTGCTCCAAGAAACAATTAAAAAAAAAAGTTGATGGATTCAGTTACACAAAGAAGTACCTGCCACAAAATAGGAGAAAAAAGAGCAGCAATTGGCTCCGGTGGTGGATTTGGTGTTTCCTCGGGCATTACATATAGTTCTGGGGGACAATAGTCAGGGTCAAGAAGTCCGCGTTTGGGTACATAGTTCTTGCCAATGCGAAGATCTGCTGCTGCACCAAAATCTATGAGCTTGATCTGTCCCTTCTTTGTCACCACTAAGTTGGATGGCTTTACATCACGGTGGACAATACCTGTGTCGTGGATCTTCTTGAGTGATGTTATAATCTGACGCATTATTTGTTTGACGATTAATGCATTGCGCTCTATAGAGTCCACTGCTCGTAAGACACGACCAAACATTGCCGACTCTAAGTTCAAAGGGAAGCTACGATCTTTCATGTAATCAGCAAGGTCTAGATCTCCCTGTCACAAGGAGGCTATAAGTCAACTTTCGTGGTACACATATAGGCACAATTCTGTAGAAACAAGTTAAGTTAAACAAGAAGTATCGTAAAAGGTCCAATACATAATAATGCATGCTCTCATGGGACAATAAATTTCTGTGAGTCACCAAAATGAGTCATAAACTTGTGCATAATCATGGAAGTTAACCAAACATGTTTTTAACGACCTAGACGAAGGCTTTAGAATGGGAGAGCAAAAGAACATATATACAATTATCATTGAAGCAAAGACCCGAAAATAGCAGGGGTACCTCAAATTTCCAGACAAGCCATTTCTCACCCTTAATAAATTGTGAATTAGTTGTGTCAGAAACAAAACTTCCAAGGAACTTGGCGCATGTCTCGGGAGCTGCTCTTGCCAACCTGTAATTAAACCACTCTTCAAACTCAGCACATTCTACAGCACCTTGGACTCCAAGTTTTACCTATGAATTTCAAAATTAGATTAACATTCCTCAATGAAAAATGGAGTGTATTGAAAAGTAGGTAAATCAAACACAGAGTAATAGGCTTCCATCAATTTCCCTCCTTGCAAAACCTCAGCAAGGAGGCTTAAAGGTCCAATGGGGATCAAATTAACAACTACGAACATACAAGAATAAGTAGCAAGTGTTAGAAGCATTATTGTCCAAAATGAGAACACATAACATACCTTTTTAAGAATAACCTTGTCTTTAAACCTAGAGTCCTTCATCAATGCTCTTCTATTTCCTGTCTTCCTGGTTCTCTCCTCCGCACTGACATTCTTGGGGACAACCACACCTGAATAAACAACACCAAAAGAGCCTTCTCCCAATTTATCCCCAACCAAGAAACTAGTCCTCTTCAAGCTCCTCTTGCCAGCCAAAGTATCAATAACCATCTGCAGAGGAGCTAAAAGATAAGCATCAATGGCACCAATAAGAACACCAGGCCTGGCAGTTAAGTATATCCAAACAAACCCAGCAGAGACCAAAATCCCCCATTTCTCTGTCTCTGGCAATTCCCCAGTAAGGGTCTGAAACTGTGCATAACCAGATTGGAGAATTGGGGAAAGAGGGAGAGATTGGTTCAGATTAAGGGTGGTGTGTAAAAGATCATCAGGAAATGCATTGCAACTGAATGGGTTGTTGGTTTTGGAAGGGTTGGTGAAGGGGAAGAGACGGTTTTGGGATTTGGGTCTTAAAGCAGGGTGGGAGAAGCAAATGAATTTGGGAGTAGTTGCAGTTGGGGAGATGAGGGAAGCCATATGCTGCTTACTAGTCAAGAAGAAGAAGAAGAAGAAGAAGAAGAAGAAGATTGAATGTGTTTTGAGGAGTGAGTGTGATGAGCAAAGGCGGGACTTTTTCCAGGTGTCTCAATACTAGGATTATCCATTTTGTCAGGGGTGTGTGGACATTGAGAATACACCCATTCATCTATGCCTTCTAGTTTTTACTGACTTATCGTACAAACCTACTTCAATTCCTCCACGAACTTCTCTTAAATTTTTGAATAGAAAATAATGATTTTTTTTTCTTCTTTTTATTGTTCATCTAGTACATTGATCGAGGGAAATTTGGTAAGATTTTTTAAATGTTTATTTTAAAATTTATTATTAAGTTGAGTTTTTTTTTAATTCAATTTATACACAGTACTTTATTTTTAAAATTTACAAAAAATATATTTTTTATTCATTTTTTAATTTTTTTCTAAAATACTAAAGAAAAATAAAAAAAAATTATTCTTACTTGAATGAAGTTTTGAAAATAGGTAAACAAAACACGATTTAAACAAAAATTAATTTTTTTTATAAAAACCCAGCCAAACAACACCTAAGATCCTAAATTAAGCAATGACATAAGTTAAAACCCATGTACTAATAAATGTAGGAATGATTTCGTACAATTTGAACTCTCTTCTTGACCTAATCTTGCTTCAATCTTATTTTATATTTTTTCAATATCCAACCTTTTTTTAATTTATTTTTTTAGAAAAAATGGGCATTCAAACTTGAGAGAGATAAAAATAGTTCATTTTGTTAAATTTTAAAAATTAAAAGGCTATTTTAGTCTTGAATTCATTTTAAAAATTAAAAGGCTATTTTAGTCTTGAATTCATTTTAAAGCTAGTCTTACACCTTGTTTGGATCGAGAGGATGGAATGGAAATGAAATGTTTAATTATGAGGAAAATGAATAGTTTTAATTTTATTGTTATTTGGATGGTTAATGGTAGAAAATAAAGGAATGAAACTAACTCTTGTTTGGATATAAAAAAGAAAGGAAACGAAAATAATTTGGTTTAATATATTGTTAATAAATTAGGGTTAAATTTAGAAGATGGTAAATATTTCATTGAAATCTTTTCTTTCCCTTTTCATTCCCCTTTACAAATTTATCCAAACAAATGATTATTTCCCTTTCTTCTTTTCTTTCCCCTTATTCCTTCGATCAAAACCAATTATTATCTCCCTATCGAGTATGAAGTACCCTTTTATGCATTCGATATTTTTTTCCATATGTTCGAATATTTATAGGAATTTATGTTCATATGTCATCCCGTAGAAATTATGTTAGTTTTTGGTAAGTGGTAGTACCTTATTATGAATGGTTCTATTTCTACCCCTAAATTTGGGTGGTTCCATTATCACTTACTACTCTTTTACTTATTACCACTCTCTCACATTCTTTGAGCTACTTCTATCTTCCCTCCTCTAGCTTTATTAACGTTAACCAACTCTCCTCCCCCTCTCTGGCGCGTTCATTATTATTATTATTATTATTATTATTATTATTATTATTTTTCATCCTTGATTTATCATTCTCACTAAAATCATGATGTAAACCCATAGATCTTTATTATAATGATTATATATACTACTCAATAATACCAACACGTAAAAACAAACATGGACACACAAATAAGGTGTCCTCCGTTACAGGGAACCAAAATTGTAGCTTATGCCCAGTTATTAAGACCGAATGTGAGCATATTTGTACACACTTAGAGGAGAAGGATTATTTAATTCTCAAGGGCTAAGTATAAGCCTATTACTTAATACTTAAAGGCCGAGTGAGGCATTATTTAGGGATGGCAACGAGTTGGGTTTAAGGCGGGTTTGGCCAACCTGATCTTGACCCTGACCCTGACCTGCATAAAAACCCGCCCGCCCCGAACCCGCCCCGAATAGTATATACATAAACCCATACCCGCCCTGCCTTGACCTGTCCCGACCCTTATTAATTATACTATATTATAAAGTTATTTAAGGAAGAAAATAGTATATTCGGGGCGGGTAGGGTTAAACGGGTTAATTTTGTGCAAATCCAAACCCAA
This sequence comes from Lonicera japonica, assembly GCA_021464415.1. Lineage (NCBI taxonomy): Eukaryota > Viridiplantae > Streptophyta > Magnoliopsida > Dipsacales > Caprifoliaceae > Lonicera > Lonicera japonica. The sequence goes on from CM038465.1 coordinate 69,837,681, forward strand.
ACTAGGTTTTTATATTAAAATATAAATATGCTCCGATGTTTAAAAAATCCATCCCGAACCCGCCCCATTCGGGTTGGGTCAAAAACTCGCCGGCTTGGGTTTTATTGCCATTCCTAGCATTGTTGATAAACATTATTTTCAATATCACATATATATTATTTATGTAGATTATTGATTTATTATAATGATTTCACCATACCATACACAAAGTTTTAACAAATCATCAATCTCCACATAAATAAAATATATATGACATATAGAACAATGTTTATCAATAATGCCTAACTCGGCTCTAGGTAACAAGTAATAAACTTATACTTAGCTTTCGATAATCAAATAATAAGCACTTTACTCGGTTTTTAAGGACTAAATGATCATTCTTTTCCAAGTGTATACAAATGTTCAAACTTGGTAGCCGGAAATCGAATATAGGCTATAAATTTGATTCTTCGTGACTGAGATAACATTCTTTGTGTGCCTAGGTTTGTTTTAGCGTATTATTGTGTATGTTAAAAAATTAAAATAAACAACTTTCTTTGTGTGCTTAGGTTTATTAACTTTTTTTTCTTGTCAAGTTTAATTTCTCTCATCTTTACTATTATGTACAACTTAGGGTTTTTTTGTATTACATCAATGGAGATTTTTGGTGGTTTTTGTGGACTTTTGGTGGCTATAATAAGAAAAAAAAGGGGCAATGGTTCAATTTATTTGAAAGGAGTTCGAAGGTATGAAGCAATGATGAAAGGGGAAGACAAGAGTTTAAAAATTTGTATTTGATCACCACTTAATTCTACCATTAAATCTTTGTTCTTTTGTGTAATACGTGAAAATGGTGTAAAAAGGTGTGGGTTGGAAATGAAAATTTAGAATGCAATTTTTTAAAGTGAAAGTGTAATAAATTATTTTTAAAGGTGAAAATAATTACACCCTTATCATTAAGACATTCTAGCGCTAAATTGCAGTGTACACTTTGTGCCTTGGTGGTATATTTTTTTTTATTATGAGGTCGTCAATTTAATTTGTTGCAGTGATAGCAGCTAATTTAAGTGGCTCTAAGACATTTATATAATTTAGACGAGAAAGAAGATGAATCGTAGAAAAGAATTTTTATATGTATAAATAGTGATAGAATAGAATTATTTAAAATGACAATATCAATGGATAAAATTTATTCTAAATGACAAATAGGAAGGGAGTGATTGGAGAGAAAATTTTCTCTGCTTTTCTATATTTTTTTTTGTTAACAGACTGAGGAAAAAAAACAAACAAACAAATAAATAAGCTCCAACAACTACAACTAATAATACCCTCAACGGGAGGAAACTCAAACCGTATATCTGTTTGGATGCTATTAATTAAATACATTTTATTCCGAATGATATTAATCGTAGATTTATTTATTATTTATAGTCTTTTCGTTTTAAATTATTGGCTTTTTTTTTTTTTGAGATATCTCAAAATAAATATATACTTATTTTATTTATTATTTATACTCTTTTATTTTTTAAATAAAAAAAGAGAAAAAAAAAGAAAGTTAAACCGAAGGTGCAGATACCTGGGGCACGGCAAAAAAAAAAAAATATAAAAATTTGGATTTTTCAAGAAGAACAATAATTTAGGACGGAGGGAGTATTATCAACAGGTGAGTGAGTGATCTTTGATTAATCAAACTACAGGCTCCAGTCCACCCAACAATCTAGGGTTGTAGCTCCACCATGTGTGATTGCGTTCCTTCTTCTACTCTCCAGGGGACTCATCTCTTCATTATCAAGATTCCAAACACTAGATTATTCACTCCCAAAACCCCAACTTCTTTACCCATCTTTAATCAACGCTATTCCCGTGGTATAAGGCCTACAAATAGCGGCCTTCAGTTTATTAGCGCTACATTAGAATCGAACGGGGCTCATGTCAACTCGCCCAAATCTACCGGGTCAGAAGAACATACATTATACGGGCAATTGGAGTTTAAGCATAATCAAGAAACGAAATTCGAAGAAAGAAAATTAAAAACCTCACTTTCCAACAAGAGAATCGATGAGGAAGTTTCCTTGGGTGGTGATTTTATTGGGTATGATGACAAGACTGTAACAACAGAGCTCAAAGACGAGGAGGAGGAGGAGGATTTGGTGCTTAAAATTAGCGGGTCAGAAGAAGAATCAGGTGGTGGTGGTGGTGGAGGAGGATTGAAGATTGAGGAATCGGAGAAGAATCTCAATATGATGAGGAGGGGAAGACAATTGATGAGGAGGTCCAATTTGATTGCAAAGCAAGTCATCAGCTTGCATTCTGCTCTTAGCTTGGGTTTTGTTTCCCAGCTTTGGGTGGACACCAATTCTGTGAGTCAAAACTAATTCATCTTCACTTTAAAACTCTGAATTTTATTGGTATGAAATCTATACAGCTTGTGAACTTTACAGAAGCTTCAGTTGTAAGCATACAGCACCCAAGTGATATATATGGACATGCTTTGTGTTTATGCGTTCTTCTGTTCCTTGTCTAGTTAATAAATCCTGTTGTATTATTACTATTTCCTCTAAGAATTGAATTATATTCCAAAAATTTTGGCACTTCAAAGCTAGCATGCCTGGGTTTTGAGCGAGTTGGATAGCCTAATTGGTAAAGGTGCCCACCTGGACTGGATTAGGGAGTTGGATGCCTGGGTTTTTTTTTTTTGAAAAAAATGAAAGAAAACAAAGCTAGCATGCCTGGGTAATAGTTAGCCATCTGCAACTCCCATTACTGTGACTAGCATATTTTCTTTTATACTGTTATTAGTACGTTATAAGTTTCGATGAGACTGAATCTGCACCCCCCCCTCTTCCCTTCTTTTAAACACAGTGGGTGGTATTGATTGTAGAGGTGAGGCCAAGCTTACTTTCTGGGGAACTAGAAAGGTTTCTTCTCGACGATATTAGCCAGGTAGATTTCTCTCTCTCTCTCTCTCGCGGCAGGATGTTTTCTCTGTTGACATGTTAATAAATCATGGGCAACCATTGGTATCTGTACCTCTATTTTAAAATATTTGTATCTTTGTGTGTATATAATATCTTCTTGAGCAGTAAACTGTATTTTTACAAGTCATTTTCTCATTACAATAGCATGAACATCTTTCTTCAATTTCATATCATATTTTGAATGCTATTGTTCACAGGTTGGTGATGTGGTGCTTATTGAGGATGAAAACACAATGGAAAATGAATTCAAAATGGTTGGACTGGAGACATTGGTATGCTTCATCATCTTCAAATATAACGAGTCCAGTGTAAATAAATGTTGGTTATAGGCACCTGATATGTTGAGGTCTTCAGACTAATTGGTCAGCACAAATAATTCCTATTAGGCAATCAACCCAGATCAGATGCATACACCTATAAACATGTGTTGCATTCTTTACCGGGGCACCGTACCTTGAGAAAATATATCCTAGAATTGCTGGTTTCGTTCATTGTGTACATTATAAGGTCTTTTGGTAACAATTTTGATCTGTGAACAGTCAATTCTGAAGATGTTTCTTGTGCGTTTGTACGATTGGAAGCAAAATAGAATCATTGCATGCTTATGCCATGTTAGAATGCCCCTTCTATTTGCCATCAAATTAACTTGGTTATTCAGTATCTTATATATCACTTTATGTCTATGATTTGTTTAACTAGTGCTCTATGTTAGGTAGGATACAATGTTGTAACACCAGGTCGACGAAACATTGGCAAGGTGAGACTACAATTCGTTCATCACTATCCACAAGAAAACAAACTCTTCATGATATAAACCTTTCCACAATTATCTTATAACCCCTATATTTGTAGGTCCGTGGATTTACTTTTAACATCAACTCAGGGGCTGTGGAGTCGCTCGAGCTCGATTCCTTTGGACTCTCCATCATTCCTTCAAGCTTGGTAAGTGAATGCTGCACTCACTTAATGTAGATCATCATCCATATCCCTGTGATCTGTACATTGAAAAATCTCACTCCTATTAAAAATAATATATATATATATATGTATATAATATATATGCTATCCATTTGATTGCACTAGGCTTCCTTCTTTACCTACTATTTCCTGCTAGGCTGACAATCTTTGCAGAACCCACCATCTTGAGATGAACAAGACACAAATTTAACCGGTTTGGATTACCTTACCCTTTGCCTGGTTCAAGTTTTGTGTTTTCTAGGAATCTTAAATTGGTAAATTCACATGTAAATCTCATACTGCATACTATGAGTTTGGATGACATTATGCTAATTCCTATGCTAAAACTCAGAACTTTACATGTGTAATTATCAATTTTTTATGACAGAAATGAACAAAAGCTCGAAACAAAAGGGCACTTAACGTTTTGACATCATTAATTGGTTCTCCCACCAGACACATTCAAGCAAATGTGTGACACAACCCGTAAATGGGTTGGCTATGGTTTGACCCAATTTTGACTTGATTCAAACTTGACACAACCCATTGGCAGCCCTAGTTTCTTGTTTTTTTTTTTTTGATAACCATGGGTATCGGAGCCCCACCCTCACTAATCCCATGAGGCCTTGGTTGTTCGACTGGGAGACACCCCCAATGGCCCAAGAAATGTTTCATGCAGCGAGGAATCGAACCTGAAACCGTGTGCCTACCCACACAGTCCCAAGTTCGCCCTTATTGTGGCAGCCCTAGTTTCTTGTTATGGTATTCGCACTAGAAAAAATGCAATTCTCTTGTCATTAAAACGTCGTCCTTTGTAGAGTTTTAGCCAAAAATAGTTTGTTATTTTTCCAGGTGAGCACTTATGCGTTGTTTGTTAAAGATGTGCTTGAAGTTGCATCCGACACAGTGGTGGTGCATGAAGCAGCAGCCTCACGCATACAAAGACTAACAAAGGTACCTCCCTCTACAAACATTTTTTTTTTTTTTAAAAATCAAATTAAATTAAGGGAGGACTAAGTCTCTCCCAGTGGTAGGCAACCTCCAATCTTGCCTTGAGGTCAAGTGTTCGACTTATGAGGGTGCGAGGGGGGTTTTTTTCTTTGTTTGTAGAATTAGGGGAGAGACTTAGACCTCCCTTAATTTTATTTTGTTTTAAAAGGCCTCTCCTCAAGATTCGAACCCTTGACCTCCCTCTACAAACTTGAGTTCACTTATACTTGTAATAGAGTTTTGCTATACTTCAAAATTACCTCGTTAGATCCCAAACAAAATTTTCATTTTCAATCATTGTTTTCCCTTTCAGTTGCACCTACATATATTTACTTAACATACCTACGGACAGAAGCACAATGCCTAGGGTGTGATAGGCCACTTTTTGCAAGCCATAGGATGGTCATACAACCTATTCAATTCCTTAAAATTCCAGGATGTCAATTGTCACCTCCCTCCTCAAGAAATTGAATTCCAAGGGAATATTGCACTTTTTTCAAAGACAAGCTGGCTTTTACTTTACATTATCTTAACTTCCCTTCTTTTGGTGCTGATTGGCATCAAAAGATGGAAATCACTCTACTTTCCATGTTAAAGTCTGGCCAATCAAACACCTTCAAATGACGTTTTCAGCAAAAACTAATTGCTAGCAATTCAATTGCCTAGAATTCACTTGTTGGCTAGCCTTTTTAATGCTTGCAGTTAAAACCACCCTTACTTTTACATCAAAGAGAATCGGAAATATTTTGCACGGAAAAAGAAAACATAGGGAGGTGGGCTTTGGATTCCATAAAAAATCGCCAAACGAGGGTAAGTAATGGAAGTTGTACCATGGAAATTGATTCCTTGGAAAACCAAGGCAATTAAGCAATACCAAAAATGAAAAATATCAAATGCTGGGCATTTTAAGCAAGCAAAGAAGTGCAATCAAACATAGTTTAAAGAATCTACACGACCTTATAGTTAATTGTGCTGGTCAGAGAAATTCTCCTATCACGTCTGGCTCAAAGAAAAGGTAATATAATCAATCATATTGACAAATGACAATAAAAGGTTATTGTTTGTAAAACAAGTTGCCGACTTACTTATGAGCTCTATTTACTTATCTTTTGATTCTACTAGTAAGTAAGATTTTTTTTATTTTGTATTTGGGCAATGGCAGGGGTTTTGGGATGATCAGAAAGTGGGGAACTCAGTAGATGAGATTGAAGAATATTCGGACCTCGGAATAGAACCGGTTGAATCCGATTATGGTCGTGACAGGAAGAGAAGAAGTGGTAGGCAGAAATGTCACCCAAAAATGAAAGAAATCCCGGAGGAGTGGGAGCTTCCTATGGATTTTTTATGAATTGGATGGATTGATGATGCTTTCCTCCCTTGTATATATATACATGAAATGGTCTCTTTTTTTCTATATATTTCTTTTTAGGGCATCCACATCCGCATCCACATCAACATCCAGGAGACAAATTTTTTACAGTAAGTAATGGACGGTGGCAGAATTCAAATGACCCATGTGATTAATAAGTTTCCTTTTTGCATATACAGAATTGATTATTACGACACTCCAGAACATTTTGTCTTTGTCGTTTACAATTATATTCTCTGCTGCCTGCCATAGAGTATTAGAGTCAACAAAAGGAGCAGATCTATGTTAGCTTAGGGGAAATCGCTCTTCTTTCTTTTTTTTTTTCTTTCCAAAATTGAGTTGAGCAGTTTAAAATAGATTGGGCAACAATTTTATAAGCTCACGATTTTATCTGTTATTTTAAATATGCATTTTTTTAATTTTTTTTTTATAATAATCTCTGCATTTCGCTTATGGTTGAATTTGTGTCTCTTAATTGTGCAACAATCAATTCATTAGTAATGTCAAACAAATTACTCTTCATTCATTAAAATGACAATTTCATATCAGATGCACTCTTGTATATAGAAAAAATAATGTTATAAATATGATTAGAGGTAAAAAATAAAATATATATATATATTTTTTTTGTTTATATCTGTCTCAAATTAAGATTAAGATTGCCGCACAATGCAATCTTAATTTGAGACAGAAATAAAAGCAATCTTAATTTGAGACAGAAATAAAAGCAGTTTTGACATACAATTTAATTAATTAATTTGACAAGTTAAACTGAGTCATGCCTCAACCAAGTTTGCGTTCTTAGACCATCTGCAATGTGTAAGGTAAAATGGTAAAAAAATTTACAATTTTAGCAATTCTCTCTCCGTAGTGCGTATGGGGTAAAAGACACATCACGCCTCTCGCGATTGACTGTACGTCGTGCCCATGCCCCGTCAGCGTAGCTCACGATGTTCAGAACATCGCGCGGTGATGACTGTACATCACGCGATGTTCAGAACATCGCGCGGATCATTGTCAGGTGATGACTGTACATCAGGCGATGTTTAGAACATCGCGCGGGGTGGTGTCAGATTCTCGCGGCATTCAGTCCATCGTTTGTCAGAAATGTTTGTCTCCCCTCACTTTTACCATTTCTCTATCATTTTACCATGCCATTTTAACAAATAGCATATGCGCTGCACATCAAAAAATGATAAATATACAAATTTAACAACTGCACCGGAGATGGTCTTATGCATGGAAGAATAGAAAATTGGAAGGCTCGGCTACAGTGACTTCATCTTTTTGTAAATTTACGGGTGAAAAGAATCTAAGGTTTATTATACTTTTATTCCCTTTTTCTTTAATCAAATGTACTCCAAAATCTATAAATATTTATAGAATAAATAAAGTAGCCGTTAGTCCGCCTCTCTACTTTGAAATTCAAACCCAATTTCCCCTCTTTATACCCCCAACCAATTTCTATTTATTCTCTCATAGTCATCTCCCTCTCAAAACAACAAACTTTCCGAAAATGTTGACGGCTCAATCTCCATTCTCCGGCCGGCTAAAATCAGGCCGGCGACCACTGCAACCAAAAAATTCTCCGGCAATTCCCGTAGTCAATAACAATGTGAAGCCGAATCTGATGCTTGGTATTGAGATCTCGCTCACAGATAATAATTTTAACAAAGAGAATCAGCTGATCTACACAACTCCGACGAAGATGGAATCGTTGGATCCGTCGCTAGCGGAGGAGCTCAGTGTAATCAGAGAAAAGCTCGATCGATTGAGATTAGAGAAAGAGAAGACAGAGAAGTTGCTGAAAGAAAGGGATCTAATGCTTGAAATGCAGATGAATGAGATGGAAAAGAGAGGCCAAGTGCAAAGGATGCTCGAGATCGAGGTCGATCGGCTCTATCGGCTAAATCAGCTCAGATCTTCATGTATGGTAGGACTTCAGAATATTGTTCGTTTTGTTGGCAACATGCCATTAAAAACTTTTAAGAGGTGAAATTAGGTCTGAAGCTTAATGGTTACTCACCAGTAATGACAAAATTACTTAAAAGCGTATCTTTTGAGAGATAGATGAGGGGCAAAAAAGTTCAAACAATATTTTTAGCGCTAACATTTCTAAATTGAGCTACTTTTGCTTATTGCTGATGATTATTAATACACTTGGTTATTATAATGTATTTGAGTTAGAGGATGTCTTCAATATAGAGGGAAGTGTTTGGTAGGATAAGAGAAAATATGGAGATTTTATTTTAAAATATAGCAAGAATCTGTTTCTACATACTAATTTATTGGACAATTATTCTTTCAGAGAGTGACTTCAATACGGTCGCTGAGAGATAAGGAGCAGGAAAAGAAAGTCAAGGAAGATCCTTCAGTGGCAAGTGGAAAAACATTGTTTTTCAATTTCAGTTGACATAATAATATGTTTGACTCATCTATGAACTGATCAAGATTTTCGTTTTCAATTTGCAGAGTGAAAAGATTGAACAAGATAGGGAAGAATCAAAAGATGAAAGCACGAGTTCGAGTTCAGAAATCGATAGAGAATCTGGTTAATTCCATTTTACAGCAGGATTTGTATGCAATTGATGTGTATCCAAAATGGTTAAGAGAAGTTAAAAGATATAATAGCTCATTGTATTCTTACCGGAAAAAGGGGGTGTGGCACTTTGCCTCTTTGAAACAAGTTCCACTTCATTTTGTTGTTAATTTTAGCATTGCCATTGCCAAAGAATATATATATTGATTGCATGTTAGAAATAATTCACTTCCAAAGTAATTTATTTTCAGGTAAAACAAATTCCATGGAGAAACTTGGGAGGAGTTAAGATTTGTTCTTTTTTGTCCGTAATCGCTGTGCTACAAGACAATTGGGCTTGAGATGAAGGTTTTTTTTTAAAAAAATACATGTGGGAAATGAATTGCCTAAAAATTAGTTAATCAAATACTACAAAGTATGTAACACTAGGTTTTCCAATTTTTGCCACATCAACACTTAAACAAACCCTAATTTCTAAGAAGAATTAGGGTGTGCCCGTACCGTATCAAAAAAATAATGCATTACTTTAAGATCTCTAGTTGCATGAAATTAAAAGATTTGGTCTACTCACTTTGAAATTGAAAATTTGTTGTTCCTTGCAAATATATTAAAATAGTAGTGTTTAACTTTAAATAACAATTCTTGACTTTCTATAATAATATTATAGTCTTATAAACCCCATAACAATACATGGGCCTTGTGAGCCTTATAAAAAGAATATATATTGCCACTACTCTAGGTTTTGCATGCTATTCGGCGTGGTGATATGAAAATATAGATATAGATATAGATATATAATATTTGACAATCTCTCCAATTTGAGTTGTGTTTAATTATCTTTAAATGTTGCAAAAAGGTTTAGTTTATTGTAATGTGCAAGACAGTGTCTTTGATTAACATTGTAAGTGAAAATTTTACTCAACTACACAACCTCACTAACCTAATATTTTGACTTCTTTTATATTTTGAATTACGTGACATAATTGACTACAATATATAAACTTCAACACAACTCGTTAACGCAATTCAAAGTTAACTGGTTCAAAGTGTTGAGTTAGCATGGTTTGGTCAAATTTGAGTTGGTAACTGACTAACATGTTTAATGAACGGATTGTGTCGAGTTAGTATATATAACATGATTAACCTGATATTGACATGTTTAAACTCAGTTAGACAGGTGAAACAATTCTTATTTATTTAGTTAGTGATATTAGCATTATATAAAAAAAAATACTTTAACACTTTAAAATCATCTTTAATAACTAAAAAGTATCTTAAAAAAGTCATTAAAAATAATTTTAAATCCACAACTTTCAATCAATAAATCCATCTTCAATACAATCGAATAATCCAATTAAATATTGTTAACAACCACTAAAACAAAGTAAAGAGGGAAAATGTAAAGAAACAAAAAAAATAAGCAGGGAAAAATTAAGTGGAGAGTTTTGTGAAGAAAAAGAAATTTTAAGTCTCCTTTGATTCACAGATTAGAAGACTCGGTAAGTATAAATTCCAAAAATACTTTCCTGGTATAGGGGAAATCATTCCACTCAGACATCATGAGATTGATTTTCCTTTCTAATTTTCCAGCATTTGTTGGAAAAAGTTTTAGACAATAATATTTCTACCTAAATATGCTATATATTACCAAATTTTTATGATGTTTTTATTTTAAAATCAAGGGTATTATTGAAATATTGATATATTTTTACTTTCATTTTATGTACCAACAAAATACTGGAAGGGAAATCAAATGGTATTTCTTGATTACTTTCCATGCTTTACCAAACATAGGAAATAAAATATAACAGGAATTTTAGTTTCCCACCCCATGAAAAAAATAAAAGAATTGATTTTCATTCCGTGAACTAAACAATGCATTAGAGAGGGATTTGAAGAGAGAGAGACATAGGGGATATTAGTGAAAATTAATAAAGAGAATTCTATGAAAAAAGTCAAAAACTTTAGAGAGAAAGAGAGAGTTGGGTTGTAGGTCATATTAAAAAAATAAAGAAAAATGAAATTGATCCAGATAAATTCTACACCACTGGATTTGTTGGAACTACTTATAGCCGCACGATTAAAAAGTTATTGGTCAATGTCAAGCTACAATAAATGTTTCGGATTGTAATATAAATGATGTTTAGAGGAGTAACCAGTGCATTTAAAGAGGTTTTCAATTTTTTAATAAGTGAAGGGTATTTATATTGCCAAAACGATTATCTCTTTGCCAAAGCCTATCTCTTTACCAAAGAATAGTACTGATTTGAGAAGTTTTGTATGTTTTCAATGTTATACATTGCTTTAACAATAACCATAATTGATTTGACAATAATATCACCCTAAATAAAACACATTAGACAACATTCAAAGTCAATTGAATAAACAAGATAAAATATAAGATATAAAATTCAACAATGTTATCTCTGCTATAGATATAGATAGAGGGTCAATTTAAGGGACATGATAAATTGTATACGTTGAGATTTATTATCATACTAGGGTGTGCCCGTGCCTCCGGCACTATTCAAAAAAATATGTTACTTTGTTTAAGATCTCTAGTTGTATGAAGTTAAAAGATTTGATTCATTCACTTTGAAATTAAAAAACTACAGATCATTGCATATATTAAAATAGTAATATTTAACTTCAAATAACAATACCCTTGACTTTCTATAATAATGTTATAATCTTATAAACCCCATAACAATACTTAAGCCTTGTAAGCCTTACAAAAAAAAAAGCATATATATTTATTGACCACCACTTTAGGTTATGCTTGTATTGTTCGGCACGGTGATATGAATATATATATGTATATATATATATTTATTTATACTCTCTCCAATTTGGGCTATGTTTAATTATCTTTAAATGTCGCAAAAGGATTTAATTTGCATGAAAGTGCAAGACAGTGTGTTTGATAAACATTGTAAGTGAAAATTTTAATCAACTTCAACATAACCTTGCTAATCCAATATTTTGACTTCTTTTATATTTTGAACTATGTGACATACATAATTATAATATAAATTTCAACACAACTCGCTAATGCAATTCAAAGTTAACAAGTTAATGTGTTAGATTAGCATAGTTTGGTCAAATTCGAGTTGAAAATTGACTAACATGTTTAAACAAATCATGTGGAGTTAGTTTATATATAACATGATTAACTTGAAACAGACATTTTTAAACTTAGTTAGGCTGATGAAATAATTCTTATTTATTTGGGTAATGATATTAGAACTATATAAAAAATATTTTAATACTCTAAAATTATCTTTAATGACTAAAAAGTGTATGTTCCATTTTTTTTATATAAAATGTCACTAAAAATAATTTAAAATTGTTAGAATACATTTTGTGGAGTGCTAACATCATTACTTTTATTATATAACTTACTTTAGAATACTTATTTGACACGCAATTTAATTATATTAATTTAGCGATATCGTGTAACATAGATATTACATCTAACATAATCAAGATCAACTAATGGAGTCAGATTCATGTTAATAATAAAACTATTAATTTGTACCACAATTTACACACAAATACACTTGGGCCACCCCCATCTTTCTCTTCCTCTCTGTGTAGTGCAACCAAATTTAAAAGATTCTTTTTTTTAAAAAAAAAATCAACTAAAATTTTAGAATAAGAATGAGGGTCTTTAAATTCAAAACCCAAACACACATTAACTTTAACATAAAATTCTTTGACAAAAAATCCGACCATCAAAACCCAAGAAATTTACAACCTCTACCACACTACACTTCTTGATCCTCACCCACAAAATCCACAAAAGAATAATCCAATGAAATAGCATCAACAACCATTAAAACAAAGTAAAGACTGAAAATGCAGAGAAACAACAAAATGAGCAAGTTAAAAATTAGGGAAGAGTTTTGTGAGGATAATTGTTTTTTAAAGAGGGATTTAGAGAGAGAGAGAGAGAGACAAAGGAGATATTCTTAAAGATCTGGAGAGAGAGTTATGTGAAAAAGAAAGAGAAGAGAGTTAGAACTTTATAGAGAGAGAAAGAGAGAGTTGAAAGGTAGATCATATTGAAAAAATAAATGAAAAATAAAATTGACCCAAATAAATTAGGGGCAATTGGGCATAAGGGATCATTACAATAACAACATAATTGCAAATGCCCATTATAAATTAGCATTATAAATTAAGGACATCATAGGAAAAAGACATTATACCCCTTCCTTATTTAACTAATAATACAATAACCATAAACATAACATCTCCCCCACATACACCTCCATATAGCCCGACAAAGCAGGGGTGGGTTGGCCCCATTCATTTCACATTATGTAATCTAGTATTTGTTATTGTAAAATTTTACTTCAGCTAAACACGACTTTGTACAGAAATACTATCTATTTAAAAAAAAAAGGAAGCTAGTTCTTATTAATTAGCCGATGTAGCTGAAATTCTCAAACTACAGGGGCTAGCTATTATTAAACCATTGTGTATGTATTTAGCACCTTCTGGTTGCTGTCAAGGTGGTGCTAAATGCATTTAGCACCTTCTGGTTATTGTTCAAAAGGTGCTAAATGCATTTAGCACCTTCTGGTTGCTGTCCAGGTGGTGCTAAATGCATTTAGCACCTTCTGAACAACGACCAGAAAGTTTCTAGCCATTACCAGCACCAAGCACTTGCATAACAATTGTCTAATCTCTGTCGAATCTATTAAAATTCAAGGATTAAAATTAAATTATGAAGAATTTACCGAAATTCAATCTATAAATTTAAAACAGTAGTTGTTTTAATTATCTTTTCCGATTGAATCTTTAGGCTCGATATCTATTCTCTAATTTCAATTGAAAAGGTAAAGATATATTAAAAAATTTAATTGCCCACAAAACAATTCGAGATGTAAAGCAAAGAAACAGTAATGTCTCCTTATTTATTGATTTTCCCCCACTATTTCAAGGCCAAGTGAACTGTAACCTCAAATTAGCAGAGTTTCATTATATCTCTAGCATCAACCTCACCTTCCTCAACACCCACCACATCCACCGGCGACTTTTCCGGCACACGGATGCTCACAATCGTCGACGCCTCCCTGAAGATAACCCTCATTCCGCACTAGCTTGGGGAGTTACGTTGATGGGTGGCATTAGAGGAGTGACGACGAGATGGAGTTTTCCAGCGGCTTGACTCATAGATCTGATCGCCTTTGATGAATAAATAAATAAAATGAATAGAATGAATTTATATAAATGTATAGAGAGAGAAGGGGATTACGCTTTCGGGTTTGCCACTGATTTGAGCAACAGCTTTGGTGGCTTTAGAGAAGACCGACAGAACCAATGGAGCAGAGAGGAAATCTGCGGCGACCATTAATATTTATCATTTTCCTTCAAATAAATTGATATTATGAAAAGTGTCCTTATTGGCTAATTCCTTTTATTAAACATGAGTCTGTCCTTAAAATCATAAAATATTACGGAGCGAGACCTTAGAGCTTATTATCTCAATAAATTATATATTACTAGATTTATTAGAACCACCTATTTTTACAGCGGCAAGATAAAAAGTTATTGGTCAATAATATCAAGCTACAATAAATACTTTGAATTGTAATATGGATATATTATTATGTGTCCTTGACAACTGATAAATTGTTACAATGCATCACATACTTGGCACATATTTTGATCGTCCTAAAATATTATTATTTAAGAAATTACAAATCTACCTCTACTTCTTCTCCGGCATTATGTAAAACGGATTTTTGAGTGGTTTGTATGAAATATATCCAATTGGCATCTTCAAGTTCTGCTGGATGTAGTTAACAAAAATAGGTGTGTCGACATCGGGGCCTAGAGATGGGCTATAAATATAAACCTAGTTATGGAGCATGCAATACGGGAGGGGGCAGTGGGACTTTTGGAATTGGAAGAAATACATTTCACGAAATAAGGAAAGCCATTAGGCATGGGGTCCAAACAATGTTAATCTACTAGACAATGCGGATTGGTATATTTTTTACAAATAATTACATCCTCAATCAAATTAAAAGAAAGATAGAATAGCATGTTAAATATGTGTCGGAGTCGTCACCAGTTAATCTGAGTGGCATTTCATCGGTTTTGTAAAAATAAAATACAATTTAATATCTTTTACGCAAAGAGTAATGTAAAATTTATTTAATATTTTAATTTGACTGTTTTGATTACCTGCTGTAATTATGAATCTCGTTTGAGTTCATATTATTATTACTAATTAATTAATACACCGTGAAAGTACTAAACATATTACTATTTTATTTTATTTATGTATTATTCTAGAAATAATAATAATAATAAATAAAATAAAATTATACTCTATTATTTATATGGAAAAACATAATATATATAAACATTTTATTTTATTAGAAAAAGGGTGTTTGTTCCGTTGAAGTGTAAACAAACGAACGAACAAAGAAACAGAAAGAACTCAAGAAGATACAAAACAAGAGAGGGGTGATTAAGGGGCAGCGGTGCGGGGGGGCCGGATTTCCATTTCATTTTTGATTTACAGGGAAGAGAGGACAGAAAAGAACAGAAAAGAAAAGAAATGATGAGTTTAATAACTCACCCCATAAGGCCCCCCTTCCATCTATAATCAATCTCCTCCTTTCCCTTCCATTTGTTACTACTTATCATCCAAATTTACCCTCTCTCTGCAATTTCAATTACCCCTAACACACACATTATTACAATTACATACATACATACATACATACATACATACATACAGGTAAACTTTCTCCCTATTTTTCTTTTTTAATTTTATTAATAAAAAAAAAAAAAAGCCTTTCAGATCTGCTTTTTGCTATGATTTTCGTTTTCAGTGCATTGAATGACATCTGATTCTGATTCATTTTCTGGTCCCCGACCTGATCTCATCAGTTTTGGCTTCCAACAATTTCGAGGAGGTGATCAGACCTACTGCTTTTTTTTTTTTTTTTTTCTTTTCCCGTCACAGAAAATTTTACGCAGGTTAGGTTCTGTATCTATATTTGTTTTTTCACTTTCACATTGTTGGAACTTTCCTTGTTTTGGATTGATTTGCAATTATCTGATCCCGTGGCTGGTGCATGTAGCATTGATGAATGACATTACAAAAATCGTTTTTTTCTCAGGCTCTAGGGTTTGCAACTTGGAGCGTCCTTTTATTTTTTTGTCTGATGCATTTTGCTGTGCTTTCTTTTCCTTTGTCTTTTTTGATTTCAGTTTTGGCATTTCTTGCAGAGGGGTAGGGGGAGGGGAAGCAGAGTAAGGGACCTGTCCGAAAAATTCAAGGGAATTGGAGCCTTTCAGGTTCTTGAATTCTTCAACCTTTTGTCCTCTGTGTTGGAGAACAAAAAATAGAAAAAAAGATCCGTTCTTGGACATCTTTCTTGGCACAATAGCCTCTATTTCTCTTCCCCAGGCAGGCAGGCAGGGTGGGTTTTGAGGGATAGAGAAAATTGTAGTTACTTTGGAAGCAAAACTTGGACAGGTGCATTGCAATTGTTTCAACCAGGTATATAATATAAACACATTCCCCTTTTATTTCGTACATAGCAAATTAATAAATTTAAATGATTCGATAAAAAGGAGCATGGAATTCTTGGTTGGGGAGGGTAATGGACTTAGATGAGCAAATAGTATGATGTGGTTGTAGGTTGTTAGAAGGGTGCTGTGTGGGTTTAGTGATGGTGTTCTCCAATGTGAATCCATTGGGGAACTCTTTATGAATGAATCCAGACAAGTCTTTGCTTCCACCTTATGAGCCTTTGGTAGTGCCAGATCCCAATCCTCCCCAGTCTTTGGAGAATAGCTCCTTGGGTGACCCCTATAGCAATGCGCTGTTCTCTTCTTGGATACGTGACAACCAAACAGGAGGCGATTTGTTTGAAGTGAACCCAGGGGGCCAAAGAATTGCCCCTATTGGAGATATTCGGCTCTCTGAAAAACCTGCTGAACTTTCTGCTTCATTTTCTAAGTCCCAGCACCTCTATCAGCAGTTTCAAATGGAGCACCCCCCACGAGAGAAGAAAAGAATGGTATCGTGGGGTGGTGCAATGGATCTTCTGGATGGTTCCACAAATTCCGAAATTTCTAAAGCTGTGGCTCAGCCGGATTCCTCTCGGGTCCCACTGGAAGTATCTAAGGCTTCATCTCGGAGTCAAGATAATGTGACCAAATCGCAGAGGCTATACAAAAGCATGCAGTTAGATGAAAAGCTATCACACGAAGCTAATCCAAGATTGATTCATATTGCTGATCCGAAGAAGACTAATGATAAGTATCAGTTCACGGGAAATGAGATCCGAACAAGCAAGTACACGATAATCAATTTTTTGCCCAAGAATCTCTTCATTCAGTTCCATCGGGTTGCTTATTTGTACTTCTTAGCGATTGCTGCTCTCAACCAGCTTCCACCTCTTGCAGTATTTGGGAGGACTGTGTCTCTTTTCCCTCTTCTCTTCGTGCTTTGTGTAACGGCTATAAAAGATGGGTATGAGGATTGGCGAAGACACAGATCAGACCGCAATGAGAATAACAGGGAGGCTCTGGTGCTTCAATCTGGCCAGTTTCAATTGAAAGCGTGGAAAGATATTCGGGCAGGTGAGGTTGTGAAGATCAATGCCGATGATACAATTCCCTGTGACATGGTACTGTTAGGGACAAGTGATCCTAGCGGCATTGCTTATATACAAACAATGAATTTGGATGGCGAGTCAAACTTGAAGACGAGGTATGCTAGGCAAGAGACGACGTCAATGTTATTTGAAGGAGGGGAAATTTCTGGGGTTATCAGATGTGAACAGCCTAACAGAAACATATATGAGTTTACGGCCAACATGGAGTTTGGAGGTCAGAGATTTTCCCTCAGCCAGTCAAACATCATCTTGCGTGGTTGTCAGCT